>JAKOOJ010000014.1:16355090-17092590 GCA_022577455.1 Arizona elegans
TTACTGCAAAATCCCCATTTCCTTCCAATCAGCTGGGACTCGGGAAGCAGAGAATAGATGGGGGAGGGGCCATTCAGGGGTGATATTTACCGGTTCTCTGAACTACTCAAATTTTCCACTACCAGTTCTCCAGAACTGGTTAGAACCTGCTGAATACCACCTCTGTTTGATACCCCTATTTTAGAAGGAGCTTAGAGAAACTCCTGGAAGTTCAACCTAGCAGACTGGAATAGACTATTAGATTGGAGTGCTTTCTCCTACTCCTAAATCACCAGGTCTCCTGCCTTAAATATCAGCTGTCACACAACACCCGTGAAAAACAGAGCTCAGGCCATGCTTGAGAACTTTCTGGATGCCCTTGATTGGCCATGGGTAAGGACTCAATTGGATCCAATTCACCAGATTCAGCAATGCTTCCCCTGGTATTCTTCTGAATGCAGTTGCAATAAAACTGATTCCTTAATTACTCAGGAACGCATCACCAAACTCCTAAAAAACTGGGCACTATGCAGAACACAAAGACAACCCTTCCCCCTTCCAATACTTTACAATTTGAAGCAACCGAATGCTCTTCTAAAAACAATTCAAGGGTGGAGACAATACCTCATGTCTCTCACGGTGCATGGACATTGTGTCAACTCAAGAAATTTTGCTACTTGAGGCCAAAGTGGCATCCGTCCAGTCTCCATATCATGCACAGAATTCCCTGTTTGGTTATTTGATCTTCTTCGGCATAGCTACCATAATGGCACAGGAAAGGTTATTTGGCACACGCTGATCTGCCAAAATTTTGCTTCTGTAGCCTGCTCAGTGGTGGAATCTACAGCAGATCTTTAGAGTGGAGTTTGTTGTTGTTAGTTGCAAAGTCGTGTCTGATCCATCACACCCCCATGGACAATGTTCCTCCAGGCCTTCCTGTCCTCTACCATCCCCGGAGTCCATTTAAGCTCACGCCAACTGCTTCAGTGACTCCATCCAGCCACTTAGTTCTCCGTCGTCCCCTTCTTCTTTTGTCCTCAGTCTTTCCCAACATTAGGCTCTTCTCCAGTGAGTCCTTCCTTCTCATTAGGTGGCCAAAATATTTGAGTTTCATCTTCAGGATCTGGCCTTGTAAAGAGCAGTCAGGGTTGATCTCCTCTAGGACTGACTGGTTTGATCATCTTGCAGTCCAAGGGACTTGCAGGAGTCTTCTCCAGCACCATAGTTCAAAGGCCTCAATTCTTTGGTGCTCAGCCTTCCTTATGGTCCAACTTTCGGGGTGGAGTTAAGAGACTGGAATTTCTACAGAAGAGGAAGTGACTGAGATCTGACCGTCTTTAAATTCCTGGAGTGCTTATTCAGGGAACGGGAATTTATACTGCTTTCAGGCAGCTGGTCATTTGCATCCTTTTTGACAGAATCATTGAGGCCACTTGGAGGTTTATTTTTTTATTTTTTATTTTTTATTTGATTTATATGCCGCCCTTCTCTGGAGACTCAGGGCGGCTTACAGTGCGTTAAGCAATAGCCTTCATACTTTTATATATTTTATACAAAGTCAGCTTATTGCCCCCACAAACTGGGTCCTCAATTTACCTACCTTAGAAAGGATGGAAGGCTGAGTCGACCTTGAGCCTGGCAAGATTCAAACTTACTTTAATTGCAGACAGCTGGTGTTAAATTACAGTGCCTTGTCTGCAGAGCTATCCAGGCTCCTATCCAAGTCCTCAGGGTTGCCTGAGTGTGCAAATAGGTGTGGAGCCTTTTTGGAACGGTTGAAGACTGTTCTGATCTTCAAAGAAAAACCAGAAACTCCAGCTGCCTCTTGAAAAAGCACCTTTGGGATATATTGTGTAAACATTTTTTTAAAAAAGTTATACCTTAAAGCCAGAGTTGGGCAACTGTGCAACCTTGCGATCTACAGTCATAAATTTGCTATATTTGCCTACCTCTATTCTAGAGGATGCCTTCTTTATATTAAAAAAAAGCATCCTTATTTTTGCATATCCAAATATAGGTAGTCCTTGACTTACAACAGTTTATTTAGTGGTGGTTCAAAGTTACCACGGCACTGAAAAAAGTGACATGACTATTTGTCACACTTATGACCGTTGCGGCATCCCCATGGTCACATGATTTACATTGAAATGCTTGACAACTGACTCATATTTGTGACGGTCTATCAGAGTTTGCAGTAGAAATCAAATCCAGAAAGCACACACAGGTAAACTGATTCAGCAGGATTCATCAATTTCTTTATATACATATAATACATGAAGATAAATGTACAATACCAATATAGATTCTTCTTCAACGTAGTAGCAGTTACAAGCAAAACTCAAGGCAGGGGAGAACAGTTAGTTTCATTTCAGCAGAACAGACTAGTTTCAGTTTCTCTGCACAGACTCAGAAGCTGCAGACTAAGACACGCCTTGGCTCCAGTCTGTCTCAGTTCCCAAACAGCCCTCATTGGCTGACCCAGTTGCTATGCCTATTCATTGGCTGACCTTGTTACCATGCTTCTATTCCATTCATGAATATTCTGACACGGTCGTAGTGTCCCAGAGTCGCATGATCCTCTTTTGTGACCATCTGACAAGCAAAGTCAACGGGGAAACCAGATTCGCTTAACAACCGGGTTACTAATTTAAGAACGGCAGCAATTCACTCAACAAATGGGCCAAACTCGCTTAACAAATTTCTCACTCAGCAACATAAACGTTGGGCTCAAGAGCCTTGCTGGTACAGTGGTCTAAGCACCCTGTTATTAACACAGCTGCCTGCAATTTACTGCTGATTCGAATCTCTCCAAGGCTCAAGGTTGACTCAGCCTTCCATCCTTTCTAAGGTAGGTGAAATGAGGACCCAGTTTGTGGGGGCAATAAGCTGACTTTGTATAAATATACAAAAGTATGAAGGCTATTGTTTAACACATTGTAAGCCGCCCTGAGTCTCCGGAGAAGGGCATATAAATCAAATTTAAAAAAAAAAGTGTGGTTGTAAGTTGAGGCCCATCTATATCTCCTTCACTCTAGCTGAGCCTTTTCCGGTAAAACATTTTCCTTTCCCATCTGCGTTGACCCTATTTAGGTTGTACTGTATTTTTTTAACGCATCACCCTTGAGCCTTGCGATTATTGTGCTTTCAAGAGAACACATTTTTCTACTTAGTTATTCCGGGTCCATTCAAAAATGAACAATGACACCCCTTCGACGTTGGAAGACTTTGAAATTGTTGCCATTTGCTCACTCAGGAAAGGCAATGCTGCTCCCAGCTTGAAAGAGGGCCTTAAGTGACTTGCACTGTTAAAATTATTATGGGATACCAGGGAGTGTGCGGTCTTATTCTTGGGCCGCTGAAGTTTCATATCAATTTTGCGTGCTGATTTATTGTTAGACCCGAGCACCTAGGATTCAAGCACCATAATTATGACAAGAGGGTTTGATTTGAAGTTTTGTCCAAGGCATGCAAGAATAAGGAGAGAAAAATGTGGCTTTAAAAAGGCCAAGGTTTGGCAAATAGCCATGCTGTTTAGTAGAAGCACATCGAGTGATACTTCAAAAACCAAGAAAGGGAGGCAGTTCTTCCAATCCAGGGGAAACCTCCCTCAGATCTGCCATGATTGGCTTTTAATTAACCCATTTCACATTCAGCACTTGAGTTTTCAATTAGTTTTTTATAAATTCATATGAATAGAATAGAATAACAAAGTTGGAAGGGACCTTGGAGGTCTTCTAGTCCAACCCCCTGCTTAGGCAGGAAATCCTACGCCACTTCAGACAAATGGCTATCCAACTTCTTCTTAAAAACCTCCAGTGTTGGAGCATCCGCAACTTCTGGAGGCAAGTTGTTCCACTGATTAATTGTTCTAACTGTCAGGAAATTTCTGCTTCTCTCTTTGATTAGTTTCCACCCATTGCTTCTTCTCCTGCCCTCAGGTGCTTTGGAGAAGAGCTTGATTCCCTCTTCTTTGTGGCAGCCCCTGAGATATTGGAACACGGCTCTCATGTCTCCCCTAGTCCTTCTTTTCATTAAACATACTGTCAACTTGCAAAGCTTTCAAGTTGCCATGAGCAGGAGGGAGGGAGAACTGATAGAGCTGATTGATTTCCCTAACTGAAGTGCATTCCATACATTCTTCCTGACCACAATCAGAAGGAGGGTGTTGGATTTCACAGCCAGCCAAAGTGGTTAATTGGAGAATGTGATTTATGACATGGCCAGAGAGGAGGGGAGGGACAGGGTCATAGGGGAACGTAAATCTACGTGGGATTAGTTCTAACTGCATCCGAATATTGCCGAAATGGTGCTCCTAATAAATGACTGTATTTCTTTTGAAGTTTGGCTCATGGCTCATGAATTAATTAGGGCATCTTTCGGAAACTTCACACATACCCAGCTCCTGAAACCATTCTTCATATGTTTTAGCCTCCAATCCCCTAATCATCTTTGTTGCTCTTCTCTGCATTCTTTCCAAAGTCTCAACATCTTTTTTACATTGTGGTGACCAAAACTGGATACAATATCCCAAGTGTGGCCTTACCAAGGCATTATAAAGTGGTATTGACACTTTACGTGGTCTTGATTCTATCCCTCTGTTTATGCAGCCTAGAACTGTGTTGGCTTTTTTGGCAGCTGCTGCAACACAGCTGGCTCATATTTAAATGGTTGTCCCCTAGGACTCAAAGATCCCTCTCATATTGAGCAAGGTACCAGATATACTGTACCTGTACATTTTGTTTTTCTTGCCTAAATGTAGAACCTATAGAAATGAAATTCTTCTTCTCACACAGTCCTAAAACTAATGGAGAGCTACCTCAGTTTTCTGCTTTCAAGTCTGATTAGAGGTTGTCTAAGCTTTGTCCATTGGTGGGATTCAATTTTTTTTACTACCGGTTCTGTGGGCATGACATAGTTTGGTGGGCATGGCTTGGTGGGCTTGGCAGGGGAAGGATACTATCAAATCTCCATTCCCACTCCACTCCAGGGGAAGGTTACTGCAAAAACCCCATTACCTCCCAATCAGCTGGTACTTGGGAGGCAGAGAATAGATGAGGGTGGGGCCAGTCAGAGGTGGTATTTACCGGTTCTCCAAACTACTCAAAATTTCCGCTACCGGTTCTCCAGAACTGGTCAGAACCTGCTGAAACCCATCTCTGGCTTTGTCCCTCACCCATGGTTCAGAGAAAATCCAACATGCTGAAACTTTCAAAGAGGCTTTAAGAAGGTTGGGCCTGAGCTGTGTCCCCTGTTCTGACAGCAAAGAAAAAATGGGTGACATTTCCAAATCTACTGAAAAATGAAGACGTTTTTAGCCTTAGCGAAAGAAGAGCTAAGTTACAAAGTCATCGTAACCAAAGTTACAACTGAATGCCTTGGAGAAATCTCCTGCTTCTTTGAGTTGGATGAAAGAGGAACATCAGAGAGATTCTGATGTAGAGGGGACTTCTTTGATGAAGAAGTAGCCAAGAGAGAGAGACATATGTATGTGTTTGTCAGCTCGCTTCGCCCCCACGTACACCGTCCACACATCCATGCAACATCAAACAACATGGCAATTCTCTCACACACGCCATCTGTGCATGCATGCGGGGTCAAAACCACAGCGATATAGGATGGGATTGCACCCTGGCAGGTGGGTGGGCCCACCATGGCCCTCCCCCACAGGTCGCTACTACCGGTTCGCCCGAATTGGTCCGAACTGGCTGAATACCACCTCTCTGTGTGTGTCAGAATGGGCAGTTTCTAAATTTGATATATAAATAACAATAAATAAACTTAAATTGGGATTGTTTAGGTTGCCTCTCCTTTCCAGTGTTTTTCTGTGCCTGGCTGCAACCGCTCGCACTTACCCTGTGGTATTGTCGAATGGTTGGAGGTCTGAGCAATTTGGTTAGTCCAGCAAACTAGGTTGGGTTAATCACAGTTAGTATGTTGTATAAATAGAGCCTGAAAGATGCAGCAGTTCCATATAAGAAAGAAGAAAGTTTTGAAAATACAACCATCAAAGATTATATAGGGACAATTAGAATTTAGGGGTTGTAGGATCCAATCTTGGGTCAGTCCCTGGGACCAAAGATTTATTCTTCCGAGCTTTCGGACTCATGCTGAAGCCCATCTTCAGGGAACTTCTCTGTCTCCAGAATGTGAAAGACATTCTGTGAAAGTCCAAATTGCAGGATTGGATCCTCTAACTTTATCCTGGGACACATATACCTTGGTACTCAATTGCTTTGAAACTCATCGAATTTGGTACTCAATGAATTTTACTGCAAGAATTTTTATCCCGGTACCTATCGTTTGTTTGATAGGGTGGTGCGGTGGCCTAGAGGTGAAGCTCTCGCCTCACAATCAGGAGGCTGTGAGTTCGATCCTAGGTAGAGGCAGATATTTCTCTCTCTGCGCACAATGAGAATATATCTGCTGAATAAAACTCTGCATTGGCGATAGGAAGGGCATCTGGCTGTTAAATGATCTGCTAGCTCCATTCAGTTGCCCAGACTTCACCCTGCAAGGTGTTAAGAGGTGGTTAAATGATGCGTTTGTTTGATACTTGATGCACAAGCTAGATTTTATTGGTGTTGGCTGCCTTGTGACTTACTACATTATTCTTTAAGGAAAATGTTTGTTTGGTACTCATAGTTTCTTGTACTCATTGTGCTTCCCGGAAATGATTAACGATGAGTACTGATGTACCATTGTGTTTGAGTTGTGTTTAACTTAGAGTGTGCCCTTTTGAATCTAAGATTTTAACAACCGTACATTTTAGTGAACAAATTCTTCGTGTACTTAAGAAGAAAATAAACCTTTTATGCTAAAAGAAAATTATACATAAAAGCGATCTGTTTTTAGCTCCATTTTCTTCTGTTCCTCCTAGAATGCAGTGAATATTTGGGGAAAATCTCATGGATTACACCTTATTTTGGGTTTTGCATAATTCTTCATTTCACCGCATGGTATCTTCCCCATTTGTCCTCTCCTGTTTTTCAAAGTTAAGAAAGTCTGACAATTTTTAACATAAGTCTGGCAAGGCATGTACTTAATGGGAGATAAATGTGTGATTTGCATTTTATTTGAAAATGTGCTCTGTGTATGCCTTTCTCTTTGGGTATGTTTGTGTACAAATGCAAGATATTTAACTTATAGGTCGGAGTTTTAAAATGTCCCAGCATACAAAGAAGCCTCAGTGTGTGTGTTTTTGTGGCAAAAAAAAGTTTATAAAATTGGACACAACTCACTTAGCAACAGAAATTCTGATCCCCATTGTGGTCGTATGTCGAGGACTACCTGTAACTGAAATATGGCCGAAATGCTTCCCAAAACCTAGTGAAAATGATGTGATTCAGACAAGTTTTGGATAAGGAAATAAATACAGACATGGATCACAAAAAACCCTCACATAGAGATGCATAATTATTCTCAATTTCAAACTGGGACATAATCCAACATACTCAACACTCAGAGTGAGCAGTGGGGGTGGGAACAAGTTGATTTTGCTCATTGGTCTGTCTTTAAATGCTGATTTATGAAAACTTTGTTTCAGGAAAGGAATTTCTGCAAACTTCTGCCAACGGTGGAAAAGTGGAATGGAGGCTTAAAAACAGAGATCCTAAAAGAGAAGATTTGTTTCCTAGGTGAGTAACTTGGACTAATAATAATATTTCCTGGGTTTGCTGGAATTCCAAAATGCTACCTGTGAAATGTTTTACAAGAACTACCCTCAACTGGGTAGCATTCAAATGTATGATTTTCTGCAAAGGGAGAAAAATATAAAAAATATCTCATATTTGAAGTGTCATTGACGTTATAGGGGAAAAATAGTACAGAACATCATGTAGGTCGTCTTGTTTTATAATTTATAATTTCCTCATTTTGGAAGTTCTCCCACATGAAGGACTGGGGGAAACAGCTGCATTTATTCATTATTTGATTCTAACTCTATGTTAAGTTAGTTCAGTCCAGAAGTTTAGCTAAATGTTCCCTAAACAGGATGGTTTAATCTTCTAGGTTCTTGTTTTTGGATCTACTGGACAAGAACTGCAATTATTTACTTAAACTCCTTGCTAACACAGTGCCTCTTATTCATAGAATTTATTTTTCTGATAAATGCAGTACTTTTGTACTGCAGTGAGTCTTGGACCCTCTACGCACGGCAGGAGAGAAAGTTGAACACCTTTCATATCCGCTGTCTCTGACGTATTCTTAGCATCACCTGGCAGGACAAAGTTCCAAATAGCGCAGTCTTGGAACGTGCTGGAATTTCTAGCATGTATACACTATTGAAACAGCGACGTCTACGCTGGCTGGGGCATGTCGTGAGAATGGCTGATGGTCGGATTCCAAAAGATCTCCTGTATGGAGAATTAGTGCAGGGAAAGCGCCTCAGAGGGAGACCACAGCTGCGATATAAGGATATCTGCAAGAGGGACCTAAAGGCCCTGGGAATGGACATTAACAACTGGGAAACCTTGACCTCCGATCGTTCAGCTTGGAGGCTAAAGACGCAGCATGGCCTTCTCCAATTCAAAGAGACGCTTGTTTGGCAGGCTGAGGCAAAAAGGCAGTCCTGGAACCAGCGAAATCTGGAAGCTGGGCAGGGGACAGAATGTATTTGCCCTCTGTGTGGAAGGGATGGCCACTCTCGAATTGGCCTTTTTAGTCACACTAGATGCTGTTTTAGGACCTCTTTCCAGAGCACGATACCATAGTCTTTGGAGACTAAAGGATGCCAATGCAAGTATTTTTCTGAGGACTAATTAGCAATCATTAACCTAAATCTCCCTGGTTTGTGAGAAAAGACAGTTGACGGTTTTGCTTTTAGACATTTTCTCTCAGATCGGATGATACAGTATGTGAGAAGCTAAATATCTATAGGGATTCTATAGGTTTATAGGTCATGGTTGTCCCAAAGGAGCTTTTTCAAGAGGCAACTGGACTTTCTGGTTTTTCTTTGAAGACGTTTCGCTTCTCATCCAAGAAGCTGAAACAGAGCTAAAGAAGCTTCTTGGATGAGAAGTGAAATGTCTTCAAAGAAAAACCAGAAAGTCCAGTTGCCTCTTGAAAAAGCACCTTTGGGACAGTATGTGAGAAGTTAGGGAGTCTACCGAGAAATGGAAAAAAGAGGGGGAAAAGTTTCATAGGCAGTCCTTGGCCATAGCAGCAAGAATTCCTCTTTTCTTTTATAATAATTTTGATTGTAAAGAATTTGTTTTGAATTTTTTTTTACCCACAGTGTTTTATCAGAGGAATCCTTGATGTTCTCTGAGCTTGGTGGTTTTATTTATTTATTTATTTATTTAATTAATTAATTAATTAATTAATTTATATGCCGCCCTTCTCCCGAATGACTCAGGGCGGCTTACAAAAGAAAACATTCAACAATTCGAAAATGACATAAAAAATTAAAATCCAATTCAAATTTATTAAAATTATTTCAAGGTAAAAATCCCCCAACGGATCAGCCCATTTGATAAAAGAGCCACGTCTTCAGTTTTCTTGCAGACGTTTCATTACCAACCTAGGTAACACTTTCAGTGCACTGATGATATTACCTGGGTTGATAATGAAACATCTGCAAGAAAGCTCAGAGCAGCAAGGACAGTGGTGGGTTTCAGCCGGTTCGCACATGTTTGATCGAACCGGTAGTTAACTTTTTGTGCCATTCGGCAAACCAGCTGAATAGTGTGCCTCACCACATCTGGCCCCACTTTACCTCTCCCCTCCCAGCCACTCCTCACCTCACCACCCACCTGCTCGCCCAACCACCGGGCCACTTGCCCAGCTGGGTGGCGGGGCGAGTAGCTGGGTGTGACAAAGCGTGGCTGGGAGGGGAGGGGCAAGGCAAGACTGGGCATGGCAAGGAGAGGCTGGGTGAGATGAGGTGCCCCTTGACGTGAGTGATGTAGAGTTGGTCACGCCCACCCAGTCACATGACCACCCAGCTACACCTATCCAGCCGGTCGTTAGGGCAGAGAACCGGTTGTTAAATGATCTGAATCCCACCACTGACCAAGGACCCCTCATTTCAACCCTGAGCTACAAATATTCTTAGTGTTTTATCAACATTCTCTTCTCCTTCAGAAAAAGGTTCTGAAGCCGATTCGCTTTCGTTAAATTGACTTTAAAGACTGGTTGGGGGGCGGGAAATGAAAGTTTTGGTTTGGAAGCATATGGGAAGGGTATTTATCCCCTTCTCTTAGGGACTGGTGTTCTAGAAGTTCTAGAGGTAGAACCGATGACTCATGAAAGATAAGTAATTCAAAGGTAGCCATTTGTTGCTTCGCCTCCAGTCGTGTTTCAAAAGAGACTTTGCCAGAATGCAAAAGTAGGAATCTCAAATTACTGCTTGTTTTTTTGCCCCCTCCGCCTAAGATTTATTTTTTAATGATGCTCTTTCCTAAGAGCAGGCCCCTACTGTAAATATTTACAGTTGAATCTAGCCTGTGAGGCCTTTGGAAGGGAAAAAAAAATCTAAAATAAACACCGCCCCTCTCCAAATCTCCAAATTGGTTGTTTAACCTGCTGGCTTTGTATTTTCATTTTTCCGAAGGCTGGGTCAGGCAGAAGTGGTTTTGGTCTATCTAGCAATACATGCTACTCAGTTAATTGCTTTTCTTCCAGGTTTTTCTATTGAGTTGCCTTTCTTCCTCGTCCCTTAATTGCTTTGATCTAAATTTTGTATTCTTGTCATTCAAACTGCTTTAGCAATTAAAGGTGGCTGAGAAAGATATTGACATACAACCATTAGTGGGTGAATGAAGGCTGTATCGTGGTTTTAAGGGAGAGATCTATGGGAAGGAGGGTCCTGTGTAGCATGGTTTGTCTCAAAAGAGCCTTGGTGGCGCAGCAGACTAAAGCACTGTTAAGTAACACCAGCTGCCTGCAATTACTGCAAGTTCAAATCTCACCAGGCTCAAGGTTGACTCATCCTTCCATCCTTCCAAGGTAGGTAAAATGAGGACCCAGATTGTGGGGGCAATAAGCTGACTTTGTATAAAAAAGAACACCGCTTTTGGGGGGGGGCAAAAGCCCTATTAAGCAGGTATATACAAAAGTACGAAGGCTATTGCTTAACGCATTGTAAGCTGCCCTGAGTCTCCGGAAAATGGCAGCATATAAATCGAACCAATAAATAAATTGAACCAATAAATAGGCTAGCATTCATTTGGCCAAAGCAAGAGTCTCCAACCTTGGCCCCTTTAAGACTTGTGGACTTAAAGCTGGCTGGGGAATTCTGGGAGTTGAAGTCCACGAGTCTTAAAGGGGCCAAGATTGGAGACCCTTGGGCTAAGGCACAAAACTAGTCTCTGCAAGAACCAACCTAAAATTTGTCTCCCTTGGCTGATGCTTTTAGAAGATCCCCATGTAATACCCACTACTTCCAAGAAGTTCTTAAGAAATGCCTACTACTTCCAAGAAGTCTCTCAAATGATACCCACAACTTCTAAGAAGTCCCTGTCTCAATGTTGGCAGGTCTTTTCGGCACCAAGTGCCAAAACAGGACTACACGTGTGAAGGAAACTTAAGGTGACCAGATTTTAACATTGGTAAAGAGGGACATTGTGGGTGTGGCTTATTTTGTGGGCGTGGCTAGCTGGTCATGTGACTGGGTGGGTGTGGCTTGGAGGCCATGTGACTGGGTGGGCGTGGTTAGCTGGTCATGTGACCAGGTGGCCATGGCTATGTGTATAGGGACTACTCAGAGGGCTGAAAAGTCATTTCTGACAGGTCCTCACACTTTTGACTGGTCCTCACACTTATGACCATCCTCACATTTATGCCCGTGCAGTATTCTTAACAACCATGTCACTCATTTCACAACTGCTTCTCTTCACCATGATGACAAGATAGGGCAAAAATGTAAAATGTGAGGACAGTCATAAATTCGAGGACTGGTCAAAAGTGTGAGGACCAGTCAAAAATAACTTTTTCAGCCCTCTGAGTAGTCCATATGCATTAAAGGATACAGCAATAGAGAGGGATGAAGGAATGGAAATTAGAGTAGGAGTGAGGGTAAGAGAGGGAGGAAGAGAGGAGGAGAAGGAGAAAGGAAGAGGAAGTAGGGAGGAGAAAAAGAGGGTGGGGAGAAGAGAAAGTAAGAAGGAAAGAAAAGAGAGTGGTGGTAGGTTTGAGGAGAAAGATTGCTGTACAATAAAAAAGATGAAGGGGAAGAAAGCCAACCCCAAGCAAATATAAAGATATTAAGATTAAGAATGAATTGTTAAACTTTAAAGAATAAAAGAGAACAAATATGAATAAATAGCAATAATTAGAAACACACATACAAACATGCAATGTATTTTCTTTGAACAGAATATTTGGCTGGTTCACAAATTTAAACAGCGTTTAGTCATTTCAATTAAATTTACAATTTCTATATTTCCTTTTTGCCATATTTATTCCTCATCTATTTTTTTAAAAAAACAATATTACCCTTCATCCTCATCTCTAATCTTAATCAAATTCAATTTTTCCCTTCTATTCTATATTATACCCCTTCCCATTGTCATCTATTTTTATATCCATCCTCACATTGGTTAATTATGTAATTATGTAATACAGTTGTTTAATACAAATTTAACATTTTAATATAAATCAATTAGTTATATAACTATCTTTTTTGTATATTAATCAATATGAACATGAATATTCCAATTATTTCCATGCAATCCAATTTCTTACAAATCAATTAATTATATTTACCAATAATAATAAACCAAATAATTTCCCCCATATATTCCTCCAAACCACAACTTAACCATTTCTGCTTTCAACACAATATACAATTATTAATAGTATCTCAATTATTACAATTCCCTAGTTAAATAGAGCTTTTTTTCTTTTGTGTTTTAAAATCTTGAACTCTCCTCTTTTGCCCAAAATTTCCCATTGTTTGCAGTTTTATACCTACCTTTTTTGGTGAGGAAAAAGAAAAAGAAAAAGAAAGAAATCTCTCTCTGCCTCATTTTGTCATGTTGCAGGTTTAGTTTCGCTTTCGCCTTTGTTTTCAGTATAGCTGGGGGGGGGGGGGGAAATCTGCTCCAGGAACTTTTTGCAGCTTTTTGCAGCTAATTAACCTAGCGGAAGCTGTTAACAGGGGCTGTTTTTTTCTATTTTTGCAGACATGGGTCTATTCATTTTTTTTTAACACTGATCAGCTGTAGGTCGGCCCTTTGAAGCCCTGCGGCAAGAGTTTAAAGAGTTTTTTTTCCCTCTAGCCGTCAGCGGGGATTCAGGAGGCAGAATGAAAAATCGGGACTTTTTTAAAACGCCGCGGGACGCGGGACAAATTGCTCAAAAGCGGGACTGTCCCGCCAAAAGCGGGACGTCTGGTCACCTTAAGGAAACTGGAAGAGTTCTGTCTATTCTCTGTCTAAGGCAGGCCCATAATTAATCTTCAAACAGATATTGTCTTTGAATGTATCTTGGATTAATCCTCTGCAGCTAATTGTCACAAAGCTGTTTTTCAATAGAGTTACGGTTTAAATACATGCAAAGAAAGATATTCACCTCTCTTTTTTTTTGAATGGTAAGCTTTGAGGCAAATTCACTCTGAATTAAGGGCTCAGAGGCAGGCTCATTTTTACTCTGATAACTCAATCATAAAGTCAGTTGACCAAAGGAGAATAATTTTTCATTAGCACAACTAAGGTTGAGGATTTATTTTGTAAGCATCTTTGTCATCTATGTGTTAGAGAGAGAGAGGGGGGGGGAGAGGGAGAGGGAGGGAGGGAGGGAGAGAGAGAGAGAGAGAGGGAGGGAGGGGGAGAGGGAGAGGGAGAGGGAGAGGGAGAAGGAGAGAGAGAGAGAGAGAGAGAGAGAGAATGTAAACAAATACACAAAGAAGCAATATTCCTCTTCCACTTTGTGTAATGTTTTGATTGTTCAAAAATGTTTTCACCCGCTTCCTCAGGTCAGGAAATCATACGGCGAAAAAAGGCATGACTCAAAACAAGGAAACAGAACAATCACAATCAGGTTATTGTGGAGATTGTTCAAGTGGATTGTGTTATTGCACAATGGGCACCATCTAGTGGGTAATCAACAGTCGGGCTTTCAAATAATTCAGTCAAGAAGTGATTGTAATGAGGTCTAGAAAACTGAACAGTTAGTTCTCTCCAGCAGAATTTTGTGTGTTATCACTGACTTAAAACCAGGGGTGAAATCCAGCAGGTTCGGGAGAACCGGCAGCGGAAATTTTGAGTAGTTCTGAGAACTGGCAAATACCACCTCTGGCTGGCCCCAGAGTGGGGTGGGAATGGGGATTTTGCAATATACTTCCCCCAGGAGTGAGGAGGGAATGGGGATTTTGCAGTATCCTTCCCCTGGAGTGGGGAGGGAATGGGGATTTTGCAATATCCTTCTCCTGGAGATTTTGCAGTATCCTTCCCCTGCCACACCCACAAAGCCACACCCACCAAGCCACGCCCACAGAACCGGTAGTAAAAAAAATTGAATTCCACCACTGCTTAAAACTGATCCAAATTACAACGGACCCCATAAAAGGTATTTGTGATCTGGTTGTGAAGTTAGTTGTCCATAGTTGCCTTCTCCTGTGATTCAGTAATACTCAACAATCAATCCACCGTGTATGGCATCCTCTCGTCATGTGACTGCGATTTACGACTTTTTGCCAAAAATCAGCATTGATTTGCTTAACGACCGCTGCAAAAAGAAAGGATGGTAAAATTGGATCAGTTTCATGATTACCTGCTTTATGGCCCTCGTGATCTATGGCCATAATAAGCGGGCTCCATTGCAGTCATACAATACCTGTATAATATGCAGAGAAATGGGGGATGTTTTAAAGACTTTGCTCTGGGAAAAAAAAAAATCTGGAACCATATTGTTTAGCCTAGATAATTCACATAGTTTTCACCTGCCCATAACTGGTTTTATAAAGTTTATTGGTACCTTCCCTTTGAGGCAGATTAGTGGCACCAGATTTCTTGTTGATGGACCCTTAAAGTGAAATTCCACATTCATTTCAGATTTCTTGGTAGGAAAGATTTGCAGGAGTCCATGGTGGTATTAAAGGTAAAGGTTCCCCTCGCACATACTGTATGTGCTAGTTGTTCCCGACCCTATGGGCTGGTACTCATCTCCGTTTCATAGCCGAATAGCCAGCGCTGTCCAAAGAGGTTCTCCCTGTGTTCTGCCCCAGCTCCGGATTCCCGAGGATATTGACACACACCAACGGTCCTTATCAAATTTATTAAGTAGCAACAATAAAACAAAGTCCGGCAAAGGTTGGCAACCAGCCCAGAAAACAAGATATGATAAGACTTTTCCAAAAATGCTCTGATGATAATTACAAGTTGTTTCCAGCAAGAAACTTACTAATGGCATGTGACTTAAATAGGCTAAGGGAGTGGCCAATTATCCTCAAGCCTTACTCTCGAGGAGACCTCCTCCTCCTGAGTAGTCACTCCTGCCTTTTGGCAACCCTGCGTGCTCGAGCATTGAGGAGAGGCTCCTCCACTTCGCTCTCTCCACTTGAAGGAGCCTCTGGAAGTTCTGAAGGCTCTGGCTGAATCTCTGTCTCTGACACCACACCCTCTTCAGCCTCCTCGCTGTCCGACGCGAGCGCCGGCTGCGCAGGCTGCTGGCGCGACACACCAGCCTTCTCGTTGTTGGGATCAGCCATGATCCGCGCAGGCCGCTGGCGGGCCACAACACCCTGGTCATGTGGCCAACATGACTCATCACCAAAGGTGCATGGAAAGCTGTTACTTTCCCACCAAAGGTGGTCCCTATTTTTCTACTTGCATTTTTTACGTGCTTTCGAACTGCTAGGTTGGCAAAAGCTGGGACAAGTAATGGGAGCTCACCCCGTTACGCAGCACTAGGGATTCAAACCACTGAACTGCCGACCTTTTGATCGACATGCTCAGCATCTTATCCACTGAGCTACCACGTCCCTTATTGTGGCATTAAAATTGTACTAGTAAAGGAGAATATTTGTAGTTTAGGGTAGAAATGAGGGGTCCTTGATACTCTTTGAGCTTGCTTGTTTTTCCTGAACTTTCCAGGCATTTCATTATCCTAATTAGCGAACTTAATCAGTGCTCTTTAAAGTTTAACATGGTTCCAGAAATGGGGAAGCCTCAGCTGAATGGGAAGGTGCCCAGTTGAAGAAAAGGTTTAGGGATTCCTCTTCTAGCAGTCTATTTTTATTAAAAGAGGAGATCGTTTGGGGTCCTTGTTGCTTTGTTGTTGTTGTTGAAGTGCATCTGAGGCTTTGCTCTACAAAAAACCCCTCACCTGTTTATCAGGTGCAAGCAAATAACCAGGCACTATGTCAATTGTTGCTTAGCTTGATGTGGACCAGGCCAGTTCGGTAGTTCTGCTTCCTGGATGTGAGTTTACAAAAACCTAGTGCTCTTCTGAAGGTATACCAAGATCTTCAGCCAACTCCAAAGAATCAGAAGACTATTGAAAGAACAGAAGACTCAAGCATTCATAAAGGCTACAGTTTCCATGCCAACCCTCTTCCCCCGTGGGATAACTTGAGAGAGACAAATGCCATGAAATTAAAACCAAGCACGTTTTCCATGAGGTGTGATGTGTGTGTGTGTGAGTGAGAGAGAGAGAGAGAGAGAGAAAGAGAGAGAGAGAGAGAGAGAGAGAGAGAGAGAGAGAGAGAGAGAGAGAGAGCGCACAATCCCACAAAGCACAGGTTGATTTGATCAAATGCTTCCATTTGCATATTAACATTTAATATTTGAGTTTCCGCAGTGTCTCTTTTTATACTTTGCACATACAGTACTTCCTTCTTCGGAACTTCTTCTTCTTTTTTTTTTTTTCCCAAACTCCAGTCAATCAAGCCGTTTATTTTAATATCCTTTCCATGCTCGACCGGGTCTCTTAATCTCTTAAGGCCGTTATAATATTGGCTTTATCTAAATGAGTGCAAAGGTTGCACGGTTTTTACAGAATCTTTCGTGCACAATTGTTAAAAGATTAAATGAACAGATGGCTCCGGATTTTTCCATGTACTGTATACCTTTGTCCCTTCAAGGTGTTTTTAAAGGTAGTCCTCAACGTACGACCACAATTGGGACCGCAATTGGGACCGCAGAATGTTGGTTGCTAAGCAAAGCGGTTCTTAACTGAACTGCCCTTGATTTTATGAGGGTTTTTTTTCCGATGGTTACTAAGCAAATCGCTGCGGTTGTTAAGTAAATATTGCCATCATTAAGCAAAATCTGGCTTTACTCACTGACTTTTCTTATCAGAACCCGGCTGGGAAGGTTGTGAATGGTGATCGCATAAACCCATAACAGATTAACAGAGTTGGAAGGGACCTTGGAGGTCATCTAGTCCAGCCCCCTGCTCAAGCAGGAGACCCTACACCATGTCTGACAGATGGCAGTCCAGTCCCTTCTTGAAAGCCTCCAGTGATGAAGCTCCCACAACTTCCAAAGGCAACTTCTGTTCCACAGGTTGATTGTTCTCACTGTCAGAAAGTTCCTCCTTATTTCTGGGTTGAATCTCTCCTTGATCAGTTTCCATCCATTGTTCCGTGTCTGGCCTTCAGGTGCCTTGGAAAATAGCTTGATCCCCTTCCTCTCTGTGGCAGCCCCTCAAATATTGGAAGACTGCTATCCTGTCTCCCCTGGTCCTTCTCTTCACTAGACTAGCCAGGCCCAGTTCCTGCAACTGTTCTTGATTATGTTGTCAACCCTGAAGCTGGCCTAGCCAAAGCCATCTTGGAGCTTCAGTACTGCCACCCTAGAGCTGAGGGATAGGGAGGGGGGATTAGAGATACCTGGGGCTGTGTAGTCAAAATAAAGGAGGAGTGATGTCACCAGACCAGCAGATGCTGCCTTGATTGGGCCATGTGACTGATTGTTTGGGATGGGTGGGCAGTTGTGAAATCCAAATTTTTTAACTACCGGTTCTGTGGGCGTGGCTTGGTGGGCGTAGTGTGGCTTGGTGGGCGTGGTGTGGTGGGCATGGCAGGGGAAGGATACTGCAAAATCTCCATTCCCACCCCACTCCTGGGGGAAGGATATTGCAAAATCTCCATTCCCTCCCCGCTTTGGGGCCAGCCAGAGGTAGTATTTGCTGGTTCTCTGAACTACTCAAAATTTCGGCTACCGGTTCTTTAGAACCTGTCAGAACCTACTGGATTCCACCCCTGGGGTGTGTGTAGAAACTTTAACTTTTAATTAGGTGAAAATCAAGGGACCCTTCAGAGTTGGTTTTCACCAGATACGTGCCAATATGATATTTCCAATAAAGCTATTCTTTGAGGAATCCGCTTGTCTCGGAGTTTTTCCTTGCAATGGATTGATTACTTGAAACCCTGACACATGTGGCCATGGTTTGCTGGGATGGTTGTAAGTCCAAGGACCTGTCCTAAGACACTTTCTTTAGTGCTGTTCAGAGGTGATATTCAGCTGGTTCAGACTGGTTCGGGAGAATCAGTAGTGGTGACTACAGGTGGGCCTGCTCCCACCCTTTCGTCCAGATGTAATGCCATCCTATTAGCCATGTTTTCAAGGCCGGGTGCACAAATGGAAGGCACGTGTGCAAGCAACGTGCATGCATGGAAGGCCGGGCACATGCACGGAAGGCACGTGTGCACGAGCGAAGCAAGCACGCCTATGGCAACCCAGGAGCAACAATATGTGAAACCCACCCCTGGTCAGGGATGGGTTCTACTCACCTGTACTACCGGTTCACGACAGGGCCTTGCACATGCGCAGAAGCATTCTGATGACGTCGGGGTCGGTGGGTGGAGCCTCCCTCCTGTTTTACTACTGGTTCTATAGAACCGGTCCAAACCAGAGGCAACCCACCACTGCCCCTGGTGCTGTTGTAATGTTAAACAGTCACTAAATGAATGGTTGTTAAGTCAAGGACCACCTGTATTCTCTCTGGGAAGAAAGTAAACTTGCAGAGAAGGGAATTCATTGACCTGATACTCCTGTTATGCTGGCTCCGAACTGTTGTAGTTTCTGCAGTCAGTCAGATTTTTGGCTGTGTTTTACAGAGACATTCCTCCTAATGGGCAAACCTTTTTAAATGTTTCCCCCAGATCATCTTGGTTTCTTTTCATTATCTGATTGATTGATTGATTGATTTGAACCTTTTTTAAAAAACTGTTTTTGGGCTAAAAATATTCTATGTGCTGGGGTGAAAATAACGTTGCTCTCAGATTGATTTTTTTAGAAGACAAAGCATAAAAGCACAGCATGAAAGGTAAAAAGATGGAGAAGGAGAAGGGGGAAAAAGAACATTGAGGCATCATCTGGAAGACGCAGGATTTTTGTAAGATCGGAATATCTTAAAGCAGGCTGATAAAGTTGTGACAAGGAATTAATGACGGTCGGTGTCTTTCGGCTTTGAATATTTTTAAAACGTCTGCATATCTGCGAGCTTGGCAAATGTGTAGATAGCTCAAATTCACTTCCAGCAGGCTTGGAGTTCATTTGTTAGAGTTCATTGTTACTAGAAATGAGGATAATAAATTAAACAAATAAACAACACCAATATTCTACAAAGACAGTCGTGATTTTGATGGTCCAGTGGAAAGTTTAAATAAATCAGCCAGGGAAACTATCTGATCTTAACTTCCTTCAGTTCTTGTGAGAGCTAATTTGGCGTACTGGATAAGAATTAAATTTAGAGGCTGAAGTGCATGTCCCTACTAAGACGTGGCCCAACTTGCTGATGGCAAAAAAGAAAAAAAGAAAAAAGAATAGTGAGTCACACAATACAGTATGGTATGAAAGTATGTAGATGTAAAATCTGTGTTGCAACATTGCAACCCATGCTTTAGTACTTTAACTCCCCTGCCTCTTTATACACAGGATATTCCTGATTAGTGTCTTGATCCTTTGTATCAAATGTGCCTTCCAGCAAGAACACTAATGAGGCCTCTCTTAAAGAAAAGGGAGGAGAAGGAGGAGGAGGAGGAGGAGGAGGAGGAGGAGGAGGAGGAGGAGGAGGAGGAGGAGGAGGAGTTGAAGTTGAAGGAAAAGTTGAAGTTGAAGGAGGGGAAGGAGGAGGAGAAAGAGGAGGAAGAAGAGTTGAAGGAGAAGTTGAAGTTGAAAGAGAGGGAGGAGGAGGAGGAAGAGGTCGAGGAAGAGGAAGAGGAGGAAGAAGAGTTGAAGTTGAAGGAAAATATGAAGTTGGAGGAGGAGGAAGAGGAGGAGGAAGAAGAGTTGAAGGAAAAGTTGAAGTTGAAAGAGGGGGAGAAGGAGGAGACTGATTTTTAGATATTCCGTATGTTTACAAGCTGAATGTTGTGAAAAAATAATTGAGGAAAATAACTGCTAAATTTGTTTTGGTTCACAAAAGGAGGACAGAAGACCAAGGGTAAAAACATTACTAAATATTCCAGGAAGAAAAACAGAAAACAGGCACCTGCTGCAAAGATTATATTTAAATTTGTGCTGCTAATAATAATAATATTTGAACAGAGCAGGAAACAGGAGTCCTACCAGCCACAGAAAAATATACTAAGAACATAGCATAGAAACTAAGAAATCTTTAGGGCTATGGAATTTGGTGCCTAAATCTTTTTTTCTTTTTTTGCAACTCAACCGTCTCAGGCACCTCCATTGTTTAATAATTATAGGATTCTTGCTACCAGTTAACTCTGTTCCAGTTTAATTCCAGTTCTGTAGAAATTCTGCTGGTGGCATTTATGTAAAACCAGAAACTTTACATTATTTGGAATACTTTTCCTGCTTTAACATTCAAAACAGGGCAATTCTATAATAACAAGAGACGTGCAAAGAAATGACAAAGAGCATGAAAATAATTACTACCTGCATTAATTACAAAACTAATCATCGAACAGTGGATGAGCAAGTGAGGGAGATTAGAAATATTTTAAGGAAATCTGCTGTTCCTAAGAACCATCTGTGTTTTACGCCAATATTTTATAATTCTGATTTCCCCCACCACTACCCTTGTTGATAAAGGAGAGATTTGCTTGGTGAACTTGTATTGGCTTTGAATTTGAACAGAATTTTGCATTTATTTCTCAATCTGTAGAGATCAGACACTTTGTTAGCAAGCTTTACAATATATTTTAAGAGCTCTAGACCAAATAGTCTCCGAGTTCAATATGCATTTGGAAAGCGTTGAATGTAAGGCAGCCCAGAAAATTGTCGTGTGTGTTTCTTTGAGCTTACTAGGAAATAAGAAGATTGAGTTATGTAACAAATACTTTTCAGATGTTTTATTTCCTTTCCGGATGCTTTTACAACCACTCTAGAGAAGGCTTTTGAAGTGGGAATGCAGTCTGTTTTCAGAGAAGTCTTAGCTGCAAAATGTAGCAGTTCTTCACATTGGGTGTTTAAATAAATGACAACAAACTTTTCATTTAAAAAGGAAGAGTCTCTTTCATTATGCCAAATTAAATAGCGAATGGACAAATGTGGATAATGCAATGGACGATGATAAGTAAAATCAAATCAAGTATAAAATAGCAAAGCTTGAAAAATTATATCTTAAACAAAACACAGGCATCTCCGTGCACCCAAAGGTATTTAATCAGCTTGCTTGGAAGTCTCTCTCCCTCCCTCCCTCTCTCCCTAAACGAATGGTTGTAAGTCAAGGACTACCTGTAGCGCCCAAAGGCTATATGTCAGCGTTCCAGAAAACCCCAACTCCAATTAAAAACTCCAAGACAAGCATTTTCTCAAAGTTCCATTTATTAGAGTAGGTATACTGGCACATCTGGGAAAAGCCGAATCTGAGAGGTCGGGTTTTCCGTCAGTAAAGCAAAACCCCTAAAACCATCCCTTCACTCAACAGTCCATCACATGCTCCAATCAGCATCCATCCCATCTCGAGACATCGCTCCAACCACTCCTTCTCCAGATGCAGGATTGTCCTGACCTTGACCAAAAGAAAGAATGCTATTTTGCTTAAATACATTCCCTCTACTAAATCCCGCCTCCTACTTTCCCACACCTGAGAAGGTGGCAGCGTGGAAACTTCCGGGGCTAATATGGCTTCCAAAGCTGACACTATAACTTTTTATACAGAGTTATGTAAATTAGAATATCCATGAGATTGGATAATGCAGGAAAGCATTTGATTGTGTCGAATACTATACCAAATGCTTGGTCAGGATGCTCAGGGGCAACTGAGATAATGACAGAAGGACTACAAAGACCATGATGGCTCTGGGACCATGAATAGAATTGAGATTCTCCCCTCCCAAAACCAAAGAAAAGACATCCCAAAGGGGAAAAAATAAATCTCACACAAACCGTGCACAGGAAATATTCTCACTCCTTTAGATTCCATCCCCGAACCTCGAAAGTTAAAGAATTATCTTAAACCATCATTTCACAATCCTGGTTTCTTTCCAGAGATTTGTTCAATAGTCCTTGGTGCCCAGAGTTCATGCTTGTCCTTTGTATCTTATAGGTTTATTAATATTCCTTAGCCCTCTAAATCAGTATTTCTCAATCTTCGTAGCTTGAAGTTATGTGGACTTCAACTCCCAGAATTCCCCAGCCAATCTGCTGGTTGGGGAATTCTGGGAGTTGAAGAGGGAGACTAGTATATATCTATTTCAAGCTATTTAGCTCTCATCAGCTAGCTATATCCTTACTCAGATTCAAACTTCGGCTGCCTGCATAATAGGCAGTTGTATTAACCTCTGAGCCACAAGTTCTCCTCCCTTTATCATCTGAACCAGGGGAGAGATTAAGTGTTTTTTCTGTCGAAGCACCTGGTTTACCCCAATATGGGAGGGAACATACTGCTTCTCTTTCACCTTTCTTCATTCATTCATTCATTCATTCATTCATTTGATTTTTTTCTAGCTACCCATCTCAACAAGTGCCAAGGTTGATCTATGGAATTGTTGTTTTTTTTAATATCCTCGGGAAGGGAATGACAGAAACAATGATTCTGCCTTTTTTCACTTGTCCTAACCAACTGATGTTTTCTCCTATAAAACACAGCAGCGGGATGAATCCCAACTATGTGAATTCAAGTTTTAACTCGTGCATTGCTCGAAGTTGATTTCATTGAAACCTTACTTAAATTGTCTCCGAGTTGGGTGAGCTACACAAAACAGCTCTTAGTGTTAATGGAATCTGATGTTTATATTTTTAAGTGCTGCTAATTGACAAGAACAATTTAAATAAAGGTTCCAGATTCACTTTCCCTCCCTCCCTCCCTCTTGCTCTCTCTTTTTCTGGAATTAAGTAAATTGTCCGGCGATTTGCCTGCACGATGATCTCACAAAAGCCAACAAAGCTAATTCAGAATGAGGACTAAATGTTTGTTCTGGAGGAGATTTATTTGCTCTCAGCGATACTGTCATGTTGCCATATCCTTTTGGCGACGTGAAGGAGCGTTATTTCCAAAAACAATCCAATTTGGAGAAAGTTAATGAATGCCAATACAGCATTGGGCAGCTGGTTGCATTTACATACTTTGAAAAAACAGGTGCAAAAGAGGTAAACACTGAGTGAGGTATTTATGGGACGCCTCACAAGGAAATGTTCGCTGATATGGTAAAAAAAATGTGATTTATTCAACATTTGTATTGGTCTTGGTTCATTTGGTCTCTATCTGACTTTTTTTTTTTTTTGGCAATTAAATATCAGAATACCTGAGTCTTCGGAGAGGGGCGGCATATAAATTGAATTAATTAATTTAAATTAAATTAAATCAGAATCAGAATAGAGCTGGAAGGGACCTTGGAGGTCTGCTAGTCCAGCCCCCTGCTCAAGCAGGAGATCCTATACCATTTCAGACAAGGGACTGTCCAGCCTGTCAACTTGCAAAGCTTTCAAGTTGCCATGAGCAGGAGGGAGGGAGAATTGATAGAGCTGATTGATTTCCCTAACTGAAGTGTATTCCATACATTCTTCCTGACCACAATCAGAAGGAGGGTGTTGGATTTCACAGCCAGCCAAAGTGGTTAATTGGAGAATGTGATTTATGACATAGCCAGAGAGGAGGGGAGAGACAGGGTCATAGGGGAACGTAAATCTACGTGGGATTAGTTCTAACTGCATCCCAATATTGCCGAAATGGTGCTCCTAATAAATGACTGTATTTCTTTGGAAGTTCGGCTCATGGCTCATGAGTTAATTAGGGCATCTTTCGGAAACTTCACACAGCCTCTTCTTAAAAACCTCAAGTGATGAAGCACCCACAATGTCTGGAAGCCAGCTGTTCCACTGGTTAATTATCCTCACTGTTAGGAAGTTTCTCCTCAATTCCAGGTTACTTCTCTCCTTGATTAGTTTCCATCCTTTCCATCTCTTTGATTCCATCCAAATCAATTCCCAATTAAACTATTTAGGGTTAAAAGATATTCAGCTGCACAGGTAGTTCTTGACTTATGACCACAATTGAGCCCCAAATTTCTGTTGCTAAGTGAAACATTTTCTATCTGTTAATCCAACCCTCCCCATTCAAGCAGGAAACTCTACTCCAGACAAATGGCTATCCAATCTCTTCTTAAAAGAGGCTCTTTTACCAAAGAGCCTTGGTAGTACAGGGGTTTAAGGCACCCTGTTATTAAACTGGTTATTAAGACCAGCTGCCTGCAATTACTGCAAGGTTCGAATCTCTCCAAGGCTCAAGGTTGACTCAGCCTTCCATCCTTTCTAAGGTAGGTAAATTGAGAACCCAGTTGTGGGGGCAATAAGCTGACTTTGTATAAATATACAAAAGGATGAAGGCTATTGCTGAGCACATTGTAAGCCGCCCTGAGTCTTCGGAGAAGGGCGGCATATAAATCAATTTTTTTTAAAAAAAAAAAAGCCTCCAGTGTTGGAGTAACCTCAACTTCTGGAGGCAAGCTGTTCCACAGATTAATTGTTTTCACTGTCAGGAAATTCCTCCTTAGTTCTAGGTTGCTTCGCTCCTGGCTTAGTTTCCATCCATTGTTTCTTGTCCTGCCTTCAGGTGCTTTGGAGAATAGGTTGACCTCCTTTTCTTCTAATCTTTTAATAATCAAATTATTTCCACAATGTCATTGATCAGGCTGTTGAAGCCCCATTTAATCTGAAAGTAAAATGAACAATACCAAAGAGAACAGTCCAACCTTACAAAACATATTGTTCAGTTGACGCACTGTGGCCCAAGTCACGTGTTGTGAGCTGCTTACGATGGGCAGCCGTACAATTCCTTAAATAACTAAATAAATAAATATCACCCCGTTGAATCTGATTCCTCTTTCTTTGCTAACTTTACATTCTGCCTGCACAAAGCTTCATTATGAAAGCAACCTGTTGCCTGAAAACGGAAATGAAGCAGCTGATTGAAAGTATGTGTTATAAATATTAAACCTGGCTGCCTTCTAAAATTAGAACGCGCATTCATGCTTCCAACTAGGAAGGAAAATGGCTTTCTCTTTGCAACTCCGCTTTCTTTATTCCCTCCAGCCTTGCCTTGCGGTTTTCAGAATGGGGTTTATCCCTTTACACTCTCTTTCCTCGTTTGGATACGTCCTTGAGATGAGAAGAAGGCAAGGAATGTTTTTGAATGGAGCAGGTGCCTCCCTCTGTGGCAAGAACACCCAAACTTGCCAAGATGTTTTAGGGTTGGTGAATTAAAGATTGCAAAGGATTGATAACCCAGCCTCGTATTGTCATGGGAATGGAACTGTGCCTCGTGCCCAGTGGAAATTTACTCCTTTGAATTTAGTGTTCAAAGGCAAAGAAAGGATAGGATAGGATAGGATAGGATAGGATAGGATAGGATAGGATAGGATAGGATAGGATAGGATAGGATAGGATAGGATAGGATAGAAAAATAAAATAGGATAGGATAGGATAGGATAGGATAGGATAGAACAGAACAGAATAGAAATACTAATGGAATGGAATGGAATGGAATGGAATGGAATGGAATGGAATGGAATAGGATAGGATAGGATAGGATAGAATAGAATAGAATAGAATAGAATAGAATAGAATAGAATAGAATAGAATAGAATAGAATAGAATAGAATAGAATAGAATAGAATTCTTTATTGTCCAAGTGTTATTGGACACACAAGGAATTTGTCTTGGTGCATATGCTCTCAGTGTACATAAAAGAAAAGATAGATAGATAGATAGATAGATAGATAGATAGATAGATAGATAGATAGATAGATAGATAGATAAAGAAAAAAAGAAAGAAAGAAAGAAAGGGAGAATAGAGTAGAATAGGATAGAATAGGATAGAATAGAATAGAATAGAATAGAATAGAATAGAATAGAATAGAATAGAATAGAATAGAATTCTTTATTGGCCAAGTGTTATTGGACACACAAGGAATTTGTCTTGGTGCATATGCTCTCAGTGTACATAAAAGAAAAGATAGATAGATAGATAGATAGATAGATAGATAGATAGATAGATAGATAAAGAAAAAAAGAAAGAAAGAAAGAAAGAAAGGGAGAATAGAGTAGAATAGGATAGAATAGAATAGAATAGAATAGAATAGAATAGAATAGAATAGAATTCTTTATTGGCCAAGGACCTGGTGGCTCAGCAGACTGATAGCATTGTGATTAACACCAGCTGTCTGCAATTACTGTAAGTTCGAATCTCACCAGGCTCAAGGTTGACTCAGCCTTCCATCCTTTCTAAAGTAGGTAAATTGATGACCCAGTTTGTGGGGGCAATAAGCTGACTTTGTATAAATATACAAAAAGTATGAAGGCTATTGCTTAACACATTGTAAGCCGCCCTGAGTCTCCGGAGAAGGGCGGCATATAAATCAAATTTAAAAAAAAAAAAAAAGTGTGAGTGGACACACAAGGAATTTGTCTTTGGTGCATATGCTCTCAGTGTACATATAAATAAAAGATACATTCATTAAGAATCATATGGTACAACACTTAATGATAGTCATAGAGTACAAATAAGCAATCAAATCATACTAGGAAACAATATCAATATAAATCGTAAGGATACAAGCAACAAAGTTACAGTCATGCAGTCATAAGTGGAAGAAGATGGGTGATGGGAATGATGAGAAGATTAATAGTAGTGCAGACTTAGTGAATAGTTTGACAGTGTTGAGGTGATTATTTGTTTAGCAGAGTGATGGCATTTGGGGAAAACCTGTTCTTGTGTCTAGTTGTTTTGGTGTGCAGTGCTCTATAGCGTCGTTTTGAGGGTAGGAGTTGAAGCAATTTATGCGAGGGGTCTGTCAATATTTTCACAGCCCTCTTTTTGACTCGTGCAGTATAGAGGTCCTCCATGGAAGGCAGGTTGGTAGCCATTGTTTTTTCTGCAGTTCTAATTATCCTCTGAAATCTGTGTCTGCCTTGTTGGGTTGCAGAGCCAAACCAGACAGCTATAGGGGTGCAGATGACAGACTCAATAATTCCTCTGTAAAATTTGATTAGCAGCTCCTTCGGCAGTTTGAGCTTCCTGAGTTTGGGCAGAAAGAACATTCTTTGTTGTGCTTTTTTGGTGATGCTTTTGATGTTAGGTGTCCATTTTAGGTCTTGCGATATGATAGAACCTAGAACCTATTGTCAAAGAATAAAAAGGAGGCCAAGGACAGTCATTTGATTGAAACCTCTACGAGGATTTCTTAATTCAATCACCAAGTTCAAATTTTAAGAAAACTCTGTGTCTCTTCAGGTTTCTGGAACATTATTAAAACAATTATTTTTTTCTACGTTCTAACAGTGTTGAGCACGCACAACTTCTGAAGGAAGTCATTCCACTGATTAATTGTTCTCACTGTTTCTGCTTAGCTCTAGGTTGGATCTCTCCTTGATTAGTTTCCATCCATTGCTTCTTGTCCTGCCCTCAGATGCTGGGAACGAGTGCTAATTCTCCCCCTCTGTTCCATAACATTATATTATACTAAAATTCACATTCACTTGAATTCCAGCTCAGAGCTCTAAATCCATTCCATTATCCAAAGTTTATGGGCCTTTGCACCCGAAAGTCACATTCAAGTAATTCATTCCGTTGAACGAATTAATGAAAGTATGATTTTTATCTCCAGAGCATTTATGGCATTAGGCATTAAAATGATAAAGTACGAAAGTTAAAAACATTCAATGATGAAGACAATAAAGCAGACAACAGCAAGTATACCAAAAGGTTTTTTTTTAAAGAGAGAGAGAGAGAGAGAGAGAGAGAGAGAGAGAGAGAGGGAGAGAGAGAGAGATTAAAATAATGACAAGCATCGTGCATACTTTTTTA
This sequence comes from Arizona elegans, assembly GCA_022577455.1. Lineage (NCBI taxonomy): Eukaryota > Metazoa > Chordata > Lepidosauria > Squamata > Colubridae > Arizona > Arizona elegans. Next base: position 16,383,225 of record JAKOOJ010000014.1, read on the forward strand.
TGATCTTAATTTCAGCATGGAAAAATTTCTCCTTTGGCATTTGGCTGCAGATCAGACACAATGACTTAAAGCCGGTTTGTTTTTTGGCTGAGGTCAACAGGAAAGTGATTTTTGTAAAGAACAGACCATTTTATTCTTCAAATGAGGTGCTGGCATTTCTCCCCACCCCCAGATTCTACAACAATAAAACAATGAGGCAACTATTAATTGCAATATATGAGAGGCTGTCATGGAGACAATCTAATTTCTAAAGCACCTGAAGGCAGGACAAGAAGCAACGGATGGGAACTTATCAAGGAGAGATCCAAAAATCTAGAAATAAGGAGAAATTTTCTGAGAGTGAGAACAATTAATCAATGGAACAGCTTTGCCTCCAGGAGTTGTGAATGCTCCATCACTGGAGGTTTTTAAGGAGATTGGATAGCCACTTGGAATAGGGACTCCTGCTTGAATAGGGGATTGGACTAGAAGACCTCACAGATCCCTTCCAATCAGAGGTGGGTTTCGGCGGGTTCTGACCAGTTCTGGAGAACCGGTAGCGGAAACTTTGTGTAGTTCGGAGAACTGGTAGTAAAAATTCTGACTGGCCCCACCCCCATCTATTCTCTGCCTCCCAGGTCCCAGCTGATCAGGAGGAAATGGGTATTTTGCAGTATCCTTCCCCTGGAGTGGGGAGGGAAAGGAGATTTTACAGTATCCTTCCCCTGCCACACCCACCAAGCCACGCCCACCAAGCCATGCCATGCCCACCAAGCCACACTCACAGAACCGGTAGTAAAAAAAATTTGAAACCCACCACTGCTTCCAATCCTATGATGCTATGTCCTATATATGTTCTAGAGACACGTATGATGAGTTTCAAGGTTTTTATTCAGGTGGGATTGAAAAGATCCAAGATTTGCATTCCAATTGCTTTATTCAATCTACTTCACATCCATAGTATTTTAGAAGGTCAGAAGGTCAATATTTTGATTTTCTTCTTCGGGATGGGAGGTGGTGGTGGAAATATACCTTCCAGCTTTAAGCCTATCAGTTTGAGAGAGTTAGTGGAAAACTATTTATGAAAGATCTTCTGATTAAATTAGCGAATTGGACTAATGCAAAGAACCTCATAGGAGAACAAGCAAATTTTCATCCTGGTTATTCCACAATAGACCAAGTGTTTGTCTTAAATGATTTAACAGAAAAGGGTGTTAAACAGCCAAAACAGAAACTTTATGCTGCTTTTATTGATTTTTCAAGCTCCTTTCCTCCCCCTCCGCCTATACATAGTCATATTTAGGATAAATGTTCAGTTTCACAAAAGACTGATGTCTACTGTTGGAAGAAATGTCCATCTGGGTTCAATTCAGTGGTGGGTTGCTCCTGGTTCAGACCGGTTCGCAAGAACCGGTAGTAAAACCGGTGGGAGGCTCGGCTCACTGACCCAGACGTCATCATAGGAAATCTGCGCTCTGCGCATGTGCAGAAGAGTGTGCACGTGAGCTTTGCTCACATGCGCGCACAGGCGCGATGCAAACTGGTAGTAAAGGTAAGTAGAACTCACCCCTGGTTCAGTTCCAAGTAGGGAGAAAGACACTGGAAACAAGGAGACTGCTTGGAAGGATGGTTTTAATGGTGAACAGAACCACATGGTTTGAGGTTCTGGGCATTTGAGCACTTGGAAGAGAGAGAGCGAGAGAAAGAGATTCATTCCCTCTCTTGGGTTTTGAATTTGAGCATTGGTTGCAGTCAGACTCTCATAGCTGAGGTTGTCTGTGTCCCAGGCTTGGTTGAACCTTGCTGAGTGATGCAATGAAGGGCAATTTCCTATTGTGGCTGAATGGCTTTGCCCTGAAGGATCTTGTGTCAACTTGCAAAGCTTTCAAGTTGCCATGAGCAGGAGGGAGGGAGAACTGATAGAGCTGATTGATTTCCCTAACTGAAGTACATTCCATACATTCTTCTTGACTGCAATCAGAAGGAGGGTGTTGGATTTCACAGCCAGCCAAAGTGGTTAATTGGAGAATGTGATTTATGACATGGCCAGAGAGGAGCGGAGAGACAGGGTCATAGGGAAATGTAAATCTACGTGGGATTATTTCTAACTGCATCCAAATATTGCCGAAATGGTGCTCCTAATAAATGACTATATTTCTTTTGAAGTTTGGCTCATGACTCATGAATTAATTAGGGCATCTTTCGGAAACTTCATATCTTGAGTGAGGGCTAATCCTATCCCCATTGACTTCACTTGTCAGAACATTGTAAAAGGCAATCACATGACCCCGGGATACTGCAACAGTCATAAATAGGAGTCAGTTGCCAAGTGTCTGAATTGTATTCACATGATGCTGTAACGGTTGTAAGTGTGAAAAATGGTCATAAGTCATTTTTCACACAGTTTTTTCAGTGCCATTGTAACTTTGAATGGTCACTAAATGTACTGTTGTAAGTTGAGGACTACCTGTGCTCAATTTTAACAAGCTATTTCTTCCGTATAGTGCGGATTTTGCACATTATTTTCATGAATATATAAATTTTGATGTAACCCTTTCCCCAATACATAATTTAAAAAAAAAATACTGGCAAACTATTTTACAAAATGAAGAGATATAAATTTGAAATTCATGATACATGAATGTAGGTAATTTATTCATGGACTGGTTCAAAAGTAAGAAATTAGAAGAATCGTTGCAAATGAATGAATTTCATCCCATTTCTAAGAATAGAAGTGTTCCTTGTTTGCAGAAGCTTTGTCCATGTCTGGAATATTGCATAATTTTTCATCGCAGACAGGAGAGAATCTGTACCTGATATTTTATATTAAGACATCACACGGAAGAAACGTGTTGTTTATTGTCACAAAAAGTTTTTTTTTTTAATTTTATAATACAATTTTATTGAACTTACTTGGTATAAAATACAAATGAAATGAAAAATAGTGGGAAAGGAGGAGAGGGAAACAGGGAGAGAGAAATATAAGCTAAAGAGGAAAGAAAGGGGAAAAAAGCATTAATCTCCAGTGCTTTTCAGTGCTATAGAATAGAATAGAATAGAATAGAATAGAATAGAGTAGAATAGAGTAGAGTAGAGTAGAGTAGAGTAGAGTAGAGTAGAGTAGAATAGAATAGAATAGAATAGAATAGAATAGAATAGAATAGAATAGAATAGAATAGAATAGAATAGAATCTGATAGTGTGATTGACACACAAGGAATTTGTCTCTGGTGCATAAACTCTCAGTGTACCTGCAAACAACAAAGTAATATAATCTTAAAATACCAATAGGAGAACGTAATAGAAAAGATGTGAAGGATAATAGTAGTACGGCCCTACTACATGGGTAAATATCCTTAGACATAAGACATTGCTGGAGAAATTCAATGTTCAGCAGAGTAATGGCATGGGGGGGAAAAACTATCTTTGTTTCTAGTTCTTTGGCATGCAGTGCCCTATTAGCAATGTTTTGAGGGGAGAAGTTGAAGCAGTTTATGTCCAGGATGTGAGGGGCCTGTAGATATTTTCTCAGCCCTCTTTCTGACCCGTGCAGTACACAGGTCCTCAATGGAAGGCAGGCTGGTCGCAATTCTTTTTTCTGCAGTCCTAACTATCCCTTGAAATCTGTACGTGTCCTGTTTGGTTGCTGTGCCAAAAAAAGGCAGTTATACAGTAGGAATACAAATGACAAGCTCAATAATTTCTCTGTAGAACTGTATCAACAGCTCCTGGGGCAATCTGAACTTCCTGAGTTGATGCAGTAGAATGAACATAATAGCATTACAACCTCAACTCTTTGCATACTCAGTATATATTAATCATTTATATAACAAAGAAACCTTGTCTAATTGGTACATTCTAAAATTAAAGTTTTGGGTTTTTTTTTTCCTACCTCAAGCACAAAATACAGAAGCGGTTTCCAGATGAAACAAAATTAAATGTATTCTTCTCTTTAATTAAAGCAGTTAGTTTGGTTTATATCACAAGCAAATAACTAAAAGATTTTTTTATCTGCACTTACACATTGTTTATGAACAGGGGTATTGAGCAGAGGTGAAATACTCCTGGTTCGGACCAGATCGTCCGATCCGGTAACAATGGTGGCGAATGGTTTGAAGAACCAGTAGCAAAAATCCCTGCCCGCCCCCCATGCCCAGCTGAGTCGCGCGATCATCAAAGGCTTTTTTTTTACTTTTAAAAGCATTTTTTCTTCCGCCGAATAAAATAATAATAATAATAATAATAATAATAATAATAATAATAATAATAATAATAATAATAGTAAAGTAAAGTAAAGTAAAGTAAAGTAAAGTAAAGTAAAGTAAAGTAAAGTAAAGTAAAGTAAAATAAATAAAATAAATAAAATAAAATAAAATAAAATAAAATAAAATAAAATAAAATAAAATAAAATAAAATAAAATAAAATAAAATATGTCCCCCTCTTGAGTTTTGGACTCTGTCTCAGGCATGATTTTACCTTAGAGTAATGTCTACTTTAATGAAAAGAAGGACTAGGGGAGACATGATACCAGTCTTCCAATATCTCAGTGGCTGCTGCAAAGAAGAGGGAGTCAAACTATTCTCCAAAGCACTTGAAGGCAGGACAAGAAGCAATGGATGGAAACTAATCAAGGAGAGAAGCAACTTAGAACTAAGGAGAAATTTCCTGAAGAACAGTTAATCAGCGGAATGGTTTGCCTTCAGAAGTTGTGTGTGCTCCAACGCTGGAAGTTTTTAAGAAGAGATTGGACAGCCATTTTTCTGGAATGGTATAGAGTTTCCTGTTTGAGTAGGGGGTTAAACAAGAAGACCTCTAAGGTCCCTTCCAACTCTGTTCTTTGTTATTCCCAAGAAGCTGACAAGTTGTAATTCTTTATAACTTTTATAATTCTATAATTCTTTAAAACTCTGCGGTCCTTGGTGCTCCCTGAGCTTGGCTGTTTTCTTGTAGACATTTCATTACCCAAGTTGGTAACATCATCAGTGCTAGAAGGGAGTGGAGATGGCTCTCCATTTATATGCAAGTGGAAAGTTATTGGGAGTAGTTTCTTGATTAGGCTATTGTTTACTATTTGATTATTTTTCAGAGTATGTAGTTCCTTACGTGGGGTATTGTTTTATAACTCTATTAAGGAATCCATAAAGCAATCTGTTTTAATTGCATTCATTGTTGTTTTTAGTTGCGAAGTCATGTCCAACCCATCGCGACCCCATAGAAAACGTTCCTTCAGGCCTTCCTGTCCTCTACCATCCTCTGGAGTCCATTTAAGCTCACGCCGACTGCTTCAGTGACTCCATCCAACCACCTCCTTCTCTGTCGTCCCCTTCTTCTTTTGCCCTCAATCTTTCCCAACATTAAGCTCTTCTCCAGTGAGTCCTTCCTTCTCATTAGGTGGCCAAAGTATTTGAGTTTCATCTTCAGGATCTGGCCTTCTAAAAAGCAGTCAGGGTTGATCTCCTCTAGGACTGACCGGTTGGATTGCCTTGCAGTCCAAGGGACTCGCAGGAGTCTTCTCCAGCACCAGAGTTCAAAGGCTTCAATTCTTTGGCGCTCAGCCTTTCTTATGGTCCAACTTTCACATCCATACATTGAAACTGGGAAAACCATAGCCTTGACTATACACACTTTTGTTGGCAGGGTGATGTCTCTGCTTTTTAGTAAGCTGTCTAGATTTGCCATAACTTTCCTCCCCAGGAGCAAGCGTCTTTTAATTTCTTGGCTGCAGTCCCCATCTGCGGTGATCTTGGAGATCAGAAAAATAAAATCTGTCACTATCTCCATTTCTTCCCCATCTATTTGCCAGGAATTGAGAAGGCTGGATGCCATGATCTTAGTTTTCTTAATGTTGAGTTTCAAGCCAACTTTTGCACTCTCCTTCTTCACTCGCATCAAGAGGCTCTTTAGTTCCTCTTCACTTTCTGCCATTAGAATTGCATTCATATTCTATACATAAAAATGAAGCCAAAATGTTTTTCTGGGTCTGGTTTTGCCCACCTCCTTAGCATGGCCTCCCCTGCTGTTTTGTGGAACATGTTCTCAGCAAGAGAAAGGCAGCACACCCCTTGATGGACTCCAGCTGGGAGATGTTCATGAGGATCCTTCAAAAGATAAAGCAGACCTGTTCGAAGAAGTCCCACTGAGGTTATTCTCATTAGTATTTTGAGAACCAGAGACTGAGTTCCCGCTGAGGCATCAATGCTCCTTTTGAAAACATTAAGTTTCAAAGTTGGCTTCTTCTGAGCAACAGGTTCTCTGTAATTACACCGGGCTTTAAAAATGTATCTGAAGGCCCTTGAATAATTAAACATGATCAAAGGAGATCTAGGTTTGTGGTACCTTAACCATGGGAGATTCCTCCTTGCTTGCTATGTCTTATGTAACCTCAGAATAAGGAGATGGCTGAGAAGACATTTGACTCCAATTAAGTGCAAATGTTTAAACGGGGAGATGTCTGAGATTCTCAGTCGTCCAGGTCATGGTTGTCCCAAAAGTGCTTTTTCAAGAGGCAACTGGAGTTTCTGGTTTTTCTTTGAAGACATTTCACTTCTCGTCCAAGAAGCTTCTTCAGCTCTTACTGGATGGTGGGGAATGGAAGGATTTATACACCTTGCAAATAGCTGGTCATTTGCATTCTTTCAGCGAGTCATTGAGGACACCTGGTTGTTTATCTCTGTCGTCAGGGTCAGATGAGTGTTACAAGTAGGTGTGGAGCACTCTTGAAACTATTTAAAGGGCTGTGTTTGATCCTGATGATATAGGCAAGCCTCCAGGCAGCCTCAATGATTCTCCAAAAAGAATGCAAATGACCAGCTGTCTGCGAGGAGTATAAATCCGTCCATTTCCCCACCATCCAGTCAAGATGGTGAAGAAGCTTCTTAGATGAGAAGTGAAACGCCTTCAAAGAAAACCCAGAAATTACAAGAGTTGCCTCTTGAAAAAGCACCTTTGGTTCAAACAGGATTGAACCAAAGGATCAATCAGAGGATTTTTAAGGCCAGTGTCTGCCTCAGAAGCACAAGTTCTATGGAGCTCACAGCACCAAATAAGAGCAGGATTCTACGCTACTCCCCTAAACAACAAGTCAGCATTGTTCTTTTAAAATATTAATACTTGGCATTGGGCTACCCTGTAATTCATTGTGCTAATCAGGAGGTTGAAGAGGGAAAAACAGCTTGTGTTGCTAATATGAAATACTTTAGCCAAGGGATGCTGCTCTTACAGTACTTTGGTTTCCAGCAAAAAATAAAAAATAAATTGAATAGGAAAGGAACAGTCAAGAGGAAGAGATGAAATAAAAAGTTATTGTACTTTTCGGAGTATAAGATGCACCTTTTCCCCAAAAAAAGGAGGGTGAAAATCTGGGTGCATCTTATACCCCAAATGTAGCCCTGCCCAGCCTCGCAAACGGAGATTTCAGAGCTTCTGAAAGAAGCTTCAGAAAAAAAGCCTCTGAAAGGCTTTTATCTAAAATAATATGGCAAGCAACAAAAGAAGAATCAGTAAAAGTTCTAAGCAAAGGATGCTAACAAATTTGGAGAATGACACAATAACCAACAGATCAGAAGAGGTTAATCTACATACCAATACCAAAGAAAGGAGATTGAACAGAGTACAAGTAGTCCTTCTGAATAAAAGCCTCTAAAAGAAGCTTCAGGAAAAAAGCCTCCAAACAGAGCTTCAGAAAAAAAGCCTCCAAACAGAGCTTCAGAAAAAAAAGCCTTTTTTTCCTGAAGCTGTGTTTCAGAGGCTTTCAGAGGCAGAAAAAAAAGGTTTTTTTGAAACAGAGTTTCACAAGTTTCAGAGGCAGAAAAAAAAAGCAAGGCACAGAGCTCACAACCAAGGAACCTGTTGCTAAAATTCACCTCTGAAAACAGCTGATTGGGGGTATTCCAGGACAGCAATCCACCCACCAGTCAGCTTTTTTCTTATTTTCCTCCCCAAAAACTAAGGTGCATCTTATACTCTGAAAAATACAGTACCTGTGAAAAGTAAGGATAGCAGTCTTTGGGGTTTTTCTTAATGAAGCAAACCCAACAAGAGAGAAAATGTATTCTTTTGCTGTATTTACAAAAGAGAGAGTTGTCTTCCATATATACCAGTACTACAATTTGTTTGCTTGCTTTCTTTTTTGTTTGTTTGTTTCCTTTCTCTTCTATTTTTTTTCTTTTTGACATCCCTTTATTCCTTTCATTTTAGTAAATTAAATAATGCCCAAAGGAAATGTATAATATTGAAGCACAGATTTTGATCATACATCTTAATCGGTGGGTTTCCCTTCCCTTCCCCTTCAATATATTTCAAATTAAAACTGTGAAAACGTCCAGCCTGGCCTTAAGAAGCCTTTTATAACAGCAAAATAAAAAATAAAAATGTTTTAGGCTTTGTTTTTCCATTCTTAACTGGGAAAAAACAGAAGCTGAGAAGGATTCTAACTATGCATAAATCTGATAGGTATTCACTACCTCCCCCGAATGCTCTTGAAACTAAGAGCTTAGCAGAGATTTTAGTATTTTTCTTTTTCTGCTCTTTAATAGAACAAAAAAGTACAGTAGCGGAAGAGGAAGATAAAAACAATGATGAAGGAAAAGTGGGGGGAGGGGGATTTATCTTCCCAGTTAAGAAAGAAACGAAATGGAGGACTGGAATAAGTCCTCCATGCTTTTGTATTTTATTAACACTATTCACCCTTGTGAAGAAACTGCTCTAACTTTTCTCCAATATTTACAACAACGCTAATGATAGGTTGGACAGAAGGAGAATGAGATTGGAGTTAAACCAGGATTCCCTTCTTGAAAATATAAACACTTTAAGCAAATATTTTATTCGTTTGATAAATGTGGGGCCATGGTGGCCTAGAGGTTAAGACATGTTGACCAGAAGGTTGACAGTTCGAGTCCCAAGCGCCCCAAGGATACTGCAAAATCTCCATTCCCACCCCACTCCAGGGGAAGGATACTGCAAAATGCCCATTCCCTCCCCACTCCAGCGGGAAGGATATTTATTATTATTATTTTATTAATTAAATTTCTATACCGCCCTTCTCCAAATAGGACTCAGGGCGGTGCACAGCCAAGGTAAAAACAGAGCATACAAAATTTAAAAACAGTATTAAAATAATTAAATATTTGGCCGTAAATTTAAAATCAATTTAAAATTTAACTCAAGCCAGCCCAGCTAGTTGAAATAAATAGGTTTTCAGGGCCCGACGAAAAATCTGGAGGTCTGTTATTGTACGTATCTCTGGGGGGAGGTTGTTCCAGAGGGTGGGCGCCGTCACAGAGAAGGCTCTCCCCCTGGGGGTCACCAGCCGACATTGTCTGGCGGACGGCACCCTGAGGAGGCCCACTCTGTGCGAGCGTACTGGCCGGTGGGAGGCTATTGGTGGCAGAAGGCGGTCTCGTAAGTATTGCAAAATCTCCATTCTCACCCCTCTCCAGGGGGAAGGATATTGCAAACTCTACATTCCCACCCCTCTCCAGGGGGAAGGATACTGCAAAATCCCCATTCCCTCCCCACTCCTGGGGGAAGGATATTGCAAAATCTCCATTCCCACCCCACTCTGGGGCCAGCCAGAGGTAGTATTTGCCGGTTCTCTGAACTACTCCAAATTTCTGCTACCGGTTCTCCAGAACCTGCTGGATTTCACCCTTGGGTTCTTGCCCCCATCCCAGCTCCTGCTAATCTATCAGTTCAAAAGCATGCAGATGCAAGTAGAGAAATAAGTATCACTTCATTGGGAAGGTATCAGTGTTCCATGCCCATCAGTGTCTAATCATGCTGATCACATGACTATGGAAAGGTCTTTGGACAATGTTGGCTTCCTCGGCTAGGAAACAGAGGGGAACAATGACCCCTAGAATCGGACACGATTGGACAAGGGGAAACCTTTATTTTTGGTACTTCGGTCATTTCATAAATAATAATAAGAGGAGGAAACATGATAATGGAAAAGCAGAGATATTCTCATTTGTCTTGTCTCCTTTCTAGTTCTTGCACTACAAAGCTCTCATGGTTAGGATATGTGCCAGCAATACTGGAGAAGTGTGATTAGGATGGGCCATCATGGCTATTGATGAGAATTAGGAGCCAAAGTTTATAAGCATGAAGGATGCCAAGGTTGGAAATTCTGGTTCATTAAATTACATTAATGCATTTGTTATTGGGTAGCGTCATATGATAAGAATCTTATCTTGGAAGCTTTTGTGAGAATGTGTTCCAAGTTTCTGGGAGATGATTCAGATGGAGATAAAGCGTTTTGGAGGCCTACCAAGCATTCAGTGAATGCAAAATAGTGTCTCAAATAGATAGATCTATCCTATGAATTGAGGAATTCATAACCCTGAAATACATTTTCAGCCAGAAATTGGTGACTATCGCCAGGATCCAAGTTCACTTTCAATGGAAACACAAAATAAGAAGAAAGTCAATGTCTGATTGTCTAAGGATGTTCCTGTCTATAGTAATAGGAGGTTCTGAAATTATACCTACTATATAAATATAGTGATGCAGGCAATTTTGTGTGTTGGTCATTCAATACAGGTGATATCTTCGCTTTAAGGGATGCATCGGCTCCCAGTATATATATATATATATATATATATATATATATATATATATATATATATATATATATATTGCAAAAAAGTTTATTTATTTTTATTTTTCTCAACACACAAATTACATCTTTTTGGAACAGAGCCCTGATCCAGTCATCAATTTATACAATTTTTTATCATCTTTAACAAGATTTTATATATTCTATTTTTGCCATAACACTTATTCCTTAATCTTAAATCATCTATCTCAACTAATACCATCTTTAAAAAATTTACTCAAATTTACTTAATCAAAACAGTTACCCTTCTATTTACCCCCTTTAAATCTTAATTCAATTAATACCTCATAGTACATTTCACAATTCTTACCCTAAATCCTCACAATTAACAATACAGGTCACACATGTTTATATTTCAAAATCTTATTTCCCTTCCTAAAACTTCCCCACATTTATTATTACTTCGTATAATGCTCATTAAATCTTTATTTCCTTATTACTTCACCAAATTTAGGTCCCAAAACTATAGCAATTTAACATTGAAACATAGTTCTTAATTCAAATAAAACTACAATACAATTTGCAATTATTTCCCACAATTCTATCTCTTTAACCATATCATTTATATAAAAACCAGTTTAAGTAATTCTTATTTGTAATTCATAGTCCTATATTATTTCAATCTTCTTTTCTTTTTTGCTGAAAATATTAAAATATTTAAGGGATGCATCGGCTCCCAGTCTATTTTGAGGTGTGCTTTAACATCCTTCATGGCTTAGGACCAGGTTACTTATGGGATGGTATCTCCCCGATGGTGCCTAGCCATTCTGTTAGATTCAGCAGGAAAAGAATACTCCAGGTCCCATCAGCGAGAAATTGACACATGGTAGGACCTTTCTGCCATCGCCACTATCTTCTGGAGCCCTTAAGATTCTTTTGGAACCCCCTTAAAATCAGTCTTTGCCCCAATCCTCTTAACCTTTCATGAGACATTAAAAAACCTGGCTTTGCCACCCAACTGTCTGGTCCTGACAGTTATGGATGAGCCTGTTTCATGGTTAATTTAAGTTTGGGATGTTTGGAGTCTTCTCAGCTTTTACCTCCTGCTATTTTACACAGTCCTAGGCTGCATCAACAGGGGGATAGAATCAAGAGCCTTGGTAGTACAGTGGTCTAAGGCACCCTGTTATTAAGCTGGTTATTAAGACCAGCTGCCTGCAATTACTGTAGGTTTGAATCTCGCCAAGGCTCAAGGTTGACTCAGCCTTCCATCCTTTCTAAGGTAGGTAAATTGAGGACCCAGTTTGTGGGGGCAATAAGCTGACTTTGTATAAAATATACAAAAGAATGAAGGCTATTGCTTAACGCACTGTAAGCCGCCCTGAGTCTCCGGAGAAGGGCGGCATATAAATCAAATTAAAAAAAAAAAAGATCACGGGAAGTGTTAATACCACTTTATAATGCCTTGGTAAGGCCACACTTGGAATGCTGCATTCAGTTTTGATCACCACAATGTAAAAAAAGATGTGGAGACTCTAGAAAGAATGCAGAGAAGAGCAACAAAGATGATGAGGGGACTGGAGGCTAAAACATATGAAGAACGGTTGCAGGAACTGGGTATGTCTAGTTTACAACAAAAATGATTAGGGGATGGAGGCTAAAACATATGAAGAACAGTTGCAGGAACTGGGTATGTCTAGTTTGATGAAAAGAAGGACTAGGGGAGACATGATAGCAGTCTTCCAATATCTCAGGGGCTGCCCCAAAGAAGAGGGAATCAAGCTCTTCTCCAAAGCACCTGAGGGCAGGGCAGGAAGCAATGGGTGGAAACTAATCAGGGAGAAAAGCAACTTAGAACTAAGGAGAAATTGCCTGACAGTTACAACAATTAATCGGTGGAACAACTTGCCTCCAGAAGTTCTGAATGCTCCAACACTGGAAGTTTTTAAGAAGATGTTGGATAACCATTTGTCTGAAGTGGTGTAGGGTTTCCTGCCTAAGCAGGGGGTTGGACTAGAAGACCTCCAAGTTCCCTTCCAACTCTGTTATTCTATTCTATTCATATGAATTTATAAAAAACTAATTGAAAACTCAAGTGCTGAACATGAAATGGGTTAATTAAAAGCCAATCATGGCAGATCTGAGGGAGGTTTCCCCTGGATTGGAAGAACTGCCTCCCTTTCTTGGTTTTTGTAGTATCACTCGATGTGCTTCTACTGAACAGCATGGCTATTTGCCAAACCTTGGCCTTTTTAAAGCCACATTTTTCTCCTCCTTATTCTTGCATGCCTTGGACAAAACTTCAAATCAAACCCTCTTGTCATAATTATGGTGCTTGAATCCTAGGTGCTCGGCTCTAACAATAAATCAGCACGCAAAATTGATATGAAACTTCAGCGGCCCAAGAATAAGACCGCACACTCCCTGGTATCCCATAATAATTTTAACAGTGCAAGTCACTTAAGGCCCTCTTTCAAGCTGGGAGCAGCATTGCCTTTCCTAAGTGAGCAAATATTCTATTCTGTTCTGTTCTGTTCTGTTCTGTTCTGTTCTATTCTATTCTGTTCTATTCTATTCTATTCTATTCTGATTTCTTATTCTATTCTATGCTATGCTATGCTATGCTATTCTGATTTCTTCTATTCTATGCTATGCTATGCTATTCTATTCTATTCTGATTTCTTATTCTGTTCTATTTTGATTTCTTATTCTATTCTATTCTGATTTCTTATTCTATTCTATGTTATTCTATGCTATTCTATGCTATTCTATTCTATTCTATGCTATTCTATTCTATTCTATGCTATTCTATTCTATTATATGCTATTCTGCTATTCTATTCTATTCTGATCTGATTTCTTATTCTATTCTATTTTGATTTCTAATTCTATTCTATTCTATTCTATTCTATTCTATTCTATTCTATTCTATTCTATTCTATTCTACTCTATTCTATTTTTAATTGTTACCTGCCTAGAGTCCTCTGTATGAGATGGGTAGCCACATGAATTTATGAAATAAATTATAAATAAATAAGCAGTCACTTATTTGACAAGGGGATGACAAACATGCCTTCTTCCTTGCTTGCATTCGCTGACTTTGTCCTGCCCTAGACAATTTTGGCCATGTAGATCATGTTCTGAACAGCAAGCCAACCTCTCTGCGTGCATTCTGTGTATTCTTTAATGGCATTCCAGCTGGGAAGTGTTTCTCTGCTTGATGACAAAGAGGTATTAATATGTGCTGAACAGCGGGGGATTTCTCTAAATGTCTAGGATTGGGAATAAACTGAGTCCTGTTTCATTGCAAAAATAAGAAACCGGCTTTTAGCCAATTAGAACAAAACTGGGTTTCAGTCAACAGCCAGTGGTCAACAATCAGTTTGTCTTTCTCTTTCTGTCTACCTTGACCTATTTTACATTACGTCTTTGTGTGAACCTCTCAGATCAGTGGTCAAGTAAGCTGATTAAAATGCTTATATTCCGTTTGTCGCATTGAACTGGGAATCAGCTCACGAAAAATGGTGGTGTAGTGGTTAGAGCCTACTATGGGGGCTCTTTGGGGCCGTTGCTTCTTTGTCGGGCAGACTAAAGTAAAGATTGACTTAACATGCATCATGTGACATAAATGTAAAATAAATATACTTTTATAAAGTGAAGAAGGGAGGGAGGGAGGAAGGAATGAAGGAAAGGAGGGAGGGAGGAAGGAAGGAAGGAAGGAATCCATTCAGTATACTTAGACATAGGTAAAGGTGAAGGTTTCCCTCGCATAAATGTGCTAGTTGTTCCCAACTCTAGGGGGCGGTGCTCATCTCCGTTTCTAAGCCGAAGAGCCAGCGCTGTCCGAAGACGTTTCCGTGGTCATGTGGCTGGCATGACTCAACACCAAAGGCGCACAAAACACTCTTACCTTCCCACCAAATGTGGTCCCTATTTTTCTACTTGCATTTCTTACATGCTTTCGAACTGCTAGGTTGGCATAAGCTGGAACAATAATAATAATAACTTTATTGTCATTGTACGTGTAGACACAGTATACCCATACAAGGAAATTCACTTAACATCCAAAAACCAGGTCCAACACACATAACAATCCCCAAACACACTCCCACTCACCACAATTCCCCACCCCTAAACCACCCAAACATCCACACAACAGACCACACAAGTAACAGGAGCTCACCCCATTACACCGCACTAGGGATTCGAACCACTGAACTGCCGACCTTTTGATCGACAAGCTCAGCATCTTAGCCACTGAGCCACCACATCCCTATACTTAGACATAGGTATGTAAAAATGTCTTGAAAAGAAATCAAACATTTCTGGTAGATGCCAAAGTGACCGTTGCTTGTTTGATTTCCTTCCTTCCTTCCTTCCTTCCTTCCTTCCTTCCTTCCTTCCTTCCTTCCTTCCTCCCTCCCTCCCTCCCTCCCTCCCTTCTCCTTCCTTCCTTCCTTCCTCCCTCCCTCCCTCCCTCCCTCCCTCCCTTCTCCTTCCTTCCTTCCTTCCTTCCTTCCTTCCTTCCTTCCTTCCTTCTATCCATCCATTTCTTTCCTAGGTTTTGAAGGAAGCGAGCTGACTTCATAGTTTAAAATTCTTTCTAAAAGGACAAGAGAGGAAGACGGATAAATCATTTGGGAATCAAATAGTATGCTTATGCAGTTTGGCTAAAGACCTTGTGGATGAATTCATATATCATGTTAACCTTCCTTAACTTTTTTTTTTTATCAGTTCATTTGCGGCTTAGCGTGTAGAACCTTCCCTGCTTAGTTAAGTTAAGATTGAGTGCATTGTGCAAACCCAGAAGAGAGCTGATTAACTGATCAGCTTAAGTGTGTTGTGTGAACGGGCCTTTGTATAGAAAATAAGTTGCAAAAGTAGCTGGCATAAAGTGGCATTTCAGTTTATATCCAACTGTGTAGATTCTTCATTGTTCATAACCTTCTCCATAGGAAATGAATTATCTACTTCAAGAAGTGACCCTGTTAGTTTCCAGAGATCAAAAAAGTCACATCCAAAAAACCCAACTAAACCAAACTTTTGAAGACAGTAAAGTCCGCAAGGAGGGGTCAAAGAGGCCATCTATGTCAAAATTGAACAGCCCTCTCTCAACAGAGGGGGAGGGATACGACATCATTTTTAATTACTTGGGGATTTTAAATTGGATTATTTTAATATCATTTTATTGTTGTGTTGTTTTATCTTGTGAGCCGCCCCGAGTCCTACGGGAGAAGGGCGGCATATAAATACGATAAAAAATAATAATAAATAAATAAATAAATCATCTATCTTCGGACTACAACACAGTCCTTTCTACAGTTCCAAGAAGGCTCCAAACCAGGGGTGAAATGCTCCCGATTCGGACTGGATCACCCGATCCGATAGCGATGGAGGTGGGTGGTTCGGAGAACCGGTAGGAAAAATCCCTGCCTCCCCCCGCCCCCTCCCCAGGCACAGCTGAGCCACACAATCATCAGAGGCTTTTTTTTTTTTTTTTACTTTTAAAAGCATTTTTTCTACAACCTCTTTAAAATGCTTTTAAAAGTAACAAAAAAAAAAAGCCTCTGATGATTGCGCGGCTCAGCTGGGATCCTCAAAGGCTTTTAAAAAAAACAACCCTTTTTTTTCTTTTAAATGCCTCTGACGATCCAAGGTGAGTTGCCTGATCGTCAGAGGCATTTAAAAGAAAAAAACTCTGCCGATCAGGCAACTCAGCTGGGATCCTCAGAGCCTTTTGAAAGCATTTTTTTACAACCTCTTCACCGTAGAGGTTGTAGAAAAAATGGTTTTAAAAGTTTTTAAAAAATGGCCACGCTCACCCAGTCACATTACCCACACACACACCAAGCCACACCCACAGAACCGGTACTAACAAATTTTAGATTTCACCATTCCTCCAAACCCATTTGAACTACTCAGGTGACCCGGAGGACACAGATAAACCTCTAAGTAGCCTCAACAACTCTCTAAAAGGATGCAAATGACCAGCTGTCTGAAAGGAGTATAAATCCTTCCATTCCCCACCATCTAGTCAGACCTGAAGAAGCTTCTTGGATGAGAAGTGAAATATCTTCAAAGAAAAACCAGAAAATCCAGTTGCCTCTTGAAAAAAGCACCTTTGGGACAACCATGACCTGGAGGACTGAGAATCTCCATAGACAAACCAAACCGAGATGGAGCTTCCTCAAATCCTTTGAACGATTTTATAGTTCTTTGTCTTCAATTGTCTAGAACAATTTCAAGAAATAACTAGTTCATACCACATATCTGCTCAGGATAGACTTCAAAGTCCACCCAGGTTTAATGTTTGAGGTTAAAGTTGAGCAACTCTGGTATAACTCAGCCAATAAATCTCTAAGTTGAAAGGTGTGTTTTCCTAAAATACCCAGAATTTTCCTGCCTGCTTTCCTTAAAGCTTGAATTTGCTTTGAAACACTGTAGCACAGGTCATCCTCCACCTACAACTGCAACTGAGTCCAAAATGTCCATCGTTAAACAGTCGTTAAGTGAACTTTGTCCCATTTTTGTGCTCGTTTTCCACAGTTGTTAAGTGAATCAATGCAGTTGTTAAAAAAAAAACATGAGGTTGTTAAGCAAATTTGGCTTCCCTCATTGACTTTGCTTTTTGGAAGTGTTGTGGCTCCATTGCCTGAGCCTGGGCTATCGACAGATGCAGACTCTGAGAGTGAGGGAGAGGAGTTGGCAAGGCCTCCCTCTCCAGAACCCTCCTCTCTGGCAATGCCTCCGGAGGACACCGAAGGCCAAGAGATAGGCCCAGAGCCAAGCACGTCCCCGCAGCCACAGGTGGACAGCGACGAAGGAGATAAGTGCTGGCTGGACCCTCGGCAGAGGCGCAGGGAGAAGCGTGCACAGCAGAGGGGAAGGTGTGCCAGAGATTAGCTGAGTCACTGGACCACACCCCACAGGGTATAAATGTGGGTGTGGTGGCCGGTTCAGTTTGTGACAAGCAAAAACTAGAAATAATCCATGATCTCTATGTTACTGGACTTCTGCCTGCCTTGTCGGACTGCATTTGGACTAATCCTTGTATTGCGGAAACTTTGCCTGCTTTATCGGAATGCTTGCAGTCTAATCTTTGTTTTGTGTGAGTAAAGTCTGAATTGGCAACTAGCCACTGGATTGCTGCCAGCTTTATCTTCAAAGATTTTGTCGTGTGGCTTATTAACTCCGGGCCATCTGTGGGGATGCGTGTGTGTGAGACGGGGACAGAACAGGAATCTTGCTAGGAAAGTTGCAAATTGTGACCACATGACCCCAGGACAGTTCAATTGTCATGAATACATGCCAGTGGTCAAGCTCCTGAATTTTGATCGATGACCATCGGATTGCTGCAATGGCCATAACATAATTGGCTTAAGCCAATTTATTTTAGTGCTGAGGTAATTTGAATGGAGCGACGCAGTGGCTCAGTGGCTAAGCTTGTCAATCAAAAGGTCAGCAATTCAGCGGTTCGAATCCCTAGTGCCGCGTAAAGGGGTGAGCTCCCGTTATTTGTCCCAGCTTCTGCCCAATCAGGCAGTTCGAAAGCACGTAAAAAATGCAAGTAGAAAAATAGGGACCACCTTTGGTGGGAAGGTAACAGCGTTCCGTGCGCCTCTGGCGTTGAGTCATGCTGGCCACATGACCACGGAGACGTCTTCGGACAGCACTGGCTCTTCAGCTTTGAAATGGAGATGAGCACCACCCCCTAGAGTCAGGAATGAATAGCACATATGTGTGAGGGGAACCTTTACCTTTACCTTAATTTGAATGGTCACTAAGCACATCATTGTAAGTCAAGGACCAGCTATAAAACAAACCTCACCTGCTGTTCAAATGCAGCATTATAGTACTGTTGTGTACTCCAGTCCCTTTAGTTCAGCCAACCTCACAAAGTCTTTATTGTGAAGACCAGTTAGGGGAGATTTCCCACTCCTTCTGCCTTGAGCTTTCAAAAGGAAAGATGGGAGATAAATAATAAGTCGTGTCATTGTCAACGAGCTTCCAAAGTCTTTTGCAAATGAGGATCGTTTAATTTTGAAGCGGGAGAGAAAATATGGGTAATGTTCAGTTCATCTTGATGGGAAACGGGCCAGAAAAGGATGATAAATTAAAACTCAGCAGGAGAATTAGAGCACAGCTTGACTTGAAAGCTAAGGGTGGATGATGACTTACAAGGGTGAAGTTCCTCACTTTTCTTTTCCACTTTACTTCTGAAAAAGGAAGGCAGCAGAGAAGCCACTGTTGGAAGAAATCTCCTTCTAGGATCTGCTCCAAGTGGGGAAAACGACACTGGAGACATGGAGACTGCTTGGAAAGATGGTTTAATGGTGGACAGGATCACATGGCTTGAGTTCCTGAACAGAAAAGTGGGGAATACAGCGAGTCCATGGGTTTTTATGCTCTTTCTGGCTTTGCATTTCTTGGAGCCCCGAAAGAGTATCCTGATTGGTTGTCAGACTCCCAGGGGGTGGGGGTCTTAGCTAGCCTTGCTGGCTGATGGTCACATGTGCTTCCCAGGTCACATGTGGTGAGTTTCTGCTGCTATTGTGTAGAGGGCTAATCCTATCTTTGTTGGATCTTTGGCAATTCCTACTATGGCTCTGCCTGAAGTAGGTAGATCTTTCTTATGTAGAATAGATTGGCCCAGGCCTTAATGGCCCATTGACAAAGGGTGGGGGCAGGAAGATGGGAGATGCTTCAAAACATGCTTATCCATTTCTCATCCAGGGAAATATAATATTCTGCCTTTTTCATATTTCCTAAAATATTTCACTCTTCCAGGAAAGGGGTGGGTGCTAACTTCCTACACCACAAAGTCAACATCACAAAAGATGTGGCTGTTTGTGTCACATGGCCCTTTTCATGCATCTTTCCTCCTTCCATCTCTGTCCTCCATCAGGACGTTCAACCAAGGGGTGGGATGCTGGGGGTTCACAGGAGTTCAGGAGAACCTTTAGCTAAGATTCTGTGCCATTCGGAGAACCCCCAAATCCCACTCCTGGCTGGCCCCGCCCACCCCGCCCCTCCCAAGGGTCCCCAAGTGGCCTGTTTTGGATGCAGGTAAGTGCAGGGCTCACGCCGAGGCTCGGGGAGGGCAAAACACGGGCCTGCCGGAAGTTCAGGAAGGCTGGAAACGGGCTCATTTCCAGCCTTCAGAAGGCCTCCAGAACCTGAGGGTAAAAATGCGCCCCCCCTGCTGTGATGCAGGAGGCCAACTAGGCCACACCCACTATGGCCACACCCACCCAGCAACCAGGCAGAGAACCCCTTGCTAAAATTTTTTGAAGCTCACCCCTACTTTCAACCAACTCTTTTCCAAAACTGTGTTCCTTCTGGGAGGCGCTTAATGGAGCAGTTGTAATTAGAGATAAAAATTGGAAGTGTTCGTCTCCGCAGTAATGGCCTTGTATCCTATTTTATTGGAGACGCTTATCCATTGCAAAGCCTCCTTTCTTTCAAAGCTTGCCCATTTCAATCCAAAGATTAAGAGCTGTAAAAAAAAAAAAGAAAGAAAGAAAGAAAAAGGGAAATACGGATTTTGAAGCTAAGTTACAACTTTAAGCTCTTGAGGACTGAGCCTGGAATAATAGAGTTAGAAGGGACCTTGGAGGTCTTCTACTCCGACTCTGTGTTTTGGAGGGTACCGGCTTCAAAAAGGACAGTGAACTACATATATGTTTTCTACACGAATACAGTATTTTTATTTCATGATTGCTCAACTATCAAAGACTAGAGAGATAGCATATTTCTTGTTATTCAGTCATTAGGTTGTGTCGAATTCTTCACAATCCCACAGACTACAGCCAGGGGTGGGCTCCTGGGGGTTCGGCAGGGTTCAGGTGATCCTTTAGCCAAGGATTGCTGGGGTTCAGCGAACCCCCAAATGCCACCCTTGTCTAGCCACGCCCACCTCACCCCGCCTTTCCCAGGAGTCTCCACATGGCCCATTCATCATTCCAGGTAAGTGCAGGGGCTGCGCAGAGGGTCTGGGAGGGCAAAAAACAGGTCTACTGGAGGTTCTGGAAGTTCAGAAATGGGCCTGTTTCCGGCCTTCAGAGGGCCTCCAGAGTCTGGGGGAAGTTGTTTTTGCCCTCCCGGTGGCTCTAGGAAAACCTCCAGCGCCTGGGGAGGATGAAAAATGTCCTCCCCCTGTTACGGTGTAGGCGGCCGACTAGGCCATGACCACCATGGCTACGCCCACCCAGCAATGGGGCAGCGAACTCGTTGCTAAAGGATCTGAAGCCCTCCCTTGACTACAGTACACCAGGACCCCCTGACCTTCACTGTTTTCCAGAATTTTGTCAAAATTCATGCGTCGATGACATCATCTAACCATCTCATCTCCTGTCATCTCCTTCTCCTTTCGCCTTCCATCTTTCCCAACATCAGGGTCTTCTCCAAGAAGTCCTCTCTTCTCATTTGGTGGCCAAAGTATTTGAGCTTCAGCTTCAGGATCTGTCCTTCCAAAGGTCAGTCAGGGTTGATTTCCTTTAGAATTGACTGTTTGGATCTCCTTGAAGTCCAAGGGACTTTCAAGAGTCTTCTCCAGCACCAAGATAACATATAACACATGCCATAAATTATGTATAACAGTAAGGCACTCTGAATTCAACCAAGAAGTAGGTTCAGTCCAAAGGCTTCTGGAGACAAACAACCTGAACAGCGTTCAATAAAATAAAATAAAATAAAATAAAAGAAGAGCCTTGATGGTACAGTGGTTTAATGCACCCTGTTATTAACACAGCTGCCTGCAATTTCTGCTGGTTCGAATCTCTCCAAGGCTCAAGGTTGACTCAGCCTTCCATCCTTTCTAAGGTAGGTGAAATGAGGACCCAGTTTGTGGGGGCAATAAGCTGACTTTGTATAAAATATACAAAAGAATGAAGGCTATTGCTTAACGCATTGTAAGCCGCCCTGAGTCTCCGGAGAAGGGCGGCATATAAATCAAATTTTAAAAAATAAAATAAATAAATAAATAATAATTTTAAAAGCTCAAAAGCAAAAATGATCAGATTTTATAAAAGATAAGGTCAAGTGTCTCTACTACATTCGTGGTTGGACTACCCCACAGGTTCTCCTAGAAATCGCAATGACCTCATATTTTGATCTCCCAGCAGGCGAGCTATAATTGTTTATTTTGTTGGTCTAGGAATTTACTAACAAAAGGTCGAGTGAGCTGAAGATGATGGGCATGATGTAAAGGGCAGTTTAATGGCATGCAAGTTATTGACTCGGTTTCAGTGTCTGAGCAGATCAAAATATAGAATAGAATAACAATTGGAAGGGAACTTGGAAGCCTTCTAGTCCAACCTCCTGCTCAGGCAGGAAACCCTATACTATTTCAGACAAATGGACGTCCAATCTCTTCTTAAAAACCTCCAGTGGTGGAACATTCACAACTTCTGGAGGCAAGTTGTTCCACTGATTAATTGTTCTAACTGTCAAGAAATTTCTCTTTATGTCTAGGTTGGTTCTCTCTTTGATTCGTTTCCACCTGTTGCTTCTTGTCCTGCCCTCAGGGGCTTTGGAAATTCCTTGACTCCCCCTTCTTTGTTGCAACACCTCAAATATTGGCACATATCATGTTACCCCTAGTCCTTCTTTTCACCAAACAAGACAAATCCAGATCCTGCAGCCGTTCTTCGTATGTTTTAGCCTCCAGTCCCCTCATCATCTTTGTTGCTCTTCTCTGCATTCTTTCTAGAGTCTCCACATCTTTTTTATATCGTGGCGACCAAAACTGGATGCAACATTCCAAGTATGGTCTTACCAAGGCATTACAAAGCGGCATTAACATTTCACTTTTTGGTAAAGGAAGATTATACTACCATCCTCTCATCAGTGCTTGAATCAGACTACAAATGGTCCTTAACATGCAACCATTAATTTAGCTACTGTGAGAATGGCATTGAAAAGAGATCCGAGCTTGTACTTATGATAGTTATAGCATCCCCATGATTACCTGCCCAAAATTTGGACACTTGGCAACTGGCATGTATTCATGATCATGTTCGTAGCCTTCCATTCCAGTTTCTGACGAGCAAAGTCAAGTTGGGGGGGGAGAGCTGGATTCACTTAATGACTACATGATTTGCTTAACAACTGTGGCAAAAATGATCATAAAATTTAGTTATTTATTATTTTTGGTTTGCCAGCTCTGGCAACTCAAATGCTCACCATATATTTAATTTGAAGGAATATGATTTAAGGAATTTAATTTAAGGAATAGATTTAATATTTAAGGAACCAGACTGGGTTTGCTCAAAAGAATTCAACCACTGAAAAATAAACTGCGTTAGAATTCACCAAACCTCACCTGCTGTTCAAATGCAGCATTGATGTTTTTATCTGTTAATATTGTGTGAAAATAATAAGCCTGGTCAGAAATATGGATGCATCTGTTGATAGAAATAGGGGGGCGGGGGGAGGGAAAAAAACCATAATCACAAAATCAGTTAAATTAAGCAATGCTAATACTGTGTGTAAACACACAGATACACAGAGTGACAATTAAAATATGTTTCTGATCAGGTAACAGACTGTAATTTAACTCAAACAAACAATGCGAGCATTTATAAAAACTGCAAAAAACAAGCAACAACTTAAAACAGATCAATATTATTTGTTATATTAAGCAACCAGTAGAAATATACAGTTAAGATAGCAGACTCTACAGCAATTGAGTAAAATTGCATAAACGTTTCTAATTAAATCAGACAGGAAAATAAGATAAGATAAAGAAAGAAATCAAAATACGAACAAAACCAGAAAAAAAAAGCAATAAGAAACACCTGGTAGTGTGCTAAAAAAAAATTAAACCCTTAAGACTAATCACTGTATTATAGATCCACTTTGCTTAAGTACAAAAGGAAAACTTAACATTGAATCAGGGGTGAAATTCACTTACCTTCCCTACTGGTTTGCAAATGTGCGTGCAGCGCGCTCGAGCTCCCTTGGTGCGTGCGCGCCATCGTTTACACATGCACAAAGCCTTCTGCGCATGCGCAGAGGCTTAAAATTGTCGCAAAAAAGCAACATCATGATGTCTGCACGGATGGGCGGAGCCTCCCGCAGCCGCCGCTACCGGTTCTCCTGAGCCGGATTGAACTGTTTTGTTTTGTTTTGTTTTGTTTTGTTTTGTTTTGTTTTGTTTTGTTTTGTTTTGTTTTGTTTTGTTTTGTTTTGTTTTGTTCTGTTCTGTTCTGTTCTGTTCTGTTTTGTCTTTGCAAGAATTTAAAATTACCAGTTCCCTGTTGGTTCCAAATCTGTTATGATGGACAAATAAAGAGTACATTTTGTGGAGCAGAATGTTAAAGTCTTGAAGGGAAAAAAATGAGAAGTTGATTCTTTCCTTTGTTCACTCATATCTCTCTCAGCTTTTTACAAGGCAAGAGCAGCTAAAGCAAAGAGGACGACTAGGGAGTAAGGCCAAGAGGTGATTGGCCCCTCCCATGAGGCTTAAAAGACCAGCAACGGCTCTTGGGCTTTTTGTCGGAAAACAACATTGATAGACTTGTTCTTGTCTTGCTGCACTTATCTCTGGTCGGCGTCTTCTGTTTCTGAACTTTTGCCAAGAGAAGCCTTTGGCAGTTTGCCTAATTACACCAAGGTTGGTGATTAGACTGAAGAATCTGTGTTATGAAGAATTTGTTTTAATTTAGTTTGGACTACGCTGAGAATGAGTTAATTCTCAGCTGTTCTAATAAAGTCTGTTTGTTTTGGAACTGTTGTGTCTAATACTGCCTACTTGGGCACTGGGATTCAAACAAAGGAAATATAGGTTAGTATAGCGCAGGGGCAGGCGGGCAGGCCCGGCTGATGGTTGGAGCGAACCAGTTTGCTCTCAGCTGATCATCAGAGCTACCCAAACTGGTCCGTAGGGTTGCCAGGTCTGCTTCCAAAAAATAGCGGACAAGCGAT
Organism: Arizona elegans; assembly: GCA_022577455.1. Lineage (NCBI taxonomy): Eukaryota > Metazoa > Chordata > Lepidosauria > Squamata > Colubridae > Arizona > Arizona elegans. The sequence goes on from JAKOOJ010000014.1 coordinate 16,407,684, forward strand.
GTGTGTGTGTTTAAGTAGTAAAAAAAAAAATTACAATTAAATTATATATTTTCTTACAAACATTTTAACACGTATTAAAATAATCACTTCAAAACTTTACTTAAAATTCAAAACATCAAATATATTATAATAATATGTAAAATATTAAATTACATTTTACTTTGCTGTCATGTGTATTTTTTATTTGACTGTGCAGCTTTGATCAATTCTTTGTGTTTAAGGAATAATTCTTTAATTTCAGTACAACGTTGAGAAATATTAAAAAATATACAAAGTTCACTTCGAACTGATGGTACAAGCAGTCGGTTATGTTTGTCAGTCCACAAATTTCCCATGACGCTGAAAATTTGTTCAACGTTTGCATTTGATACCAGAATTGATGCACAATACTGGAACAGTTTCAGTAAACTCGGAGCTGGCTCTTTCTTGAAAAAGTACGTCCACTTATCAAGGGATGAATCGCCCTGCAGATGAACATAAACTTCTTCTAAGGCAGAAATTTCATCGAAAAGAGTGTTGGGTGGAAGTTCTTCTCGCCATGGTGATAATAACCAGATGTTTGTCATTTCTTCTAAAGTTGGAGGATTAGTGCGATCAATTAGATTGAAACAACTTCGTGTCTCATATACTGAATCGGTGAAATTATACCACTTTTCTAGGTACGCAATGGCTCTTTGATGGCTTCTTTCTTGAACTTTTGCACAGCATTCTCAGGCAAATGTTTTTTACGTAAGGCAAATAAAACTTTCATTCCAAAAAACTGCTCATCGTATTTTTTTTGCAAAGAATCACGCAGCTTACACATGATAATGTGAAGATCACATGCAAGAATTTTCTTGCTTTCCAGCTTCAGTAGGGTGTCTTGCATTATTGACATGAAGAAGTGCGTGAAATATAAATACAATTCTGAAATTGTTGGTTCATCGTCCTTTGCGAGTTCATTTTCCTGATCTGAAATAAGGTTCCAGATAACCTTATGGCACTCATCAGATCCAAGAGAAATAAAATACGATTTTAGAGGTATCCAGTTTAAAAGAAGTGTTTTGACCGCTTTAAACAAACTTAACCAACGTGTTGGAACATGGCGCAAAACTTCATGGAATTCTGACTCGCAAAACTCAAAAAATGATTTCAACTCTTCTCGTTTCTTCGCAGAATTCGAAAATTCAGCAAAAACCTTCAGCACTGCATTTTCAATATCAAAAGATAACTGCTTTAATGCATTTTTTGCGCTGTTGTGTAAAATGTGATTATTGCAATGAGCAGCTATAATATTGTCGTTTTCCAGCAATAATTTTTGGTAAACAGATTTGTTCACTCCATAATTGACCGATGCATTATCGGCTGAGTAAGCTGAAACATTATTTATTTCCAATTCGTTATCACTAAGAACTCAACACAGCTGATTTTTTATTGATGTAGAATCTTCGAAAGAATCCTCATAAAAGTCTAAAATTTTCACACACAGTCCTTCTTCACAAGTAAAATATTGTGCAACAACGGGATACATTTTGCGATTTCCCTTGTTTGATGCATCAGTTGAGAGAGAAAATGGAATTCCAGTTTTAAGATCATTGAGAACTAACTCAATAGAAAAAGGATACAAAACCTCATTGACAATAGCTGATGATTTGGTTCTTCCACAAGACATCTTTTTTACTATTTCTGAATCATCAAAAATTTGCTTCATTAACTTAATACCGCAACCTTGAGCCAGGAAAGAAATATGGTGTTTGATCCCATGGTAAGTTTCAGCCATTTCAGTTAGTCACTTTCTCACTGAAAGAAGAATCTTTAACAATGAAAAATGAATTGATTCGCTTGTTGCTGGAAGCTATTTTCTCCTTATCTAAATGATTTTTTGTGCTTGCATGCTGTGTGACAGCTTTTATACCATTATATTCAATTGTGAACGATTTCTGACACAATTTACAGTAGGCCGTCGTATTTGTTCTGTTGGTTTCGTTGTTGGTGATCCATGCAAAAGTAGCTTCTCAGTCTTTGGTGTATTTGCACACTCCTCTCTTTCATTTTAAAGAATTTGAAATCTTGCCGCTGTCACTCTCATCACTCGACGCCATTTTAGGTCAGGCGACATAAGCTACAATACATTTTAAAAATTTGAACTATACATAATTTTATAATATATTTTTATTTTAATCTCATCATTATTTTTTTCAGAGAATCAAGTTCAATGGATATTTGATCTTTGTCTCATTCTAATTTATGAAAAAAAAGACAAAACGCGATTCTCCTATCCTTATTCTCTTCGACTGTGCAGCTTTAGATTACGTACCATTTCATCACAAAGCTTTTGAATAAAAAAAATGTCCACTATTTTTTGAAAAAAAAAAGCAGACAGTCCACTTTTTTCACATTATGTTCACTATTTTTTGAAAATAGTTGACTCAGCCTTCCATCCTTTCGAGGTAGGTAAAATGAGGACCCGGTTTGTGGGGGCAATAAGCTGACTTTGTATAAAAAAGAACACTGCTTTGGGGGGGGCCGAAAGCCCTACTAAGCAGGTATATACAAAAGTATGAAGGCTATTGCTTAACGCATTGTAAGCTGCCCTGAGTCTCCGGAAAAGGGCGGCATATAAATCGAACCAATAAATAAATAAATAAATAAATAAATAAATAAATAAATAAATAAATAAATAGTGGACACCTGGCAACATTACATCCAAACTGGCTGAATCGCATCCCTGCACTACATCAAACTGGCTGCAGAAACTGATCTACCTATATTCCAAGAAATCTCTCTTACTGTATATCTTGGATTATGGAACTTTTAGTTCCTTACACACACACACACACACACACATGATTTTTTAATAAAGAAAAAATCCACTGGCATTCTGCCACTTTCTATTTTTCTCCGTGTGGCAAAGATATCCTTTGATATATTTCATTTCAAGTCACTCGGCCAAGAAGAGACTTTTCTTTGTACAGATTGAATGTGCAAAGTGACCCCCAGGGAGGTTTTATTGTCACTTTTTGCAATCTAATAGAATAAGAGTTTTGGTGATTTGCCAAGCGGTTGTGAAATCAGTGAGATAAAAGAGTGAGAGTTGTGCAGGCCTGTCAACAACCCCCTCTTCCCCCACCCCCCAGATGGCCAAGGGGGCTATTAGTTGCGCTCTTGGTCAATCTTTGATAGGTGGACCCGTGTTCCAAAGCCACCTCAATAGGAACATCCAAAGAGGAGGATCAAAAGTCAAGATGGCACTTTTGACTGTGTGGAATCCCATCCCCATTTTCTTTTCTTTTTTTGAAATTAATTTTTATTGTAGTTTTTCTTTTCCATAACTCCAGTACAGTGATGGCTAATCTTTTTGCCATTGTATACCAGGAGGTCGGGGGGGTCACATGCTCGCGTGCCCACACCCATAATTCTATGCGCGCCCATGCTCCCCTCTCCACTCCTGGAACGAGATAGTACAGTAGGCGCATGTTTTGCTCTCCCCAACCTCCAGAGCCTTTCTAGGAGTCTGGGGAGGGTGAAAACGGCCTTCCCCACACACCCCCGGAGGTACTCCGGAGGCTGGAAACAGCCTGTTTCCCTACTTCTGGTGGGCCCAGAAGGCCTGAAAATCATCTGGCCAGCACTCACATGCACGCCAGAGCTGAGCTCACGTGCCCACCGATATGGCTACGTGCCATAGGTTTGCCATCACACTCTAGTACATAGTCAAACAGACAGTGTCATTTTTGTATCCATTGGATTAACCCTTCATGTAATATATACATTCTATACATATTTATACATTTAATGTCAAATCCTCAACTTCCTTGTGTATATTACCTATTTTTATTTCTATTGTCTATCCACCTATACCATTTTTCCCAAAGCTCATAGTATTCCAAATCATCTTTTTCTTTTAATTCTAGGATGAGTTTATTTATATATGATTGTGCCAAAATGAATAAACCCCATCCCCTTTTTCATGCCTGTGATGGGACTCAGATAAAAAGAAATGGTGTCAGAGAGTGGTGGGTTTCCACTGGTTCGCCCTGGTTCAGGCAAACTGGTAGTGGCGGCAATGGGTGGCTCCGCCCACCCACCAGGACATCATCACAGATGCTCTGCACATGTGCAGAAGGTTTTGCGCATATGCAGAAGGGCCATGCGTGCTCACAGTTCCGAACCGGTAGCGAAGGTAAGTGAAACCGACTATTGGTGTCAGGTGCAAGAAATCAGGAACCAAGGCTATTCAAATGAGTACAAGCTTATTCAGGTCTCCTGTTGATGGGTCTAAAGTCACCTGGATGGTTTTAACGCCTAAGGTGGGACTAGAATTCACCATCTCCTGGTGATTAGTCACCCAGGCAGCTTTCCTGTAGATGTTGAGACTTTAGAAAATGTGCAGACAAGAGCAACGAAGATGATTAGGGGACTGAAGGCTAAAACATATGAAGAAGGGTTGCTGGAATTGAGTATGTCTGGTTTAATGAAAAGAAGGACTAGGGGTAACATGATAGCAGAGTCTTCCAATATCTCAGCGGCTGCCACAAAGAAGAGGGAGTCAAGCTATTCTCCAAAGCACCTGAGGGTAAGACTAGAAGCAATGGGTGGAAACGAATCAAGGAGAGAAGCAACCTAGAACTAAGGAGAAATTTCCTGACAGTTAGAACAATTAATCAGTGGAACAACTTGCCTTCCGAAGTTGTGAATGCTCCAACACCGGAAGTTTTTAAGAAGATGTTGGATAACCATTTGTCTGAAATGGTATAGGTATAGGTATTTCCTGCTCAAGCAAGGGGTTGGATTAGAAGACCTCCAAGGTGCTTTCCAATTCTTTTATTCTTTTATTCAAGAATCCGAGCTACTGATGGTCAAGACAAATTGGTGGTAGATAAGAGTCAACGGAAATCAAGGAGGGATGGACTCAGATCTCTTGAGGGCATAAAGAGACTGATGACATGCTTGGCCCCTCCCTCACGCTCAGAATGGTTAACCCCTGCAGGTGGGGCTTCACTCAGGTGGCCATCTTCTTCACCTTCCCAACATCTGAGGTGGTTTTGAATCCACCCTGCTCTCTGCTTTGCTCAATTCAGATCAAGGTTCTTCTTGCCCTCAGTTTCCAGACTTCTTCTCTGGGATTCCTGATGGGTCCCTCTTGTCTTCTTTGCTCGATTGGCTTCAAATTGATAGAGATCAAAACAGGACAGTGTCATTTGCACATCCTGACAGAGAAGAGGCACGTTTGCCGAGAACCAGGACATGGTGGCACCATCGTGACAAACTCGTAGCATTACTCATGAAGTCCCCTATCAATCTTTTTCCCTGGCGTGTCCCAGTAGGCCAGTAGGGTGATCTTATTTAATTGTGAATTTTGCGATTTAAAAGCTCATATCCTGCCCTTCCTCCCCACCAGTGACAAATCAACGAAGCTTGGGTGAAGGGGAGGTTGAGGGTAAGAAAAGTAGAAGAGGATTTTTGCTCCCTTGTTCAACCCCTGAAAAACAAGAGGATTATAAAGACATCAAAGATATTACAATTGATTATGAGTAAATCAAGACAGGGAGAGAGAGAGAGAGAGAGAGAGAGAGAGAAGCTTTCTTAATCTAGGCAAACCCACAATTTCTTAGGAAACTCAAGTCCTTTTGCCTGCTGGGGTCTGATTCATCAGTTCTTTATTTTCATTTACACCATTACGATGTTTGTTCATGGAAGGAAGAATGTTCAGGACAGATAAAAATGTCCGACTGTCCTATTCATTGGTGAAATCCAATTTTTTTTACTACTGGTTCTGTGGGCATAATGTGGCTTGGTGGGCGTGGCTTGGTGGGCATAGCAGGGGAAGGATACTGCAAAATCTCCATTCCCTCCCAACTTGGGGGAAGGATATTGTAAAATCTTCATTCCCTCCCCACTCCTGGAGGAAAGATATTGCAAATCCCCATTCCCTCCCCACTCTGGGACCAGCCAGAGGTGGTATTTGCTGGTTCTCCGAACTACCCAAAATTTCCACTACCGGTTCTCCAGAACCTGTCAGAACCTGCTGGATTACACCCCTGGTCCTATTGGAATCCATCTCCAGCTCTTTTTTGGCCCATGAAGATGACTTCCTTTGACAAAATAAAATAAAATAAAATATAAATAAAAGCTGCACATCATTGACATTTTCATAGTGCAGAATGTTGTGAGCAGAAAACCTCCGGGGACAATTCCACCAAATGTCTCCACAGGAGGGATGAATTCTCCAGCTGTTTTCCCAGGGTAGAATTCCCAAGAGAATGTTGTTTTCATGGTTCAGAGTAGGCTTTTTAAAGAAATGATCTGTGCACGGCGGTTATTCCACAGGGCCTTTTGTTTCAATACTCTTCTTGCCATTTTGTCACCTTTGCTTGGAGGAGTGCATCACATGGACATGCTGGCAAGCCTACAGAGAAACTGCCTGCATTATAGCAATAGCACTTAGACTTATATATTGCTTCACAGTGCTTTCCAGCCCTCTCTAAGTGGTTTACAGAGTCAGCCTCTTGCCCCCCAACCATCTGGGTCATCATATTACCCACCTTGGAAGGATGGTAGGCTGAGTCAACCTTGAGCCGGTCAGGATCGAACTGCTGGCACTGGGCAGAGTCAGCCTGCAATACTGGATGGATAGATGGATGGATGGATGGATGGAAGGAAGGAAGGAAGGAAGGAAGGAAGGAAGGAAGGAAGGGCGGGCAATAGCCATAGCTCTTAGACTTATATACCACTTCACAGTGCTTTACAGCCCTCTCTAAGCAATTTACAGAGTCAGCCTATTGCCCCTAACAACCTGGGTCCTCATTTTACCCACCTCGGCTAAAGAGGTTGTAGAAAAAATGCTTTTAAAAGCCTCTGACGATCCCAGATGAGCTGCGCGATCATCAGAGGCTTTTTTTTAATTTTTAAAAGCATTTTTTCGGCAAAGAGGTTATAGAAAAAATGCTTTTAAAAGTTTTTTTTTAAAAAAAAACCTCTGATGTGGTGGGCGGGGTAAGTGAGTGACGACCGGGCCAGGGACCAGTTCAGGGGCATGGCCAGCCAATGTTATTATCGGTTCTCTGAACTACTACAAATTTTTACTACCGGTTCTTGCGAACCGGTGCAAACCGGGAGCAACCCACCACTGCTCCTAGTCCTTCTCTTCATTAGAATAGACTTCCCCATTTTTTTTAAAAGATGAAGACCGCTTCAACTCTTTTCCAGTTCTCTGGTAGTTCCCTGATTTCCAGGACCTTTGAAAGATATAGGTCAGTTGTTCGGAGATCACGTCTTTTCCTTTTAAAACATTGTTTTAAAACCTATTTTAAGATACATTTAGGTGTTGTGTCTTCCACCCTAAATATAGTGTAAAGCAGGGGTGTCAAACTGAAGGCCCTGGGTGCTGGATACAGCCCATGAGGTGGTTAGATTTGGCCCGCAGGGCCGTCCTGGAAACAGCAAAGGACTGGCCTGTGGTGCGTATGCCAGTGCTGGCCATCGCAGCCAAAAACAGAGCCCAGGAACCCGTTTTTGCTTGGAGAGCACTCAGGCTACCACAAGCACCCCTGACATGAGTGAGGTTGAGCTGGCCATGCCCCGCCCCCGGCCACACACACACACACACCGAAGGTCAAATGCAACCCTGATGCAGCCCTCAATGAAATTAAGTTTGACAGCTCTGATGTAAAGCCTGCCAGTTTTGCCAACTCTGGTGAGAGGGGTGGGCTCAGGGGTCTCTGTGGCTGCCTGTTGCCCACCCACTGCAGTATAGACCAGTGGTGAAATCCAAATTTTTTTTACTACCGGTTCGATGGGTTTGGCGTGGTGGGTGTGGTATGGCTTGGTGGGCATGGCAGAGGAAGGATACTGCAAAATCTCCATTCTCACCCCACTCTGGGGCCAGCCAGAGGTGGTATTTGCTGGTTCTCTGAACTGCTCAAAATTTCCGCTACCGGTTTGCCAGAACCTGTCAGAACCTGCTGCATTTCACCCCTGGAAACAACTTACAATTTAAGGTCATAAGGATATTGCCCAAGCAGAGGTGGGGAGCCAGGAGGAATAATAAAACCCTATGACAGTTCATAATGATCTCCAGAAGGGTAGCTGTGTTATTTTCCTACCGTCCAACCAAGTAAAACTGCCATGGCAGATTAAATACTGTTAAATTTATTGTGTCCATGAAAAGTGGGTGTCACAATAAATCTGTTCTATTTGTACACATAGGACAACTTGTTGGTTTTTCCAGCGGGGTGGAGAACTCTGCAATTTCCAATCTGTGGCTGAACTTTCTCTTGAGGCTATTTTGCAGGCAGATGAAGAGGGATGATTAAATCCCTATGGTGGATTTCCACCAACCGGCAATGTGTATGCACACACCAACACACCAACGTAGAAAGGAAGATATGGGTCAAGGTGGGAGAAGATGGTGATTTTGCAGATGAATCTGTAACTGAAGCACACTTACTTCCTTCATTTGGAGATTTCCAGGAGTTTCAAATTCTTTTACTATGGGTTCTGTGGGTGTGGATTAGTGGGCGTGGCATGGCTTGGTGGGAATTACTTGGTGGGCGTGGCAGGGGAAGGATACTGTAAAATCTCCATTCCCGCCCCAATCCAGGGGAAGGTTACTGCAAAATCCCCATTTTCTCCCAATCAGCTAGGACTCAGGAGGCAGAGAATAGATGGGGGCGAGGCCAGTCAGAATTTTTACTACCGATTCTCTGAACTACTCAAAATTTCTGCTACCGGTTCTCCAGAATTGGTCAGAACCTGCTGAAACCTACCTCCGTGCCAAGCCCTTGCCTTCTAAGTATTTGATAAGATGGGGGTAAATCAGCACTCCTGTTGACTGACAAGGAGCCTTGTTTCCCAGATTTCAATCACTTCCCTGCCTGTTTTTGTACTCACTCGTCCAACAATCTTAGTAGCTTTGTCTCTTTCCTTACCAGCTAACTTTTAAAGGCAGGCCAAGGAAACCATCTGATGCTCACTGCTTCAGCACATTTTTTTATTGATCAATAAGAACTGAACCTCAAATCTACAGGCAGATTTTAAAAAATGCACTCTGGACCTTCAAGATAATGATCATCGTGCATCATATTGAATCAAGCAACAATATGAAATGAGACAGTAACCCACCCTTTCATCTCTTGACATCTCTTGATGTTCACCACTCGTTCAGAGCTTTCTTCCTTACTTCCTCTGTCAATCAAATATATACAGTAGTGGCCAAATTTGTGGAAACCTTTTGGGAAAAATGTATTTTCTAAAACTAGCTAATGACATCACTGGGTTTTTTGTTTTTTTTTTTTTTGGAGTAGTACCCTAAAAAATTTTTTTTAAAATTTGATTTATATGCTGCCCTTCTCCGGAGACTCAGGGCGGCTTACAATGCGTTAAGCAATAGCCTTCATACTTTTGTATATTAATACAAAGTCAGCTTATTGCCCCCACAAACTGGGTCCTCAATTTACCTACCTTAGAAAGGATGGAAGGCTGAGTCAACCTTGAGCCTTGGAGAGATTCGAACCAGCAGAAAATTATATATCAATGGAAAGATAATTGAATCAAGAATGTAATGCAATCACTTTTATGAAGGATTTGCTATTAGAATAGCAGTTACAGTATAAAGAAGAAAAGTGAAATGTAGAAAAAACGAGATAAGCAAAAATTATCACCATGTCAGTTAATACTTAGTTGGGTAACCTTTAGCATGAATTACGGCCTTACAACATCTTCCCATGGAGTGAACCAAGTCTTTTAGTTCTGCAGCTGTTATAATGTGAAACCAAGATTGAAGGATGGCTTCTATTAACTGGGTTTTATTGCGGGGTCGCTTCTGACTAACAAGTTTCTTTACTGGGCTCCATAGATTTTCAATTGGGTGAAGGTCTGGGCTATTCCCAGGCCATTCCAGCAGTGGAATAGGATGATCTTGAAATGCCAAAAAAAGAAAAAAGGGGGTGGGGGTGGGGGTGTTATTAGCCATCAAACCTCAAAAATACACTTTTCCCAAAAGATTTCCATAATTTTGGCCACTACAGTAGACTGTCAAATTCACTAAAACTGTTTATACTTATTTAGTGAATGTTTTTATGGTTTTAATGTCTTTTAAATTGTTTTAGAATTTTAGAACTGTAAGCCGCCCAGAGTCACTTGCTTGAGTTGGGTGGCTGTAGAAAATGAACAAACAAACAAACTTGGTGGCATATAAGATAAACGCACATCCATTTTGTGAAATTGGTCAGGAGCAAATTAGCAGGACATCCTCCAAATGTGAAATAGGTAGAAAACCCATCTCAGCCGTATCTTAAAATAGAGAAAAACCATCGTGTTCTCTGAAATTGCCTTTCTTCTCGCAGAAGTTTCATCGCCAAGCTTAGCAACATCATCAGTGAACGGGGAAGTCCAACCCACTTTGATTGGGGGTTGGTTTGTTCCTTGATTGCTCTTTGAGTGAGGAAGAGAAAAGTAGTAAATACTCCTACTCATCCTTTCTCATCGGGGTTATCTTTGGCCTTTACGTAGAAAGATGCAGTCAAACGTTGTCTAGATGGGCTGAAATATCCCGGAGAAGAAGGAGGAGTCCCGACTTCCTACTAGAGAGAAAGAAGAGAGAGAGGGAAAGGGAGAGAGAGAAAGAAAAAGGGGGAGGGAGGGAGAGAGGGAATGAGAGAGAAAGAGACAGAGAGGGAGAGAGAGGAGAGGGAGAAAAGAGAGGGAGGGAGAGAGAGAAAGAGAGGGAGAGAGGGGGAGGGAGGGAGAGGGAGAGAGAGGGAAAGAGGGAGGGGGAAAGGGGGAAAGGGGTAGAGGGAGACAGAAGAGAGAGGGGAGAGAGAGGGAGAGGGAGAGAGACAGAAGAGAGGAAGAGGGAGAGCGAGAGTGAGAGAGGGAGAGCGAGAGCGAGAAAGAAAGAGAGGGAGGGAGGGAATGAGAGAGAAAGAGACAGAGAGGGAGAGAGAGGAGAGAGAGAAAAGAGACGGAGAGAGGGAGAGAGAAAGAGGGAGAGAGGGAGAGAGAGGGGTGAGGGAGGGAGAGGGAGAGAGAGGGAAAGAGGGAGGGGGAGAGGGAGACAGAAGAGAGAGGGGAGAGGGAGAGCGCGAGCGAGAGAGTTTCAGTCTTTGCTGCCAAATCTTAAATATGGTGCACATTTTCTCATTACAATTCCTTTTGTGGCCTTCGATTCTACAGCCCTTAGTGAACACAAAGCCTCTGTGTGAGCATTTAAGATAAAATTCAAAACAAAGGTTGGCTGGATTTTTCACTGGCTTCTTTGATGCCATTGTGTCTGCAAGAAGGGTTGATCTCTGTCTCCTCTCCTGAAAGCCCCCCCCCCCCCCCCCCCCCACCAACCATCCTTTATCATCATCAGAAGCTGCTCTGAAGGGGAATCTCGATACCCCTCCGGACAATGAGTGACTCTTTCTCAAGATCCAAAAGTCCATTACGAAGGTCATACAGATGCAAAATAACCTGAATGGGGGGTGGGGGGACTTATGCTTCATGCTTTGGTTCTGCAATATATTATTTTTTTAATAGCTGAAGTGGATGCAGCCAAGCATAATTGCAAAGGTGGAAGTCGGTGAATGAAACCTCAGCGGGCTGAGAACAAGAGTGGGTGGAATATTGTGAAGGAGCAATAAAAAAAATAATAATAATAAACCAGGCCTTTGAATGCAGCAGACCAGCAAGGAGGAGTCTTTCTCGAGATCCAGCTGCTCTGAGTCAAGACGCAGCTGTTTTCTCAGATCAGTGAATGCCCACTTCTGTCATTTGGTAAGGAACGTTCATAGATAAATGATGCTTCTGGAGGCTTGGAGGCCTGCCCTGGGATGTCAAGAGAGAATGTAATCTTGTTGGAGAGCTCAAACACTGATCATGGAAAATGCCTCAGAAAAAAACTCACCAGCAAAGGGATGAATCAGAGAATCATAGGGCTGGAAGAGATCTGGGAGGTCTTTTGATCCAATCCCCTGCTTGAGCAGGAGATCTGATATCAGGAGTCAGCAACCCGTGGCTCTGGAGCCGCCTGTGGCTCTTTCATCCCTCTGCTGCGGCTCCCTGTCACCAGTCGGCTCCACAATTGATAGGGCTTTCAGTTAGGATAGGTAGAGGAAAAAGGACGCCGTGCTAGGAGGAGACTCTATGGTGGGGAAACTGGACTTCTGGTTGGATCCAGAATTGAACGGAGGGGAGGGAGGACGCTTCCAGTTAGGCTCTTTGAGTGTTTAAGGGGTCAGGTTTCGATGTCATCTCAAATAAATTGCACTCCCAAACAATTAATCTTTGCTGAAATATTCCATTTATTAAGTACGACAGATCTGGCCCCGACCTCGTCGTAGCCTATACTAACCCTCTGACCCCCAAACCTTCCCTTTCCGTTCCCCAATTCTCATCTTCTCATTGGCCATCTTCCAAGTCAGTCTCCCCAGCTTCTGACCTCACCCCACAGGAATGTTCCCCCCTCCCCTCCCATCTCCTAGGGGATATTATCTACAGAGAAAATAAGTAGGTGAAAAGTCAAGCCTCATCTCCTCCTTTTTATGGCAGCATCAGAATGCTGACATAAGGTTGCCGACCCCTGTCCTATATCATCCTGGACAAATGGTTGTCCAGACTCTTCTTAAAAGCCTCCAGTGATGGAGAACCCATAAGTCCAGGAGGCGAACTGTTCCATTGATTCATTGTTCTCACTGTCGGGGAAATTCTTCCTTAGCTATTATTTAACTCTGCAGCCTCTGAAGATTCAACAGACAATTTCCATTTCCTATAACAAGAGGCAGGGGTGGGCTGCTGCGGGTTCACAGGGGTTCGGAAGAACCTCTAGCTAAGTTTCTGTGCAGTTTGGAGAACCCCCAAATCTTAGCTGGCCCCTCCCACCCTGCCCCGCCCCTCCCAGGAGTCCCCACACGGCCCGTTTTGGATGCAGGTAAGTGCAGTGCATGCACAGAGGCTCTGGGAGGGCAAAAAATAAGCCTACTGCCCGTTTCTGGCCTCCAGAGGGCCTCTGGAGCCTGGGGAGGCCATTTTCGCCCTCCCGGAGGCCCAAGGAAAACCTCCAGAGCCCCAGAGGGCAAAAACATCTCCCCTCCCACTGTGGTGCAGGAGGCTGACTAGGCCACGCCCACCATGGCCACACCTATCCAGCAACCGGGCAGAGAACCTCTTATTAAAATTTTTGAAGCCCACCCCTGACCAGGGGTCTCCAAACTTGGCAACTTTAAGACTTGTGGACTTCAAATTCCAACATATGCTAAGCTGGTTGGGAAAAGGTGGGAATTGAAGTCGACAAGTTGCCAAAGTTAGAGACCCCTGTCGTACGACATCCCCCTTTGAGAGTGGCCATAGGTGGCGGAGAGGCCAGAGTTTTAGCCGGATTGATTCTGTAGGATTGCGATGACGAAAAGATTTATTACTGGAGTATTTGTGCTAGTAGGGGTCTGTGGATAAATCAAATCAATTGAGACCTTGTCCTCCAGCTCCCAAGCGATGAGCGAAGCTGGACATGACATTCTTGTTCTGTGTCTCTTTCTCCAGACAGCTTGTTTTTAAAAGAAATGAAAAGTAGCTTCAGGCCACAGTGTGAGCAGAAAAACACTTGGGGGAGGGGACGGAGTGATTGCTTGACCTCTGCCCTTCCTCCTCCATTTGTCTGCTCAGATCAAATCAGGCCCTTGCTCATCTTCCCTTCAGCATCACCCCGGCTTCGCTGCTTTTTATTTAAACATGAAAAAAAAAAAAATCAGCAGGGAAAATGATGCACAACTGAAGCCCTCACCCATTTCATTCACACTCCATTTTAAACCCAACCTAGTTATTTGAAGAAACTCATTTTCTCGGCTTGCACATTGCAACCAAACCAGAAACTCATAGATGAGCTGGCTTTAGCCATGATGCCACAAAAACCTAATTGACACAAACCAGGTTTAGCGTGTTGAGTGCAAGCAACCCAGAGGTGGGTTTCAGCAGGTTCTGACCAGTTCTGGAGAACTGGTAGCGGAAATTTTGAGTAGTTCGGAGAACCGGTAGTAAAAATTCTGACTGGCCCCGCCCCCATCTATTCTCTGCCTCCCGAGTCCCAGCTGATCAGGAGGAAATGGGGATTTTGCAGTAACTTTCCCCTGGATTGGGGAGGGAATGGAGATTTTATTTTTATTTATTTATTTATTTATTTATTTATTTATTTATTTTATTTGTTTACATTTCTATACCGCCCTTCTCCAATAGGACTCAGGGCGGTGAACAGCCAGAGTAAAAAACAGAACATACAAAATTTAAAAGCAGTTTAAAATAATTAAATATTTTGGCCGTAAATTAAAACAACCCAATTTAAAATCAATTTAAAATTTAACTCAAGCCAGCCCAGCTAGTTGAAATAAATAGGTTTTCAGGGCCCGACGAAAAATCTGGAGGTCTGTTATTGTACGTATCTCTGGGGGGAGGTTGTTCCAGAGGGTGGGCGCCGCCACAGAGAAGGCTCTCCCCCTGGGGGTCGCCAGCCGGATGGCACCCTGAGGAGGTCCACTCTGTGCGAGCATACTGACCGGTGGGAGGCTATTGGTGGCAGAAGGCGGTCTCGTAAATACCCCAGCCCTAAGTCATAGAGCGCTTTAAAGGTGGTCACCAACACCTTGAAGCGCACCCGGAAGACCACCGGGAGCCAGTGCAGCTCGCGCAGGAGAGCTGTATTTTAATACAGTCTCCTGCCACGCCCACCAAGCCACGCCCACCAAGCCATGCCACACCCACTAAGCCACACCCACAGAACAGGTAGTAAAAAATTTTGAAACCACCACTGAATCAGATCTCTTGTCATTTTGGGAAGAGGACAATACAGAAAATGAGGGTTGCAGTATTGGGTTGCAATAGCTTTATATTTGCTTTGCGGTGTGCTTTATTATCTTTTATCTTGTTCAAACATGCCTAACCCCTCCGTTCGGTCTTTGAAATTCATGAGAGACTGTTTTTGAATCCGGATTCAACAAAGTTCACAGCAGTGGAGATGCTGAAAAGGAAATGTTACAACGCTGGGTTGCGAATTTTACATTCTGTTTCGGTTCATTTTATTGCATCCTTATTTATCCTAGCCTTTATTTTGTGAGCTGTCCAGAGTTGGTTGGAATTGGGCGGTGTCAAAATTGAAGAAGGAATTAAATAACTTTTTTTTTTCTAATTCTATCTAATTCACTGATTAATCACGCACCTGAGCCTAAATCAGAATCAGTTTCATGATCCTTGTGAAAAAGCGAAACCCTACCTCTCAAAACATAACCCCTCTTCTGTGAAATCGTTTTGAATGGCTTACAATAGGTCTTGTGCCAACATTTAGCTCTCTACTCCCAAGTTCCAACAGGTTCACGGGAGAGAGTAAGAAAAGCTAAAATCAATGGAACCCATTATTCTGCGGAAATAACATCTTAGAAATCTCAATGGTTAAGAGCTTCTTGCAGTCTCACAAAACCTTGCAAACAACTCCCAGACACATCCCTAATCAACACCACATTTTAATTTTGAATGTCAAAGAGAGGGGGGAGGGACATTATTAAATCTAT
Organism: Arizona elegans; assembly: GCA_022577455.1. Taxonomy (NCBI): domain Eukaryota; kingdom Metazoa; phylum Chordata; class Lepidosauria; order Squamata; family Colubridae; genus Arizona; species Arizona elegans. The sequence continues at coordinate 16,423,199 of JAKOOJ010000014.1, forward strand.
GCTTGGAGGTAATCATATTAACTGTATTTAATTTTAATTCAATTTAAGCATCAACAAAATGAAATGGAACTTGGCTTCTGTTCCAGTCATTCATCATATGGGTCCAGTCCCCTAACCATTTTCTCTGCATTCTTTCTAGAGATTCAGCACCTTTTTCTATCATGATACCACCCGTGAACGCAATATTCCAAGAACTGTCTTACTAGTGCAGTATAAAGAAATAGAGCCATATTAGTGGGGTTTTTTTCCTATTTATTGCTAGTGCTACCATATCAAATTACTGTTTCCATATTTAGATTTAGATTTAGGTTTTATTACACTTCTATACCGCCCTTCTCTCAAAGGACTCGGGGGGGGGGGGTGTACAGCCATCTTAAAACACATATACACTTACAAAATTTAAAAACAATTTAAAAACAAATATAGAAAAATTTGGGCCACAAAATTCAAAGCTAACAGACACCCAATTTAAAATTGCTATTAGGCCAGCCCGGCTTGTTGGAATAACAAAGTCTTCAGGGCGCGGCAAAGGATATGCAGGTCAGGGATCCTACGAACCTCTAGGGGCAGCTCATTCCAGAGGGCAGGTGCCCCCACAGAGAAGGCTCTCCCCCTGGGTGTCACCAGTCAACATTGTTTGACCGACGGCACCCTGAGGAGCCCCTCTCTGTGGGAGCGTATTGGCCGGTGGGAGGTTATCGGTGGCAGAAGGCGATCTCGTATATACCCCGGTCCTAAGCCATGGAGCGCTTTAAAGATGGTAACCAACACCTTAAATTGCACCTGGAAGACCACTGGGAGCCAGTGCAGCTCGCACAGGAGAGGTGTTACATGAGTGCACCGTGTCGCCCCCATAATCCCTATATAGGATCACTGAGGTGTGGTTAGTACATTGCAGTGGTGGTATTTAGCCGGTTCCATCTGGTTCGGGCGAATCAGTAGCGGCGGCTGTGATAGGCTCCGCCCACCCACCTGGACGTCATCACATCCCGTTTTTGATGCTCTGCTTATGCGCGGAGATGCGCTCACATTTGCGAACCGGTAGCGATGGTAAGTGAATACCACGCCTGGTACGTTGGACTAGAAATGGAGAGGTTCAAACTCAGAAAGCACATTGGGCTATTTGTGTCTTTCTCCCTCACCCGCCTCACAAAGTTGTTTATGCCATCTTGAAGTCCTTGGAGAAAGAGCAGTGTATATAATAGACTAGGTCCTGTATGTTGCTCAGGCAAAATAACATTTGAATATGTCAACCGAAATCCTCATGCAGTTCTGACCAACCGTTCCTTGATATTTTACTTTTGTTTGAAATCAAGTTGGCTTCCAGTCGAACCGTGATTACATCTCTCAGAGTTTTCAGGCATAAACAGGGCCATTTTGATTTATGGCTCTCTTTTTTTTTTCTTCTCCCCCTGGGAGGTCAAAGAAACTAACGTTGGATTCCTCCTTGCTTTTATCTGCCTAGCAACAGCCCCAGCGGTGGGTTTTACACTATGTTGCTACTGGTTTGCTGCGCGTGCATCCAGTTCGCGCACACACCTGCCTTCCACACATACGTCCGACATACTTCACATGCATTTTTCTCACGCATACACCATCCGTGCATGCGCCTGGCCTAAAAAACGTGCCTAAATAGGATGGCATAGAGCCGGGGCGGCCCCCCCACAATTTCCACTACCGGTTTGGGTGAACCGGTCTGAACCAACTGAATACCACCTCTCAACAGCCTCATAAAATAGGTTGGGCTGAGATAGTGGGCATAGCTCACAGTGAGCCATTGTGCTTCCATCTCTGAGGATGGACTTGGATTGGGTGGGTCTCTGTTAATTGCCCATCCCTATTCTAATACAATACTTTCCCCACCATACCATGCTGGCTACCCATAAATGCACAAGATAGATTGCAATAAAGTCACTTTTTAAATAGATAACCCCATTACAATCCAGTTTAGCCATCTGCTTAGAAAGGACCCAACGGAAAACAATGGAATAAAAATGGATCTAAGACAGTATCTGGCTTAGCACATCTTTTTTTTAGCAATAGCAATAGCACTTAGACTTATATACCGCTTCACTGGGCTTTACAGCTCTCTCTAAGTGGTTTACGGAGTCAGCCACTTGCCCCCAACAATCTGGGTGCCCATTTTACCCACCTCGGAAGGATGGAAGGCTGAATCAACCTTGAGCCTGGTGAGATTTGAACTGCCAAATTGCAGGCAGCCAACAGTCAGCAGAAGTAGCCTGCAGTACTGCACTCTAACCGCTGCACCACCACGAGTAGGGATATGGTTTTGTTTAGCATGGTTTGCAAATCTAACTTTGATGGCTTCTGAATTGTGCTTGCTGGCATCACATTCTGTGTAGGTTTAGGAGAGGAACAGGCAGAAATGAGAAAGGAGGGCAGAGTTAAATGAATCATCAGTCTAGAGTTATTCCCTTTGCACATATGTGCTAGTCGTTCCTGACTCTAGGGGGCGGTGCTTATCTCTGTTTCAAAACTGAAGAGCCAGCGCTATCTGAAGATGTCTCTGGTCAAGTGGCCGGCACGACTAAACACCAAAGGTGCACGGAATGCTGTTACCTTCCCACCAAAGGTGGTCCCTATTTTTTTACTTGCATTTTTTACGTGCTTTTGAACTGCTAGGTTGGCAGAAGCTGGGATAAGTAATGGGAGTTCACCCCGTTATGTGACACTAGGGATTCAAACCGCCGAACTGCTGACCTTTCGATCGACAAGCTCAGCATCTTAGCCACTGAGCCACCAAGTTGTTATATTCCCACAAATGGTCTAAGCCCAATCCCTCTTGAATCACCAATTCACTATTGAACTTTCATTGACTAGATTCTTTTGTAGAGGCTCGCTTGAGCAATAAATCTTCTGAACGGCAACCTAACGATTCTTTATACCTGAGAATCTTGCGGGTTGCAATTTTCCTAGAGCAGACAGAACTATGGTGCATGAAAATGTCCCTTCCTCTGTTCCTTTTGCTTTCCGCTGTCTGAGAATGCAAGGACCAATTTGCTACCTTCCCAGGGATCTGTTAAACAAGCTGTCCCAAAAGATGAGATTTATTTAGTGATCGTCTGAATTACAGCAGCCAGAGTGAAAGGGGAGGTCAAGGTATTTCGCAAATACGGCTTCACTTGTTCGTGTCTCCTGTATAAACAGAGCTCCAGATCTCAGATCTGCTGCTATTCCTCCACACCAAATAAGGATCTGGAGAATTGACTTCTCTATTTTTAAAATATTGTGTGAGGTCACTTGTTGGGTACATATCCCCCCCTCCCCCCGTGTGCTATCTCATAGTTGTGGGTGTTTCTGGGGCAGTTTCACATGAAACAAAGGTTAACATTGTCAGGATCTGTGATAATGGGATACATGTCAAGTGTGAAGAATCAGGACCACAGGTTAAGCTCCAGCTAAATTGTTTTATTGCTCATGCCTATACAGAATAATCTAGTCAACAGCACTACATTGATGCTAGATAAGAGTTAACCTAATTCAAGAAGGTTTAGAGTCAGACCGTTTGTGGGAACGTAATGACTCTAGGCTGATTACTCTCTTGACTCCCACCCCAGTCTCTGAGTGTTTTTCTCCTACATCACACTTGCTAGTACATCTGATAAATGAGCCAACTCTTCATGCCAAATTCTACCAGCCATATAATCATTCCGTGATCTTGCTCACTTTGAGGATAATCTGGGACATTGATCCCACTTCTACAGCATTTGGGTCACCGACGATTACCAATAATTTCATAGTATACGACCCTCCAGATTATAAAACACACCTATTTTTTTTGGGGGGGGGGGAGGAAAACAAAAAAAAATCTGCCTCTGCCTCCCAGCAATTTGCCTCCTTGCAGCAAACAGCAAACAGCCTGCTTTAGTTTCATTTTCAGCACAGCCTGATTAGCACAAGAAAAAAAAATCTGCCTCCCAGCAATTTGCCTCCTTGCAGCAAACAGCAAACAGCCTGCTTTAGTTTCATTTTCAGCACAGCCTGATTGGCACAAGAAAAAAAATCTGCCTCCCAGCAATTTGCCTCCTTGCAGCAAATAGCAGAGGCCCGAGCAGCAATAGGCAATGACAATCCCTGCAGCCTGAAACAGCTGAGGGTCGGGAGGCCGTTCCAACCGACAATCAGCTGCTTGTGCTAATCAGGCTGGGCTGAAGCTGAAAGAAGCTGTTTGCTGCAAGGAGGTAAATTGCTGGGAGGCAGAGGCCAAAGGGTGGGGGCTGGTGGGTTGGCGGGGCTACATTCGATGTATTTTAAAAAAGCATCCCAGTATCCCAGCATCCCCAGGGTCATGGGAGCACAATTTGGGCGCTCAAGCAACTGGCATGCATGTACGACGATGGTTGGAAGGTCCCAAAGTCACGTGATTGCCCTTTGCAATCTTCCAACAAACAAAGTCAACGGGGAAGTTGGATTTGCTTAACACCCACATGATTCACTGAACAACTGCAGTGATTCATTTAACAACCATGGTAATAAAGATCATAAAATCGGGTGCAACTCACGTAACCACCGTCTTGCTTAGCAGTGGAAATTTTGGCCCCAACTATGGTCGTAAGTCGAGGACTACCTGGCACTGAGGGTAAAAGGAAACAAAAGAAAGAGGAATGCTTTGGCAACGCCTGAAGGTTTCGCATGATGGGTCTAGTAGCATCTTCGTGGCATCTTCCCCTTCTGCAGAGGTTGCTAGAGAGGTCTCTTCGGGCACTAAGTGCTTCCTTCCCCTTCCTTCCTTTTTTCTGTATATCAGATATTGTATAGACTCAATGTTGGGCCTTCAGCCGAACAGGTTGTTGCAGAAATTAAATCCAGAAAGCACACACAGGCAGACTGATTCAGCAGGATTCATTAACCTCTTTATATACATATACAGTAAAACATGAAGTAAATTTACAATACCAACAGCAGATTTCTTCCAACGTAGCAGTTACAAGCAAAACATAAGGCAGGAGAGAGCAGTTAGTTTCATTTTCTCTGCACAGACTCAGAAGCTGCAGACTAAGACTCGCCCTGGCTCCAATCTGTCCCAGCTTCCAAACAGCCCTCATTGGCTGACTTAGTTGCTATGCCTATACATTGGCTGACCTTGTTACCATGTCTGATTCCAGTTGATGAATATAGTCTGACACAGGTGAACAAGGATGTTATGCACATCCAATCTCTTGTTCCAAACCTTCCTTCTCCTAAATCCCATGAAAGTCCTCTCCATCAAAACTGAGGGGTGAAATCCAGCAGGTTCTGACAGGTTCTGGAGAACCGGTAGCAGAAATTTTGAGTAGTTCGGAGAACCAGCAAATACCACCTCTGGCTGGCCCCAGACTGGGGTGGGAATGGAGATTTTGCAATAGCCTTCCCAGGAGTAGGGAGGGATTGGAGATTTTGCAATATCCTTCCCCTGGAGTGGAAGTCTCAGCTCCCAAACAGCCCTCATTGGCTTACTTAGTTGCTATGCCTATACATTGACTGACCTTGTTACCATGTACTATTCCAGTTGGTGGGCGTGGCGTAGCTTGATGGGCGTGGCTTGGTGGGTGTAACAGGAGAAGGATACCGCAAAATCTCCAGTAGTAAGAAAATTTGGATTTCACCACTGAGAAAACTCAACTAGAAAGTTATCTTTTCCTCTTCATACACACAGAGGTGTTTCATTTAACATGGATACCTTGAATCACCCCTTACTCCGAGTTGCAAGAAGGATGGGGAATTGTGTGAAAGAAGAAGTCTGTTTTTTCTGACCTGTGGTTTTTCTTGGGAACGATGGAGTCTCCAGGCATGAGATGTCCCAAAGGAAATTGGGATGGGGTTTTTTTTTTGTTTTTTTTTTTACATCCTTCTCAGCCTCAGGAACCACTTGGTCTCCTCCGTGTGTTTTTAAAAGATGAAATTATTCCCTTTCCAGTTGGACAGTTGGAGCACGCAAGGAAGAAGGAATGTAAACAGCTCTCCTTTACACTAAATAAACGTTCCTTTTTGTCCGAGCAAATATTCCACCAAGTCATAATCTGACTTTTGTAAAAGAGACGTTAGAACATTTCTGCCTTCGCATTCCATCCTCAATATCCAGAACTAGAACTCTCCCAGACAGTTGATTGTTGAGCTTCTGATGAAAGTTCTTCAAGGAGAGAGAACAAAGGATCCTACCCCTGGTTAGATATGTGAGCCTGTGGTCAAACTGCTCTATCTAAGAAGAAGCCTTCTCCATGAGGCTTTTTGAAATTCTCCACCCAATTTGTGGAGGAGAAATTGGGTGGACAATTTGTTCATCTGTCTCCATAGAATCATAGGTCTGGAAGGGAACTTGGAAGCTCTTCTAGAGTAGACCAACACCTTACTCAAAGCAGGAGACTTTTATACTACCCCGGTCTATTTTATTTAATGGGAAGAACAAGTTCTCCAACACTTCTCATGTGGACATCCTGTAGTCAAGAGGTCCCTCCTGATGTCTTCCCTTGGGGTTAAATGGAAACATGGAAGCTGGAGAAACTGTCAATCATTCCAGAGAGGTTTTGGTCCCGAAAGGTAGGACAGTTCCTATTCAAAAGCAAATTCTCTTTCATCGGGTCGAATGGGGACTGATAGACCAGGAGTTCTCAACTTGAAGATGTGTGGATTTCAGCTCCCGGAAGGGTGGTTGGGGAATTCTGGGAAGTCCACACATCTTCAAGCTGCTAAGATGTTAAGAAAACTGTGGTAGACCATTTGGAAGAATTTTTCTTCCTGGCAGTCATACAAGTTTCAATTGCTCCCAAATGTAAATTTATGTCATTTACACCCATTAGATTTAATCTGCATAACTTCAACTCTATATCTACCTACTACCCTACCTACTTACCTACCTACCTACCTATCATCTATCATTTATCTATCTTTCTATCATCTATCTATCTATCTCTATCTATCATTTACCTATCTATCTTTCTATCTATCATCTATCTATCTATCATTTATCTATCTATCTTTCTATCATCTATCTATCTATCATCTATATCATCTATCTATCTATCTTATCATATCTATCTATCTATATCTATCATCTATCATTTATCTATCTTTCTATCATCTACCTACCTATCTATCTATCTATCTATCTATCTATCTATCTATCTATCTATCTATCTATCTATCTATCTTTTATCTATCTTTCTACCATCCATCTATCTATCATTTATCTATCTTTCTAACTATTTATCATCTATCTATCTATCATCTATCTATCATCTATCCTACCCTACCCTACCCTACCCTACCCTACCCTACCCTACCCTACCCTACCCTACCCTACCCTACCCTACTCTACTCTACTCTACTCTATTCTATTCTATTCTATTCTATTCTATTCTATTCTATTCCATTCCATTCCATTCCATTCCATTCCATTCCATTCCATTCCTATTCCGCATTCTATTCTATTCTATTCTATTCTATTCTATTCTATTCTATTCTATTCTATTCTATTCTATTCCATTCCATTCCATTCCATTCCATTCCATTCCATTCCATTCCATTCCATTCCATTCCATTCCATTCTATTCATCCTTTGGGCACAGGCTTGGTGAGAAATCTCTCAACCATGTCTCAACTTCAGGTCCCACCATGGATTTGATTGTAACATCACTGTAGAAAATCTATGGACTTGAATGAACTGTGAAAAAGAGAGAGAAAGAAAGACTCATTTCTTGAAGGCATCTCAAGCCCACCTGAAGCCAAAACGGGCTTTGATTTTAGCAGCTAAAAAAGAATATCTAATGAACTCGATCAGGGACCTTTGTGTATCTCTCTGTTCATCTTCATGCTGCTTTAAGCACCCGATGTTTGCTCTTGAAACATCTGTGAGTGCCTTCTGCGCATATAAATAGGTTCAGGGAGGGGGGTGTAAGGTGCTCTGAGTTTCATTTAATATTGAACATGTGTCACAGCCTTCCTGGCTCCGCTTGGCTAAATAAAGAAGGATTTGGCTATTTGGGGATTTTCCTACCGAGTTGAACTTGATGGCTCCGGTTGGGGACTCAGCAACTCAAGTCATTTACAAGCACAAGTTAGAAATAAAATTTTATAGTGAAACACAATTAAGTTGACAGCTTGTTTAGAGCAGCCTCCGGTACTTTATGGACTGTCCCAGTGGCATATCTGGGAGAGAGCTGCAAACTCTTGGATTTAACTTTTAAGGAGTGAAGGAAAAGGACAAAATTTACAAGCGATCTAAGACTTGAGATCTCCTGTCCTTCTACGCTGCTATGTTTATCAGTGGGCATTGTCACGTTTACAGGTATAACCAAAGCAGGCTTACTATGGTTAATTTTTACCTTGGATCAAGTGGGATAATTATCAACCCTTTGAATAATTGAGTGGAGGATAATAGTCTTCTGTCAAGAGACAACAGTAGTAACTGTGAGAGTTGTCTTAGAGTCCTAGTGGACAAGAATTTAAATATGAGCCAGCAGTGGGCAGCAACTGCCAAAAAAGCCAACACAGTTCTAGGCTGCATCAACAGAGGGATAGAATCCCTCTTAACACGTGAAGTGTTAAGACCACTTTATAATGCCTTGATAAGGCCACACTTGGAATCCTGCATCCAGTTTTGGTCGCCATGATGTAAAAAAGTAAGAATATGTAGTAGTAAGAATATGTGGAACCCACCGCTGGTCCTAATCCTTCTCTCTTTTTTTTTTTAAAAAAAAAATTAAACTTGATTTTCTATTAAATACATTTCTTAGTGCTTAATGAACCTTGTGTTGCCTAGGTATTTAATTTGCTTAACAGTACAAATTTGCATTCTTAATCCCCACCCCTTTTTTCCAACCATTGGTAAAAGAAATTCCATGTTTGATAATATTTTTTCTTTCTGTTTAATTTTAAAATCATCAATCTATCCATTTCTGCACAATCTAGCATCTTCCTGACTATCTCTTCATCTCGCGATATATCTTCATTTTTCCAGTATTGTGTAATACTGCTGTATTACAATACATTTAATACCATGTTTCCCCGAAAATAAGACCCTGTCTTATTTTTTTTTGAACCCCAAAATAAGCGCTTGGCCTTATTTTCAGGGAGGTCTTATTATTTTGGGGCACGTGGAGCAAGACAGGGCTCCTCTTGCCATCTTACCTGATTTCCAGCTCTGTCTCCCTAACCCTAACCAGAGGAAATGGCAGGGACCGGCTGCACATGTGTTTAAATATTTTCAGAGAGGGCTTATTTTCAGAGATGGCTTATTTTCGTGCATGCGCTCAAAAGCCTGATTGGACTTATTATCAGGAGATGTCTTATTTTTGGGAAAATAGGGTATTAAATACACACTTCTCTTATCAACTTTTTTCTGATATTACTGTGTTTCCCCGAAAATAAGACCCTCTCTTATATTTTTTTGAACCCCAAAATAAGCGCTTGGCCTTATTTTGGGGGAGGACTTATTATTTTGGGGTGTGTGGAGGAAGACGGGGCTCCTCTTGCCATCTTACCTGATTTCCAGCTCTGTGTTTAAATATTTTCAGGGAGGGCTTATTTTCGGGGGGAGGCTTATTTTAGCTCATTCGCTCAAAAGCCCGATTGGGCTTATTATCAGGGGATGTCTTATTTTCAGGGGAAACAGGGTATACCTAATAAAAACAGTTCAGGTTTAAAATCTACATGTTTCCCTATCATCTTTTCTAGCCACTTGTATACCTTTGCCCAAATTTTTTTTTATAAATAATTTTATTGTCATTGTACACAGTATACCCATACAATGAAATTCGCTTAGCACCCAAAGACCAGGTCCAATACACATAACAATCCCCAAAACACCCACCCACCACAATTCCCCACCCCTAAACCACTCAAACATCCACACTACAGACCAAGCTGGCGGCTGTTTTGCTTTGACAATCCTTCTCTTTGATAGGCTAACATATTTCACTCCTACAGTTTAGCTTCCAGAATCTTTATCAACTTCATTGTTCTTCTCTGCTCTCGGCTTTCTAGGCTCTTGCTCTCTTTTTTTGTATCATGGTGACCAGAACTAGACATGGTATTCCAAGCATGGGCTCACTGGTGCCGTGTAACACCTTGAGGACACTTTCTCAACTCTTCCTTCCATTGGGAGGTTTTGGGAAAGAGAAGTACAGTAGTGGCCAAAATTGTGGAAACCTTTTGGGAAAAGTATATTTTCTAAAACTAGCTAAAACTATTTTCTAAAAATAGCACCACTTTTTTGGGGGGGAGGGAGTAGTACCATAAAATTATATATCAATGGAAAGATAATTTAATCAAGAATGTAACGCAATAACTTTTATGAACGGTTGGTTAGAATAGCAGTTACGGTATAAAGAAGAAAAGTGAAACAGGTAGAAAAAAAAAACGAGATATGCAAACATGATCACCGTAGAAAAAACAAGATATACAAAAATGATCACCATAGAAAAAATGAGATACACAAAAATTATCACCATAGAAAAAATGAGATACACAAAAATTATCACCCGATCAGTGAATACTTAGTTGGGTAACCTTTAGCATGAATGACGGCCTTACAACGTCTTCCCATGGAGTGAACCAAGTCTTTGAGTTCTGCAGCTGTTCTAATGTGAAACCAAGATTGAAGGATGGCTTCTATTAACTGGGTTTTATTGCTGGGTCGCTTCTGACTAACAAGTTTCTTTAGTCAGCTCCATAGATTTTCAATTGGGTGAAGGTCTGGGCTCTTCCCAGGCCATTCCAGCAGTGGAATAGGATTATCTTGAAACTCCCCCCAAAAAGTGGTGTTATTAGCCATCAAACCTCAAAAAGACACTTTTCCCAAAAGGTTTCCACCAATTTTGGCCACTCCTGTAAAATTTGAGCAGTAGAGCTACCAGAAGGATGCCAATCCCACCGAAAACCGTTCTGCTGTTATTTGGCTGTTTGCTGCTCCATTTCAACAGGCTGGCTCCATGGAGTATCTCTGAGGTTATAACAAAGAGGCTGGCGGCTGTATGCAACTCGAAGGCCACAGCATTCCCATCCTTGCTGTCTGACTCACAGCGAGACAAGAACAAATTATTAGAAATTCAGACTTTATTGTACCCCAGAAACAGCAGTCAGACTTGAATGCGTAGAGTTATTGAGTGCGTAGGAGTGGCAGCGCAGAATTTTTTTAACTCCGTCCATTCTCCATTCCTGTCTCCCTGCAGAAGAGGAGACCTACGTCTCTGAAATCCTCCCCCGTGGCCCTGGGGTGACTGATGTACATTTATATTCTCTGCATCCGTGCTCTCTCTCTCTCTTCAGATCATCCACCCAGCTAAGCAAGGCTTTTCCAGCCATTAACTGAACTCTGGCCTTTGGCCAACCATAGGAATGTACAACAGGAATGAAAAACTGGGCAGGTCAAATGGCTCTTGCAGTAGATAACCTTCGCAACAGATCCTTGCATAGCTGTTCGCCTCTTTTCCGTTTTTTTTCCCCAAAAAAAGTTTTTATTTTTATTTCCCATAAACATATTTACACGTACAGTCATTTATCCACCATTTTTCATTCATCTTATCTTTTAACTTTCATTTTTGATTTTTACTTGTCCTGGGCTGCTCTTTTACCATTTACCCTTCTTTATTTGGCCACCACCTTTCTTTCCTCTATCTCCTCCTACTTCCTTCATTCTTCCTCTCCTTCTCTTTCCTACTTCCCCTTCCCTTCCCCCCCGCTCCTCTCTTCTTCCCTCCTTTTAACCTTCTCCGCCTCTTTTCCTTAATGTGGGAGACAGCAAGAACCACCCATGTAACATATAAGCAGATGTGGGTAGCTTTTAAAAGGCTGAATCGCTGCACATTCATTAATGAGGTCAGCAAGAACATTTCTTCTGAACTTTTTCAACTTTTTTCTTTCCCCCTAAGCAGTTTGATGAAAGAGTAGATGAGAGAGCTGTGGTGGAAATTTCACCCACAAAGCACCCACAATCGCCAAATAATTATTTCATGAAATTTCAAAGCTACCAAGTTACAGTGAGTCACTGGTCTTGTACACCAATGAGCTAAGAACTACTAAGTTACATAGACTAGTGGTAGGTTGCTCCCAGTTCTGTGGTATTAGTACCTCCCTTGATCTTGATTGTATCCAGTGGTGGGATTCAGCCAGTTCGCACCACTTCGGGAAAACCGGTTGTTAAACTTTCTGAGCAGTTTGGCAAACTGGTTGTTGGAAGAAATTATTAGGGCAGAGAACCGGTTGTTAAATTACTTGAATCCCACCACTGATTGTATCCCTCTGTTAATGCAGTTTAGGATTGCATTGGCTTTTTTGGCTGCTGCCGCACTACATAACTTGATATCTGTCCTAACAACATAGTGCGATCGTGGGCACACACATCTCACCAGTAAAGGAGGGAGAGAAAGAGAGAAAAATACACGGCGTGAATAGGGAGAGAATTCTATATTGCTTTATTGGATTTTGCGTTGCGTCTTAAATGTGCTTAATTTAAGTAGCATTGAGATTTATTCCTTGAAGAATCGGAAAGAGGAACCCAATTATAAAATGAACACCTCCTTGTACAGCAGCCATTCATTTCTATTGGGTATGCATCTTTAAAAGAAAAGAAAAGGAATTAGACTAAGTCTTTTGGCCACATGGCATTTTTATACCCTAAAGAATGTCTTGTTATTTTCCCTAGATAATAGCTGCAGATTAGAGAATTGTGCTCCGTTGAGCAATTGCACAATTAGCTAGGAGTTTAGCAGTATATTATAAATACCCAATGGATTTGGGAGCCCTGTTTCAGGTGGAGAAGTTAATTGTAGGATGAAAGATGCGGGTTACTTTTGAGCAGTTAATGTTGCACCAAATAATCTTCTTTAATCCCGCTGCTTGTTTTGAAAAATTAAGGGAAGTTAGTGCTGGTCCTTTTGTACTGGCAAAATTTCTTTGGCCAGTCTCTTGGTTTAACAGATTAACAGAGTTGGAAGGGACCTTGTAGGTCATCTAGTCTAACCCCCCACCCAAGCAGGAGACCCTACACCATTTCTGACAAATGGCAGTCCAATCTCTTCTTGAAAGCCTCCAGTGATGAAGCTCCCACAACTTCTGAAGGCAACTTTTTTTCCATGGGTTGATTGCTCTCACTGTCAGAAAATTTCTCCTTATTTCTAGGTTGAATCTCCCCTTGTTCAGTTTCCATCCATTATTCCTTGTCTGGCCTTCAGGTGCCTTGAAAAATAGCTTGACCCCCTCCTCTCTGTGGCAGCCCCTCAAATTGATTGTGTTAACTTTAATCACTTTATCCTACACTTCCTTTAGGGGCCTCCCAGTATGCCATACTGCAATATTTAAATTTACTGATAGAAGGGAATATTTCTAGTTCCGGGGTTGAAATCAGTGGTGAAATCCAATATTTTTTTACTACTGGTTCTGTGGGCGTGGCTTGGTGGGTGTGGCCTGGTGGGCGTGGCAGGGGAAGGATACTGCAAAATCTCCATTCCCTCCCCACTCCTGGGGGAAGGATATTGCAAAATCCCCATTCCCTCCCCACTCTGGGGCCAGGCAGAGGTGGTATTTCCCGATTCTTCGAACTGCTCAAAATTTCCGCTACCAGTTCGTCAGAACCTTTTGGATTTCACCCCTGGTTGAAATATATGGGGTCCTTGATCCTCTCTGAGCTTGGTAGTTTTCTTGCAGTCATCTAGTTTGGTATTGAAATGTCTGTAAGAAAACCACCAAGGGCAGAGAGCACCAAGGACCCCACTTATTTAATTTAGTACTTAGATTTCAGTGTTGTTGTTGTTTTGTAAGGCTTTGTTCCATTTGTGTAACTATGTAAGCCATGCTTTGTAAGCGTTTTCTCCTACTAGATCACCTATGAACTTTTAACATCAGTAACAATCATCATCACAATTTTAACTTCATGTTGACCCTGCAGGGCAGGGCTGGGGAAACAGCAAGTATCAGGAATGAATGAAGGTTTTAATCTGAGTCTTCCGAGAGGGTGAACTATAACCTTCCTGCTTTTATATTGTGCAAATGCACACATCATATCTAGGAAGCCTGCTGAGTATGGAATAGTCTCATTATAACCATCGTGATTACCTCTCCCATGTAAATTTTATTTTGAGGGAAAAAAACCTGCAGTCTGTATGGCAAAAGTTGGTTCTTTCCAATGACTATTTGACTCTCTGCCAACAAAAAAAATAGCAATAGCAACAGCACTTAGATTTATATACCGCTTCACAGTGCTTTTACAGTCCTCTCTAAGCGGTTTACAGAGTCAGCCTCTTGCCTCCAACAATCTGAGTCCTCATTTTACCCACCTCGGATGGAAGGCTGAGTCAACCTTGAGCCGGTCAGGATCAAACTCCTGGCAGTGGGCAGAGTCAGCCTGCAATACTGGATGGATGGATGGATGGATGGATGGATGGATGGGAGGGAGGGAGGGAGGGAGGGAGGGAAGGAAGGAAGGAAGGAAGGAAGGAAGGAAGGAAGGAAGGAAGGAAGGGCAATAGCAATAACTCTTAGACTTATATACCGCTTCACAGTGCTTTCCAGCCCTCTCTAAGCAGTTTACAGAATCATCCTCTTGCCCCCAACAATCTGGGTCCTCATTTTACCCATCTCGGATGGAAAGCTGAGTCAACCTTGAGCCGGTCAGGATCAAACTCCTGGCAGTGGGCAGAGTCAGCCTGCAATACTGGATGGATGGATGGATGGATGGGAGGGAGGGAGGGAGGGAGGGAAATAGCAATAGCACTTAAACTTATATACCGCTTCACAGTGCTTTACAGCCCTCTCTAAGTGGTTTACAGAGTCAGCCTCTTGCCCCCAACAATCTGGGTCTTCATTTTACCCACCTCGGAAGGATGGAAGGCTGATGAGATTCGAACTGCCGAATTGCAGGCAGCAGAAGTAGCCTGTAGGACCGCATTCTATCCACTAAGCCACCATGGCTCATCAAAATCTTCATTTTGACTGAAGATGTGACTTGGATGAGTAACGAAACATCTCAGTTTTAATAAACTTTGCATCGTTGCCATGATTTAACCTTTTAAGATTACCGCTTCCACTTTGAAAACCTGCATGTTTACCAAGCAAACAGAAGACTGAGGAGAGATGCTGATGGCAGTTCTCCAATACTTGAAGACTGTCCCAGAGAAATGGGTGGGTGGGTAAATTTATTCTCCTTAGCATCTGAGGGCAGGACAAGAAGTAATGGGTGGAAGTTGCAACCTGGAATTAAGGAGGAATTTCCTGACAGGAAAGCCATTCCACCTGACAATGAAATAGTGGAAGGGCTTGCCTCTAGAAGTTGTGGGTACTCTATCTCTAGAGGGTTTCAAGAAAAGACTGGGCAACCATTTGTGCAGGCTAGTAAGAGGACTTCTGCCTTGGGCATAGGTAGTGTTCTGTCCCCGTCCCACACATGCACCCCCACAGACGGCCTGGAGTTAATAAGCCACACGACAAAGTCTTTGAAGATAAAGCTGGCAGCAACCCAATGGCTAGCTGCCAATTCAGACTTTACTCACACAAAACAAAGATTAGACTGCAAGCATTCCGATAAAGTAGGCAAAGTTTCAGCAATACAAGGATTAGTCCAAATGCAGTCCAACAAGGCAGGCAGAAGTCCAGTAACATAGAGATCATGGATTATTTTTAGTTTTTGCTCGTCACAAACTGAACCGGCCACCACACCCACATTTATACCCTGTGGGGTGTGGTCCAGTGACTCAGCTAATCTCTGGCACGCCTTCCCCTCTGCTGTGCACGCTTCTCCCTGCGCCACTGTCGAGGATCCAGCCAGCACTTATCTTGTTCGTCGCTGTCCACCTGTGGCTGCAGGGATGTGCTTCGCTCTGGGCCTATCTCTTGGCCTTCGGTGTCCTCCGGAGGCATTGCCAGAGAGGAGGGTTCTGGAGAGGGAGGCCCTGCCAACTCCTCTCCCTCACTCTCAGAGTCTGCATCTGTCGATAGCCCAGGCTCAGGCAACGGAGCCACAACAGGTAGAACTAGAAGACCTCCAAGGTCCCTTCCTATGATTCTATGAAAACTTGGTGCATTAGACCAGTGTTTCTCAACCTTGGCAACTTTAAGATGTGTGGATTTCAACTTCCAGAATTCCCCAGCCAGCGAGAAACACTGGTGTAGAATAATAATACAATTTGTGTATGTGTTCGTTTTGTTTAGTCTCCTTTTTTCGTTTTTGTGGCTTTTTGCACAAGACTCTTCTTTTAGATCTGCCTTAAAATGTATATGCCTTTTTGTGTGTGTATGTATGCTTGCTTTTCCAAATGTACACTTTTCTATTTGCAGTTCTACCGATGTGTACCCACGTTGGTGGTTTTGGCAGGCAAATTAGCATCCCTGACAGAACAGCGTTTCTACAGTGCTTTCAAAAAATGTATCATGTTGGTCTCGGGGATCATTTTATATTTTAATTGGCGAGATAATACTGCAAAATGTAGAAAATGATGACTTCTAGAGAACAGATCTACATCTCACGTTGAACATGCAAAAATAGATAAGGACACATTAAAATACAAACTAAGCTAAACAAATTTCTTTCTGGGATGCAAAAAAAATGGAGCTTGGATGATTAAAAATATGACACCTGGTCCTCTTTTAAAAGTTCATAATTATCACATTGGAGACCCTCTATCATGCTCTACAGTACAGTTACAACCAGAATGATCCTGAGAAGTTCTTCCTGGTTTATTCAGCCACTTCTCTTCCATGCAAATTCATTGTTTCCCTCTTCCTTTTGACCAGGGGTCAGCAACCTTAAACACAAAGAGCCACAAAGGTCCTAACCCATTCAATTCTGCAGCCAACTGGAAGTCCAGTTCCCTCACTATAGAGTCTTCTCTAAGCACGGTGTCCTTTTTCCTCTGCCGACTGGAGGTGTGGTTTTCCCCACCATAGAGTCTCCTCCTAGCGCAGCCCTCAGGCCAACTGAAATCCAAGTGCTCAATCCCCTCATTTCCAAATTGCCACTGTTTTGCCTAGGAGATAATACAGACTGGATCGTATAAGGTTGTGTAAGGTTGTGTAATGGTCTGCATGCAAGGATGGGCTCCTGGAGGTTAGGGAAAACCTCTAGCTAAGTTTCTGTGCAATTTGGAGAACCCCCAAATCCCACTCTTGGCTGGTCCACCACACCCCATCCCTCCCATGCAGCCCATTTTGGATGCAAGTAAGTGCAGGGCATGCGTGGAGCAATGGTGGGTTTCAACCGGTGTTACTACCAGTTCTCGTCATGTGCATGTTTGCTTCACTCGCATGGGCGCCAAACATGCGCTCCTCGCAAGCACGTTAGGTTTCTGGCCAGCTGAGGTGCGGCAATCCACTCTGCCACACCTATCAGCTGGGGTAAAAATCGAGAAATAAAGGTAGGAATAAAGAAGGGGTGGGTGGGAGGGCCCAGCTCCCAGTCACAGAGAACCGGTTCGGTGACATCACATCGTCACCGCTACCGGCTCAGCCGAACCGGGCTGAACTGGGAGCAACCCACCACTGGTGTGGAGGCTTAGGGAGGGTGAAAAATGGGCCTACCAGAAGTTCAGGAAGGGCTGAACTCCAGAAGGCCTCTGGACCGTGGGGAGGTGGTTTTCGCCCTCCCGGAGGCTCAAAAAAAGCCTCTGGAGCCCTAGGAGGCCAAGCCCTACCCACCCCTGCCATGGTGCAGGAAGTCGACTAGGCCATGCCCACCATGGACATGCCCAGCCAGAAACCAGGCAGAGAACCCCCTTGCTAAATTTTTTGAAGCCCACCCCTGTCTGCATGGTAGGGAGAAAGCCATGATGGAAAAGGCGAGGAAGGCCTCCCTAAAGGGATAAAGACAGCACTGCCAAATGCGCTCAACATAAATAACATGCCAGATATGTTTTCGGTGATTTATGCTCGACACTCCTGTGCACGTTTCTCTGGAAATAAATAGGAATAAACTACATGGGAGCCACTTCTGAATAGCAACCAGAAGGGGCTGGCAAGGTTGATTTGACAGCTCCTTCATTTAGCCACTTCTTCATTTTACCCAATTTAAAAACCCGCATTTTAACTCGGTCAATTATCCTCGTTCCTTCTCCCTTCATTGTTCCAAACACAAAGAGACAACAATTGGGTTCTTAGTGGGCCATTGTATAAAATGTTTCCAGCACCTTTTTTAAACTCTACAGGTCAAAGTGCCGGAATTCAATTTATTTATTTTTTTCTCATGGAAACAGAATGATCAAGCAGAATGCCTGGAATAATTTTGTAGGGAGAATCGCCAGGCCGAGGTGGCTCAATTATAGCAATGGTCTTCTTGAGGTTGGACAATCCAGTTGGATAACTTGATAGGATGTTCTTTTGGTAGTAAACCTCTGTGATCCAGAACAAACAGCTGCTAACCCATTGAGTTTTTCCCCCGGTTAAGTGAACCCAACTCACAAACTATAGCTTAGAATATCGGTGAACTCTTCTATTGGTTTATTCCAAGCATGGTTAAGCACATTATAAGCTTTGTGTAATGTGTGAAGGCCCCTTGTGATTGTAATTTCCTTGTCCGCCAGCACGTATCTGATAATGGACAGCTATTCTCAACCGCCTTCTTTTTCTCTCTCTCCCTTTCTCTTGTACCTTTTCAGGCACTTCCATTTCTCCTGTCCCGATAACCTACATGCTGCCTGCAGTGAGAAATGATACAACCTGAGGACTCTAGACCTTTGAAACTCACCGGAATCCTTGGCCCACCTTCTTCTCTTCCTAAATGAAGTTGAGTGGGTGTCCTTCAGAGGATAAATGCTCATTGCAATCCAGAGGACTTCAACTGCCAGGAGCATGTCCGTTCCCCCTCTTGGCCTGCAAACCCAGATTCTGATGGACGGTGGACGGTGGTGACACCATGTAGAGGTGCTGAAGGGGTGTCCTAACTGAGTTGCAATGGTTTTATACACTTCCCCATTTCCTAACGGCTTTCTTTATGCACTGCATTCCTTCTCCTGGGGCTTAATCTTCCCATGCTATTGGCTCGGGGACCGGCTCCTGGCCTCTTTTGTGCCTACCACCTACGAGAAACGGCAAAGGGGAGATGACCCATGCTACTTCCATGCTCTCTGCATCATCATCACCACTCCCATCTACTTAGCATTGCTGGTGGTCTCCCTTCCTTTTGCCCTGATTGGCTTCCTGTTATGGTCCCCTCTCCAGTCCGTGAGACGTCCATACATTTATTCCAGATTACAGGACAAAAGCCAGATCAACGGATCCACCTTACTCACGGAGTGGAAGGCGGCCAGCAATGGGAAAAGCTTTTGTTTTAGCAGTGCCAATGTCTGCTTGCTGCCAGATTCCTTGGCGAGATTAAACAATGTTTTCAACACACAAGCCCGAGCAAAGGAAATTGGGCGAAGGATCCGGAATGGAGCCAGCAGGCCCCAAATCAAAATCTACATAGATTCTCCCACCAACACATCAATCAGCGCCGCAAGCTTCAGCAGCCTCGTTTCGCCCCAAGGTGGAGATGGCAATAACCGGGCAGTCAACACGGGCATTAAGAGGACCACATCCATGGAATATAAAGGGGACAACACCGGTTCTAACCATGAAGATGGCAGGGATCCCAAAGGTGGAGGAGATGCTGGTGATGGAGAAGATGGCAACACTTGCATCGTGCGTATAGGCGGTGAGGATAATGGCCACATTTCAGACCTAGAAGCCGACGGGATGGGAAGCCACATGAATAACAGCAAGGGAGCAGTCAACTGTTCTCCTGAATCAGAAGCTGAGATCCCGAAAGGTCAAACACCCAACCATAAGCAAAAGGAAGGGGATTCCGGAAGCTTGGATAGCTGTACTGCCTCGCGGGAGTCCCTGGTGAAGATGCGCTCTGGAGATGGTCCAGTTGACCAAAGCACCGTGAACAGTAAACTCCTCTACAAAGCCTCACTTATGAAGAAGACTTCGGTGAAGAAAAAGAAGAATATGGATGAGCCCTTCGACCACGAGATCTCTGCTTTCTTTCCTGCCAACTTGGACTTCCTGTGCTTGCAGGAAGTGTTTGACAAAAGGGCGGCGGAGAAGTTGAAAAATCAGCTGCACCGCTATTTTGAGTACATTCTGTATGACGTTGGAGTCTACAGCTGCCATGGCTGCTGTACCTTCAAATTTGTGAACAGTGGCCTGCTTTTTGCCAGTCGCTACCCAGTTATGGATGCTGCCTATCACTGTTACCCCAACGGGAAAGGAACAGATGCCTTGTCTTCAAAGGGTGCCCTGTTTCTCAAGGTAAGAGCCTCCTTGTAGAGAATACTACCCTGTGTATGTCAGCAAGGGATGAACAGAGTTTGCAGATGCAGAATTTTCAGGGTGGAAACTTGGAAGGGAATATCTTGCCCTCAGTGGTGAAATTCAAATTTTTTTACTGCCAGTTCTGTGGTGTGGCTTGGTGGTGTGGCTTGGTGGGCATGGCAAGGGAAGGATATTGCAAAATCCCAATTCCCTCCCCACTCCAGGGGAAGGATACTGTAAAATATCCATTCCCACCCCACTCCAGGGGAAGGATACTGCAAAATCTCCAATCCCTCCCCACTCCAGGGGAAGGATACTGCAAAATCTCCAATCCCTTCCCACTCCAGGGGAAGGATACTGTAAAATCCCCATTCCCTCCCCACTCCTGAGGGAAGGATATTGCAAAATCCCCATTCCCAACCCACTCCAGGGGAAGGATACTGCAAAATCTCCATTCCCTACCCACTCCTGGGGGAAGGATACTGCAAAATCCCCATTCCCTCCCCAGTCCTGGGGCCAACCATAGGTGGTATTTGCTGGTTTTCCAAACTGCTCAAAATTTCCACTACCGGTTCTCCAGAACCTGTCAGAACCTGCTGGATTTCACCCCTGCTTGACCTCAAGCATGGAAGCTCTCTGGAATTCAGAACCTTGAGAGACTGGATTCACGCAACGTGTTAGAGGAAGTTAAAATGCAGATGTTGCTTATTGAAGAACAGCATGTTGTGGAAATCCAACTATTTGTCTTAGTACGTTATATGATCCAGGTCCTCAAATTAAGACACAGTATGATTTATTGGGTGGACATGGCATGTTATATGAACACAGGGACTGTGTTATGTTAATCCAGTTTTAGGATTAACAGCAAGTTGTGTGAATCCAACAGAATCTGACAGATTACCCTGCTTTTCTACCTTTTTGATATATCTCTCCTTTTACTTGAGAACTCATATTTAGACTCTTCCATAATTTCTGTGATTTCTCAGCTATGCGTGAGTTTCTAATTTTCAGGAACACAATAGTAATCCTGGATGTAGCTAGGAATCAACTATATCTTTAGCCTTCTTAAGCACAGAGCATAAACCCAAGATGGACAAAAGCTCTTATCATCATTATCATCGTTTAAAGACCCTATAATTCCTTGCGGGGTGGAGTCTGGGCAACTGAATGGAGCTAGCAGAGTGTTTACTGGCCAGATTTCTTTCCTGTCGCCAATGTGGAAATTTGTTCAGCAGATATATTCTCATTGTGCCCAGAGAGAGAAATATCTGCCTCTACCTAGGACTGAACTCACAGCCTCCTGATTGTGAGGCGAGAGCTCCACCTCTAGGCCACCGCACCACTCCATGTACAAAAGCTCTTATATCAGGGGTCAGCAACCTGCGGCTCTGGAGCCTCATGTAGCTCTTTCATCCCTCTGCTGCAGCTCCCTGTCACTCAAAATATGTGTCACAACCGCCAGTGTGCGACACCTGCCAGCATGCGATTTATTGAATCTATTTATTGATTGAATTTATTTTCAACCCCCGGTAGGCCAATCATGGATAAATCCAAGAAAAGAAAAGTTTCAGAAGAAAACAGAAGGTTTAATTCAACTACATAGGCTAGTTTTGTGGCTACTCAAGAAATAGTCAGGCACAGAAAGGGTTTTGTGGCTCCCGGTGTTTTCTTTTCTGTGGGAAATGGGCCCGATGGCTCTTTGAGTGTTTAAGGTTGCAGACCCCTGTTTTATATGAAGAGTTAATGCAATATTTAGCTTCTTTCATGATGCACTCCAACAGGCTTACCGTCCTTTGTCCTCCCAGAGCTCATACCCACTTGGACAATTAATCTTAACTTCGTCAATGTGTGACCAAGTTAATGACTTACAATAACGGTTTTAGTTTGACTTTCTGCTTCTGCTTAGTTGTGCAGTTGGTCATTTAAGTTTACAGAATAGATCCAGGCTCATTCAGTTTCCCTTCGCTGATGGTTTCCCCTATGCTACAAATGGAAAATAGGACATTGAAATAGGGACTTGTCATCCAAAAACAGTTTGTGGATGATTAAGAATTGATCCCCGGCCCTGTGCTCTGTGTGGGTTTGAGCATGCCCATTAATTGTTTTAATTGCCACAAGCTGATTCATTTAGAGAATAATCCTACAGAGATATGGGGATGTTTAGATTAATTTATTTATTCATTTTCTACGAATCAGCCCAAAATCAGCCAAGTGACTCTGGGCAGCTTACAAGTCTAAACTTTTTAAACAATTAAAAAGGCATTAAAAAAATAAAAACATCCACAAAATAAATACATATAAACAGCAACCGTGATGATGAATCTGTTAATAGTGAAGCCAAGTTATGGGGCCTTTCACACATTCCGTGCCCCGGGGCCATGGAATGTTTTTCATAATCATAATCATAAGTTTATTTGTCAAGCATATATAAGATAACAGGTAAAAGTATAAACATAATTTGAATACATGAAAAGGGTAAGTTAAAAGGAATATTAGGACAGGGACGGTAGGCACGCTGGTGCTCTTATGCACGCCCCTTACAGACCTCTTAGGAATGGGGTGAGGTCAACAGCCTGGATAGCTCAACAGACTAAAAGCCTGTTATTAACATTCAGCTGTCTGCAATTATTGCATGTTCGAATCTCCCCAGGCTCAAGGTTGACTCAGCCTTCCATCCTTTCTAAGGTAGGTAAATTGAGGACCCAGTTTGTGGGGGCAATAAGATGACTTTGTATAAAATATACAAAAGTATGAAGGCTATTGCTTAACGCATTGTAAGCTGCCCTGAGTCTTCGGAGAAGGACGGCATATAAATCTAATTTAAAAAAAAAAAAACAGTAGACAGTTTAAGCTTAAAGTTTTGGTGGTTTGGGGATGAAACCACAGAGTCAGGTAGTGCATTCCAGGCATTGACCACTCTGTTACTGAAGTCGTATTTTCTGCAATCGAGTTTGGAACAGTTTACCTTGAGTTTGTATCTATTATTTGCTTGTGTATTGTTGTGGTTGAATCTGAAGTGGTCATTGACAGGAAGGACATTGTGGCAGATAATTTGATGTACTATGCTTAGGTCAGACTGAAGTCGGCGTAGTTCTAAGTTGTCTAAGCCCAAAATTTGGAGTCTGGTGGCATAAGGTATTTTATTGTGGTTAGAGGAATGGAGGACTCTTCTCGTAAAATATCTCTGGACTCTCTCGATTGTATTAATGTCCGATATGCAGTGCGGGTTCCAGACAGATGAGCTGTATTCGAGAATTGGTCTAGCAAATGTTTTGTATGCTCTAGTTAGAAGAAGCTACGCAAGATTAGGTTAACAGCTCTTAATGGCTTTTTGGCAATGTTGTCACAGTGGGCTCTGGCACTTAGATCTTTAGAAATGATTTTACAGCTTTAGAAAAGCTAACAGCAATTTAATGGAATAACAGAGTAGGAAGGGACCTTGGAGGTCATCTAGTCCAACCCCTTGCTTGAGCAGGAGACCCTGTACCATTTCAGACAAATGGCTGCCCATTCTCTTTTTAAAAGCCTCCAATGATGGAGCATTCACAACTTCTGAGGCGAGCCATTACACTGGCTGATTGTTCACACTGTTAGGAAGTTTCTCCTTAATTTCAGGTTGCTTCTCTCCTTGATTAGTTTCCATCTGTTGCTTCTTGTCCTGCCTTCTGGTGCTTTGGAAAATAGGTTGACTCCTTCTTCTTGGTGGCAACCCCACATTGGAACATGCGATCACATCACCCCTAGTCCTTCTTTTCACTAGGCTAGGTATAACCAATTTCTCAGGGGTGGGCTTCAAAAGTTTTAACAAGAGGTTCTCTGCCCGGTTGCTGGGTGGGTGTGGCCATGGTGGGCGTGGCCTAGTCAGTCTCCTGCACCATGGTGGCAAGGGCTTTTTGTCCTCCCTGGGCCCCGGAGGCTCGAGGAAAGCCTCCAGGAGGGTGAAAATGGCCTCCCCAGGCTCCAAAGGCTCTCTGGAGGCCGGAAACAGACCCGTTTGTCGAGTGTCAGCCATTCCAGAGGAGGCTGACACCGTTTCCAGCCTTCCCAAACTTCCGGTAGGCCCATTTTTCACCCTCCCTGAGCCTCTGCATCCAAAACGGGCCGCATGGGGACTCCTGGGAGGGGTGGGGCTGGGTAGGCGGGGCCAGCCAGGAATGGGATTTTGGGGTTCTCCGAACTGCACAGAATCTTAGCTAGAGGTTCTTCCGAACCCCTGAGAACTCCCAGCAGTCCATCCCTGCAATTCCTGCAACTGTTCTTCATGTTTTAGCCTCCACCCTGTTATCACCCTTGTTGCTATTCTCTGTACTCTTTCCTCAACATCGCTATTTTGAACTCTGAAGGGAGAATATTCCAGATCACTGTTTTCCCTTCCCTGATTCTTCCTGACACTGGGAAAACCTCGAAGAGAGCATGATAGAATCAGTTAGGAAGAGGCAGCAGGGAGAATTCTCGGCAAAACTATTTTTTTTTTCACCTTCTGGTGCAAAGAAAGTAAGAAGAATGAAAATTTTCCATCTTGCTTTCATTTCAAGGCTATATCAAAGAGGATCTGATATGCCAGAATACTTCAGCCAAGAAGCAGAACATCAAATTTCTCTTTTAAGAAAGCCTTAAAATAGAATGAAGAAAGGTACTTTAAAGAAGGCACTGGTTCTGTTTAGATCATAGCATATCAGAGTTAGAAGGGACCTTGGAGGTTTTCTAGTCCAACCCCTTGCTCAAGCAGGAAACCCTATAACATTTCACATAAATGGCTGTCCAGTCTCTTCCTTAAAAGCCTCCTGTCAGATGCCTATGAGCCTTGAGGAAAGTTTCAAAAGAAATCCAGTTATTTATTAGCAGCAACATGTCAGCAACTTCCTGAGTGTAGTCAACTCTGCCACACGTAATTTACAGCTCAACTCTGGCCCTGTTTCCCCTCCCCTCCTCTCAGGCTGTGTCATAAATCACATTCTCCAACAAGGCACTTTCACGGGCTGTAGAAAACATGCCTCAAAAGATGGCTCTGGTAATCTGAGATCCAACCTTGGAGGAAGGTATGCATGGAATGTGCTTTTGTATGTGGCTCTCGAACTGCTTCATCACGTCTCCCCCCTTTCTGTCTATTGCAACTCGAGAGCAGACTAGAAATGCTTTGCGAATTGACATCTCCAGTGATGGAGCACTCACAACTTCTGAAGGCAAGCCATTCCATTAGCTGCCACTGTCCTTACTTCTAGGTTTGGATCTTTCCTTGAGTTAATGTCCATCCGTTGTTTCTTGCCTTGCCTTCAGGTGCTTTGGAGAATAAGTTGACTCTCTCTTTTAGTTCTTCACTATCAAACTTTTGCAAGTATGCTTTGAGGGAGAAAAAAAAACCTGTGAGTGGCAGATGATATTTGAGAGAAATAAACACTCAGCAAGGGACCAAGCTAGCAATTGAAATGTTGGGGAGGAGGAGAAGGAGGAGACATCCTGGGCAGAAAGCAAACAAGGAGGATAATTAATTCCTTTTTAAATGCATCAGTCTTCTGGAGTGATATATTTCAGGAGGATAGGAGGGATGCAGCCTTAGCATGAATTGCTGGCTCACAGTTTCGAGCAACAAAGGAAGGCAGGGGAGGGAGGGAGGGAGAAAAGAAGATAACCGTTAAAATGTTGAACAGAGAGTGTGGGAAAGAAGGAAGGACAGAGAAAAGGCGATGATGGGATTCTGTGGAAATGTCTTAGAATAGCAGGAGGAACCTGAAAACTCCCCAGATCTTTTGGGTGACATCACATCATTTAACAAGCTGCGACATTGCCTGTGTTGCCAAGAGCTGTTGTGTTGGGTGCCAAAAACATACAAAACATGACCAGTGGTGGGATTCAGCCAGTTCACACAAATTTGGTAGAACTGGTAGCTAACTTTTTGTGCAGTTCAGTGAGCCGGCTGAACAGTGTACCTCACCCCGCCTGGCCCCGCCTGGCCCCGCCCCTCCCAACCACCCCTTACCTCGCCGCCCACCTGCTCGCCTGGAAACCTCTGAGATTTTATAGCTTTGAAGTTCTCTATGTCCATATGCAGGGGACGCGGTGGCTCAGTGCCTAAGACTCTGAGCTTGTCGATTGAAAGGTCGGCAGTTCAGCGGTTCGAATCCCTAGTGCCGCATAACGGGGTGAGCTCCCGTGACTTGTCCCAGCTTCTGCCAACCTAGCAGTTCAAAAGCAAAAATGCAAGTAGAAAAATAGGGACCACCTTTGGTGGGAAGGTAACTGTTCTGTGAGCCTTTGGAGTTTAGTCATGCCGGCCACATGACCACAGAGATGTCTTCAGACAGTGCTGGCTCTTTGGTTTTGAAACAGAGATGAGCACAGCCCCCTAGAGTCAGGAACGACTAGCACATATGTGCGAGGGGAATCTTTACCTTTTTATGTCCATATACAAACTCTTTGGGGAGGTGAAGGACCATATAACCAGCAGGTACCCTAACTCACGAGTAAGTAGTATTTAGAGACACAGCATCCTACGTCATTTTAAGGAGTATTAGATATATTCCCCTTCAACTGGTTGATTGTGAGATACCAAGGGGTGAGTCATTATAAGTTATTTTACTAGATGAGTTCCCACAAACTCCCTGGCGAAATTTGCTTGATGAATTCACCTATTGGTCAATTCCTCAGGTAAATAACTTGAGGAATTAGCCAACAGGTTTATTTGGGGGCAGATATTTAATATTAAAACCTTCTGTCCCTGGCTGTAAAAAAATAAAGTGAATTAATTCTGTCATCCTTGCCTGACAATCTCAGAGCTGCTGTTTGAAGCATCTGCTTCAGTTTACTGAATGATTGGGGGTTGGTCCCTTGTGACGTTATGACTCAGCCAGTGAAACTGTCCAAATGGAAGAATCTGAGAAAAGTTTCAAAAAGACAGACATTAACAGAAGCAGTGGTGAAATCCAATTTTTTTACCATCAGTTCTGTGGGTGTGGCGTGGTGGGCGTGGTGGGCGTGGTGGGCATGGCAGGGGAAGGATGCTGCAAAATCTCCATTCCCACCCCACTCCTGGGGGAAGGATATTGCAAAATCTCCATTCCCTCCCCACTCTGGAACAACCAGAGGTGGTATTTGCCGGTTCTCCAAACTACTCAAAATTTCCGCTACCGGTTCTCCAGAATCTGTCAGAACCTGCTGGATTTCACCCCTGAACAGAAGGTACAATTTTTACCCCCTTAAACAAGACCATCTCACTCCCTTAGTAAGAATGTAAAGATGTTATTTTATTTTTAATTCAAGTGGGTGATTAAAAAAAAAAGAAAGGAACTCATCAATTGGATAGATTTCATCCTAATCCCAGTAGAAAGAATTTCAGATAGTAACAAAAAATATCAATGATAGAATCAGTTGGGAAGGTGGGCACCAAGGAGAATTCATTGTTGGTCTAGCTAATAACTAAAACAGGGATTTATCAGGCTTCAAGAGAAGCTGGTAGAAAGCTTTTATTTTAATCTGGTCTGCCATCTCCAGACTGTGGTTAGTATTCAGATCTCTGGCCCTCTTTCAGTAGGTGCATGTAGACAATGCCATATAGCTCTTAAGTATTTTATTCAAGGCTATCTCCAGATTCTAAACCAGTGTTTTTCAAACTTGGCAACTTTAAAGTTGTTTGGACTTTAATGCTGGGAATTCCTTCAAGGATATTCAGGGAGTTGAAGTCCACATATCTTAACGGAGCCAAATTTGAAAAAAGGCTAGACTAAATTTTCTACCTATAACAGGGATGGCTAACCTTTTCCAGACTGAGTGCCCAAAGCGCTCCCGAACTCCCAAAATGCAATGTACGTGTGCCCCCCAAGCATGCACCCTGCTCCCGCATATGCACGCACCCCTGCATGTGCCCCAGCCCATGCATGTGTATCAGGGGTGAAATGCTCCTGGTTCAGACTGGATCGCTCGATCCGGTAGCGATGGAGGTGGGTGGTTCAGAGAACCGGTAGCAAAAATCCCTGCCCCTCCCCCCATGCCCAGCTGAGCTGCGCAATCATCAGAGGCTTTTTTTAAAAAAAAAAAATTTAAAAGCATTTTTTTCTACAACCTCTTAGGCCGAAAAAATGCTTTTAAAAGTAAAAAAAAAAAAAGCTCTAATGATCGTGTCACTCAGCTGGGATCGTCAAAGGCTTTTAAAAGCATTTTTTCTACAACCGCTTCAGAGGTTTTAGAAAAAAATGCTTTTAAAAGCCTCTGACGATCCCAGCTGAGTTGTCTGATCGGCAAAGGCTTTTTTTCTTTTAAAAACATTTTTTCTATAACCTCTTCAGCTGAAGAGGTTGTAAAAAAATGCTTTTAAAAGCCTCTGACGATCCCAGCTGAGTTGCCTGATCAGCAGAGGCTTTTAAAAGAAAAAAAGGCAACTCAGCTGGGATCATCAGAGCCTTTTGAAAGCATTTTTTTACAACCTCTTCACCAAGAGGTTGTAGAAAAAATGGTTTTAAAAGTAAAAAAAAATTGGCCACACCCACCCAGTCACATTACCCTCCACACCAAGCCACACCCACAGAACCGGTACTAACAAATTTTACATTTCACCACTGATGTGCACCCCTGCAATGCCCTGCCCACCTCATGCACACACACACACACCCCGCATGTGCCTGAGGAATTCCAGGAGTTGGAGCCCCTGTATTTCTAAAACTTGTAGAGGCTTGATGCAGACCATTGCTGTAGTATTATTGATCAAGATCTAAATGTTTTCCTCCATTCTGAGACTCTAGCTTGGAGTTTCAATTGAGAAAATGCAATGTGAATATCAAAAGTAACATCAAAGCAGGCTGTCGTGTCAGATTTTCTTGCAAAAAATCAAATCCAGAAGCACACACAGATAACTGAATCAGCTGGATTCATTAACTTCTTTATATTCATAATAACACATAAAGTATTTACAATACCAATAGCTGATTCTTCAGCTCAGATCAGCCGACATGTTCACACGCAGAGAGTACAGTGGAGAGACGAGTTTCACTTTTTCTCTGCACAGACTCAAAAGCTGCAGACTAAGACACGCCCTGGCTCCAGTCTGTCTCAGCTCCCAATTGGCTGACTTTGTTACTATGTCCTGTTCCAGTTGAGGAATATATTCTGACATGTCGTGTGTCAACAGGGCAAGCTTTTCAAAGAGGAAAACAGTCTGAAACTCCACAAGTGAAGGGATAGATCTCATTTAGAGATCAAACTGTTGGCTTGCTTATACAAAAACAGAGACAAACTGACCCACCAACGTTTCAGAACTTTGCAGCTACCTTGGGCCCATCTTTGGTGGACTTGTCAGCTTTTAAAAACAAGTGTTCTGTATTAGGCCTAGGCAGTAATCTAAATATTTTATAATATACATGCTGCTTCTGCTAATGCAAGCCTTGGCTGGAATCCACCCTTCCTGGCTGCAGTCAAAGATCTTCTTCAACTCAGCAGGTTTCAAATTGTCTACATCTCCAATCGTCTCCAACTAGGAGGGATAGGGAAAATTAGGAAGCAGCATTTCTGGCTTTCTGTTATTAAGCAAGCAGAGCAAGACAAATTGCTTTAATAATAATTCTCTTTGTTGGGTAAATTGGGTATGTCTAGTTTGATGAAAAGAAGGATTAGGGGGTGACATGATAGCAGTGTTCCAACTTTTGAGGGGCTGTCACAAAGAAGAGGGAGTCAAGCTATTCCCCAAAGCACCTGAAGGCAGGAGAAGAAGCAATGGGTGGAAACTCATCAAGGAGAGAAGCAGCCTAGAACTAAGGAGAAATTTCCTAACAGTGAGAATAATTAATCAGTGGAACAACTTGCCTCCAGAAGTTGTGGATGCTTCATCATAGAGGTTTTTAAAAATAGATTGGACAGCCATTTGTCTGAAATGGTATAGGGTCTCCTACTCGAGAGTTGGACTAGAACAGGGGTGTCAAATTCAAGGCCCAGGGGCCGGATTTGGCCCATAGGGCCGCCCTGGAAACAGTGAAGGACCAGCCCGCAGTGCCTCTGCCAGAGAAAACGGAGCTCGAGAGGGCTGTGTGTTGTCCTCCCAAGCTTCATTTTCACTGGCAGAGGATTGCCGGAGGCTGTTGCAGCAGAAAACAGAGCTTGTGAGGGCTGTGGGCGGCACTCCCAAGCTCCGTTTTCACTGGCAGAGGGTTGCAGGAGGCCATCGCAGCCAAAACGGAGCTCGTGAGCTCATTTTCACTAGCAGAGTGCTTGGGCCACCACAGGTGCCCCCGACACGAGTGATGTCGAGCTGGTCACGCCCACGATGGCGACACCCTGATACGGCCCTCAATGAAATTGAATATGACACCCCTGGACTAGAAGCTCTCCAAGGTCCCTTCCAACTTATTACTATGTTTAATAATCATCATCTTTTTCATTGCTTTTCCTTTTTCTCTGTTCTTCTCAATAACCAATGTAGTGAAAAGACAAGAGTTCTCATTTTTCTCATTCCTGGCATGGACTGATAAAACATACTAAATCTTAGGTTTGGACTTAGGAAGAATGATTCTTGCAATTAGAGACCACTCAGTGCCCAAAGAAATAATCCATATATGCCTTGGAGAGATAGATTGCATCACCTTCAAATTAACAGTTGAAATTCCAGCAACTGCAAACTCTTCATTTTGAGTTGTTCTAACATGTTCTGCATATTTAGTCATGTTTTCCAGTAATTCCAGTAATTCTAAAATGAGAAGGTATTTTTCATTTAGGATGGAAGAAAATGTTACAGCCCTCCTAATGTTATTAAAGGGATGAGGTGGCTCAGTGTCTAAGACGCTGAGCTTGTCGATCAGAAGATTGCCAGTTCAGCGGTTCGAATCCCTAGCGCCGCGTAACGGAGTGAGCTCCCGTTACTTGAAAGCATGTTAAAAATGCAAGTAGAAAAATGGGAACCACCTTTGGTGGGAAGGTAACAGCGTTCTGTGCGCCTTTGGCATTTAGTCATGCTGGCCACATGACCACGGAGACGTCTTCTGACAGTGCTGGCTCTTCGGCTTTGAAACGGAGATGAGCACCACCCCCTAGAGCCAGAAATGATTACCATGTGTGTGCAGGGGATGTTTAATGTTATTAAAAGTCTTATTCTTCATGAATTCAGCTAATCCCCTTCTAATACTGCACAGGGGATCACTTGAACATGTAGAATCCCAGCATTTAATAGAGTGCTGTGTGGATTGTATATCCTGAATCTGTGGCCATGTGGCTTTTTTCTAATACTATGAGCAGGAAGCCTCCAAGGGATTCACCTTCTGAGGTGGAAGATGGATGGTCCATTTCTCTCCTTGGCTTTCTAAGCTGCTTATGCCAGTATATCTCTTCACCTTTGGCCTCAGTGCTTCAATTCACCCTGATGTTCTCCAGAGGACTGTACTGTCTGGGATGCACCACAGATGCTTAATCTGATCAGCCAAAGACCAACAAGCTGTATTTACACCATATGTATGCTAAGCTTGGTTTATTTTCATCTTGATTAGTGTGTTTTTCCTGAGTGGCTTAGTGCATGGTGTGAAATCAGCCTTTTGGGTTAGTTCACCCTGAAAAGGGTGAGTTCATAAGTAGATCAAGCTTGTCTTCCAAACCTAGCTGTTGAGAAGTGATGGCAATAAATACCTTTGCAGGCAGCCATCATGGTCAGCTCACAAGCTAATTGTCAGACCTGGAAGCCATCTTTTGAATTGGGCCTTCAGGCCTGCCACATTTACTGCTGTGGGAAATTGGGAGAGGGGATTGTATGGAGCATGAGTCTCTGGAAAAGGGCGGCATATAAATCGAACCAATAAATAAATAAATAAATAAATAAATAAATAAATAAATAAATAAATAAATAAATAAATAAAATATAATCATAATAACATTCCTTTCTCAAAGAGTCAAGACCATCTTGCCCTGCACCTGGGAGGTTGGACTTGGGAGGTATCTCCAGTTGGGATGGTGCTTTGATTGGACCATTTGATGGACTTCTGGGTGTTGAGCAGGGACTTGGACTTTTTTTGGGTGGGGAAAACCTGGAAGCTTTCAGATTTGGGTTAATGTCAGGGTTCCAAGTAACACCCCCAACGAAAGAAAACTCCGAGACTTGAGTTTCCTCAAAGTTCCATTTTATTAGAGATGCCATATTGGCACATCTGGGAAAATCCGAATCTGAAAGTTTCCAGGTTTTCCCCACCCGAAGGAAAGTTCAAGTCCTTGCCCAGCACCTACATGTCCATCACGTGGTCCAATCAAAGCACCATCCCAACTGGAGATGCCTCCCAGTTTCAACCGTCCAGGTGCAGGGCAAGACGTCCTTGACTCTCTGAGAAAGGAATGTTATTATGGCTATGTATCACCCACACTCCATACAATCCCCCTCTCAATTTCCCACAACAGTAAATGTGGCAGGCCTGAAGGCCTAATTCAAAAGATGGCTTCTAGGTCTGATACTAATACTCTGAAGACCCTGTTCAGAATCAATTCTACAGACTCGCCAGCCACAATTACAAACGCCTTGTGGCTTGCTGGCAATAAAATGGAATTCTAACATTGTCTCTTCCACCCATTATTAAGCTATCCAATTGGAAGTCCCAGGAGAACCTTCTAATACTTCCTCACTTAGTGAGGCAAGGGAGATAGAAACTTCCGGTGACTATTTCTCTGCTGCAGCAGGTCTCCTCAGGAAT
This sequence comes from Arizona elegans, assembly GCA_022577455.1. Classification (NCBI taxonomy): domain Eukaryota; kingdom Metazoa; phylum Chordata; class Lepidosauria; order Squamata; family Colubridae; genus Arizona; species Arizona elegans. The sequence continues at coordinate 16,456,063 of JAKOOJ010000014.1, forward strand.
ATCTCATCAGCATCCAACTTATTAGTTTTTTAGAAATAACTGAAAACAGAGCAACTGAGGACACCTTATTACTACCTATTTGGGCCCTGTTTGTACAGGTAGTTTTAATTATTCTGGTCACCACAATATGAAAGTAATGTTGAGACCCTAGAGGGAGTGCAGAGAAGAGCAACGAAGATGATCTGGGGGCTGAACCATATGATGAAGGATTGAGGGAACTTGATATGTCTATTCTAATGAAGAAAAGGACTAGAGGGGCTGTCACAGAGAAGAGGGGATCAACCTATGCTCCAAAGCATCTGAGGGTAGGACAAGAAGTAATGGGTGGAAGATCATTAAAGAGAAATCCAAACTAGAACTAAGGAGACGTTTCCTGACATCGAGAAGTTCTGGGTGTTTTACAACACCACAAAAAACTCACTGGAGATTTTTAAGAGGAGATTGGACAGCCATTTGTCTGGTATAAGGTCTCCTACCTGAGCAGGGGAATTGGACTATAAAACCTGCCAGCTCCCTTCCACACAGGGCTGAAATCCAGCAGGTTCTGACAGGTTCTGGATAACTGGTAGCGGAAATTTTGAGCAGTTCAGAAAATAGGCAAATACCACCTCTGGCTGACCCCAGAGTGGGGTGGGAATGGGTATTTTGCAATATTCTTCCCCTGGAGTGGGGTGGGAATGGAGATTTTGCAGTATCCTTCCCCTGCCATGCCCAACAAGCCACACCCAACAAGCCTCATCATGCCCAACAAGCCACACCCACAGAACCGGTAGTTTTAAAAAAGTGGATTTCACCACTGCTTCCACACCTATTATTCTATGTTCTATTATTTTATATGATGATGGTTTTGCACTGGGGATATTTAGCATAATCTGATGAGATTATAACTTCTGAAAGTCTTTTGATTGTGGCAGGGAGAAAATTAATAAACACACTTGGGGAGACAGGCCTGCTGAGCAGAAGGTTAGATTCTGGATCCAGATTTCTGTTCTTGCAGGTTTGCCCTTGAAATGATTAGCCATTTTAGGAATGCATTTACTCCAAAATACAATTATCATGGGGCTCCTTAAGCATCCTATGCTGATAGCCTGGGAGAACAGCCATACTTTATAAATACTTACAGAACATAATCCAAGTGGGAGACACACAGATCTCTGCGGCGGGGATATTATGCCATTACAACAGAGAAGACATGCTTCTTGGGTCCTTTTCAGTGTTTCTCAACCTTGGTAACTTTACAATGTGTGAACTTCAACTCCCAGAATTCCCTAGCCAGCATGGTTTTATGGGGAATTCTGAAAGTCGAAACCCGTACGTCTTAACGTTGCCAAAGTTAAGAAACACTATGCTAGATGGCTGTTGTGGTCCGCCAGCAGCCTGTGGAGCTGGCAGCGGAGTCGGAGAGTGAGGAGGCTGGGGAGGAACATGGGCACCTGGGCCTTTTTGCAGGAAAGCAATATTGCCAACTCTGTTTCCAGTCGGCATCTCTTGTTTGTTTCTGAACTTCATGGGGCTTTGCCAAGTAAGGCCTTTGGCAGCGTGTCAAAGAAGATAAAGGTTGGTGATTATCCCGAAGGACTTCTTCCAAAGGACTTATTTTGCAACTAACTGGGACTCAGCTGGGAATTAACGTAATTCTCAGCTGTTACAATAAAATAGGTTTGTTTGGGACTAATTGTGTTTTGTAATGACTCAATAAGAGCCTTGGTAGTACAGTGGTCTAAGGCACCCTGTTATTAAGCTGGTTATTAAGACCAGCTGCCTGCAATTACTGCAGGTTCGAATCTCGCCAAGGCTCAAGGTTGACTCAGCCTTCCATCCTTTCTAAGGTAGGTAAATTGAGGACCCAGTTGTGGGGGCAATAAGCTGACTTTGTATAAATATACGAAAAGGAAGAAGGCTATTGTTGAGCACATTGTAAGCCGCCCTGAGTCTCCGGAGAAGGGTGGCATATAAATCAAATTTAAAAAATAAATAAATAAACCTAGGTCAAAACAACGGCATTATTTGACCCAAGGAACTCCAAGGATGCCAACTGTGCAGCAACCTTACCAAGAGAAGCAGAAGCCATAGGAGAAAGGCAATTGTTTTACTTATCCTTCTTGTAAAGAAAAGATCCTGGACATGTCTTGGGCTGGAAATTCTTGCCCCTGTTCATGTTGGCCAGGGAATTTTGGAAGCTGCAGTCCATCCACACGTAGGGCATCAGATTTGGTCGTGCCAAATCTGCTGAAATCTCATCTTCAGAACCTTTGTTGAGTGTCCTCTTCTGAACTTATATTTGACAGCTAAGCTGCATGCTTCAGCGTTTTGAAGAGCTTCCATTTTTCCTCTTCCTTCTCTTTGCCACGTTTCATCTTATGTTTCTTTAGACACCACCCCCCCCACACACAGAGAATCATTTTCCACCCATCTCATGACCCCAAATTCCACCAAAGGGTTTTTTTTTTACCAAGTATTCCAACCGGATGGGAAAGAAAGCAACTGGCCAACAATGTCAGCTCTTCCCATTAACATTTCATACTTACATTTCATTCTGTTTTAACATGTTTAAATAATACATCAACTTAGCATAACTAACACAGCGGCTTTATAAAGCACCAGAGGTCTCTGCAAGCAAGTGTGCCAAACTCATAAAAAAAAAAAAGGATTTCTGCAAATCTTGTTTAGACCCAGTTTGAAGCCAATAATGTGGTGGGCACTCAGCGTAGAAGCAGCAAAGGCAAAAGAAAACCTTTCAAAAGCTTTAGGTTGGAAATGGCTTTTTGTATTTTAGTCGGTGCCATAATGTCTTTGCCACACAACTCTCCCGAAAGGCTATACTTGCCTCACTCAGCTCCCACTGTGCAGCTTTGCTCAAGAAATACGCATCCTGGAAACTGTCTCCTTTTTAAAAGTTACAATCCCTGAAATACGAGAACAACCTCAAGGAAGAAAATGTACGCAAAAACCAACCTTCCATACATTAAATTACCTTGCTCAATAGTAGTAACTGTGAGAGGGATCTTGGAGTCTTAGTGGACAACTATTTAAATATGAGCCAGCAGTGTGCAGCAGCTGCCAAAAAAGCCAACACAGTTCTGGGCTACATAAACAGAGGGATAGAATCAAGAGGCCAATTACAGTACATTAGTGGTGGATAAATAAGAGACTCTAGAAAGAGTGCAGAGAAGAGCAACCAAGATGATTAGGGGGCTGGAAGCTAAAACATATGAAGAACGGTTGCAGGAACTGGGTATGTCTAGTTTGATAAAAAGAAGGACTAGGGGAGACATGATAGCAGTCTTCCAATATCTCTGGGGCTGCAACAAAGAAGAGGGAGTCAAACTATTCTCCAAAGCACCTGAGGGCAGGACAAGAAGCAATGGGTGGAAACTAATCAAGGAGAGAAGCAACTTAGAACTAAGGAGAAATTTCCTGACAGTTAGAACAATTAATCAGTGGAACAGAAGTTGCCTTCAGAAGTTGTGGGAGCTTCATCACTGGAAGCTTTCAAGAAGAGACTGGACTGCCATCTTTCAGAAATGGTGTAGGATCTCTTGCTTGGGCGGGGGTTGGACTAGATAACCTACAAGGTCCCTTCCAATTCTGTTATCTGTTAAACAAGCACAGAGGGAGACAATCTTGGTTGGAGATGAGAGAATTTCACTGAACCACTGTAGGGATGAGTCAATCAAGTCCCAATCCAGTTTTCCATAAAACTCTGCCCCTACGTTGTTTTAATTGTATTCATAATTTGAGTGACACTTGCAGATACCTCTTTTTAGAAGAAAAGGTTGAAGAAGGATGATGATTATGTACCATCAAATCATTTTTGACTCCCGTAACCTCTAGACAAATTTCCTCCCTGACAATATCTCCTCACCTGGTCCTTCAGGTCTTCCAATAGTGTATTGATCATCTCCCTAACTCAGTTCATCTCCCTCGCTGCTGGTTGTCCTCTTCTTCTCTTCCCTACCACCTTTCCAAGCTTCAGGGCCTTCTCCAGAGAACTCGATCTTCATGTAATGTCTCTGAAGTAGGATAAGTTGAGCATGGTCATTGATACCTCAAGTGAAAACTCTGGATTTATTTGTTCAATGATCTATCAGTTTGTTTTCTTGGGATCCACAGTATTCTCAGGAATCTCCTCCAATACCAAATTTCAACAGCATCAATTCACTTCCTGTTCTGCTAAAAAAATTTTTTATTGAAAAGTTTTATAAGAAATACAAACAATTTTCTTTCCCCCTCCCCACATAATAGAAAGTATACATTTTCTTATACATAATAAATCCTACTTATACATGTTTCCCTTAAAGAAAGCATTAAAATAAGACATTTTAATTAATTACATTCGGAGTTGCTCTTCTTCTCTTTCTTCCCTCATTCCACAACAAACCTTCTTCTTCTCCTCCTTTCTTTCCCTTCCCTCCCTCCTCTTCTCTCCTACTTTCTCCTTCCTCCTCTCCTACCTCATCCCACTTCCTTTTCCTTTCCCCCACTTCTCTCTTCTTTTCCCCTTTCTATTCTGCTAATTTGAAGTCCAACTTTCACCTCCATAGAGTGTCACGGGAAATACCATGACTCGGATGATTCTGATCTCTAAGAATCAGTGGTGGGATTCAGCCAGCTCACACCACTTCGGGAGAACCGGTTGTTAACTTTCTGAACAGTTTGGCAAACTGGTTTTTGGAAGAAATCATTAGGGCAGAGAACCGGTTGTTAAATTACTTGAATCCCACCACTGCTAAGAATCATACAAAACATTGCATTAATCTAAAAAATCTCATCAGGAATTGAGCCCTCAAACTTGCATGAATTTCCCAGTGCAAGGTTGTCCCTATTGACAAAGGCCAAAAGACTTTACAAATATTGTGAAAAAAAAATTCAGAACAGACCATAACACAATTTTTCTCCTATGCCAGAGCATTTTTCCCTTATGCCTAAAAAGAAAATTGTCATCTCGTATTATCGTTCCAAAGTCAATCTGTTATTGTGTCGCGTTGTGGGTTGTTTGATTTTTAAGTGGGAGTAGGGAGGGGAAACCAGATGAAAGATGTACAACAATAGTGGCCAATTCTCAGAGAAACTGATTGCAGAATTAAATCCAGACTATGCAGGGAAAATTTACATACAGAAAAAAACTCAAGTGGAGAAATATGATTGGATTGAACTCATTAAGTTGGTTTTTCTGAGGCTAAGTGCTTCCCCGAAAATAAGACCCTGTCTTATATTTTTTTGAACCCCGAAATAAGCGCTTGGCTTTATTTTTGGGGAGGTCCTATGATTTTGGGGCGCGTGGAGCAAGATGGGGCTCCTCTGGCTGTCTTACCTGATTTCCAGCTCTGTGTTTAAATAGTTTCGGGGAGGGCTTATTTTCGGGGGGAGCACATGCGCTCAAAAACCCAATTGGGCTTATTATCAGGAGATGTTTTCTTTTTCGGGAAACAGGGTACCTGGGGGTAAAATTCAGTATAGGCAATTCTTGGCTTCTATGCTGTCAGATTCTCCCCATCACTGGCCCCCTGGATATATTAAGACTACATATCCCAGTGATGTGATGGCTAAACTTTTCTGGACCGAGTGCCTAAAGTGTATGCAAACCCCCCAAATGCAATGTGAGTGTACCACCGTGCATGTACCCTGCACCCCCTGCATGTATGCAGTCCCCCTGCAGTCCCCCTGCGCAGTCCCCCTGCCCCCTGCACATGCGCCCTGCCCTCCATGCATGTGTCCTGCCCCCCACACATGTGCATGCACCCCCTGCATGCACTCTCCCCCCCATGCATGCATGCACCCCCCACACATGCCCCACCCTCCCGCACATGTGTGGCAGAGACCCAAAGACCAGCTGGCCGGCGGGAGGTACGTGGAGTTGAACTGGGGCGATGGCTCACATGCCATCAGAGAAGGCGCTGCATACCACCTCTGGCATGCGTGCCATAGGTTCACCATCACTGACCTATCCTATCATTCTCACCCAAGAGAGTAGATGTAGAAGAAGAGCAGGCACAGCTGGGAGTTGGAGTTAAAGGCATCATCAGTTTAGAGTCCTTGCATTGCTCCAAATCCACCACCACCCCTTGAATTCTGTTGTCCCTCATCTAGCGCCAATTCAATGCTGAGCATTAGTCCCCAGATTCTTGTGTATTCACAAGTCTTCCATAAATCACTTATGCTTCAATCAACATGAATAGTCCTGATTCTTTGCACATGACGGCAGAAGGGAATTGCAGTCCCAACATGTTTGCTGCTGTATGAAGACAAGACAAGACTAATTGGGATTTTAAATTTTATGGATTTGGGGGTTTTAAATTGGGAAGCTAATGATTTAATTCTTTTTTAATTATCTTAACTTTTGTATTTGTATGTTTTTTTTAATTTTGGCTGTTCACCGCCCTGAGTCCCCTCTGGGAGCAGGGCGGTATACAAATTAAATTAATAAATAAATAAAATAAATAATTCCAGCTTCAACAGCCCTTTGTCATGCCTTCCTGGAGTAGCTTTGAGCTGAAAGGGGAGATTAATCAGAATAACAGAATTGGAGGGGTCTTGGAATCCAACCCTCTGCTCAAGCAGGAAATGCTATACCATTTCAGTCAAATTGCTGAGCACATTGTAAGCCGCCCTGAGTCTCCGGAGAAGGGCGGCATATAAATCAAATTTTAAAAAAAAAATGATTGTCCAATCTCTTCTTAAAAGCCTCCAGTGGAGGTGAGCCATTCCACTGATAGATTGTTCTCACTGTCAGGAAATTTATCCTTAGTTTAAACTGGTTTTCTCCTTGGTTAATTGCTTCTTGTCCTGCCTTCAGGTGCTTTGGAGAATAGGTTGACCCCTCTTCTTTGTGGCAGCCCATGAGATATTGGAACACTGCTATCATGTCTCCCCTGGTCCTTCTTTTCATTAAAACACCCAATTCCTACAACCGTTCTTCGTATGTTTTAGCTTCCAGATCACTAATTTGTTGTATTTGTTGCTGTTGCCTGCCCTCTTTCTAGAGACTCCACATCTTTTTTATATCATGGTAACCAAAGCAGGCAGCTACAAGTTGCCATTTTAAATCTCCCACAATCTCCTGGTGGAGAAAAATCCAGAGCATTCTGGGAAGTGATACCATGGCAGGGATTGAGTTTGAAATTCAAAAAAAAATATCTGTTCTGGAAAATTCAGAACAAGAGCCAGAGGGCCTTATTAAAGTCTTTGCAGACGCCAGAGGGCATAAATGCAGAAGCTAGTTGTAAAAAAAGCATATCTGATGTCAAGACCATTTATTACTTATGGGCTCAATCCTTCCCAAAGTAAAATTAAATTGAAGCAAAGGCCAAATGTCTCTCATGTGCACATCTAGAAACAAGATATGCCTTCTGACAGGATCATTTTTCACCATAATCTTTTTCTGATTATTCCCTCTTGGCACCCTGCTGAAAGTGATCCAATGTTGAAGCTCTGCTTTGTGACCCTTTTCTGGAAAAATTAGCAGTTGTTTGTAAGTGGCTAACTCTCTACTTAACTTGTAAACATGGTCCTTCTTTTAAAAGCAAAACCACGTCCTTTTTGCACACAAGGTGAAGTTGTAGGAAAATATTGAGAAAAGAAGATGCTAGTTTTTAAAGCAGACAAATGGTCACACGTATTTTAATACCATTAACTTCAGACACATCTATTCCCTCACTCATGTTTTCCTCATTTAGATAACCCAGCCTTGCTCTTTCTATAGATAGATAGATAGATAGATAGATAGATAGATAGATAGATAGATAGATAGAGGTATAGGCATAGGCATAGGCATAGGCATAGGCATAGGCATAGAGATAGATAGATAGATAGATAGATAGATAGATAGATAGATATAGAGATAGAGATAGAGATAGAGATAGAGATAGAGATAGAGATAGAGATAGAGATAGAGATAGAGATAGAGATAGAGATAGAGATAGAGATAGATACAGTGGTGGGATTCAGCCAGTTCGCACCACTTTGGGAGAACCAGTTGTTAACTTTCTGAGCAGTTTGGCAAACTGGTTGTTGGGAGAAATTATTAGGGCAGAGAACTGGTTGTTAAATTACTTGAATCCCATCACTAGATAGATAGATAGATAGATAGATAGATAGATAGATAGATAGATAGATAGATGATAGATAGATAGAGGTATAGGTATAGGTATAGGTGTAGGTGTAGGTATAGAGATAGAGATAGAGATAGAGATAGAGATAGAGATAGAGATAGAGATAGAGATAGAGATAGAGATATATAGATATATAGATATATATTTGGTGATGTAAAGCAATCCAGAATAATGTGGTTCTACCTTGAGAATGGATCTGCTCGGTTGGCAAAGATGTTTAAAGATAAGTCAGCTAAATGTTGAAAATGCCATCAGATACCTGGGTCATATGTGATGGACATGTGTAGAAGCAAAAAAAATATTGGATAAAAATACAAATATGGGTGGAAAAGATGATAAAGCAACACATTGACTTAAAACCAGAAATATTTTTGTTGGGAATTTTACGTAAAACTTATAATAAAGGGACTGCGTATTTAATTATACAGGTATTAACCGCAGCTAGAATTATATTTGCACAAGACTGGGAAAGCAGAGAGTTCCCTACTGATGAGAATGTGATTAGGAAAATATTTGAATGTGCAGAAATGAATAGATTAAAGCTTGCTATAAAGGAGAAAGAACAAACTGAATATTATATGACATGGGAGTTATTTTATGAATGGTTGGAAAATAAAAATAGAAGTTGGAGTTCAGTGAAATATAGAAAACAAGTTAAGATAGAGAAGCAAACAATATGATGATTCTTACTAATATGACTATTAAGATTATTATATTTAATATTATTATTATATTCTTATTGGAAGATACATTAAGAGGGAGAAATGAATAGATGTATTATGCTCATTATTGTTATTATTGTAAGATTAGGGAATCAATATCAATGTAATGAATACTGTTGTAAATTTTGATTGTTATTGCACAGAGATATTTGTACCCAGAAGACACACTGTTTAATGGAAGATGGAATGTTTAAGTTAAAATAAAAAAAGAGAGAGAATGGATCAGCTCGTATAAAACCTTTCCGAAGAAAACATCTCTTGTGTTTTATCATTGGATTTTGAGGTTACATGGAGACCAAATATCCCACTAACTATTCTCTCTCTCTCTCTCTCTCTCTCTCTCTCTCTCTCTCTCTCTCTCTCTCTCTCTCTCTCTCTCTCTCTCTCTCTCTCTCTCCCCTCCCTCTCTCTATCTCTCCTGCCCTCTCTTTCGGTCTCCCCCCCCCACTTCCAGGTGCAAGTGGGAAGTACACCTCAGGACCAAAGAATTGTGGGATACATTTCCTGCACCCACTTGCAAGCTCTGGCAGGTAAGTATGGATCTGTTCTTTCAAATCATCCTTATGCTGTATGGGAAATTTTCTATGGTTTTGACTTCATTTGCAGAAAACAGGTTGGATCGTTTCTTCTTGGATGATCTCCTACCAATGCCACACATTTTGAAAATAAAAATGTTGCATGCAGGATTAGACCAAGGTTCAATAGTCTGTGAAACAAAGACACCAAGCTAGGCAATAGCAGCCAGTCAACCTTGCCTAGTCTCTCTCACTTTTCAAAATCAAATTCTGTTTCATGAAGCTGAGGAAGACAGATAGAAGTATTGCAGGATAATTTTTCTGCATGCCATTAATATACAGTATATTCAGTGTGCTTTAACAATGTAGAGCAATATAAAAATGACATGAAAGAACATAGAATATCAATTGGATTCCAGTTCTAGTCCAGAATTGGAAGGGACCTTGGAAGTTTTCTAGTTTTCTAGAAAAGAAAGTATATATTATTAGAATGCTGGAATTGCTTGGATACCAAACAAGGAAAATATTGCACAACAAAGGAGAAAGAAAGGAGAGAGGAGTAGAGGGTAAGAAGAGGAGAGGGAGAGGGAGGAATGGAAGAAAGGGGATGTCAGCACTTCAAGCTGCATTTACTTTAGTGCTGACATAAGAAGGAGAAGCGGAGGCATCTGGAAAGGAACATTTGACTTTTCACCTACTTATTTTCCCTGGAGATAATATCCCCTAGGAGATGGGATGGGAGGGGGGAAATTCCTTTGATCTGGAGCAGTAGATTAGGGGTAGAGTGACTTGGAAGATGGCCAATGAGTGCAGGGGAGTTGGGAATGGAAAGGGAGGGTTTTGGGTTTGGAAGTCAGTGTTGGCTACGATGGAGTCAGGTTAGAATGTTGTGCTGAATAAATGGGATTTTTTTTTCATCAAAGACTTTGTTTGAAATGCAATTTATTTGAGACGACCTCGAAACTTGACAGGGGAAAGGAGAGGAAGAAAAGGCAGGGGACAGGAGTAGGAGAGAAGGTGAGAAAGAGGGGAAAGAGGGGAGGAGTGGGGGAAAGGAAGGGGATGTAGGAAGAGGAAGGAGAGGAGGAGGGAGAAAGTAGGAGAGGAGGGAGGGAAGGGAAAGAAGAAGGAGAAGGTTTGTTGTGAAACAAGGGAAAAGAAAGGGTAGAAGAGCAACCCCAAATGTAATTAAAAATGCCTTAATATTATACTTTCTTTAAGAAACATATGTATATGTATGACCAATTATATATAAGAGAATGCACTTTTTTTTGTCTCTTCTTTTTTATTGAAAAGTTTTTTAAAAGTTTACACATATTTTCCCCCCTCTCCTCCCCCCTCCTGCCCCAACCCTCCTCCCCCCACCCCCGGACTTCCCAGAGCAAATACAGGGTAAAGCAAGTCTTCTTTCTTCCAGTGTGACACAATCAGAGCCCAGTTACAATTAACCATCAGATCTCCAACCCTTACATATATTAACACCTTAACAAAATATTTTAACCAATCTCAAATAAAATATATTGTAAAAACCTTATTTTTACTTTTTACCCCATAAACTTATATTAATTCTTCCTGAGAACATTCCTTGCTTAATAGCTTTGCATAAACTTATTCATCTTATTGTCTACAAATCCACTACATATAATCAAATAACATCTTCACTATTTAATATCTATATAAAATATTGTCAAAAACCTTCCCTCAACCCTTGCACCACTTAGGTTTTCCTTATAACCCGCAAGTTTATATTTATTCTTCAAGAACGGACAAGAACGAAGTTGGATTGATTACTTTCAAGCAATAACTGGTTTAAATAGTTATATTTAGATATGAACAAGGGAAAAATGTACTTTTGTATTATGTGTATAAGAAATAAAAATGAAAAACTTTTTTCAAAAAAAAAAGAGAGGAAGTTTTCTAGTCCAGCCCTCTGCTCAAGCAGAAGACCTTATACCAGTGATGGCTAACCTTTTTGCCGTCGCGTGCCAAAAGCGGGGGGAACGTAGGGGGGTCGCGTGCGTGGGTGCCCACTCCCATAATTCAATGAGCATCCCCCCCACGCATGAACGTGCGACCCCAATGCGACCCCCACTTTTGGCACGCAATGGCATGGTGGGCCCAGTAGGCCTGTTTTTCACCCTTCCCAGGCTCCAGAAACCTTCTTGGAGCCTGGGGAGGGCGAAAATGGCCTTCCCCAACCCCCCGGAGGCCCTCTGGAGGCCAGAAACAGCCTGTTTCCTGACTTCTGGTGGGCCTGGAAGGCCTGAAAATTAGCTGGCCGGCGTGCTCATGCGTGCTGGAGCTGAGCTAAGGCAACACTTGCGTGCCCACAGATATGGCTCCGTGTGCACGCGTGCCATAGGTTCGCCATCACAGCCCTATACCATTTCAGACAAATGGCTGTCCAGTCTCTTCTTGGAAGCCTCCAGTGATGGAGCACCCACAATTTCTGAAGGCAAGCTGTTCCACCGTTTTATTGTTCTCACTGTTAGGAAATTTCTCTTTGGTTCTAGGTTGCTTCTCTCCTTGGTTACTTTCCATCAATTGTTTCTCATTTTGCCTCTTGGTATTTTTGAGAAGATAACCGATGGATGGGGCATATGCCCAAATGGAATGAAATATGAATAAAGAAATCCAGGGAGCCTCACAAATTTATAATATTGCTTTGGATTTCTTCAGTGGCTTTGCAAATTACTCTTCCATGTCTAGCATGGCTGATCCTAACAGATGGAACTTTATCTAAAGCAAGTTCCATCTTTCAGTCATGCTGTATTTCCTAAACATCATGTAATAAACCATTATCGGCTTCTCTTTCTGGCACATATAAATCTTTTCTAACTATCACATGAATCTTCAGAAAACGATACCCGTTGAAAACCAATTTGTGAGTCTCATCGGGTGAAAAATAATTATTTCTTGGTTGCATAAAATTACTCAGAAAGAGCTTCGGATGCCTTTCGTGCTTAACCAGTCCTATTTCAATAAATAGTTGTCTTTTTTTACCCACAGTAATGCAAGATAATCTAAATATTATATGAATCTTATCTCAAAATAAACAGCGTGTCATCTGGTAATGCTTTGGGATTAAGTTCTACATTCAACGTTTCTTTTAAAAATGAAAACATCCAAATTAATGATATGCGAGGGAAAAGTCACTTGATAGAACAAGTGCCTTTTTAGTAGATACATCCAGATGCTTGGCTTTTCAACATTCAACATAAACAGTTGCCAAAGGTTTAAGAGTATGTCCTGTTCTGAATAAATTGCTACAAGTAGTACTGGAGATAACAATGAAAAAAGAATTGTTTTTAAAGAAGGAAAGAAAAGTTAGCATAAAGTAGTGATAAAGAAAATTACGGCTATCCCATTTGACCTATAAAATTAGAAAATCATTGGATTGATTGACTGAGTGATGGATTTAATTGATTATGTGCCATCAAGTTATTTTCAACTCTTAGCAACCATATGTATATTCCCATGGATGATTTGCCCCCAGCCTGGTCCTTCGGAATAACAGAATTGGAAGGGACCTTGGTGGGATTCAATTTTTTTTACTACCGGTTCTTGATGGGCGTGGCAGGGGAAGGATCCTCTAAAATCTCCATTCCCACCCCCTCCAGGGGAAGGATACTGCAAAATCCCCATTTCCTCCTGATCAACTGGGACTCGGGAGGCAGATAATACATGGGGGCGGGGCCAATCAGAGGTGGTATTTACCGGTTCTCCGAACTACTCAAAATTTCCGCTACCGGTTCGTCAGAACCTGCTGAAACTCACCTCTGCCTTGGAGGTCCTAGTCCAACCTCCTGCTCAAGCCTATACCATTCTGGACATCAATTCCTTCAGCAATTCCAAAGATGGACTTATCATTTGATCCTCTCACCTTGCTGCTGGCCATTCTCTTCTCTTCAAGCTATGAATGTGAAAATGTAATTAGCGGGTTCCTATTCAGTGTTGTGTCATAGCTTATTGATAAACCATGCAAATACTAGACTCCCGCAGTAACAGAATAATAACAGATTTGGAAGGAACCTTGCTGGCCTTCTAGTCCAACTCCCTTGCTCAAGCGTTGAAATCCACAGGTCTTCAAGTGGGCAAGGTTGGACACCCCGATCTCAATTTTCCTCATCTCAAAACGTTTGATGGATTTTGAGCAGCACTCCACAAGAGAAAGTTCAGCAATCAGCTAATGAAAATACACCACGCAGGTAGCGCGCTTGTATGCTGTTATTGGCAATTTCAAAGGAAGCCTTCCAACCCACAGCACATTATCTTGGAATGATGGATGAGTCAAAGGAGTCAGGCAAGGACATTTACAGCAAATGCCTCTGACTGGTTGGCCGGCAATAAATCAAACTCTACAAAGTAAGGACGAGCGCCATAATGATGCAAACCTGCTTGTGCGTGGAGACCTTGAATGGTCGGTCACACTTTGCCTGACTAGACAAATACACAGTTGCAGTGCATCTGTCACCTGGAAAGCCACGGGTGTCAAGAGCCCATGTTCAGTTTGCATTCTGCACCAAAAGGTTTTTTTTTTCCCCCTTCTTCTCTACCACCTGATTAGATTGCACAGAAGAGCCTTTTGCCTGAAGCAGCTCACCAGTCCTTTCCTTCATCATCCCTTTTGCAGACATAATAGCGTTGATTCTAATACGGGCGGCCCTAGAAATGTTGAGCCCAACGTTTCTATTGCAAAGGAAGCAATTGTTAAGGAAATTTTACCTCAGGTTTTGACCTTTTTGGCCACAGTTATTATGTAATTCACTGCAGTTAACTGACTCATATGGTCCTTAAGGCAATCTGGCTTCCCACCATTGACACCCCACTCCCATTGCAGAAAAGGAGGACTAGGGGTGACATGATAGCAGTATTCCAGTATTTGAGGGGCTGCCACAAAGAAGAGGGGGGGATGAAGCTATTTTCCAAAGCACCTGAAGGCAGGACAAGAAGCAATGGATAGAAACTAATCAAAGAGAGAAGCAACGTGGAATTAAGGAGAAACTTCCTAACGGTGAGAACGATTAACCAGTGGAACAGCTTGCCCTACTCCGGGAGATGTCTGAATGGGGTAAAATAAGCACCCAACATTTCTGTGGAGGTTCTACCTAGTCTGAGGGGGAAGAGCACCTGGGAAATTTTGAAGATGAGGATTGGAGCAGCTTTGAGCCAAACTACAATATGCCTCACTTCTTGGATATTTTTCTGGCCACTTGTCACCGTGTGTAGACAGAGGCACAAGCGATTTCTGGAGATCAGCCATGTGCTCTTGGCAATAGTATTAAAAAGTGCCAGAGCCAACATTAAGAGTAGAGTACAGGAGCGGCAAATCCAATTTGCTTCCAGGTTATTTTGATTTGGATTGAATCAAGTGTTCCTTGAAGCCAGCAGCTATTGTTTATTCAATATCTTACAACCATATTATAAAAACAGCATATAAGTTCTATCTGGAGAATGCACTAAAGCAAGGGTATCAAACTTGATTTCACTGAGGGCCGCATCAGGGTGTGTTTGACCGCCAACTCAAAGTCATTCGTGTCGGGGTGCCTCTGGCGAACCGAGAACTTTGCCAGCAAAAACAGGGTACCGAGGTCCGTTTTCGGCTGTTACGGCCTCCTGCAACACTCTGCTAGCGAAAACGGAGCTCGGGAGGGCTGCCTGCGACCCTCGTGAGCTCCATTTTCACTGGCAGAGGCACTGCAGAACAGTGCTTTGATATTTCCAGGGCGACTCTGTGGGCCAGATTTAAGTACCCCCGTGGGCCGAATCCGGGCCTTGAGTTTGACACCCCTGGACTAGAGGAAAAATCTATATTGTCAGAGATTTTGCTCTTGGTTCTGGGAAGGTTGACTCCATAAAACATGGTTCCCCAGCTCCAGGGATACGGCCCTGTACCAGGCTGTGGCCCAGTGGTGGGTTTCAATTTTTTTACTACCAGTTCTATGGGTGTGGCTTGGTGGGCATGGCATGGCTTGGTGGGCGTGGCTTGGTGGGTGTGGCAGGGGAAGGATACTGTTAAAATTTCCATTCTGCAAAATCCCCATTTCCTCCCGATCAGCTGGAACTTGGGAGGCCGAGAATAGAGGGGGGCGGGCCCAGTCAGAATTTTTACTACCAGTTCTCTGAACTACTCAGAGTATTCTGAGCTACTGAATTTCTGCTATTGGTTCTCCAGAACTGGTCAGAACCTGCTGAAACCCACCTCTGCCATGGCCCTTTCGGAACAGGGCCGTGCAAGGCACGGGCAAGCGTGGGAAGCTCCATTTTCCATGAGTGGCAGGCACTCATGTTTGCGTGGGAAGCTTCATTTGTGCAAGTGGCAGGTGCACACATAAATGGACCTGCCTGTGCAAGTGTGTGTGCCTGCTGTTTGTATGGAATTGTCCCTTCTTCCATCAACTTGCCGGTCCATAAAGTCAGAAAAGTTGAATAGAATATGTCCTCCTGGATCAAGGGTATCAAACTCAATTTCATTGAGGGCCACATCAGGGTTGTGTCTGACCTCTGGGGGCCAGAGTGGGAGTGGTCAGGATGGGTGTGGCCAGCTTGATGTCACTCGTGTCGGGAGGGGGCGCCTATAGTATCCTGAGCTCTCTACCAGTGAAAACGGGCTCCCAAGTTCCATTTTTGGCTGGGACAGCCTCTCTGCCAGTGAAAATGGAACGCGGGAGGGCCGTGCACAATCCTTGCGAGCTCCATGGGAGGGATGGCTGGGATGGCTTCCTACAACCATCTGCCAGTGAAAACAGAGCTAGGGAGGTGCATTTTTGCAGGCAGAGGCACCGTGGGCTGGTCCTTCTCTGTTTCCAGGGCTGCCCTGTGGGCCAGATCTAAGTACCGCAGGCCTTGAGTTCGACACCCCTGTCATAATTCTATAATATCAAGGCTAACAATCCCAATTGCATCAAGAATGCATGTCAGGTCTTATCAGGGGTGAAATCCAGCAGGTTCTGACAGGTTCTGGAGAACCGGTAGCGGAAATTTTGAGCAGTTCGGAGAACCGGTAGCAGAAATTTTGAGTAGTTCGGAGAACCGGCAAATACCATCTCTGGCTGGCCCCAGAGTGGGGAGGGAATGGAGATTTTGCAATATCCTTCCCCTGCCACACCCATCAAGCCACGCCCATGAAGCCACACCACGCCCACCAAGCCACGCCCACAGAACCGGTAGTAAAAAAAATTGGGATTTCACCACTGGGTCTTATCCTAGAGTAGTGACCTCCCATTCCTGAATTTGGAGGACGGGGGGGGGGGGGAGGAAATTAGCACAGCATCTCCTTATCACCCAATCTCTCTGCTTAAAATTGGTTGCTCCTTTTTTTTTTTCCCCTGCTTGGAAACAACTCAAAGTGCCGTGAAATCCCTGCTGAGCATTATTTCAGATACAAGCTTTTTAAAAGACCTTTTTTCCTGGAGATACTAGCAATTGCAGCTGCGGCCTCTTATATGCAAATCTTCCTTTTGAAGCAATGCACAGCTCTCGGATGAATATTTAATCACCTTTAGTCTTTGATTTTTTCTCCGTAATTGGCTCTCTGGTTCTTGTTCCAGTCCCACTTATTCATACTTAGATTTCTCCAGGTGCCCATCTAAAATTTATACTCATTTGCTTTCTGATCAAAGGTCAGCTAGGGATAGTCTCTCTCTCTCTCTCTCTCTCCCTCTCTCTCTCTCTCTCTCTCTCTCTCTCTCTCTCTCTCTCTCTCTCTCTCTCTCTCTCTCTCTTTCTCTCTCTTTTGGTAGATGCCAGTTTATTTTTATTTTTGGGGGGGAAAGAGATACTTCTTTAAATTACTGCTTTTGCCTCTGAATTCACTTGAAATACCATAGGCAAGGAAAACCAGCTTTCCCAATTTCCAGCAGGAATTTTCTCCCATACAATGAGTGCCGCATTTGTGACTCTTTGTTCCGTCTCACTGAATGGCAACCGCTTATCCGCAGTGGAAAATAAGAACCTAGAGCTAATTAATATCTGCTGCAACCCGAGCCATTTAATTTGTGGTAGGGGGTGGTCGGTGGGTGGGTGTGAATATTCTCCGGTGTCTTGGTTTAAATGGTGGAATTGGAATTGGAAAGATGTTTCGGCATAGAACTGCGGCTGGTCGTTTCAGAATAGTAAAAATGTCATCCATTAACCTCGGCCTGCTTTTAAAACAGCCATTATTCAAATATGGTTGTGAATTATACGTATTAATATTTTGTCCGTAAAAAAAGAAACATGTTTTTTAAGAGGATCATTTATGTCATTCTTAATGAGTGGTGCGGTGGTCTAGAAGTGGAACTCTCACCTCGCAATCAGGAGGCTGTGAGTTCGATTCTAGGTAGAGGCAGATATTTCTCTCTCTGGGCACAATGAGAATATATCTGCTGAATATAACTCTGGATTAGCAACAGGAAGGGCATCCAGCCAGTAAACACTCAACTCCATTCAGTGGCCCAGACTCCACCCTGCAAGGGATTATGGTGTCATTAAATGAAGATGATTTATATAATTCTTAACCAATTGGTCACGAAGTTGTGCATAGAGAGGAAAACTTGGGATGCTTGAGATCATTCATTAGTTTGGATCAGGTATCTACAGGAAGCTGATCATCTATATATTACTAAAACCTTATCATATGCAATACAGGTAATCCTCGATTTACAACCACAACTGAGCCCATAATTTCTGTTGTTAAGTGAAACATTTGTTAAGTGAATTCTTCCCCATTTTACAACCTTTCTTGCCACAGTTGTTAAGTGAATGGCTGCAATTGTGAATCACTACAGTAACAGGGTTGTTAAGTGAATCTGGCTTCCCCATTGAGACTTTCTTTGTCAGAAGATCGCAAAAGAGGATCATGTGACGCCCCCACCCCCCAGGACATTGCAGCAGTCATAAATACGAGTCAGTTGCCAAGCATTGGAATTTTGATCGTGTGACCCTGGGGAGGCTGAAACGGTCATAAGTGTGAGAAACGGTCGTAAGTCACTTTTTTTCAGCTATGTTGTAACTTTGAACGGTCACTGAATGAACTGGTTGTAAGTCGAAGACTCCTTGTGTTTAGATTCTGGAATTTGGTTAACCATTTAACATTTAACCGTTAATTTGGTTAACCATTTAACATTTAAACTGCTGCTGAAATGGTAACCAAACGCATCTTGTAAAGCATGGGTCTCAAACTTGATCGCGTCATGTGACTATCCAGAGTAGTATTCAGCTGGTTTGGATTGGTTCGGCGAACCGGTGGTCCTGTCTTATATCGCTATGGGTTTTTTTTATTAAAAGTTTTTTATTAATAATACAAAATTTAAAAAACATTGGACATAGATATGACATCACTGGTTCCAAACATCTTCCGTCACTTTACAATAATATTAGTACTCATATAAACATATAGTTCTTAAACTTTGTTCACTATTTAAGCATAATATGATATGATATTAATACTTTTTCCCTTATTTCTGTATATTTATTTATCTCTTAAACATACATTTATCTATAATAACATCTATATTTTTGTTCTAAAACTATACATTTGTCTTGGCTACCCTCTTGTTATCTATCCAATCATAAAATTGTTCCCAGATTTTGTAGTACTTAGTTTCGCTTTTATCCTTGAGTTCCAAAGTGAGTCTGTCCATTTCTACGCAGTTAAATATTTTCAGTAATATTTCCTCTTCAGTTGGAATATCTTTCTCTTTCCATTTTTGAATGAAGGCTATTCGTGCTGCTGTGACTATATGCAGTAATAAATAATTTGTATCTTTCTTATATTTTCTTTCTATAATTTCCAATAAGAAAAATTCCAGTTTGACCTCTATATCTGTTAGCAAAATTTCTTCCAGCCAGTTCTTTAGTAAATTTCAAAATTTTTGCACCTTTGGGCATTCCCACCACATGTGATAGTAATTCCCAATGGTCTCTCCACACTTCTAGCATATCGAGGATTTTCCCTTATTTATTCATGTTAATCTTGTGGGGTTATGTTGCTGTGTTTTTGACGCTGCATGAATGCATGGATGGCATGCACAAGCAAATTGTCATGTTTTGTGATGCCGCACCCATGCGCAGTTAGCGTGCATGACAATCAAAGTGAGCGTGTGGACGCGCACTCTCACATTTCCGGTGCTGACCAAACCGGTTGCTACAGTATGTGAAGCCCACCTCTGGACATATCGCAATGTTTTTTTGTGTTTGTGAAGCTGGGGTGGGTGTGGCCTGCATGTGTGATGCATCTGACCGATGGGCCGCCATTTTGTACAGGATGGGTGGCCTAGACATTTAATAAATAGATAATCTTAAAAAGGAATGATTTTAAATTTGAATGGCCTGCTTTGTCCTTTTCTACAGAGGACACCACTGTTCGATGTGAACAACTGGATCTGCTTCAGGATTGGCTGGCTGATTTCAGAAAATCTACCTCCTCTTCCAGTACAGCCAATCCAGAGGAGCTGGTGGCATTTGATGTGGTCTGCGGTGACCTGAACTTTGACAATTGCTCATCAGGTGAGGCTTTTAAATCTAAAGACTCAAAAACAGCAGACGCACCCAAAACCCCAGGGAGCATCGGATGTAACCCCCTTCAGAAGTTTCCATCAAGTTGTGCTTTTTAATATAACAGATGGGGAAATGTTTTAAAGACATGTTGGCATTTTCCTCAGAATCTCATTTGGTGGGTTAAATGCAGTGGTGAAATCCAAATTTTTTTACTACCGGTTCTGTGGGTGTGGCTTGGTGGACGTAGTGAGGCTTGGTGGGCGTAGTGAGGCTTGGTGGGCATGGTAGGGGAAGGATACTGCAAAATCCCCATTCCCTCCCCACCCCTGGGGGAAGGACATTGGAAAATCTCCATTCCCACCCCACTCCAGGGGAAGGATACTGCAAAATCTCCATTCTCACCCCACTCTGGGGCCAGTCAGAGGTGGTATTTGCCGGTTCTCTGAACTACTCAAAATTTCCGCTACTGATTCTCCAGAACCTGTCAGAACCTGCTGGATTTCACCCCTGGTTAAATGGAAACTAAAATGGTCCATTCCAGGAAACTCAAAAAGTCAAATATGGTTTCCTACTTGTCAACCATGGGTCATTCTTAGAACATAGATTAATATGGCTGAAATGGACCTTCCAGATCTTCTAGTCCAATTCCCTGCCCAAGGCAGGAGACCTTGTGCTACTCTGGACTAATGACTATCCAGTCTCTTCTTAAAACCCTCCAGTGATGGAGGCACAACTTCCAGAGGTGAGTCCTTCCACTGCTTAACAATTCTCACCGTCATAAAATTCCTTCTTAGTTCTAGTTTGGATCTCTCCTTGATAATCTTCCACCTATAACTCTGGCCTGCCCTCTTTAAGAACTAAATCTAGTTCTTTGAAGAATTAGACCCGTAGGATGTAACAATTGAACTCCATTGAATCCAAGGTTCTTCTGGTATGTAGTTCATTTCTTGTGAAGTCCTTTTAATAAGTCCTCCATTACTTCTTCTCCTGCCCTCAAGGTACTCTTGTTTTATCCCCATCCCAGGATAAAGGAGATTTCCCTCTTTCCTATGATCAAGACCTGTCATTTTTAACACAGGGGACATGTCATTTTGTGAGGTTGCATTTTCCTGCCCTATTCATTGATAACCTGCAGACAATTAGATTTCCACCCCATCAAAGAATATGTCCAAAATGCAAGTCCTTTATGGACAATCCAGTTGGCATTGCCTTCAATGCACGGGTATATTTTTAGCTTTAGACATAGTTGGCTATTCCCTTCCCCCTCTCTTTCCTTTCCTCCTTTCCTAAAGCCTCCCATTTATGAATTGTATTGCCTTGAGAGTAGACAATGATAAATGACATCATTAGCGCTTCTGGAAGAGCTACTTCTGGGCTTCCCTTGAGAGAAGCCAGGGAAACACAGCAAACTTTTTCGCCAATCTGCGCAAAGGAAAAATTATCAAGAGGTGCTGTTAGATACCTGCATTTGAACGGGGTTAGATAGATGAGACTTAAATGTTTTATGGTGCTAAACAATGCTTGGCAAAGTTAAATGGGAATCAATCCCCTTCTATAGCCTGCAAAACAATACATTAAAATATTGACCGATTGCTCAAAGGGTTTTCTCACCCCACTCTTCTGTGATAAATTCTGTCTTGACAAGATAATTAGATATACTCAGTCCTGGGGACTAATAATAATTGTAATAATTTATTAAACTTGTAGGCTGCCCAAACTCTTAACAACTCTGGATGGCTCATAGCACTCCAAGAAAGAAATTGTCAGGGTTCCAAGTAAGACCCCCAACGAAAGAAATCTCCAAGGCTTGAGTTTCCTCAAAGTTCCATTTTATTAGAGATATTGGCACATCTGGGGAAACCCAAATCTGAAAACTTACAGGGTTTCTCCACCCAAAGGAAAGTTCAAGTCAGGGGTGAAAAGCTTCCAGTTTGGACCATATCACCCGATCCGGTAGCAATGGTGGCAGGTGGTTCGGAGAATCGGTAGCAAAAATCCCTGTGCCCACCCACCCCCCTGCCCAGCTGAGCCACACAATCATCAGAGGCTTTTTTAAAATTATTTTTCAAATTGCTGTATTTTGAACGTTGCGTGCAAGCAAAGCGCGCACTCACAGAACCGGTTGTTAAACCTGTTGCAGCCCACCACTGCTTAAAAGTCCATATTTTTCTGGAATTTTGTCATAAATATTGGCTCCGCTACCTCTCTCCCATGACTTTCTCTGACATGCTATGGATCCTGTTCATTGCCTTTCTTCTGGTTGCAGATGACAAGCTGGAGCAGCAGCACTGCTTGTTCACCCGCTACAAGGACCCATGCCGCCAAGGTCCAGGAGAGGACAAATCGTGGGCAATTGGTAAGATGGAAAGCTGTGGCCCAGAAGTGGGACAGATGTCCCTTAGCTAGGAGGAGGAACCTGCTTAAAGAGCCTAGTTCTCCCATTTTTGCTAGCTTGTACTTTGGTTTTAGCCAAGGTAAGTAAGTTGCCAATTATAAACATCTGATACCAGCCACATCCTGGTCATCAGGTGATCTGAAGGGGAAGTTAAAAAGTTACCAGTTACGGGCACCATAAAGCCTGTGGTAGAAAGTGGCATGAAAACCAAGCTCTGTCTTTAAAGATATTGCAGCCTGCCTTCCCAACAGATACCAAATTAAAGATATGGTCAATACTTTGGCTAGGATTTGCACATGTTTAACCTGAAAGTTGGATTAACAAATCATAATTGCGAGGTGCAGTGTGCTCCCCTCAATAAACCATAAGATGATTTTGCACGATAGTGTGCATCACACAACATATTAAATCAATGACTACATTCCCACAGTAAATTACTCTGTCCATCCATCCATCCATCCATCCATCCATCCATCCATCCATCCAGAATGAAGAATTATTGCTCAAGATGATATTGATCCATCCATCCATCCATCCATCCATCCATCCATCCAGAATGGAGAATTATTGCCCAGGATGATATTGATCCATCCATCCATCCAAAATGGAGCATTATTCCTCACCAGGATGTTCTCTTGGGCTATAATTTCCCAGAGGTTTGAGCCAACAATTGTGGGATGTATCTGGGGACACAGGATTGGAAAAGCTCAAGAATTCCAAATAGTTCCCTTTAAAATACAGACAAAAATCTAATTCAAATTTTTATGATCCCTTTGCTTTGGAATAACAGCACATTACTGTATATATTCCTGTTTCTCTCAGGAACTTTGTTAGATCCGAAAGGACTATATGACGAAGAAGTGTGCACTCCAGATAATTTACAGAAGTATGTATTATTTTGTTTTCCATCTTATTTCTATCACCAGTATAAATGGGCTACTCTAACTTAAAACACTTCGCTTGTTGATATTTTTATTTGTGTCTCACAGATACTTTTATTGACTTATTTCTTGAATGTTATGTATTTGCTTTGCATGGTGGGACTTAAGTCTCACATGACAAAAAAAAAAGGAGATTTAAGCAATAAATCCTCAATATGTGCTTCTTACTCAAAAATCTTAAAATATAAGTCAAACAAAGGACAAAAGGTGAAGGGTGTAGGGTTATACGGTTGAGTAAAACCCTATTGTAGGATTGAGTAAAAAAAGATCCAGCCTTTGTAATGGCTGTCCATGCATCCCCAATTTGTCAGGGGCAAGGAACCAATACAAATTGTAAATAGCTGAAGTAATTACCATATTTTTCAGAGTATAAAACGCACCTTTTCCCCCCCTAAAAGGGGATGAAAATTTAGGTGCGTCTTATACACCGAATGTAGCCCCACCCACCCACTGTTGGAGCATTCACAACTTCTGGAGGCAAGTTGTTCCACTAATTAATTGTTCTAACTGTCAGGAAATTTGTCCTTAGTTCTAGGTTGCTTCTCTCTTTTATTAGTTTCCATCCATTGCTTCTTGTCCTACCCTCAGGTGCTTTGGAGAATAGCTTGACTCCCTCTTCTTTGTGGCAGCCTCTGAGATATTGGGATACTGCTATCATGTCTCCCCTAGTCCTTCTTTTCATTAAACTAGACATACCCAGTTCCTGCAACCGTTCTTCATATGTTTTAGCCTCCAATCCCCTAATCATCTTGGTTGCTCTTCTCTGCACTCTTTCTAGAGTCTCCACATCTTTTTTACATCGTGGCGACCAAAACTGGATGCCATATTCCAAGTGTGGCCTTACCAAGGCCTTATAAAGTGGTATTAACACTTCATGTGATCCTGATTCTATCCCTCTGTTTATGCAGCCTAGAACTGTGTTGGCTTTTTTGGCAGCTGTGGCACACGGCTGGCTCATATTTAAATGGTTGTCCACTAGGATTCCAAGATCCCTCTCACAGTTATTACTATTGAGCAAGCTACCACATATACTGTACCTGTGCATTTTGTTTTTCTTGCCTAAATGTAGAACCTTACATTTTTCACCATTGAATTTCATTTTGTTAGATAGCGCCCAATGTTCAAGTCTGTCAAGATCCTGCTGTATCTTCAGCCTATCTTCTGGAGGGTTGGCTATTCCTGCCAGTT
Organism: Arizona elegans; assembly: GCA_022577455.1. Lineage (NCBI taxonomy): Eukaryota > Metazoa > Chordata > Lepidosauria > Squamata > Colubridae > Arizona > Arizona elegans. The sequence continues at coordinate 16,480,414 of JAKOOJ010000014.1, forward strand.
TGGTGTTATCTGCAAATTTGATGAATTCATGTGGCACTTGGATCTCGAACCTGGACTGCCAGTTTTCCAGCTGACAAACTCAGTGCCTTTAACTGCTGAACTATCGTGCCCCCTTTTTAAACAATGGATACTGGAAACAAGATGTTGAGTCTCTCTTGGGATTGGTGGAAGCATTAACAGCTGGCATGAGACCAGATCCAGGGAGGGAAGGCAGAGTCCAAAATTTCCACTAATGAGAAAACAGGCCTTCCACTATGTCTACGGAGCTGGAGCATTTTTGCATCCATCTTCTAATATTTTGAAATAAACCAGAGTGGAATCAGAAATAACCCAACTCTGGAAAAGATAGAATTGCACGCACAAAATTCGGTGCACAACTGGTCCTGAAGGAGCACAAAAGAGTGGGTGTGTAGATGTTGCCCTTAGTCACTCAAAATCTTAGTTCAGCCTCATTTTGAAACGCATTAGTAACTGACATATTGCAACCCTGACATTATATCATCATTAAAACGCACACACAGAGAGAGGAATAATTACATCTCTGAAATGGCTAATGTCATGGGCCAACTAGATTAGGCTTTAAACAGACCCATACGGAAATTGTTCAATAATAAAATTTGGCAAAGGCATAAAAACCTAATTTATCACCCAGTTAATACTGGCACGGGTACATCTGGAAACAGCGCAGTAAATTAGACTTCTGTTAGCTCTCCAACGAAAACCTATTAATAAAGTTAAGGAGGCCGCAGTTTTAAAAAGACATCACTGAGGATAATCTAGATTTACTTCTTTAGAAAAAAAGGATCAATAAACATCATTTTTTCTGGAGGATGTGCCTCTACCGTTGCTTTAATGATTAAGAAAGTCTTTGATGATTTTTAGGTCCATAAGAGTCTGCCAAAAGCCATGTGATGACACCAGGATCAGTGGTGGGTTGCTACCGATTCACCCCGGCTCGGGCAAATCGGTAGCAGTGGTGGTGGGAGGCTCCGCCTACCCACCCAGACTAGTGGTGGGTTTCAAACATTTTTACTATTGGTTCTGTGGGTGTGGCTTGGTGGGCATGGCATGGCTTGGTGGGTGTGGCTTGGTGGGCGTGGCAGGGGAAGGATATTGTAAAATCTCCATTCCCTCCCCACTCCAGGGAAAGGTTACTGCAAAATACCCATTCCCTCCCTATCAGCTGGGACTTGGGATGCAGAGAATAGATAGGCGCGGGGCCAGTCAGAATTTTTACTACCGGTTCTCCAAACTACTCAAGATTTCTGCTACCAGTTCTCCAGAACTAGTCAGAACCTGCTGAAACTCACCCCGGACCACCCCAACACATGCCCTTGAAGTGATGTCCCGGTGTCTGGAGGCCATGTGGATCTGGATGGGGAGGAACAGGCTCAGGCTCAACCCATCCAAGACTGAGTGGCTGTGGTTTCCGACGTCCCAATATAGTCAGTTGACGCCATCACTGACTATTGGGGGCGAATCGCTGGCCCCCACAGAGAGGGCTCGCAACTTGGGTGTCCTCCTGGATTCACGGCTGTCTTTAGAAGAGCACTTGACGGCCGTGACCGGGAGGATTTTTCATCAGGTTCGCCTGATTTGCCAGTTGCGTCCCTTTCTAGATCGGAACTCCCTACACACAGTCACTCATGCCCTCTTCACCTCCCGCCTGGACTATTGTAATGCTCTCTACATGGGGCTCCCCTTGAGGAGCACGCAGAGGCTCCAACTGGGGCAGAGTGCGGCCGCGCGGCTGGTTATGGGAGCAACATGGCACTCCCGTGTAACATCTCTCCTGCACGAGCTGCACTGGCTCCCGGTGGTCTTCCGTGTGTGCTTCAAGGTTTTGGTTACCACCTTTAAAGCGCTCCATGGCTTAGGACCTGGTTATTTACGGGACCGCCTACTACCACAAATAGCCTCCCACCGGCCGGTACGCTCTCATAGAGAGGGGCTCCTCCGGGTGCCATCAGCCAAGCAGTGTTGACTGGCAGCCCCCAGGGGGAGGGCCTTCTCTGTGGGGGCACCCACTATGTGGAACGAGCTCCCCCCAGAGATACGGAGGATCCCAGATCTACGCACCTTCCGCCGTGCTCTTAAGACCCTCTTATTCCAGCAAGCCGGCCTGGCCTAATTTTTCTCCCCTTTCTTTTAAATTTTAAATTGAAATTTTAATTTGTTTTAAATTTATTGGGATTTTAATTGTCGTGGGCTAAATTATTTAATTTGGTTTTAAATTGTTTTTAACTTTTGTATTTCTGTATTTTATCCTGTGCCTGTTCACCTCCCTGAGTCCTTCGGGAGTAGGGCGGTATATAAATTTAATAAAACTAAACTAACTAAACTAAACTAAACCTCTGGCCCAGATGTCATCAAATATGCTCTGCACATGCGTAGAAGTGGTACACGCGCGCGAGCAAACCAGTAGCAATGGTAAGTGAAACCCACCACTGTACCAGGATAGCAGCACATGTGTTATGAAGTCATCACATGTTACCTCATTGCATCATTTGCACAATGAACGTATCTTTTTTATAAGAATTTTATTAGTTTATAGTGTAGCATGCAAAGAAAATACGAAAGTAAATAATAGGAAAAAATAGGGAAGGGAAAAGGGAAGATAAAAGGCATTGGGGGTAGAAAAGAAGAAAAAGAAAGAAAAGGCATTCACTTCCGACTCCCTTCGGTGCAGCAGAATAAGGCATTAACATCAAACCTCAACTTTTTACTTTTACATAATAGTTTAAACCAGCCGTTTCTATTACAACAAATCTATCTAATTGGTAACACTCAATATCAAAGTTTCATTTTTTGCCCCCCCCACACATACACACCTCGAGCACAAAGTCCAGAAGCAGTTTCCAAGTAGGAATAAAAGTATTTGTGTGGGTTTTTTTTTTTCTTGGATCAAAACAGTCAATTTAGCCATCCCTGCTAGCTCCATCCATTTTTGCAGCCATTCATTCATTGTGGGGATCGAAGTGACCTTCCGTTTCTGTGTGTAGAGTAGTCTGGGTGCCGTCAACATCATGGAACTAACATCAAAGTTCCAATTTTTTTCCCCAAGTCTTTTTCCATCAAACTCAAAAGAAAAGTCTCTGGTGTCAGGTTTCGAGGTCATCTCAAATAAATTGCTTTTCAAACAAAGTCTTTGATGAAAAACTCCCATTTATTAAGCACAACATTCTAACTCCAACTCCATCACAGCCAAAACCCTCCCTTTCCTTTCCCCACTCCTCTGCACTCATTGGTCATCTTCCAAGTCATTCTACCCCTAATCTACTGTTCCAGCTCAAAGGAATTTCCCCCTCCCATCCCATCTCCTAGGGGATATTATCTCCAGGGAAAATAAATAGGTGAAAAGTCAATCGTCCCTTTCCAGACACCTCTGCTTCTCCTTCTTATGTCAGCACTAGAGTAAATGCAGCTTGAAGTGCTGACATCTGGTTTTCTATTTATATTCACTTTAAGAATTTTCTGTATTAAGGTTATGAATCCTATTCCAATATTTCTTTGTTCACAAGGAACTTATGAGATCTCATCCTTCCTCCTGCTCACCATGGACCCTCATGGTTACGGCAAGGGGTAAAAGATGGTTATTTTTCAAAGATGTTGAATAAAGCTAAAATGCTTTAACGGTTGGTTGCTTTAATTCAACGCCCTTCTATTGCATGTTGCATTTGTGCAACATTTCCTGAAGTGAGAACAATTCATCAGTGGAATAGGATGCCTCCTGAAGTTGTGGGTGCTCCATTCTGGAGGTTTTCAAAAAAAAATTGGACAACCATTTCTCCAGAATAGTATAAGCACTTCTCTCTTGGGCGGGGGGATAGACTAGAACAGGGGTCTGCAACCTTAAACACTCAAAGAGCCATTTGGACCCATTTCCTACAGAAAAGAAAACACCGGGAGTCACAAAACCCTTCCCGTGCCTGACTATTTTTTGAGTGGCCACAAAACTAGCCTATGTAGTTGAATTAAACATTCTGTTTTCTTCTTAAACTTTTCTTTTCTTGGATTGATCCATGGTTGGCCTACCGGGGGTTGAAAAACTCAATAAATCGCATGACGGAGAGTGTCGCACATTGGCGGTTGGGACACATATTTTGAGTGACAGGGAGCCACAGCAGAGGGATGAAAGAGCCACATGCGGCTCCAGAGCCACAGGTCACTGACTATGAGTGAAATGCTACCAGTTCAGACCAGTTCAGCTGAACTGATAGCGATGGTGGCGGGTGGTTCAGAGAACCGGTAGCGATGGCAGCGCAAGGGTCTGCCCACCCACCCGGTGGTCATTACTTCCTGGTTTTAACCAGGAAGTAACCTGTTTTTTACCCCCTCCGCATGCGCAGAAGGGTTTGTGCGTGCACAGAGGGTCTATGCATGTATGTGACATGTGTGTACTTCCAAACTGGTAGGGAAGGTAAGTAGATTTCACCCCATTGCTGACCCCTGGATTAGAAGAACTCCAAGGTTTCTCCCAGTCTATAATTCTATTCTTTGGAAAACACAATGGTCCGCCCAACTTATTCCAGTCATCTTTATCTATTTTATTAACACAGTCCCAAAACCAGTGCTTCCAAAGTGTGCATATTCAATCCTTAAAAGCAAACAAATTTGAGAATAAAGGATGAAAATTTAAAAGGGAATTAAAAGTAGAAGGATTAGATCTGATTAGGATGTTGGGTGAATTGGCCGATGTGAGCTTTTTTTTTTTTTTTAATTTGATTTATATGCCGCCCTTCTCTGGAGACTCAGGGCGGCTTACAATGTGCTCAGCAATAGCCTTCATTCTTTTTGTATATTTATACAAAGTCAGCTTATTGCCCCCACAAACTGGGTCCTCATTTCACCTACCTTAGAAGGGATGGAAGGCTGAGTCAACCTTGAGCCTGGCGAGATTCGAACCTGCAGTAATTGCAGGCAGCTGTTCTTAATAACAGGGTGCTTTAGACCACTGTACTACCAAGGCTCTTCTAGAAGAAGAGAGCCCAAGCTTTCTTCTTGAGAGCTTGGGCTCTCAAGCATGGTGGAAGATGGAACACGTGAAATTTACTTGGCCTCTGATCAGCTTCTCATAGGAGAATGGAAGGAGGAGCTATGTTATCCTTTGCGTCAAACAATACAAAAGTCAACAAAGAAATTAGAGGTGAAACTGATCAGTGGCTAATCTTGCCACTGAAGACAGAAGACTCCATTAAACTAGGTATCAATTTCCTACAATTATCTCATGAAATGAAAGGTCATTTGATTATTTTTTCATTATAGCGGGTGAGCTACCTATTTGTCAATTGTTATGATACTTCCCTACTATGAATATTTAGAGGTCCTCAAAATATGGACTCCAATTCTCCCAGGTCCTCAAATGGGGGGGAGGGGGGTTTGCTGAGAATTCCTGATAAAGATCTACGCATCTAGAGAGCAACAAGATAAATGTTAAGCAGCACAGAGTAGCGGATGAGCAGTCTAATTCATGTATTGTCAGGCATGGACAATTAGCACCACAATCAGCATCACAATTCAGATAACTTATTGCTTATGCCTATACACAAGAATCTAGTCAACTAATGGTCAGCACAAAATTGTTCATTTTGTGCTGTCAGCGGAATTCAAGAGGACTTAAACAGTTTATGGGAACGTACGGATTCCAGGTTGATTCCTGTCTTCTTCTTTTTTTTATTTTTTTTATTTTTATTTCTCATAATCATGTCTTAAATGTACAGCCTCTTATCCATTATTAATCATACATATTCTCTTTTAACTTTCATATTAGTTCATTCTTCATCCAAAAAAAATTGAATATACTCGGGGTTGCTCTTCTACCATTCCATCTCCCTTATTTTACAACAATCCTTCTTCTCCTTCTCCTCTCTTTCCCTTCCCTCCCTTCTTCTATCCTCTTCTACTTTCTTCCTTCCTCCTCTCCTTCCCCTCCTCTCCTTCCCCTTCCTTTCCCCCACTCCTCCCTTCTTCCTCCCTTTCTAACCTTCTCTCCTACTCTTATTTCCCCTCCCTTTCTTCCTCTCCTTTTCCCTTTCTTCTGTTCCTCTCTCTCCTTCCTCTCTTCTCCCCTCCTATCTATCCCTCTACTCCTCTTTCCATTCTCTCTCCATTGTTGTATTCATTTTCAATTCAATATTTTCCAAAGTGGTATCTGAGCAATCCCGATTTTTTTATTTATATACACTTTCTTTTCAAGTTCTTTTCTATTTTACTGATTTCACACGTATCATCATAAATGTACATTTATACAGTAACATTTTTCCTTTCCTCCCACTCCTGATTCCTGTCTTAACTCTGCCCTAGGTTCTGCCTGTCCTTCTCCTACTGAAGGCAGAAAGAGAAAGAGAGATGATAGAGAAATGATCACAACATGTAAGAGTGCTTAGAAAGTTGGGGTTTAGAAAATGTCTTCTGATGTAAGATATCCTGCAGGACAAATTCCTACAATGAGCATAACTCCCATCTATTTCTCAGCTTTTTATTTCATTTCCCCATTATGAAGTGTCTATAATTGGCTGGTCTTTCCGGAGAGGTCAATTCCATCAAAACCAAAATTATTCATTGACTCAAGCAATGAAAATTTCATTCTTTCACGCCCCCCTCTGAGCAGATTGAAGAGTGGTCTGCCAAGACTACTACTGAAGACAATTAATTAGACAACGGTTTAGCCTGAACCATCTTGGTATCAAAATAAACTTCCTACTGGGCAATTAAAAATACCCATCTGTGAACCATTGCAAATTATTGATTCCACGAAACTTAAATTAACCAGAAATGGCAAGCAGGCATTAATATATTAGGCCTCTAGAGATAAACGTCAGAACGTGTTAAGAGGAGATTTTACATTTAAAAGCCTGATAAGGGATGAGTAATGGGAATAAATGGCAGCAATTATTTTCATGTGTTTCTAACTTTCTAGAAAAGAAGCTGCAGACTTTCAAATGTTATGGAGGAAGTTTGCTTCTAAGAGGTGGAGAAACTGTCTCATTTTTCAGAGTATAGCCTAATTGATCATTTGGCTAACAACAATTCTCATGTCAAGCATATTTTTTCAGGAATAATCTTATCATCCACTCTACATCTTCACCAGGCTGTAAATCATCTCAGCCCTTGAAAACTATAATGCACTTACCCAACTGGTAGCACTACGTATAACCTACTTAAGGCAGATGCCATCAAGTTAGGTCTGATGCTTGATGACCACATAGAGAAATGCCCACCAGCTCTGCGTCCAGTAAAGCAACCGCTTGCTTCCAGTAAAGGCCATAACTTTCCCAAGAAAATTGCACTATTTTTTCTGTCCTTCTCTTGCTATTTAAAGGAGAGGGGGGAGAGAGAGGGAGAGAGAGAGAGAGAAGACCTTTATATTGGGAAAGGTGGAAGGCAAAAGAAGAAGCGGATGGCAGAGGATGAGACAGTTAGATGGTGTCATTGATGCAATGAACATGAATTTGGCAGACAGTGGAGGCACAGCTTGGAGTGCTGTGGTTCATGGGGTTGTGAAGACTCAAACACAGCTGAACAACAACTAGAGATAAATAGATAGATGATAGATGATAGATAGATAGATAGATAGATAGATAGATAGATAGATAGATAGATAGTGCTGTGGCCTGCCAGCAGCCAGCAGATCTGGCAGCAGTTTTGGACAGTGAGGAGGTTGGGGAGGAACATGGGCCAGTCCTGGAGTCTGGGGAAGGCTCTGATGAGGGGTCTGCATCAGAGGCAGAGAGGGGGCCAGGGCTGTATGCCAGTTATCAGCTGCCTTTGGAGTCAGACACCAGTGAGGCAGACAAACAGCTGGAGCCTGTTCCCAGTGTGCACATGCACAGAGTTGCCGGATGCAGGGAACAGCTAAAGAACAAGGGCCGACTCGGGAGTAAAGGCACAGGTAGATGGTGAATGGCCCCTCCCAGAGGGAATAAAAGAGGAGCGAAAGGGGAGTGGAGTTTGCAGGAGACAATTAGTTCATTACTGCATTCTTGCCAAGTATTGTGGCATCTCCAAGCCTGATAAAGGTCGGTAATTGTGAACTATCTTGAAAGACTGTAGGAGAGGAAAGACTTTGCTGGAGAGGAAGTCACTGTAAATTAAATAAAAGCAGTTTATCGGGATGAGGATTCGGCTTCATGCTGCTGGGGAAGCCTAGGTCAGAACAGATAGATAGATGATAGATAGATAGATAGATAGATAGATAATAGATAGATAGATAGATAGATAGATAGATAGATAGATAGATAGATAGATATGATACAGATAGATAGATTTTGATAGAGATACACATATACATAGTAATAAAGATAAAGATAAACAAGACTTCAGTCATGGAATGGTATGAGGGAATGGCCTTGGGAGACAGGAGGTAGAACAGCTCTGTAGGCAACAGTCAGCTCAGGGGCGACTGAGTCTGCAGAAGAAACAGGAGGGTACATAATATCTCAGAAGGAAACCTCCCTAGTATCTTGAACTGTTAAGGTGAATGAGGAAGGATAGACTTGCAGCCTTGCAAGATTCTGCAAATGTAACCTAAAGAAGAGAGTTAGCCCTTCTGAGTGTTCTTTTTGTCTGGACTATCTTGCAAGGCCGGCAAAATCTCACTGTTGCAGCTACCAATTTGACTTTTTGCCCATGCCCTGCAGATGCCCCTGACTTCAAGAGAGCCATCCGTCTTGATTCAATTTAGAATTGATGGTTTGGTTTCTCCTTTCAGGCCCCTGAATTCTTAGTGGCAATCTCCAAATCTTAAATTCAAAGGGCTCTCTCTTTTTTTCCCTCTCTCTCTCTCTCTCTTTTATGAAATATCCATGTTTTAAGAGCTGTGCTTTAAGACCGGAAAGAGTCCCTGCTTTAACTTTTCTGATCTCTGTTGTCCCTGAAATATCCTTCTCCTTCTTCATCGTCCCTACTTTTCCAAAGTTTTTCTCCCTCGAGGATAGCTTTTCTTCCCCAGCACATTGTACGTCTTTTTCTATTCTTGAATCTGAGAAAACAAAATGATCCATCACCCTCTCTGTCAACTGTCAGTTCATTAGCATGCCTGCCAATTTGACCTCACTTTGGTTTTTAATATTTCAAGTTTTTCCACTCTCCACTCTTACTTTCTTTAAATGTTTCTTCTCAATTATTATCTTCGCCTAACAGGTTGGTATCATCTGCACATTGCAGACGGTGACTGTTTCAGTCACCTCTTTTGATTTCAGACCTCCTTTTTTTGCAATCCTGTCTTTACACTCTTTTTTTTTTTTTTGGTAACTTTTTATTATTTTTTCCAACATAAACATAAAAAAGAAATTTTTTTCAAAAACAAAGTCTTGGTCCAGTCCCAAATGGGTACACTAATTTAACAAATGAGAACAAACAATCATTAAGCCAATATGCAGAACTAACAATAGTTAAATATGAATCACAGGATGACATGAAGAATTGGCAAAAACAGAACCTAAGAATTCTGAGCCCTTATTTAGTGAATCCAATAAAAGCTTAGGTATTAAATATTTAGGAGTGATAACTGTTTTCCGGTACCCGAGGGGCTGCCACAGAGAGGAGGGGGTCAACTTATAAGCACCTGACAAGGAGTAACAGGTGGAAGCTTATCAAAGAAAGATCCAACCAGTGGTGAAATTCAAATTTTTTTACTACCGGTTCTGTGGGCGTGGCTTGATGAGCATGGTGTGGCTTGGTGGGAGTGGCAGGGGAAGGATACTGCAAAATATTCCCACCCCACTCCAGGGGAAGAATACTGCAAAATCCCCATTCCCACCCCACTCCAGGGCAAGGATACTGCAAAATCCCCATTCACTCCCCACTTCTGGGGAAAGAATATTGCAAAATCTCCATTCCCACCCTACTCTGGAGCCAGCCAGAGGTGATATTTGCCGGTTCTCTGAACTACCCAAAATTTCCGCTACCAGTTCTCCAGAACCTATCAGAACCTGCTGGATTTCACCCCTGGATCCAACCTAGAACTAAGAAGAAATTTCCTGATCGTGAGAACAATTAATCAGTGGAATGACTTGCCTCCAAAATTTGTGGGTGCTCCATCACTGGAGGTTTCCAAGAAGAGCTTGGACAATCATTTGTCAGGAATGGTATAGGGGGCTCCTCCTAAACAAGGGGCTTGGATTAGAAGATCTCCAAGATCTCTTCCAAACCTGTTACTCTGTATTCCATGTTCTAATTTCTTTAGTCAAACTGAGGTTACCTTACTATGATGGTGGTTTAACCTACATGATGTTCTACTATATCATTAGGCTTTTATTTTAATGTCTATTATTTGGGGGGAAGGAGAGTTTTTATGATTGTTCTTCTATTTGGGCCCATTTGGATGGCAAGTGTGTTATACCTTGTAGAGATATTGGCAATTTTTAAGGTCAAGGCATGTTAAGATCGTGTTAAAAAATACCATACTGCCTATTCCAGCTTCGAATAGAATAGAGTAACAACTCTAAACAGGTGATAACATTAGGCTGCCCTCTAAATATGGGAGAAAAAATGTCAAACTTCCACAGATAGCTTTGAAAGGAAAGCTGCGGTCAAACAAAAGCCACAAGAAAATCCCATCCCTGATGAGGTCTGTGTTGAAAGAAAAGTTTCTTATTTTACAAGGACGCTTGCAATGGGAATTTGCAAGGTGAGAAGTGTAATTTGAAATCACCAAAGTGGAAACAAAGCACATTCAATTAGATCCTTTAGGATTAAGTGGATTTGAAGTGGATTAGAACTATGTAGGACACGAGTCTATAGGAAGGAATGAAATGGCAATGACACTCGAAAAGGACACCACTAAATATATGATTAGCTATAACCCAATGATGCCAGAACCGTATTTATTAGAATTAATGGTTATCTAGGCATCAGACTTTGTGTGTCTGTCTGTCTGTCTGTTTGTCTAGCTGTGTCTGTGCCTGTGCCTATGTGTGTTTGTGTGTGGGGGTGGGTGTATTCACCACACTGCAAATTGTTCTTAGTTGCGAAGTCGGGTCCAACCCATCGCGACCCCATGGACAATGTTCCTCCAGGCCTTCCTGTCCTCTACCATCTTCTGGAGTCCATTGAAGCTCACACCGACTGCTTCAGTGACTCCATCCAGCCACCTCATTCTCTGTCGTCCCGTTCTTCTTTTGCCCTCAATCGTTCCCTGCATTAGGCTCTTCTCCAGTGAGTCCTTCCTCCTCATTAGGTGGCCAAAGCATTTGAGTTTCATCTTCAGGATCTGGCTTTCAAAAGAGCAGTCCGGGTTGATCTCCTCTAGGACTGACCGGTTTGATCGCCTTGCAGTCCAAGGGACTCGCAGAAGTCTTCTCCAGCACCATAGTTCAAAGCTCTCAATTCTTTGGCGCTCAGCTTTCCTTATGGTTCAACTTTTCACAGCCATCCATTGCAACTGGGAAAACCATAGTCTTGACTATACACACTTTTGTTGGCAGGGTGATGTCTCTGCTTTCTGCTTTCTGCAAATTAGGGCTCCCAATAAAGTTCTCATAGAATGAGATTGGTCAACTAACAGTCTTGCTAGTTACAATGGGCATTGGGTCAAGTAAACCAGCAGGAAAATATTTACTTATTTCATTTTTTTCTTAAAAAAAAAATAATTCATACAGCTGCCTATTTCACAGCCCTATTTTCCTTGAAGATAGAGCAGCTAGCTGATCAAGTGTTAGCTATCCATACTACAACCAGGCGATATGACCCCTACATGCCACTAGAGTCTTCCTTTCAATTTTGTTTTGTCTAAATTGAGCGGAAAATAAATGGAAAGCTGAGCTGCTGTCAAGGGCCAGCAAGTAGCATCTTCTTTATTCCAGTGTGTCCACAGCTCAGAAAAGAGGTTGCCTGCTCCCTTCTCGGCCCCTGACCCTCCAAAATAGCAGGGAGCATTGGCGAAAGTGTAGCTGCTATAATGGTAATATTGGAAAAGTTGTTCCTGTTGAGAGTGCAGCTATTTGCTATGACACACAAAAAAAGATGTTGTACCCTAGAAAGAGTGCAGAGAAAAAGAACAAAGGGCCTGGGGCTACATGGTATGATGGTTAAGGGAGCTAGGTGGGTTCAGCTTAACAAAGAGGAAGATTGGGGTGGGGGGACATGATAACTGTTTTCCAGCACTTGAGGGGCTCTCACAGAGAAGTTGACTTATTCTCCAGAGCACGAGAGAGCGGGAGAAGGAGTGAGAACATTTTAAAGAGAAATCCAACCTAAAAGTGAGGAGAAATTTCCTGATAGTGAGAACAATTAATCAATAGAACTGCTTGCTTCCTGGAGTTGTGGTTGCTCCATTATTGGAGTTTTCAAAAATAGACTGGACAACCATTTACCTGGGATGGTATAATAAAGTCTCCTGCCTGAAGCACAGCTTTGGACTAGAAGACCTCCAAAGTCCCTTTCAGCTCTATGAGTCTATGACTGATTCTGTTATTGATTCTATGATTGATTTTATTCTATGAGTCTATGATTGATTCTGTGATTAATTCTATGACTGATTCTATGATTCTATGATTGATTATATAATTGATTCTGAATCTGTGATTCTATGACTATTCTATGTCTGATTCTATGGCTGATTCTATGATTGATTCTATAATTCTATGACTATTCTATGATTGAGTCTATGCCTGATTCTATGATTGATTCTATGATTGATTCTATGATTGATTCTATGATTGATTCTATGATTGATTCTATGATTGATTCTATGATTGAGTCTATGCCTGATTCTATGATTGATTCTATGATTGATTCTATGATTGATTCTATGATTGATTCTATGATTGATTCTATGATTCTATGATTGATTATATAATTGATTCTGAATCTGTGATTCTATGACTATTCTATGACGGATTCTATGACTGATTCTATGACTGATTCTATGATTGATTCTATGATTGATTTTACGAGTCTGGGATTCAATGATTCTATGACTGATTCTATGATTTATATGATTCTATGATTGATTCTATGATTGATTCTATGAGTCTGTGATTCTATGATTCTATGATTGAGTCTACGACTAATTCTATGATTCCATTGTGACTTTGCCCAAACAAGGGTTGCTGCATGTTCATCCTTCCCAATCAATGGGTGATTTCATTCCCCTTCTTAAAAGCTTCTTGGCCTTCTGTGTGCTGGGAAGCTGCTTGCTCTATGAACCAAACTGTGATGGATGAGACTGAGCTAGGACTGAGCTGACCTAAAACCTCTGTTGTCTTTGCAAACCAGGACGATGGAAAGCGAAGACGGACGGAAAGCCTTCCTTGTGTTTCCCACCAGTAAGAGCCAGGCCTCGAGCCAGAAAGGGAGGAAGGGGGCTCTGAAAGGCAACGGGAGGAGGATTGACTACCTGCTCTACAGCAAGGAAGGACTCTACCTGGAGTGGAAAACAGTAAGCTGCTTTTAATGACATTTAAAGCTAAAAATTTCAGGTCTGCTGTAAGGAAAAGTGCTTCAGGATACAAGTCCCTTCCCATCAGGAATACCAAGTAAGAAATTTGCATTCTAATGGAAGGAAGGATCTGATCTTTCCAAACAGATGGATATTGCACGATGTGCCCTGAATTCAAGGAAAGATCTCAATTTAATTATCCATTAGGCTTTATTTCATCCCCAATGTTTCTGGTGCAGATTTTAGCTAATAACAACTAGCCCTATCGAAATATGTGCAGAAAAGTACATTTTGAAAAGAGTGATACATTTAAATGCATGTGTATGGATGGGCGTGTGTATGTGTGTTAGTATATTGCTATAAAGCAGGTATATATAGCATATTCTGAATTCCAGAATCTGGGGACAAACATGAATGTGAATAGTTTTGGAAGCATCCACCGATCCACGTACTTATGCACAAAGAAAGCTAATTGATGTTGTTTCATTCTCTTTTTCCTCTCTTCAGAACCACCTCCCTTCCACTTCTTCACTAAATTGTTGTGCAGATGAGCTGGGACATATATTTGTGGTCCTTGAAGTTTTTTGTTTGGAAGGCAAATGCAATGTAGGGTCCTTGGTGTTTTCTAACCTTGGTGGTTTTCTTGCATGCATTTCATTACCCAACTTGGTAACATCATCAGTGCTAGAAGGGAGTCTGGCTCGCTCTCTTTTTATATACAGTAGCTTGCCCTGAAAGTGTGTGTGTATGTATGTATGTATGTATTTCTCTTTAGCCAGGTTCTTCCTACGTAAACCAAGATTTTTATGCAGCCCTAGTTCAGTGAAATCCCAATCCACTAGTTTCTAGGCTTTTTTTCCAGCAGCCAGCAAGCTCCCTGCTGCCCATTGAGAGACTAAGGAGACTAAGATAGATCTATTTCGGATTTATGGTTCTGGGCTTTTTTCCTTTCTAACACCTAGCAAGCTCTAACTGCTAGGTGGGAGACCTAAATAGATCCATTTCTAGCTCGTTAGTTGTCATCAGTAGGCCACACCCATATCTTATGTATCCTCCCTGTAAAGGTACAGTATCAATTTTCTTATTTCTTTGTAGGGTTTATGTGTGTTTTTCTTCTAGCCAGGTTTTCCCTACATAGCCAAGGTTTTTTTTTTGTAGCTCCAGCTCAGTAGAAGCTGGAGTAGAAGCTGGAGCTTCTACTGAGCTGAGCTTCTACTGAGCTTCTACTTGAGCTGGAGCTACAAAAAAACCTTGGCTACGTAGGGAAAACCTGGCTAGAAGAAAAACACACATAAACCCTACGAAGAAGTAAGAAAATTGATACTGTACCTTTACAGGGAGGATACATAAGATATGGGTGTGGCCTACTGATGACAGCTAACGAGCTAGAAATGGATCTATTTAGGTCTCCCACCTAGCAGTTAGAGCTTGCTAGGTGTTAGAAAGGAAAAAAGCCCAGAACCGAGTAGATGTTGGAGTAGACCAGGTGTCTCGGTAAAACACTTAATCTTTCCCCTGGCTCAGGCTGATAAAGGAAGGAGAACCTGTGGCTCAGTGGTTAATACAACTGCCTAACATGCAGGCAGCCCAGGTTCGAATCCAAGTAAGGGTAAGGCTGGCTGATGAGAGCTAAGAAGCTTGAAATAGATCTATACCAGTCTCCCTTTATTTCTTTATCAGTAAAATATATATATATATATAATGCAAGTTTTGGTGTATTCGGGTCTTTTCCTGTGTAAGATTGAGAGTATCTTGGCGACGTTTCGACGAGGTCCCACTCGTCATCTTCAGGCTGGTGCCTTCAGCTTCGTGCCTGTGCGAGCAAAAGGTCGCCAAGATACTCTCAATCTTACACGGAAAAAGACCCAAATACACCAAAACTTGATGATGTTACCTAGTTGGGTAACAAAACATCTGCAAGAAAACAACCTATTTCAGAGAACACAAGGACCCCACAGTCGTCCTCCTCCTCCTCCTCCCCCCCACCAACAAACCCCACCCCCTTCTACCACTGATGATATTCCTTACTTTGGTAATGAAACGTCTGCAAGAAAAAAATGACCAAGCTGATTTGTAGGAGGAGGCTTCCCATTCAATGGCTTGTTAGACTCAACAGGAGGGAGCCTCAGAGCCCCTGAAGATTACTAAGACCTTCGCTTGCTCTTTCTAAACTATAAAAACCCCGTTTCTTTTGTCGTTCCCTTTTCAGGAAGTAGAAGAATTCAGTTTTATTACCCAATTGGCAGGACTGACGGATCACCTGCCTGTTGCCATGCGTCTCGTGGTGTCAACTGGAGAAGAAGATTCTTAATCAAGGAAGGAAAAGTTTTGTCACTTTTTCCTCAAGAACGTAGCAGAGGGAACTTCCACGTTTTGTGACCAAGACGCAAGAGTGGTCTTTTCTGGTGCCCCCACCCCCCACCATGCCTCTAAACCCCTCAGGACGGACCAGGCTGGTTTCCAATTGATTTTTTTCTACATTCAAAACCCACTTTGGAGGCTGTCGGGAAAAAAAGGAAACACAGAGGCGGATGTGAACCTAATGTGGGGAGTTGGATGAGGTGAAGGTCAACTCTATTGAACAAGTGTCACAAGTTGCCCCAGCAACCAGGCAGGCCTATATTTCTATCCTTTCACTGTGGACTTAAAAGAAACCAAGATAGAAGTCTCCATTCCTTTGAATCAGTGCCATTCTTACTTAATCTACGAACACCCACATCCGCACATATGCCCGCCCACATATATATCTATATATAGAGATAGAAATATATATAGGTATATACGGATATATAGCACAATTTAGTTTATAATCGGCCTGTGTTTGTGCTGCTCCAGAAGTGAGTTGTTGCTTTATTTCTTTAGATATCCTTAAAATGCTAACTCACTCTTTCTTTCTTTCTTTCTTTCTTTCTTTCTTTCTTTCTTTCTTTCTTTCTTTCTTTCTCTCTCTCTTTTTTCCTTCCTTCCATCCGTCCTTCCTTCCTTCCTTTCTTTTTCTTTTTCTTTCTTTCCTTCTTTCCTTCCCTTTTCTTTATATAGCACAATTTAGTTTATAATCAGCCTGTGTTTGTGCTGCTCCAGAAGTGAGTTTTTGCTTTATTTCTTTAGATATCCTTAAAATGCTAACTCACTCTTTCTCTTTCTTTCTTTCTTTCTTTCTTTCTTTCTTTCTTTCTTTCTTTCTTTCTCTCTCTCTCTCTCTCTTTCTTTTTTCCTTCCTTCCATCTGTCCTTCCTTCCTTCCTTTCTTTTTCTTTCTTTCCTTCTTTCCTTCCCTTTTCTTTATATAGCACAATTTAGTTTATAATCAGCCTGTGTTTGTGCTGCTCCAGAAGTGAGTTTTTGCTTTATTTCTTTAGATATCCTTAAAATGCTAACTCTTTCTTTCTTTCTTTCTTCCTTCCTTCCTTCCTTCCTTCCTTTTTCTTTTTCTTTCTTTCCTTCTTTCCTTCCCTTTTCTCTTTCTTTCTTTCTTTCTTTCTTTCTTTCTTTCCCTCTCTCTCTCTCTCAATTTTTTTTTTTAGCCTTGTAAAGTTGTAGCAGCATGCCTGGATTGGAATTTTTACATTGCATGGCATCCCTTTGAAATGAAATGGTTGTAATGGTGACCAGTGAGGTTGGAGGGTGGATGGGTGGGGGAAATTTACCACCCCAACGATGACTCAAAATCAAAAGAGGCCAAGTGAAAGCATTTTTAGAGAGAGCGAAGCCCCATTCGGGGTTCATTGATGGACACTAAGAGGCAACCAGGTCAGTTCAGTATGGGCCTTGGATGAATGAAAAATGCAGAATGCCAATTAAATGTCTTCATGCCATTCCTACTTTTAAGAAGATTATACCAACAAGGATCGATTGATTCATGAGACTAACTGAAGTGGCCCTGGTTTCTTTGAAGAGGGTCCCCAAAAGATTGCAAGAGAGAGGATTAGAGAGAAGTCTTTCTGAACCGATAGACTTCTGACCTGAAGTCACTCTCATCCCAGAGATCCTTTCAAATTGAGGTCAGCAGATCTGAGAGTTCATCTATGGAATTCCAGGGGTCATCCCTTGACCAAAAAGCTCCATTAATAATGGACATTGCCCAATGTTCCTACATCTCACCTCAAAAACTGAATAGCGCTCTCACAAGACAGAGAACCAATGGGTCAGGAGAAAGCTAGCTCAGCCTTTCTCCCGGACATGTTCATTTTTTAAGCATAGGACAGGGGTCGGCAACCTTAAACACTCAAAGAGCCACAAAGGTCCTAACTGGAAGCCCCCCGTTCAATTCTGGAGCTGACCGCAAGTCCTGTTTCCCCACCATAGAGTCTCCTCCTAGCGCGGCATCCTTTTTCCTCTACCTGTCCTAACCGAAAGCCCTATCAATTATGGAGCTGACTGGTGACAGGGAGCTGCAGGAGAGGGATGAAAGAGCCACATGCGGCTCCAGAGCCACAGGTTGCTGACCCCTGGCATAAATGGTGAGAAAGAACTGAGATTTAAAATAATAATAATACTGGCCACCTTCTGTACGAAGCAATATTTCCAGGGTAAACTACACTGTTAGATTCTGCAAAGCAGATTGATATGGATTACTATATCCATAGCATAGACTCCTATCCAGCTCCTAATAAGGTCAAGAGGAAGGAGCTCTGGATAAGCTAGAACAGGGTTTCACCACCTTGGTGACTTGAGGAAGTCTGGACTTCAACTTCCAGAATTCCCCAGCGTTACTGGCTGGGGAATTCTGGAAGTTGAAGTCCAGACATCTTCAAGTCACCAAGGTGGAGAAACCCTGAGGTAGAATGAGGTTATAAGGCCAACACCATCAAACTGAGACATTCATCATCATCATCATCTTTTCATTTAATGATCCCATAATCCCTTGCGGGGTGGAATCTGGGCAACTGAATGGAGCTAGCGGAGTGTTTTAATAGCTGGATGCCCTTCCTGTCACCATTGCAGAGTTTTGTTCAGCAGATATATTTTCAGAGTGCCCAGAGAGAGAAATATCTGTCTCTATAGCTAGAATCGAACTCCCAGCCTCCTGATTGTGAGGCGAGAGCTCCAACCTCTAGGCCACCGCACCACTCTTAAGGTATTGCTGTGATACAGTAATTGATTCCTCTGGTATTTTATCAATATTATCAGAGCAATAGGAGATCCCACTTGAGAAAAGATGATCAAGTGCTGTAAAATGGAGTATAGTTTTGATTCCGATGAGGAGAATCAAAAGTCAAGGCAAACTTCAAAGCAAAGCAGGTAGGTTTTTCCTGTTGGAACTTCACTAAGTTCTACCTATACTGCAAGACAAGAATAAGGAAAAAGGGTTGAGTCAAAGATTTGACACCTATTTTGGGAGGAGACAGAGGTGGGTTTCAGCAGGTTTTGACCAGTTCTGGAGAACCGGTAGTGGAAATTTGGAGTAGTTCGGAGAACCGGTAGTAAAATTTCTGAGTGGCCCCGCCCCCATCTATTCTCTGCCTCCCAAGTCCCAGCTGATCAGGAGGAAATGGGGATTTTGCAGTAACCTTGCCCTGGAGTGGGATGGGAATGGAGATTTTACAGTATCCTTCCCTGCCACATCTACCAAGCCATGCCATGTCCACCAAGCCACACCCAGCAAGCCATGCCACACCCAGCAAGCCATACCCACAGAACCGGTAGTAAAAAAATTTGAAACCCGCCTCTGGAGGACACATAACTGAAGAGCTTTGAGTAAAAAAGCAGAGCACAGAGCAGAAATCCCTGACTACTAATTAAGCAATTAGCAGCCTAAAGTAGGAGCACAACAGATTTCTGATGTTACAGGAATCACTCTCCCCTGTGAGTCTGTTTTTCACTGGGCAATGCTAACTTGTACCATCACCATTCGTGGGAGTTGAAGTCCACAAGTCATAAAAGTTGCCAAAGTTTGGAGATCCCTGTTCTAAATGGATATAACATAGGATTGCTTTGCAGACTTCAAGCAAGCAAGCTAGAACTGAGGACATATAAGATCCTCATTTCTAGGGACTATGCAAAGGAGAGGGGAAAAAATGTTTGCAGTTCAAGAGCTCTTCCAACACTGAGAAACTTTCTCAGGTTCTTTCTTTATCTGGACATTCTGACTCACATGAGGAAATTCAACTCAGACATTCCCCCATATTTCGTTTATTGAATATAGGAAAACTGGTTAGAAGCTCACTCAGGCTGTGCTTGGAAAATCACCCGAATCAAAAGTGACAGTTTTTCTGCAGGTGGCACTCTTCCACTCTGTTGGATGAAGGATTTCAACTAAGAAGCCACCAAGCGCATAAACAACAAAACAAAACACCTCCAGCCTGCATAAATGAGGATCATAAACGAGGGCTGCAAAAATCTGTCAAAATGGCAGCCAAGAGTTTTCCTAAAACTCTTTAGGATTCTGCCGCCATTTCAAGAGATTGCTAAAGTTGGCGCAGCCCCATCCTAATAAACTTCATAAAATCTTATCCCAAAGGTGCTGCTTTTTTTTTTCAAGAGGCAAGTGGACTTCTGTTCTGCCCCCGCTATGCGTCCCAAGAAGTGTAGCACACACACACAGCTCCAAAAACTCCATTTAATACAAACAAACCCCTTTCAAAATGCAGGCTTTAAGCACAAATGTCCTTATCAGCCTGCTATGAATTACAGAGATTAAACAAAGTCCGACAAGGGTTGGCAATCAGCCCAGAAACCAAGTTGTAACAAAAAACTCACTCTCAAAACGCTCTGCGTAGGACCAAACGTTGTTTCCAGCAACATTTGCTATCTGTGTGCGAACTTAAATAGGCTAAGAGAGTGGCCACTTAACCCCAAGCCTTACTTTTGAGGAAACCTCCTCCTGAGTAGCCACTCCTGCCTTTTGGCAGCCCTGCGTGCTCGAGCATTGAGAAGAGGCTCCTCCACTTCACTCTCTCCACTTGAAGGAGCCTCTGGAGGTTCTGAAGGCCCTGGCTGAATCTCTGCCTCTGGCACCACATTCTCTTCAGCCTCCTCGCTGTCCGACTCGAGCGCCGGCTGCACAGGCTGCTGGTGCAACACCACACCATCCTCCTCATTGTCGGGATCAGCTACAATCCACGCAGGCCGCTGGCGGGCCACAACAACTTCCTTTGTTTTCCCTTTGAAGACATTTCGCTTCTCATCCAAGAAGCGCCTTGCGTTCTGAACTGACGAAGCTCCTTGGATGAGAAGCGAAATCTCTTCAAGGGAAAACAAACAGAAGTCCAATTGCCTCTTGAAAAGAAAAGAAAGAAAAGAAGCACCTTAGGGATAACCATGACTTGGATGACTAAGAATCTCCACAGATGGCTTCATAAAATCTTGCTTGTGGGAAAAATAAGAAGTGTCAGGAAAAGTTAAATCTCTGTAGCAGTTGAAAAAAAATGGTAGACAGTATATTTGAGAGAAGAGAAGCAAGGTTTGAGGTGATCTCAACATATTCCCCCCCACCTTTTTTTTAAAACCTGCCTTGCCTATTGTTTCTGCCATACAGTAGTGGCCAAAATTGAGGAAACCTTTTGGGAAAAGTGTCTTTTTGAGGTTTGATGGCTAATAACACCACTTTTTGGGGGGAGTTTCAAGATAATCCTATTCCACTGCTGGAATGGCCTGGGAATAGCCCAGACCTTCTTAACCCAATGGAAAATCTATGGAGCCAACTAAAGAAACTTGTTAGTCAGAAGCGACCCAGCAATAAAACCCAGTTAATAGAAGCCATCATTCAATCTTGGTTTCACATTAGAACAGCTGCAGAACTCAAAGACTTGGTTCACTCCATGGGAAGACGTTGTAAGGCCATCATTCATGCTAAAGATTCATGCTAAGTATTAACTGACAGGTTGATAATTTTTGTATATCTCGTTTTTTCTACGTGTTTCACTTTCTTCTTTATACTGTAACTGCTATTCTAATAGCAAATCCTTCATAAAAGTTATTGCATTACATTCTTGATTAAATTATCTTTCCATTGATATATCATTTTATGGTACTACTCCCCCCACCACAAAAAAGTGGTGCTATTAGCTAGTTTTAGAAAATACACTTTTCCCAAAAGGTTCCACAATTTTGACTACTACTATATATGACAATCACATGTGGGCTCATGAACCTGCTGGTGTCATTCAAAGAAGAAGGAGGTACAAGAACACAGCCATCCTATCAGTTGTTTCCTTACACTAACTCTTATCCCATTATTCATATGTGACTTTGTATTTGTGTGTGTGTCCCAGTTCCCCTGATTTGAGACTCTTACTCATGTTTGATTTGGCTCTCCTCTTGAATCTTAGCAAACCTACCCCCTACCCAGCCTGCAGAAAATGAGAGACTAATATGATGTTTGCTTGTCACCTGGATCAGGAACTAAATAAACTAGAATGAGGTCTGCCAGACCCCCAGAAACAGGAAACAAGCAACTCCGAGAAAAGGAGACAAAATTTATGAAGTCATCCATGTAGGTCAATGTTGCTTCTACATAGGCGAAGCAAAGTTTACTAGCTCTTAGGCCCAAGTTGATGCTAACATTTTAGCTTTCCTGATCATTGCTGCTTGTTTTATTTTCTATCTTGCTGGTATTTTACTGCTTCTTCTTTTTTTTAAAGTATAAATTACAATGCGTGTCGTCCACCACCTCTATGTAGAATTTTCTGCCACTGGTATTAATACTAACACAAGATGCAGTATTTTGATAGCTTCCTTAACAGTGTACAAGACTTTTATACGCATTCTCTGAGTAGCTGAATATACTGTATGGTAGACGGTATCTTGCCAAATAGTGCTACGTTAAAAGTTAAAAGGCTAAGCAGGAAGAAAAAAAAAACCTACCACCATCTATAAATCTCCATTTGGTTGCATTTGTGCATCTTAAAATTACAAGAGTATTTTTGTTCCTTCCCCCACCCTCAAGTTTAGATGAACTGAAACTCTTTTTACATTCGGAGGGGGTATTGGTTTTGAGGTTTATAAGTCATGGATTCTGTATTTCCCCTTTTTAATTGTACAAAACTAGCTAGTTGTAAAAAAAAAACAAAAAAACCACAAGATCTTGATTACTTTTGGATTAGCCATAACTAATGTCGTTTGTTATCACTGAATAGTCTTGTGGGTCAGACTTTTGGAAAAAATACAGACCTCTGGCCTTTTTAGTGTACTGACATCGTGCCTTCTGATGCCTTGTTATCCTATGGGGGAAAAAAGTCCGAATCCTATTAGAAGGCAAACGGAAGAATGATATACTTCTCACTTCGAAGAACAGGATTTGATGAAGGAAGAGGACCAAAATAATTACTAACAATAACCCCGGGGATCAGATCTGTTCCCTGAATGGCAAGTCTGCCTTCTGTTCAGACAACTGTGGCATGATGCACGCAGTGTACCCTCCGTGGGGACCAGTTTTAATTTCTGCCAGGCGAAAGAAAGTCAAGTTGGAAAGAAGTGTGGGCACCTGATTTTGGAGCGTTATCCTGCATAAATCCAGCAGTAGCCAACTCCATTCTATGGGAAAAAGACACGCAGAAGAAGCTGTTTCAAAATATCTCTGAAAAAGACTTGTGCTTCTCCTCGTTGGTCAGTCACTATCTGGAGCTGATGAGACTATGGTGAACAAGGAATGCTTTTTTAATAAAATAAAATAAAATAAAATCAACCACTCATCTCCGGAATGTGGACAATTCAACCTGAATGTTTGATTGGTCCAATACATGGAGACGATTGTCCTGATGGGGGCCAGTGGGTTGGCTTTGCCCTACAGTAGAACTGCTGCTTGGAGGACAATGGATCATCTGTAGCCCATTGCATTGTGCTGGGCATGGCCAACTTAGAGGAATCGCAACACGTTTTGCTCCATGTATAAGCAATCAACTCATACACAAAGTGTTCTTTATTGAAGGAGACCCATTTGTACGAAGTGGAGTTTCGGTCTTCAAGATTCATGAAGGAAAGACCTGATACTTCCCCAGTTGCACTTGGCTCGACCTGTATCTGGTGAAGGCAAAGTCTCTTTTGTAAGCCTTTTAGTTACAAGCGGTTGTAAGGTTGACTTCCTCATTCCATGGGGAGGCTGGGGGTAAACAGCAAAGAAACCCATCTCACCTTGGTACGCAGATTTTTGAGCAACTGAAGAAGGCTGTAATTTTATTATTATTGTTTCTGTATTTTGTACTGGGAATTGGTTACGAAGGACAGAATAGATTGGTGTTTTTGTACACGGCCCTCCTCTCCCAATTGTTGCTTGTGATCTTTCTCACAAGAAAGGCATGAAACCCAGGAAAATGAAAATGTTGAAATTTGAAGGTTTCATTAAATCAATGCTTGCAGGTATAAGCCCCCCCCCCCCCTATTTATTTCTCATGGAAGCTGGAAATAAATCTGGCTCCAGCCCTGCAGCTCCCAATGAAAATGGCATTTTTGAACAAGCTCCATGAGATGTTTCTCAACTAAAATTCCAAGCAATTAAAAGCCATCATTTTTGACTCAAAGCCATTCTGAATGAATGAGAGCAACGGTGTCCCATGGCCTGCATCATGTAATATGTGAATCAAAGCCAGGGAAAACTCTACAGCAGTGTTTCTCAACCTTAGTGACTTGAAGAGGTCTGGACTTCAACTTCCAGAATTCCTCTTGTTGAAATCCAGACATCTTCAAGTAACCAAGGTTGAGAAGCTCGACAGCTATTGGAGATCATGTAGGATGGTGGAGTGTGTAACCTATAAGCACAGCCATGCTCTTCTCTTAAAAATATACATATACTCTATATGTAGCCCTGCTAGCAAATTTCTGTTAAGGCAAAGTGCTAGTTAATGTTGGCATCTAATGTCACAGAGGCAAAGTTTCCAGCTGGGTTTTGTGTGTGGTCCTCAGGAGAAATATCTGGGGGAAATTAAGGAATCAACAGGTTATGAAAGGGTAGAGCAGGTATCCCAACTTGAATGACTGGAAAAGAAGCTACCCATCAAAGTAAGCTGTAGAGTTTGTATCACTCAATTTTGTCATCTTCATCCCTTGTTTATTTCATTATTATTGGAGTCTACTGGTGAAGGCTCATTCCCCAAAATTAAGACGTCCAGAGATCCAGGTGAGACTTGTGTATATAAGGTATGCGACGATCCTTTTGAGGTGAAGAATGTCAAAGGTAGGAAAGGAAAATTATCCTGTCTTTCCCATGGTAAAAAAGGGCAGGATTTCCAAGAGAACTTAAAGGTTTGAGGGAGTCATGGATTGACACATACTTTCTTTCTCTTTTCGTCACCTCATGGGCTACTAAACGAAAACAACAACAGAGGTGCTTCTTTGAAAGGCAGCTGGATTGTGTTTTTTCCCCTTGAGGAAGAATCAGTCGACGTTTTGCTTTTCAACCAAGAAGCTTCATCAGTCGTGACTGATTTGCAGTCACAACTGATGAAGCTTCTTGGATGAGAAGTAAAATAACTTATTTTTCTCCCTCAAAGCATAAAGACGGCCAGTTGCCTTTTGAAGAAGCACCTTTGAGACAACTGTGACCCGAATGACTGAGAATCTCCCTAGATGTTTATAACCTGTTCAAGTTTTCAACAAGATCCTCTATGACCCTCAGGCTGCAATCCTTAGGTATTTGTGTAGAAATAATCCTAAAGTAATTCACTAGGGCGTACTCCTGAATTTCCTAGACTTGTATAGGATTGCACTGTTGGGGAGCTGAATGGATGGACTGTACACAGGGGCAGGTTTCAAAACCTGTCACTACAGGTTTGCTTGTGGGCTGGCATGCGCAGAAGCGTCCAGGCCTCCTGCTGCTGCTACCAGTTCGCCTGATTTGGGGCGAACCGGTAGTAACCCACCACTGGCTGTACAGTATAGCATATTAGGCTTCACATTACTGCATGTCTCCCAAAGGAACCCATAGTCAACTTTCTGCCTTAAGTTACTAACTTTCTGGGACCCCTAAATTTACTTCCCGTTATTTCCATGTCCTAAAGCCAAGCTTTACCCTACAACAGTGATGGCTAACCTTTTTGCTGTCATGTGCGCGGGGAGGTCGCCCATGTGCGTGCCCACACCCATAATTCAATGCACCCCCCCGCGCCGCCCCACTTTTAGCACGTGATGGCATAGTGGGCCCGGTAGGCCCGTTTTTCACCCTCCCCAGGCTTTCTAGAAGCATGGGGAGGGCAAAAACGGCCTTCCCCACCCACTCCTCCGGAGGCCCTCCAGAGGCCGGAAACAGCCCATTTCCCAACTTCCGGTGGGACTGGAAGGCCCAAATATCAGCTGGCCGGTGCACACATGCGCGCTGGAGCTGAGCTATGGCAACGCTCGCGTGCCCACTGATATGGCTCTGTGTGCCACCTGTGGCAGCCATGCCATAGGTTCGCCATTATAGCCCTACAACATCCATGCCAGGGAGATCCAGTTCTTTTTCCAATTGTATTTTGCCCTGCTTGATACACACCGAAGACAAAACTCTGTGTCAACTGAAGAGGTTGTGGCAATGATGTCCCTTCAGTGTGGACACTGAAGAACGGACAGTTGGACAGGATCCCAGGAAGGCAGGATGTTTGAAAACTAACAAATGAATCAATGAGTTCATTTCAAGGTACTTAAAACTTATTGGTATTTCTTCCCGTGAAGGGTTTTTTTCTAATTATTTCTCTCTTCTATTCAGGATTGAGGAATTGTTTTTTGTTCTTTTTTTAAATGAAACAAGTCTATGGTCCTTGTATTTGGCTTTCTTTTTCAAACCTTTTTTTTTTTTTAGAATAATCCCTAAATCTATTCCACGCTGCAAGGGCTAGCAGGCTAAAATGTCCTGACCTTGCTCATCATCTGCTTCTCAATAGGTTGACTTAGCCTTCCATCCTTTCTAAGGTAGGTAAAATGAGGACCCAGTTTGTGGGGGCAATAAGCTGACTTTGTATAAATATACAAAAGGATGAAGGCTATTGCTTAACTCATTGTAAGCCGCCCTGAGTCTCCGGAGAAGGGCGGCATATAAATCAAAAAAAAAAAAATAAAATAGACTTGTGTTACCTGAAGGGCTGCCCATCACAATACCATAACAACGTTGAAGGAATCCAAGCTCCTTTCTCACAAAGCGCCATTGGCCCCAAAAATGTCTCCTTGCTTAAACATGTGGGAATTGTGGCAAATGAGTGAACACTCCAATGGCTTTTAATTTCACTGGACTCCTGCTGGGTCTTACCTTGGGAGATTTTTGAAAGGCAGTTTTAAGTGGTTGACTTAAAAGAGTGAGTAACAAGTTGGAAAGATGTCACGTATGGAGACCTCTTTTGAAGGTTGGTGTGCATCTCAATTTCCTTTCACATGGAGCATCCAGCCCTTAAATTAAGCCAGGTTGTGGGCACTCCAAAAAGACAAATTCCTTGTGTGTCCAATCACACTTGGCTAATAAAAAAATTCCATTCTATTCTATTCTCTAAAACTGGAGGTTTTTAAGAAGAGATTGGATAACCATTTGTCCGAAATGGTATAGGGCAGGGGTCTGCAACCTTAAACACTCCAAGAGCCATTTGGACCCGTTTCCCACAGAAAAGAAAACACCGGGAGCCACAAAACCCTTCCTGTGCCTGACTATTTCTTGAGCGGCCACAAAACTAGCGTATGTAGTTGAATTAAACGTTCTGTTTTCTTCTGAAACTTTTCTTTTCTTGGATTTATCCATGGTTGGCCTACTGGGGATTGAAAAGCTCAATAAATTGCTTGCTGGTGGGTGTCGCACTTTGGCTGTTGTGACGCATATTTTGAGTGACAGGGAGCCGCAGCAGAGGGGTGAAAGAGCCACATGCGGCTCCAGAGCTGAATGTTGCTGACCCCTGATATAGGGTTTCCTGCCTGAGCAGGGACTTAGACTAAAAGACCTCCAAAGTCCCTTATTCTAAGAAGAAAAATCAAACAATATCCCGTCATTTTATCTGTTCTTCTCTTCTTCCCTCAAAAAAAATAAAATAAAATAAAATCTCTGAATAGAACTGCATTGCATGTCCAGCAAACAAGGCAACAATTGCAGGATGAGATGGTAGGAAAACACACAGCAGAATGACATTGTGGTAGGATTATGTAAGAGTGCCGTGCTCAAAAAGTGTGACGAGAAAGAGAGAGACAGAAGAGTATCACTGTGTTTACGGCAATGTCCAAAATCTACCCTAAGTTATAAGACCAAAGGACAATCGATTCAGTTCAGGTGTTAACGAGCAGAGTTAAAAAGCAAGGATTTACCAGACTGAAAATGTACATCTGTTATGGAAGAAAGGATATAAGAGACATCCCTTTGGGTCAGCCAGAGCCAGTTTATTGCGCAATAGGTTCAGAGAGGTATGCATACCTAAAAATCTGAACAATTTATGATTCTGAGACCACAGTTTTATACATTTTCAAACAAAGGATTCTGTTAACTCAGCAGTTTATATGGTCCTATACATTTGTTATATTTAATTGACATTTCCTAATTACTAAAGTTTTACATTATCCTTGCCAAACAATCATAATTCTTCTGTAAATTACTGGATCATAGATTCAATTTATCTTCTGTTGATAAATGACTTCTAGCTCATGTTACCAACCTTTAAGCTGTTTGTCATTAGAACGTTCCTATCTTCTGACAACTTAGAGGCCTCCTAAAGGTATCAAAAGGATTTTGGCTGACTTTGTACTTTTTCCAACCGGATGCATTTCCTGCTTTTAGAATAGAGTGAATAGAAAGTTATCCAGTGGTCATCTATCAGATCCCGCTTCATCTACATTACATCTAGGTTGCAAACTCTGGGGAGGCCCTAGATATTAAGCGTCATCTGGATTTCCCAGACCAGACTGTGTAACCTTATGAAAACGAAAACAAAAATGTTATCCATCCCCTTGCACGTACCTTAACGGTATATTGGCAGTGTTCGTTTGAGCCAGTCTTGGATTTGATTTACACTGGGAGGCAGTGATTTCAAAACGATTCACTTGATTTATAAATTCGGATCACGGTCATGCATTGCAATTCTCTTTGCAGTCAGTTCTTAAATCACAGCTTGTTTTTCAGATGTAAAACGGAACATTTGTTAACGGAACAACTCACTGAAGGGGAAGGTGGTGCATTTTTCCTCGTCCCCTTAAGCTAAATTAATCTATGTTTTGGAGCTGTAAACATTCCCAACTAAAAGCCATCCATATGGTTACAGAAAAGTGCACTTAATTCTTACTGCCTATTTCATGCCGCGTTTATTAAAATCCTAATTGGACTTTTTTTTTAAAACCCATGAGTTTCTAGTAGTTTTGCTATTGCTCCACAATAGCAAAACTACTAGATTTCTTCGGTAGGTCTCTACAATTTTTTCCCTCGATTCTTAGCTGTAGAAAGAAAATTCTCCTGGTATCTCCCCCCCAAAGACCTTTAGTACATATCTTACAAAACGGTTAATGGCAAGTAGTAAAATTTGAAGACTTTGTAGACTGTTGTAGGGTGACAAATTTCCCAGGAGAGCTACTGTACATTCTAGGCCTGTGTCTGTATATATCCAGCAGGCTTAAAAGGTGTATTCAGTATAAATTTATTCCTCATAGGCAGGTTTCGCCTGTATGTCAATTCTCCAAATTTCTAACTCAACCCAGCCATGCCAGTAAGGATTACAATGGGCCAACATAACTGGGGGACAGCAAGTCAGAGTGGGGTGCTTTGAAGCATATGAGAGGGAATAAGAAAGAGAGGCTATGGCACAACCTTACTCTCGTTGGCGCAGAGGCAAACTATGGTTTATCAGACTGAGATTATCATAGCCAAATTATGCTGGTATCGTCTAACCCAAATCTTTCTCTCAACCCAAGATCCTTCATAGCAAGTGATTTCTGCAGCTCACCTGAAGGTTACGAAGTCTGAAAAAGCTGTTTTAGAAAGAATCACATAAATTATACAATCTTTTAATTGGTATTCTGGGTTTAGAGAGGTCAATACTAAGTAAAAAATCATGTTTTTTGCAGGTGCTTTGTGTTCCAATAAGACTTTTTTTCAGCGCAAAGTTTTAGATCACTTTGCAGGATTTAGATGAGCCTGGCCAATGAAAATAGAGGTAGCATTCTTCTCAGCCAACACTCAACTAAGATTTCCCTCCAAACCCCTTCCCCATTATCAACCGATCCCAAAGATTTCAGATTCCACCAATGAAGGCAAATTCAAATTTCAAAGTGCATGCAAAGCATGAATACTACAACGTGATCCCAACTTCTGAACTGTCGTGCTGAGGAAATTTCTCTGAAAATTAAAAGTCAAACCATCTGCAAAAAAAATGTGACCTTTACCTTGATACTGATCTTTCTAAGTCCAGAGGACTCCAACTAAAAGTATAGCCAATATATTAAAAAAAAAACCTGAACGATTATTATCTCAAGAAATCCTCAGGAGATTATCTAGATTAGCAGTGACCAGCCACCATCCCTCCATATCTCATCCTACTTTGAGGTAGACCAAATGCCAGTGCAAGGCAGTTTGGAGAGGGTGACTATTTCATGCCTGTATGTAAGTTACCCAAATCATCTGATTATCCATTGTTGTGGGAGGTAGCGGGGAAGAGTCTAATGAGATGAAACTTTATTCTGAGAAAGGAAGGCAGAGTTTAGAGTTTATCTTTGTTAGATAATTCCACCACTTTTAGAAGATGCTCTCCTCAAGATCAACTCCTCCTTCTCTTTCTCCTCGGCTACCTTAGAGATACGCCGTTTTTATTTTCATTAGACAAGGCAACCTTCTATCCTCTTTATATTAGGAAACAGATGATCCATGGTCAAATTAACTCCGTCTCTATTGTGGCTTGAAACCAGTAGTGGGATTCACTTACCTTTGCTACTGGTAGAGCATCCGTGATGACGTCTGGGCAAGTGGGCGGAGCCTCCTGCCACCACCGCTACCGATTCGCCCAAACAGGGTAGAAATGGTAGAAACCCACTACTGCTTGAAACCTATTCTTCAGTAGGCCATGTTGATCTGGGTTTAGCCTGGCATCCAGTCCAACAAAGATTACACATCTCAGTCCAGTTTAAAGTTCGAACATACAACTGGTTTCCATTGGAGGGAGGGAGATTATGTCGACTTCAAGCATGTAATATAAAATGCCCACATGAATTGTTCTCATTGATAACACAGCTAAAATAAAAACTGGTTATTACTGAAGAACTCATATTCCTCCATCCATAACCTGCACATATTTTAACTATAAATCTTTGTCTTTTAAACTATTGTATTGATAGGTTTAGAAAGCCTAAAAAAAACCTTTTTTTTTTAATTTCAATGATTTTTTTCTGTATTGTATCCTTCTGAAAAATTAATGTTTTTATATGGTAAGCACATACAAACCTTCTGGCATTTTGGTTATTATTAATATATTATATTATATTATTATTATATCTATATTAAAGAAAGCCAAATGGAAAAAAAATGTTTCGTCCATTTGTGGGTATTGAAAGGAATGTAACTCGCAGTTCTTGAAATGACAGGAAAAACAAGGAATTTGGCCATATTATTTTATTACTTTTACAAAACATACAAATGAAAACTAGCATGAACTAATAATCAGAAGGAAAGGTAAAGAAGAAAAAAATAGAGATGGGGAGAAAAATATTTTTGAAAAAGGAAAACAAAAATATATACAAACCATGACTTCTGATTTCTTCTTCCAAGGATGTGAGAAATTCTGATATTCAACTCTTAATTTAACACTATAATATAGTGTCCATTTCCCCCCCTCAAAAAAAGAAATTTTCAAAAAAATTAAATTTTAAAAATCTAACAATCACCAAATCCATAATTTGATTTCTTTCCCCCATTTCCTGCAAAAAAAGAACAAGGCATTTGACAAACAGTACAGTAGTCCTTGACTTATGACCACAATTGATCCCCAATTTTCTGTTGCTAAGTGAGACAGTTACCGTAGCTATTTAAAAACAAAAAACAAAACAAAACTCAAATTTATAATACATCAGCTTGAGAAGGCCATCCTAGATTTACAAGCAGGTATTTCAAGGAGAAATTTTTCGACAGTGAGAACATTTAATCAGTGGAATGGCTTGCCTCTGGAGTTGGGGATGCTCCCTCACTTGGAGATTTTTGAGAAGAGATTGGACAATCATTTGACTGGAATGGTATAGGGCAGAGATGGCTAACCTTTTTGCCATCGCGTGCCAAAGGCAGGGGGAGTGCATGGGGGGGTTGCGTGCACACGTGCCCACACCCATAATTCAATGCGCCCCAGCCCTGCGCCTGCATGCATGACCCCCCCCGCGTGACCCCTGTTTTTGGCACACAATGTCACGGTGGGCCCAGTAGGCCTGTTTTTTGCTCTCCCCAGGCTCCAGAGGCTTTCTTGGAGCCTGGGGAGGGCGAAAACGGCCTTCCCCAGCCCCCCGGAGGCCCTCTAGAGGCTGGAAATGGCCCGTTTCCTGACTTCCGGTGGGCCCGGAAGGCCAAAAAATTAGCTGGCTCCCACACGCATGTGCGCTGGAGCTGAGCTAGGGCAATGCTCGCGTACTCACAGATATGGCTCTGCGTGCCACCTGTGGCACGCGTGCCATAGATTCGCCATCACGGGTATAGGGTCTCTTTCTTGAGTAGGGATGTGGACTAGAAGACCGTCAAGATCCCTTCCAACCCCATTATCCTAGGTTCTATATCCGTGATGGCGAACTTATGGCACGCGTGCCCGAAGTGGCATGCAGAGCCATGTCGCCTGACACGCGCGGCGTCGCCCATTCCTCTTCTGGGTTTCTGGCGCGACAATCAGCTGGACTTTGTGCTCGTGTCAGCGCTGGAAATCGGAAGAGCTGGTCTTCCATTTTCCAGCGTGAGCATGGGCGCTGGCCAGCTGATCGGTGTGTATCCATGTATGGCAGTAACCTGAAGACTTGCCGGCTGGCAGGCATCGGAAACTGGAAATACATTTTCCGGCACGTGCTCACCAGCTGATCAGCACATGTGAATGCGCAGCAGTAACCTGAAGACTTGCCGTCAGTAATCTGAAGAAACCGCAAGTACATTCTCCGGCACGGGCAACTCCTATTCCTGGTTTCGGCCCAGACGAGCGGACGTGAAGTGTTCCTTTTTCGGCACTTGTGCCATGCATGCGTGCAAGTGTGCTCCCTTTTTTGGCACTCAGTGCTCAAAAGATTTGCCATCACTGTTCTATATTCTCTCTCTCTTCCCCCCCCCCCCCGCCCCAATTTATTTATATATTTTCCCTTTAGATACAATAAGTGCTTGGTGAATAGTGTACTGTCTGAGTCCATTTGCTTACCTAATAATACTTTTGAACATCCTATTTCTATCTTTTATCCAACCATTGATAAAACAACTCCCAAGTTTGAAAATACTCTGTGTCTTCTTTTTCTTTTATCCTCAGTATTAATCTGTCCATTTCTGCACAGTCTAATATTTTTTTTTAAATTATATCTTGTTCTGTAGGTATTTCCTCATTTTTTTTTCCAGTATTGTGCAAATAAAAATTCTTGCTGCTTGTCAAAACATGTAATATCAAATATACATTTCCTTTATCTTATTTTTCTGGTATTGTTTTGTTTTTGTTTTTTTAAATTTGATTTATATGCCGCCCTTCTCCGGAGACTCAGGGCGGCTTACAGTGCGTTAAGCAATAGCCTTCATACTTTTGTATATTTTATACAAAGTCAGCTTATTGCCCCCACAAATTGGGTCCTCAATTTACCTACCTTAGAAAGGATGGAAGGCTGAGTCAACCTTGAGCCTGGTGAGATTCGAACTTACTTTAATTGCAGACAGCTGGTGCTAAATTACAGTGCCTTGTCTGCAGAGCTATCCAGGCTCCTGGTATTGTGCCTAACAACTACAGTTCTGTCTTGTAATCTATATTACAAACATGTTCTATATTCTCTTAATAGGCCAACATGGCCAGCTCAGGAATGCTGGGACTTGAAGTCCACAGCAGAGGTGGGTTTCAGCAGGTTCTGTCCAGTTCTGGAGAACCGGTAGCGGAAATTTTGAGTAGTTCGGAGAATTGGTAGTAAAAATTCTGACTGGTCCTGCCCCCATCTATTCTCTGCCTCCTGAGTCCCAGCTAGTCGGGAAGAAATGGGGATTTTGCAGTATCCTTCCCCCAGCAGTGGGGAGGGAATGGAGATTTTGTAGTATCCTTCCCCTGCCATGCCCACCAAGCCACGCCCACCCAGCCATGCTACGCCCACCAAGCCACGCCCACAGAAGCGGTAGTAAAAAAATTTGAAACTGGCCCACAGGTTGTAAAATTGCCACCCCTGCTCTTGAAACCAACCCTAACGATTCAAAAGTTCACATCATTGAAATAAAAGGCAGAGAAACAATTTAACAGCCCTCTTTTTGAGATGCGTCCCATGGACACGGATTTTATCTAACTTATGCTGGAACGAATAAGGATCAACCACACAGCCAGCGTCTGAAGTCCACCGGGACCTTCTAAGACGGGTTCTTCGCCCCTCTTTTCGAGGCTAATCGTTGCAGCAAAATCTCATTAAGCTGACATTTCTTTCTTTAGAGATGAAAGTCTGGCCGCTCTGTGGTTTAGACAATCAGTTAGCATAGATTCAGAAGAGCTACAAGCGCCCGAGACAGTGGAGATTAATTGATTCTCCCAAAAGCTGGCAGGCAGACCGTTTTGATCAATGGGAAAACAGCCACCCAAACCAACCATCCTGTTTTTACGATTTTCGCCCTTATGCCTCTATTTTTCACAGGCCACTGGAAATAGGTTGACCCATCCTCAACAGCCCCGATTTTTTTAAAATGAGGAAGAAATCAATACAACGTTGGCTAATTGAACCAAAAGGGGGGGGGGAATCTACTTTACTTTTAATGAGCTCACACAGGGTACCAGTCTCTTAAAAGTTTCTTTCGCTTATATTCACAATTACTGTTCTTGCGTGATTGGAAATGCTGGGCAAGAAACGAATAGAATAGAATAGAAAATAGAGTAGAGTAGAGTAGAGTAGAGTAGAGTAGAGTAGAGTAGAGTAGAGTAGAGTAGAGTAGAATAGAATAGAATAGAATAGAATAGAATAGAATAGAATAGAATAGAATAGAAAAATAAAGAGGAAAATGGAATGGAATGGAATGGAATGGAATGGAATGGAATGGAATGGAATGGAATAGAATAGAAT
The DNA here is from genome assembly GCA_022577455.1 of Arizona elegans. Classification (NCBI taxonomy): domain Eukaryota; kingdom Metazoa; phylum Chordata; class Lepidosauria; order Squamata; family Colubridae; genus Arizona; species Arizona elegans. Next base: position 16,514,899 of record JAKOOJ010000014.1, read on the forward strand.
AGAATAGAATAGGATAGGATAGGATAGGATAGGATAGGATAGGATAGGATAGGATAGGATAACAGAGTTGGAAGGGACCTTGGAGGTCTTCTTGTCCAACCCCCTACTTAGGCAGGAAACCCTTCACCACTTCAGACAAATGGTTATCTAACATCTTCTTAAAAACTTCCAGTGTTGGAGCAGTCACAGCTTCTGGAGGCAAGTTGTTCCACCGATTAATTGTTCTGTCAGGAAATTTTGCCTTAGTTCTAAATTGCTTCTCTCCTTGATTAGTTTCCACCCATTGCTTCTTGTATTACTGTGCATTCCTGATGGGGGTGCAAACAAGGACATTTGTGGGGGTGAGACGCTCATGAAAAGTCACAAAGGAGGCCAACAGTGGGACGGAAGCCCTTTTAAAATGAGTTGCATGTAAGATCCAAACTCAATTCAATTTTTTATTTTGGTCACAGACCAGAATAAAAATGAAAACATTAAAATAAAAATAATAAAAAAAAAACAGAACAGAGCGAGTAATGAACATGTCTTGTAATGAATGGTGGAATTGCACGTAAAACAGGAATGGGGCCAGAAGTAGATTTTTATTTATTTATTTGGTATATTCTAGTGACGTTGTCTGCTATACCAAAGGGTCAAGGCTCCACCTTTTTTAAAAATATTAGTTTTATCATAAAAAGTAAAAAAAACAGGAAAACAACCAAACCAAACAAATTAAAGGCATACATTCAACACCAGCAACAACAAGAAAGGAGAAAAAAATAGCGTACAAAAGAGAGACAGAGAGAGAGAGAGAGAGAGAGAGAGAGAGAGAGAGAGAGAGGGAGAGAGGAAAATGGAATCAAAGAAATTTAACATTTAACACGTAGGATCCACCCTGGCTTGGTGCTGGAAAAAAAGAAAGAAAGAAAAACCAATACATTCCCCTTCTCCATTATACTAATCTTCAAATCCCTCTGTTAACCATCTGTTATTCTTTTTAGCACCTGGAAAGTTATTATTCTTCCAAAAACTTTTTTTTTTCTGATCACAATCCAGTTATCTTTACATCTTAAATTTGATCCTCGGTCTTTTAAATGGAGATTACGTGAGTCTGTTTTGCAGGGACGACAGATGGTTAAAGAATGTAAACAGGTACTTCCAAGACTATTTTAATCGTAATTTAAGTAAGGGAACGAGTCGGACGACAGTTTGGGATGCTTATTAAGGCTGCGATAGGAGGATCAAGGCTCCACTTTGATGCCACATCAGTGATACACATACAGAGATATGGTACTGTTGAGTATACACAGTAGATTGGCTCCAAATGAGTGCCCAGGGCAATGTTAGAAGGGAGCAGGAAGTGGGTGTATGCTGTAATTAGAAAAAAAAATAGAACTTGAAATGGAGTGAGTTAAATTATTCATCCGAGAACTTCAAACGATTCCTCCCAAAATAAACAAACTGTAAGAGAAGCAAGGGAACTGGCGAACAGACACAACGAAGAAGAATTTTGTATATTGGCCATATCCCGTTTGAGTTCCCTGAGCAGCTAAAACAGCACAGCCTTTTTTTAGACGAAAGCCACTAATCTGGATTGCCAAATGACCTGCAAAATCCTGTAAACCTTAATAACCTGATGATGAACACATTGATACACTATTTACCCACATTTTCATATTGCTTTCTTCTAAAAACTGCATACAGATTTAGCATTCCTGCATTGTAACAAATGCAACTGCTGAAACGAATCAAAGACCTGACAAAAACAAGCCAAATTCAAAAGGTAAGGGAATAAATCAAGGGTGAAATCTGTTCTGTCCCCGTCCCCACACACACACAAACAGCCAGCCGGGGGTTAAAGAATTACTTGGCACACACAAGGTTCATTATCAGGAACTTGGCAGCAATACGATAACCGTCTGCCAAGTGCTTTGCTTCAAGAAGAGGGAGTGTTCCTCCACCAGATAATCACCAACAAATACACACAGTTTTCAAAAACAGTCCAGCTAAAGAGAAACCTTCAGCAGATTCAGGCGTTGTATAAAGTGACTAGCCAGAAGTTAGTTTTGTCCGTCACAGAGTCTAAATGGCCACCACACTCTCTTATATAGCCTGTGGGGTGTGGTCCAGTGACTCAACTTAATCCCTGGCACGCCTCCTCATCTGCTGCAAATGTTTATCTCGCCTTCGTTGGTGTGGATCCAGGAATGACTTATCACCCTCATCGCCGTCATCGGAGACACCTGGCTCCTGGCCAAGCTCCTCTCCCTTGACAGACACCTGAGGCATTGTCAGAGAGGAGGGGCCTGGAGAGGGAGGCCTGGCCGGCTCCTCTCTTTCATGTTCAGAGCCTTCTTCCTCTGATAAGATGGGCTCGGGGGTCAGAGCCACAACAAAATCTAGCAGGTTCTGACAGGTTCTGGAGAACTGGTAGCGGAAATTTTGAGCAGTTCGGAGAACCGGTAGCGAAATTTTATGTAATTCGAGGAACCAGCAAATACCACCTCTGTCTGGCCCCAGAGAGGGGTGGGAATGGAGATTTTGCAATATCCTTCCCCCAGGAGTGGGGAGGGAATGGGGATTTTGCAGTATCCTTCCCCTGCCAGTCCACCAAACCATGCCCACAGAACCGGTAGTAAAAAGATTTGGATTTCACCACTGGAATAAATGCTGTGCAGGAAATAAGAGAGAACAATTGCCAAGAATCATATAGCTGAAAAGCAAAGGAAGGAAAAAAAAACATTTTTTTTAATAAAAGTAACACCTACCTGTGTATCGTTTGAGAAAGGGCTCTGCCGAACAGGAGAAGCTGAGAAGATCCTGCCATTAAAGTCTACCATCTTTACAGCCAGTAGCCTCTCAAGACGACCATAATATTTGGGCAGTTTCACTAATGTTAAAGATAAAGGTAAAGGTTCCCCTGGCACATATGTGCTAGTCGTTCCCGACTCTAGGGGGCGGTGCTCGTCTCCGTTTCAAAGCCGAAGAGCCAGCGCTGTCAGAAGTTCTCTGTGGTCAGGTGGCCAGCATGACTAAACATCAAAGGCGCACTGAACGTTGTTACTTTCCCACCAAAGGCGGTCCCTATTTTTTTATTTGCATTTTTTACGTGTTTTCGAACTGCTAGGTTGGCAGAAGCTGGGACAAGGAACGGGAGCTTATCCTGTTACGTGGCATCGCTGAACTGCCGACGTTTCGATCTACAAAAGATCTCGGCATCTTAGCCACTGAGCCACCGCGCCCCTTCACTAATGTTAGGTGGTCCTTAAAATAAGGTGAGCTCAAGTTGTTTAAAGCAGGGGTCTCCAACCTTGGCAACTTTAAGACTTGTGGACTTCAACTCCCAGAATTCCTCAATCCTCTTCGAGGTTGTAGAAAAAAATGCTTTTAAAAGCCTCTGACGATCCCAGCTGAGTTGCCTGATCGGCAGAGCCTTTTAAAAGCATTTTTTCTACAACCTCTTCGGCCGAAGAACAAAGCTGGCTGAGGAATTCTGGGACAAGGTCACACATTTGTGCCTAGGCTGGGCTACATCTCTCGCTCTTTCAAAATAATGGGAAAAGACAACGGTACCATTCGGAACATTTCTGTTCCATTTTACCTACCGTTCCTGACTCATGGGAACATTGGTTTGGAAACTGTTTAGCAAAGCAGCACAAGAAGCTTACCAATTTCTTGGAAGCACATTTTATTTCCAGGCATTGGCTTTGATGTATGGAGACTGACATGCAATCTTAGCTATCTTTGCTCTGTCTGTCCTACTGCGGAGTTCAACACGGTGCCCTCTCTAAAGTGAGGATTGGATTGTAGCCTTCTGAAGTCTCATCCTGTTTGTGTGAAGTTTCCGAAAGATGCCCTAATTAATTCATGAGCCATGAGCCGAACTTCAAAAGAAATACAGTCATTTATTAGGAGCACCATTTCAGCAATATTCGGATGCAGTTAGAACTAATCCCACGTAGATATACGTTCCCCTATGACCCTGTCCCTCCCCTCCTCTCTGGCCATGTCATAAATCACATTCTCCAATTAACCACTTTGGCTGGCTGTGAAATCCAACACCCTCCTTCTGATTGCGGTCAGGAAGAATGTATGGAATGCACTTCAGTTAGGGAAATCAATCAGCTCTATCAGTTCTCCCTCCCTCCTGCTCATGGCAACTTGAAAGCTTTGCAAGTTGACAGTTTGTTTTTGTCATTCAGGAATAAAGTGGTTTTAAACAATTACGACGTAGGCCAGTGATGGCTAACCTTTTTGCCGTCATGTGCCAAAAGCAGGGGTAATGGGGGGATTGTGCACGCGCGTGCCCACACCCATAATTCAATGTGCCCCGTCCCTCCACGCATGAGCGTGTGACACCCCCCCACTCCCACCCCCGCTTTTGGCATGTGATGGCACAGTGGGCCCTGTAGGCCCAATTTTTGCCCTCCCCAGGATCCGGAGCCTGGGGAGGGCGAAAACAGCCTTCCCCACTCCCCCGGAGGCCCTCCGGAAGCCCAGAAACAGCCCATTTCCCAACTTCCAGTGGGCCAGGAAGACCCGAAAATCAGCTGGCCAGCATGCACATGTGTGCTGGACTGAGGTAAGGCAACACACACATGCTCACAGATATGGCTCCGTGTGCCACCTGTGGCACCCGTGCCATAGGTTCGCCATCACGGACGTAGGCTAAACCAGCATGACAGAATAACAAGAGTTGGAAGGGGCCTTGGAGGTCTTCTAGTCCAATCTCCTGCTCAAGCAGGAGACCCTATACCAGTGGTGGGTTTCAATTTTTTTTACTACCGGTTCTGTGGGCGTGGCTTGGTGGGCGTGGCAGGGGAAGGATACTGTAAAATCTCCATTCCCTCCCCAATCCAGGTGAAGGATACTGCAAAATCCCCATTTCCTCCTGATCAGCTGGGACTTGGGAGGCAGAGAATAGATGGGGGCAGGGCCAGTCAGAATTTTTACTATCGGTTCTCCGAACTACTCAAAATTTCCGCTACCAGTTCTCCAGAACTGGTCAGAACCTGCTGAAACCCACCTCTGCCCTATTCCAGTGATGGCGAATTTTTTAGACACCGAGTGCCCAAACTGCACTCGTGCACACCCAAAAGGAAACGTGAGCATGTGCACAAACATGCATATGCAGATGCGTGCATGCGTGTGCATGCGCAGCAGAGACCCAAAGACCAGCTGGCTGGCGGGAGGCGGAGCATCCCAACACCGGCAGTGTGGCAAGGGGTAAGATCCTTGCACGGAAACAGAAGCTCACGAAAGAAACGCCACCGAGATCTAACCTTGGGCGACGGCGCTCGTGCCATAGGTTCGCCATCACGACCCTATACCATTTCAGGCAAATGGTGGTCCAGTCTCTTCTTAAAAACCTCCAGGGATGGAGCACCTACAACTTCTGGAGGCAAGCTGTTCCACAGATTAATTGTTGTCACTGTCAGTAAATTTCTCCTTAGTTCTAAGTTGCTTCTCTCCTTGATTAGTTTCTGTCCATTGCTTCTTGTCCTACCCTCAAGTGCTTTGGAGAATAGCTTGACTCCCTCTTCTTTGTAGCAGCCCCTGAGATATTGGAAGACTGCTATCATGTCTCCCCTGGTTCTTTTCATTAAACTAGACATTGTTGTGGCTCCGTTACCTGAGCCTGTGTCATCGGCAGGAGAGGACTCAGAGAATGAAGGAGAGGAGTTGGCAAGGCCTCCCTCTGAAGGACCCTCCTCTCTGGCAATGCCTTCGGTGTCCGCCGAAGGGCAAGAGATAGGGCCAGGGCCAAGCACATCCACGCAGCCACAGGTAGACAGTGATGAGGGAGATGAGTCTTGGCTGGATCCTCGGCAGCGTCGCAGAGATAAGCGCACGCAACAAAAGAAAAGGCGTGCCAGAGATTAGGCTGAGTCACTGGACCACACCCCACAGGGTATAAAAGGGAGTGAGGTGGCCATTCAGACTCTGTGACGGACAAAACTAACTACTATCGAGTCACATTGCATCTTTGGAAACAACATTATCGGCCTTGGATTTCTTTTACCAACTGGACAATTCTTGACTGTGGGTATTTTGTTTATTGAGTAAAAGTTCTTGGCAAGCAGCTACTGGGTTGCTGCCAAGCATCTTATCGGAAGAATTGGTTGTCTGCCAGTTTATTTAACCCCCGGCTGTCTGTTTGTGTGTGTGTGTGTGAGACGGGGACAGAACAGACATACCCTCAGGTGCTTTAGAGAATAGGTCAATCCCGTCTTCTTTGTGTCCCTCAACCATTGGACGATGGCTATCGTATCACTAGTTCAGTAAGATGTTACTAAGGAGTATATGGCCTTCTTAAATGGAAAAGACGACCCCAATTTGTTCTGTACAAGGGCTTCTCTTTGAGGGTTTCTATTTGGCCTTCTCCAGTAGTGAAATGTAAAATTTGTTACTACGGGTTCAGTGCGCGTGAGTTGGTGGGGGCGGGTGGTAATGTGACTGGGTGGGTGTGGCCAACTTTTTTTTTTTTTTTACTTTTTAAAGCATTTTTTTTACAACCTATTCAGGTGAATAGGTTGTAAAAAATGCTTTCAAAAGGTTTTAAAAAAGGGCTCTGACAATCACAGCTGTGGCACGCGACAGCCAGAGCCTTTTTTTTTTAACCTTTTAAAAGCAGGTGTCAGGTTTTCAGGCTGTCTTCAAATAAATTGCATCGCAAACAGTCTTTTATAAAACAAATTTCGATTTTATTAAGCACAGCACTTTTTACACAGACTCGTTGCAATGCACGTTGGGGATGCATTCGTTCTTAGCAGACAGATGTGCTGTCGATGTGCTTTTTCTATGCAGAATGTTGCCCCAAACTGGCTCTTGGCCATTTCTTAAGCCAGCTGATTACAAAACTGCTCAAATGCCAAGGAAGAAGAAGAAGAAGGAAAAAAAAACTTCAGTACCCCCTTGTGGATATTTGAGCTCAACACTCGTCTCTTAGCAGCTGTCTATGTATGGTTTTAGAAGCAGAAAGAAGGGAACGGTTTTGGGAAAAACGGTTTTGGGGCCTTGGTGGTACAGTGGTCTAAGGCACCCTGTTATTAAGCTGGTTATTAAGACCAGCTGCCTGCAATTACTGCAGGTTCGAATCTTGCCAGGCTCAAGGTTGACTCAGCCTTTCATCCTTTCTAAGGTAGGTGAAATGAGGACCCAGTTTGTGGAGGTAATAAGCTGACTTTGTATAAATATACAAAAGTATGAAGGCTATTGCTGAGCACATTGTAAGCCGCCCTGAGTCTCCGGAGAAGGGCGGCATATAAATCAAATTAAAATAATAATAATAACAACCTGCCATCCTATATGATCTCTTCCCGCAAAAGGCAGCTCCAAGGAAATTTTGCATACTTTGGTCTCCTTCCTGCATTTCAACTAATAATACCCCCTTGTGGATATTTGAGCTCAACGCTCGTCTCTTAGCAGCTGTCTATGTATGGTTTTAGAAGCAGAAAGAAGGGAACGGTTTTGGGAAAAACGGTTTTGGGGCCTTGGTGGTACAGGGGTTTAAGGCACCCTGTTATTAAGCTGGTTATTAAGACCAGCTGCCTGCAATTACTGCAGGGTTCGAATCTCGCCAAGGCTCAAGGTTGACTCAGCCTTCCATCCTTTCTAAGGTAGGTGAAATGAGGACCCAGTTTGTGGGGGCAATAAGCTGACTTTGTATAAATATACAAAAGTATGAAGGCTATTGCTGAGCACATTGTAAGCCGCCCTGAGTCTTCGGAGAAGGGCGGCATATAAATCAAATTAAAAAAAAATAAATAATAATAATAATAATAATAATAATAATAATAATAATAACCTTTATTGTCACTGCACAACGTATGTACGAGGAGATTGGAGGAGCTTTGCACACCCTCAACATAATACAACTCACAGTGGAAACAGAAAATCCCTAACCCAATAAATCATATTAACAAAACCCCCAGTCCTATTGCCCCAGTGTGAACATGTTACACGTTGCGTCGACCCTGCAGTCCATCATACTATGTAGTTAGGATGTTATTTCTCATTCAGGAGTCTGACAGCCCACGGATAAAAACTGTTCTTCAGCCTGTTTGTGCGGCTGGCTTTGCTTCTATATCTCCTTCCCGATGGTAGGAGGGTAAAGAAGGGCTGACCAGGGTGTGAGTCGGCCCTGAGGATTTTCCTCTCTCTAAGGCAGCGAACCGATGCGATCTCGTCTAGTGGTATCGGGGGAGGGGGAGGCAACCCACAATGTTTTGTGCTGAGCTCAACTTACTACCAGTTTTGTGGGTGTGGCTTGGTTGGCGTGGCAGGGGAAGAATACTGCAAAATCTCCATTCCCAGAGGACCCAGATTGTTGGCTGATTCTGTACATCGCTTAGAGAGGGCTGTAAAGCAGTATATAAGTCTAAAAGCTATTGCTATTGCCCTTCCTTCCTTGCCTTCCTCCCTCCCTCTTATAGTGGTGCTGTTAGAATGCAGCATTGCAGACTGACTCTGCCAACTGCCAGGGGTTCAATTCTCACCGGCTCAAGGTTGACTCAGCCTTCCATCCTTCCGAGGTCGGTAAAATGAGGATCCAAATTGTTGGGGGCAATAGGTATGTGAAGCGGTATATAAGTCTAAGTGCTATTGCTATTACTATAGGCTTCGGATAACCTTTGCCTAAGCAGCTGAAACTGCCAATTGGCTTAGTGAAGGACCTATCTTAGATTGCTGACTGTCAAATCAAAATTCAGACGCTTGGCAAATGACTCATAGTTATGACGGTTGCAGTGTCCCAGGGTTATGTTTGTGACCTTCTGGCGAGCAAAGTTAATGGGGAAGCCAGATTCGTTTACCGACTGTGTTACTAACTTAACAAGTGCAGCGATTCACTTAACAACAGTGGCAAGCAAAGTCATAAAATGGGGGGAAGGGGAAACTCACTTAACTGTCTCACTTAGCAACAGAAAACGGGGGGGTCAATCGTGGTCATAAGTCAAGGACTATCTTGTCATCCAAGAAGCTTCTTCAGTTCTGAATGCTATTGCTAATAAACAAGGTTTGCCTTTTAATAGATGGGTGCTTTGTGATGAGTAGCAGCCTTTAGTCCAGCTTTCCACTCCTGATTACCAGGGGGGTGGATGGGTGAGTGTTGAAGAATTTCCTCCCTCAAGATTTACACGGAGTGTGGACCAGATGATAAACCTTCTCGGCGGTGGCACCCTCTCTTTGCAACGCCTTTCCCAGGGAGACCATTCAACCCCAACCTTTCCTGGTGTCCTGCAAGCAATAAAATGGCAAGGATCCCAGCATGACTTTGGCTCTGGTTGACTGATTCTGAGCAACCATCACAGGAATTTTGAAAAAGACCTTCTTTATGGCTCCGTGAACTATTTGTGTTCTGCCACCCAGAATCTATCAGGTTTGGAGGCAAATTAAATAATTGTCTTCGCCAAGTTGTGCTTGAAATGTGTCAATTCCCCCCATCCCCACCAATAAATCCGTAAGTCTGATGGACTAGGCCCGTGATGGTGAACCTGTGGCACGCATGCCACAGGTGGCACGTGTAGCAATATCAGTGGGCATGCCAGCTCAGCTCTGGTGCACATGCACGCACTGGCCAGCTGATTTTTGGGCCTTCTGGGCCCACCAGAAGTAGGGAAACAGGCTATTTCCTGCCTCCGGAGGGCCTGGGGGTGGGGAGGTGAGGAAAGCCTGTTTCTCTTTCTCACCTGGCTCCAGATCCTCTCTATGCATCTTTGTAGGAGTCTCTGGAGGCTGGGGACAGCAAAAAAGTCACTTCCTGTCCCACCGGGAGTTGGGAAATGGGCCATTTCAGGCCTCCGAGGGAGTGGGGAAGGCTGTTTTCGCCCTCCCCAGATGCATAGAGAGGATCTGGAGCCAGGTGAGAAAGAAAAACGGGCCTATCTGGCCATTGCGTGCCAGGAGCGGGGGGGGGGGGGGATTGCGAGCGCATATGCAGGGCAGGGCACATAGAATTATGGGTGTGGGCACGCACATACGCGAACCTCCCCCGCCCCCCGGCACACGATGACAAGGTTAGCCATCACTGGACTAGGCCTATCTTTTTTCTCTGGCTCTGAAATTGGGCGGCTTAGCTGGTCTGATTTCTCTCACACTGGCTCTCAGCAGAACCCAGTCAGATCATTTCCAACAAGATCAGTGTGTCGAATGCCTTAAATCAATTCTGAGTGACTTTTAAACTAAATGGCTGATGGGCAAAGGAGTTGGGAAGTTGCAATCTAAAACTCTGATGGGGCTCAAGTCGCCTAACTGAACGGTGGCCCACTTCTTGTGTTCTGACCTAGGCTTCCCCAGCAGCACGAAGCCGAGTCCTCCTCCCGATAAACCCTTTTTATTTAATTTACAGTGAATTCCTCTCCAGCAAAGTCTTTCCTCTCCCACAGTCTTTCAAGATAGTTCACCATTACCCACCTTTCTCAGGCTTGGAGAGTGGCCAGGCCGATATGTTTCAGACACCGCCAATACTTGGCAAGAATGCAGTAATGAACTAATTGTCTCCTGCAAACTCCACTCACTCCTCTTTTATTCCCTCTGGGAGGGGCCCTTCATCATCCACCTGTGGCCTTACTCCCAAGTCGACCCTTATTCTTTAGCCGTTCTCTTCGTCTGGCAACTCTGTGCATTTGCACACTGGGAACAGGCTCCAGCTGTTTGTCTGCCTCACTGATGTCTGACTCCAAAGGCAGCTGATAACTGGCATACAGCCCTTGCCCCTCTCTGCCTCCGACGCAGAACCCTCATCAGAGCCTTCCCCAGACTCCAGGACTGGTCCAGGTTCCTCCCCAACCTCCTCCTCACTGTCCAAACCGGCTGCCAGATCTGCTGGCGGGCCACAACATCTTGACCCCTGGAGCCCATCCCTTCAAAAAGTTGCAGATTTATTAAATCTGTCTGTGGATGTATTTATTGATCAAGCTAAAAGGGAAACAAATGTTTTTTTTTCATATCCCAACAAGAGGCTACTATATTAAATCAAATGTTTAAAGTACATGTGAAGCTCTCCTGTCGCTGGGTTGAAGCTTACAGCATAGGCAACTGCTGAGGCAGCACTGGCAGGAGAATTTGGTTCGAGAGCCGAACTGAAGAAATAGACAGCCTGCTTGCAGTGAGGAGTCCATTGACAATAGTCCTGTATAGAAAAGAATCGAGAACAATCAGGTGGGAAAGTAAGTGAAGGGGTCAAACATCCACAGTGATCGTTTTTCTTCTTCTTGTGTGTCAACATTTCTTGCTTTGACAAAAGAGAGGAGTGGCTGTTTCCAGTTTGAATTCTAACAGAATAGAATAGAATAGAATAGAATAGAATAGAATAGAATAGAATAGAATAGAATAGAAAAGAATAGAATAGAATAGAATAGAATAGAATAGAATAGAACAGAACAATAGAAGAATAAAGAATGGAATGGAACGGAATAGAATTAGAGAATAGAAAATAGAAAATAGAAAATAGAAGAATAAAGAATAGAATAGAATAGAATAGAATAGAATAGAATAGAATAGAATAGAATAGAATAGAATAGAATAGAATAGAATAGAATAGAATAGAATAACAAGAGTTGGAAGGGACCTTGGAGGTCTTCTAATCTAACCTCCTGCTTGGGCAGGAAACCCTATACCATTTCAGACAAATGGTTATCCAACATCTACTTAAAAACTTCCAGTGTTGGAGCATTCACAACTTCTGGAGGCAAGTTGTTCCACTGGTTAATTGTTCTCACTGTCAGGAAATTTCTGCTTAGTTCTAGGTTGCTTCTCTCCTTGATTACTTTCCATCCATTGCTTCTTGTCCTGCCCTCAGGTGCTTTGGAGAATAGCTTGACCCCCTCTTCTTTGTGGCAGCCCCTGAGATACTGGAAGACTGCTATCATGTCTCCCCTAGTCCTTCTTTTCATCAAACTAGACATACCCAGTTCCTGCAACCGTCCTTCATATGTTTTAGCCTCCAGTCCCCTCATCATCTAATCATTTTTGCCTTTGATCAACAGCACTGTCTGTAGAAATTCTAAAGTGGGATTCTCAATTATTTGATTATCTACAAGACTTCTAAGGACGCCGTTCTCAATTCTGAAGCAGCCAAGCCAGCACATGCATATAAAGCAGAAGGAATTCATATCTAGGGACCCAGGTTTGAATTCCAACTTATGGACAAATGTTGCCACTTCTTTAGCAAACAAGAGCTAGGAGAGAATGTTATTCGGATCTTTTTTTAAAAAAAAAAAACTTTATTGAAAGTGGAAAATCCAACCATGACGAGCGAATCTATTAAAGGAGAAGCAGACCTTGACTTACGACCACAGTTGAGCCCAAAACCTAGATTGCTAAGTGAGACATTTTTGAAGAGAGGTTTGCCCCATTTTACGACCTTTCTCGCCACCATGGTTAAGTGAATCACTGCAGTTGTTAAGTTGGCCACATGGTCGTTAACTGAATCTGGCTTCCTCCCATTGATGTTGCTTGTCAGACGGTCGCAAAAGGGGATCAGGTGCAGCCGTCATAAATATGAGTCAGTTGCCAGGCATCTGAATTTTTGATCACGTGACCATGGGGATACCGCAATGGTCGTAAGCGTGAAAAAAGGTCATAAGTCATTCTTTTCGGTGCCGTTGTAGCTTGGAACGGTCGGTCACTAAACGAGCTGTTGTACGTTGGGGATTACCTGTACAAGACATGGTCTAGGGTACAACTAGGAGCCTTGGTAGTACAGTGGTTTAATGCACCCTGTTATTAACACAGCTGCCTGCAATTTCTGCAGGTTCGAATCTCTCCAAGGCTCAAGGTTGACTCAGCCTTCCATCCTTTCTAAGGTAGGTGAAATGAGGACCCAGTTTGTGGGGGCAATAAACTGACTTTGTATAAATATACAAAAGGATGAAGGCTATTGCTTAACGCATTGTAAGCCGCCCTGAGTCTCTGGAGAAGGGCGGCATATAAAATCAAATTAAATAAATAAATAAATTAAAAAAAAAAACTAGTCCTCAACTTACGATCCTTATTGGGACCAGAACGTCTACTGCTAAAGCAAGGCGGTTGCTAAGAGAGCTGCACCCAATTTTACAGCCTTTGACTTACTTATTTATGAAATTCATTTGCCGCCATCTTGTAGCCAACGATTCTGGGTGGGTTGCCACGACTGTTAAAATGGATCACTGTGAATGCGGCTTCCTTCATTGACTTTGGCTTGTTGGGAGCCAGTTGGGAAGGTTGCAGGTGGCAGTCATGTGGCCCTTGAGATGCAACAACTGTTGTAAATTACAGGCCCGGTTGCCAAGCAATGGAATTTCAAGCATGTGACCGCGGAGATACCGCAATGTTTGTTAAGCGTGAGGACCAGTCGTAAGTCAGTAATCGTGAGAGGGATCTCGGAGTCTTAGTGGACAACCAATTAAATATGAGCCAACAGTGTACGGCGGCAGCCATAAAAGCCAATGCAATCCTAACTTACATTAACAGAAGGATAGAATCAAGATCAACGGAGGTACTAATACCACTCTATAAAGCCTTAGTAAGACCACACCTAGAACACTGCATCCAGTTGTGGTCACCACACTATAAAAAAGATGTTGAGATTCTGGGAAAAGTGCAGAGAAGAGCAACCAAGACGATTAGGGGACTGGAGTCTAAAACATACGGTGAACGGTTGCAGGAACTGTCCATGGCTAGTCTAGTGAAGAGAAGGACCAGGGGAGACAGGATAGCAGTCTTCCAATATTTGAGGGGCTGCCAAAGAGAGGAGGAAGGGGGTCAACCTATTTTCCAAAGCACCTGAAGGCCAGACAAGGAATAATGGATGGAAGCTGACCAAGGAGAGATTCAACCTGGAAATAAGGAGGAACTTTCTGACAGTGAGAACAATCAACCTATGGAACAGAAGTTGCCTAAGCTTCATCACTGGAGGCTTTCAAGAAGAGACTGGACTGCCATTTGTCAGAAATGGTGTAGGCTTTCCTGCTTGAGCCGAGGGTTGGACTAGATGACCTACAAGGTCCCTTCCAACTCTGTTAATCTGTTAAAGTCAGTTTGTTCAGTGCTGTCATTTAGTGAACGGTGGCTAAATGAATGGTTATAGGCTGAAGACATTATGACTTGACTTGTTGACTGCAATGACATATAACCAACATTCCAGGCTCAATTGTGTTTGTAATTAAAAATCTACTCGTATTATCATATATATTTTTTTGGTCTACTATAGTATTAATTCAGCCTTTTTTTCTTTCCCCCTTTCTTTGTGTTATAGTTAAAATTCCAATGATTATATTGCAACTTACTATATTTTGCATAGCGCGTTTATAGCATAAGGGTATTTTTGGTTCACTTTAAATCCCAGAATCGCTCGTGAAGCCTCCAAGCAGTTCAATTGAAATGAGTCCCAGTTCAACTTTACGTTCCATCAACTCCAATCTACATCTGTAGTAAATCCTGTTCTCTGTTGTAGGTCCTTAGTAAGCCTGTCCATCCTAACCACGCTGCGCAATACGCTTTGCAGGAGCTTCCAATTGCATGCACTCCGTTTAATTATAACGGCAGATTCACCGCCATTAATTATGAAATCTGTCTCCTGCGTTATTTCCGGCAACTACTACAATTGAATTCGTTCCAAAAGTGCTCAAAATTAGGCACTGGAACGGAGTAGAATTGATGGCGCTTCCCCCCCCCCCTTTTCTTTTTTATACAGCAATTCAATATGATGGCTGTCCCAGCTTGCCAACTCCTTGTGCAGCAGAGTTGAAACAGAACATAACTAACCTTTTCATTGGAATCCTGCACAAGTCCTGTGCTGATGGAAATGTTAGGTGCCAGATGGTATTCCATCCACAGAACAGCTCCGTGACTCTTCGCACATCTGCAAAAATATATATTTATTTTATTTATTTTTATTAGTCCTATTTCTATGCTGCCCATTCTCCAAGGACTCTGGGCAGCTTACATCAAAGACAGTATACTAAATAGCATATTGCTCCCAACAATCTGGGTCCTCATTTTACCTCCCTCAGAAGGATGGAAGGCTGAGTCAACCTTGAGCCGGTGAGATTTGATCCGCTGATCTGCTGAACTAGCAGTCATCTGAGGTAGCTGCAGTACTGCACTCTAACCACTGCGCCACCTTGCGCAGATATCCTTAAATATTGATTTCCCACAAACCCTGAAGAATACCGATGGACCAACACATGCATGATGTAGTATACAAACTCCTTTTGAAATATGAACAATATTTTCCTGTATCTAGAAAAACACTATTTTCTAGATAAAAGGGCAAAGATGAGCCTACTTTGAGGGAAAACACATGCTGAAAAAACCTTTAAAATGACTTATGGTTTACGGTGGCTCAATGACTAAGACGCTGAGCTTGTCGATCGAAAGGTCAGCAGTTCAGCAGTTCGAATCCCTAGTGCCGCCTAATGGGGTGAGCTCGTTACTTGTCCTAGCTTCTGCCAACCTAGCAGTTCGAAAGCACGTAAACAAAAATTGCAAAATAGGGACCACTTTTCTTGGGAAGGTAATAGCGTTCCGTGCCCGTTTGGCATTGAGTCATGCCGGCCACATGACCATGGAGACGTCTTCGGACAGCGCTGGCTCTTTGGCTTTGAAATAGAGATGAGCATCGCCCCCTACAGTCAGGAACCACTAGCACATATGTGCGAAGGGGAATCTTTATCTTTACTATTCTTAAATATCGATTTCCTGCAAACCCTGAAAAATACTGATGGACCAACACATGCATTATGTAGTGTACAAACTCCTTTTGAAATATGAACGTTATTTTCCTTTATCAGAAATCTATATAAAAGGGCAAAGAGGAGCCTACTTTGAGGGCAAACACATGCTGAATGAACCATTTAAAATGACTTATGGTTTACTTTCCCATTATGTGAAATGCTAAATCTTAATCAGGACCAAACACTGTATGCACTCTGCCAGAAAAACAAAACTGTCTAGTTTTCAGAACTGAAAAGAAAGTTCCAGAGAAATCTTGATGAAAGGGGAAAAACAAGCTTCTTGGATGAGAAGCGAAATATTTTAAAAAAAAAAAAACCAAGAAAATCTAGTTGCTTTTGGGAAAAGCACGTTTGGGAAAAAACATGACCTGGATGACTGAGAATCTCCACAAGATGTTTGCATTCCTTCTACTTTGCATGAAATGCTTGGTTGTTTCCAGATAAAGTGGTTTGACTACCAAAAGGAAATTCTTCCTCGTTTGATTTCTAGGAAAAACAATCTCAAAAAAAAAGAATCTTAAAACGCCCAACGTTTTGCCACGATGAATTTACGGGATATTTTCTCCAAAAAAAAAGTACATTTGATGTTTAAATAAGGATCGCTCTGCAGGCAAATATTGATTTTTTATGGCATATTCTACCGTTTTACAGCTGGTGCAGCAATAACACCATAATTGGGTGCAAAGATAACCCCACAGACTCTGTATATGTTTGAGAAAGAAAATGTTCAGCCAGGCAACAGATGGCTGTATTTGGAAAGGAGAAATAAACATCGTTATAAATCAAATCATTCATATGGTACCAGATAATTTATACATTATTCATTAAGAACAATATGTTGCCTCATATGTGAGAGATTGTTTTCATTAAGCTATGACACTGCAAAACTACCCTATTTTTAAGGAAGAGTTCCTCTAAATCACGGGTCTGCAACCTTAAACGCTCAAAGAGCCATTTGGACCCATTTTCCACAGAAAAGAAAACACCGGGAGCCACAAAACCCTTCCCGTTCCTGGCTATTTCTTGAGCAGCCACAAAATTAGCATATGTAGTTGAATTAAACATTCTGTTTTCTTCTGAAACTTTTCTTTTCTTAGATTTATCCATGGTTGGCCTACTGGGGGTTGAAAAGCTCAATAAATCGCGTGCCAGCAGGTGTTACACATTGGCGGTTGGGATGCATATTTTGAGTGACAGGGAGCTGCAGCACAGGGATGAAAGAGCCACATGCAGCTCCAGAGCCGCAGGTTACTGACTCCTGCTCTAAAGGCTCAAAGTCCCTTTTTATTTCAGTTGCTTTACTTTAAACAGCCTGTTTTACTTTCATTTTCGTTTTTAGCATAGCTTGGTTAGCACAAGAAAAAAAAATCTGCTCCCAGCAATTTACCTCCTTGCAGCAAACAGCAGAGGCCTGTGCAAAACAGCTGAGAGCAAAACAGCTGACAGTCGGGAGGCCGATCCAATCAACTTGTACTAATTAGGCAGTGCTGAAGCTGTTTCTTCTTGCTGCTTGCTGCAAGGAGGTAAACTGCTGGGAGGCAGAGGCCAAAGGGTGGGGGCCAGTGGGTGGGCAGGGCTACATTCGGTGTATAAGATGCACCTAAATTTTCACCCCCTTTTAGGGGGGAAAAAGGTGCGTCTTATAGGCCGAAAAATACGGTAACTTAGAGCAGGGTTTCCCAAACTGTGAAAATCCCAGCTGGCTGGACTTCAACTCCCAGAATTCTCAGCAAAGGCCACCGTGAGTGAGAAACTCTAGGAGTTGAAGTCCACATCAGTGGAAGTCATCCCAGTTCGGAAAAAGTGTCTTGTGGAACATCCTTTAAAACATTAAATATTGCAGTTTAGTTTCCCCCACCCCTCCCCCAGATACTGACCGTGACAGGTTTAGGATGCCTTCTTCCCTGAGAGGATGTTCTGGTAAAGCTTGTTGGAAGTCAAACGTCAGAACGGTGAGGGGATCAGAGGTGGATCTGCATGGGTATTCCCAAAGTGGATGGGGCTCGGCTTCCCTCGATTCTCGGAAGTCTAAGGAATTCTAAAAGACGTGGCGAGAAAAATTGGGTCAGCAATGCAGAATTTAGAAAGAAGCACTTCTTTGAAATTCCAAAGTATTGAGGAAGTACAATAGTGGCAAAAATTGTGGAAACCTCTTGGGAAAAGTGTATTTTTGAGATTTGATGGCTAATAACACTTTTTTTTTTTTTTTTTTTGGAATTTCAAGATAATCCTATTCCACTGCTGGAATGGCCTGGGAATAGCCCAGACCTTCACCCAATTGAAAATCTACGGAGCCGACTAAAGAAACTTGTTAGTCAGAAGCAATCTAGCATAAAACCCAGTTAATAGAAGCCATCATTCAATCTTGGCTTCACATTAGAACAGCTGCATAACTCAAAGACTTGGTTCACTCCATGGGAAGACCTTGTAAGGCCGTAATTCATGCTAAAGGCTACCCAACTAAGGATTAACTGACATGGTGATAATTTCTGTATATCTCGTTTTTTCTACGTGTTTCACTTTTCTTCTTTATACTATAACTGCTACTCTAATAGCAAATCCTTCATCAAAGTTATTCCATTACATTCTTGATTAAATTATCTTTCCATTGATATATAATTTTATGGTACTACTTCCCCCAAAAGTGGTGTTATTAGCTAGTTTTAGAAAATACACTTTTCCCAAAAGGCCACTACTGTAGACAACTAGGTGGCTTGCTAAGATGAATGATCAATGACACAAGACTGAAACTTTTTTCATAAAACAGAAAGAATGAGAATAGTTTTAATGCAGGAGCGGGTTTTTTGTTTTGTTTTGTTTCAGATTCTGAATTTATGGATTGGTTACCGTTATTCTATTTTATTCTATTCTATTCTATTCTATTCTATTCTATTCTATTCTATTCTATTCTATTCTATTCTTGTGAATGCCAATGGGACAGGTTGACATTACCTGCTCCTCCTCTAAAGCCAGGAAGACAAAAATAGCCCATCCCAGCTGGGTTCACACATTGGGTCAGACCTCAGACGTCATATGGTTTGTTTAATTTCGGCTGAATGCAACCTTAACAAAAACGTACAACCCAGGTTTGACCTAATATGCAGCCCAAGTGAACCTGTGGCACAGGCACTGGTCCAAAGCAGGGGGCATTACGAGGAAACCCGGAAAGGATTTGTCTTCATTAATCGGGGAAGGGCTCCGTGTTTGCGCCCTTTTCACAGCAGATTTTGCTACACCCTCACAGCTGCTAATGTGACTCATTAAAGCCATCATCCCAGACATTTCTAAGTAGTACTTTCCAATAACTACACATTTTTGCAATTAAGTTAATTGGCCCTATGCTCTCCAACAATGAGGGTGGAGAACTTGCAAACCCCTTATTATCACGAAAAGGATGTGGCACAAAGGTCCTTGTGGGAGTAACTCGGTATTTTAAGCAACATCGTTGAATTTTCGTTTCTTGGCTTAAGAGTTTTGGCTGCGGCAAAGATTTCGATTACCGCGGCTGCTTTGTATTGTTTGCTTGGGATTGTTATACAATTGCCCCACTGCAGAGCTTCGTAATTATTTTTTAATAGATTAGTACTATTTTTTAAAGGCATGGAAGTGTTGCTGTTCTTACATTATTAGATTTTTTTTCTGGTTTTTGTTGTTGAGACTCTAGAAAGAGTGCAGAGAAGAGTTAACGAAGATGATTAGGGAACTAGTGGCTAAAACATATGAAGAAGGGTTGCTAGAATTGGGTAAGTCTAGTTTAATGAAAAGAAGGACTAGGGGAAACATGATAGCAATGGTCCAATATTTGAGGGGCTGCCACAAAGAAGAGGGAGTCAAGCTATTCTCCAAAGCACCTGAGGGCAAGAGAAGAAACAACGGGTGGAAACGAATCAAGCAACCTAGAACCAAGGAGAAATTTCCTGACAGTTAGAACAATTAATCGGTGGAACAACTTGCCTCCAGAGGTTGTGAATGCTCCAACACTGGAAGTTTTTAAGAAGATGTTGGATAACCATTTGTCTGAAGTGGTGTAGGGTTTCCTGCCTAAGCAGAGGGTTGGATTAGAAGACCTCCAAGGTCCCTTCCAACTATTCTATTCTATTCTATTCTATTCTATTCTATTCTATTCTATTCTATTCTATTCTATTCTATTCTATTCTATTCTATTCTATTCATTATACACCAAAGCCAGATCCGTCCTACATTGATAGGGTCCTTGGTGCTCTCTGAGATCGATGGTTTTCTTACAGACATTTCATTTCCAAACTAGGTAACCTCATCAGTGCATCTGATATCTCACAAGATATGAACATTACCCAGATAAGCTCTCTTCCCCTCCCTCCTGTGTTGGAATTGCTCAGTTTTGCTTCCCATTGGCCACGTAGGTTGAGAATTGTGTGAATAGAGCAGCATGGTTCTATTTGACACCCATGGCAAAATAGGTCATAAAATCAGGGACAACTCACGTAACAACAGACTTACTTAGCAATTCTGGTCACACTTGTAAGTTGAGGATTAGCTGTATACACATAGTATACTTTTGCAACAGCTAACCCTGTAAGGCAGTCTGCTTTACTCTCTATTTCAGCAGAGAGACGTTCCCAGAGAGACAAAGTTGGGTCATCATAAGACCACATCAATCAAGTTCTCAATTTGAATTTTGTCTCAGATACAGATTAACAGAGTTGGAAGGGAACCTGTAGGTCATCTAGTCCAATCCCCCGCAGGAGACCCTACACCAGTGCTGAGTTGCTCCCGGTTCGGTCCGGTTCTATAGAACCAGTGGTAAAACCAGCGGGAGGCTCCGCCCACCCGCCATGACGTCATTATGGTTGATCTGTGTATGCGCAGAAGCGCGCACTACCATTGCAAACAGGTAGTAAAGGTAAGTAGAACCCATCCCTGCCCTACATGTGATGATTCATTTGGCCTTTCACCAGGTGATAACTCACCTTTATCATGTCATCCATAATGCGCATATCAAAACCTTCACAGGTGCCACAAGGGCTTCGGATTCGCCACAAATCCTAGTGGAAGAAGAAACAAGAAGCCTTTCTCAGCATTGTAAATTCTAGTATATGATTTGACATTGCAGACTTCTTATACTGTGAACTAATTCTTGGTTCATAGCGTTAGAAGTCTGCAGTATCAAATCATATACTAGAAACTTTATATTTGGCAGACTTCTCGGCCATAGTGTGACTAGTTATATAACTGAGAAGAGTAGGTTTGCATAAATACACTGAAAGATTTCTATAATTATACAACACATGTAAATGGAGTGAAAAAGTCTGCAATGAAATGACTTCAGATACTTAAGAAGAGGCAGTTTATTTAGGGGAAATTTCTGGTAAGCGAAAGAAAGAAAGAAAGAAGGAAGGAAGGGAGAGAGGAAGGAAGGAAGGGAAGGGAAGGGAAGGGAAGGGAAGGGAAGGGAAGGGAAGGGAAGGGAAGGGAAGGGAGGAAGGAAGGAAGGAAGGAAGGAAGCTCTCCTTAACAATGGAAATTTTGGGTTCAATTGTATTAGTTGTAAGTCGAAAGCTACCTATAACTTCATAGATAGATAGATGATAGATAATTGCTAGATAGATGATATAGATAGATAGATGATAGATAGATGATCGATAGAGAGATGATAGATGATAGATACATAAATACCGTAGATAGATGATAGATAGATATAGATAGATGATATAGACAGATAGATAGATAGATGATTGATAGATATATGATAGAGAGATGATAGATACATAAATACCGTAGATAGATAGATAGATAGATAGATAGATAGATAGATAGATAGAGATAGATAGATAAAGATAGAAGAGAGAGAGAGGACATAGAAGTTCATAGATATTAATTTGAGCAATAATCCTCTGCTTTCCTACCCCATAGGACAATCAAGGAGCTCAGCAAAATGTTCAGCTGGAGGTATAAAATACATTCCTCAGACAAAAGAAGTTTGAAACCAAAACAAATTATTACAGGAAATGTCCTCACCTTGAATTCCACAGTCATCAGGTGGAGAGAAGCCGATTGGGGAAGGACAGTCACATCACTGGTGAGATGACTCTCCAATGCCGTCCGGGTGTACCAGAAAAACAGATTATGCCAGGGCAGCAAGCTCGTAGAGAAAAAGGGCTCAGCAATTAAAAGGGATATCTCAGGGAAAGAGAAAGGGGGGGGGGAAAGGAGATGAATATTTGAACCTGGCCTATGTGGGTAGAAAAACCCAGAAAAACTCAATTTTCATCATCAGCCCCAGCCATCTTTCAACGTGTAAGTCAACTATTACTTGGTCAATCTCTTCCCACCCTGCAAAGCGGCACAATTTTAAATATTCTCCTTGTGGCTAAAAGGAGAATTGTGGCTGCAGTCTCATTCATTCATTCATTCATTCATTCATTCATTCATTCATTCATTCTGTCAGTATTCTGATGCTGCTATAAAAAGGAGGAGACGAGGCTTGACTTTTCACCTACTTATTTTCTCTGTAGATAATATCCCCTAGGAGATGGGAGGGGAGGGGGACATTCCTGTGGGTTGAGGTCAGAAGCTGGGGAGACTGACTTGGAAGATGGCCAATGAGAAGATGAGAATTGGGGAATGGAAAGGGAAGGGTTTGGGGGTCAGAGGGTTAGTATCGGCTATGACGAAGTCGAGGCCAGATCTGTTATACTCAATAAATGGAATATTTCAGCAAAGATTAATTGTTTGGGAGTGCAATTTATTTGAGATGACATCAAAACCTGACACATTCATTCATTCATTGTCTTGAATTGAATTATGGCCCCTGCATTCACTTCTTCCAGAACACAGAAATGATCTTCAGGGGAAGGAAACGCAACCGGAGACTGAGATTGTAACCAATTCTCCCAAAAAGCCTCTTTGGCTCACATTTTCCAAGTCTGGGAAATCCAAATTTAGGAAAATCCCTAAATTGCTGGGCTGAAGATCAAAAGGATCCCTCCCCACCCTGGTCCCTAATGATGGGAAAGCACATCATTAGCACCTCCATTCCCCAACCGGAATTGCCTGCTCAGATGTCTTACCTTTCTGTCTTCAAAATCGGAGGGGGTTAACAATTCCGGGTGTTTCTCTAGAATTGTAATTTTATCTTCCAAACGGTTGGCCCTAAAAATCTTTAGGGGGGGAGGGGAAGAAAAACAAAAGAAAAACTGTTAATGCTCTTGTGAATATTTTTTTTAAAAAAAAAATCGATGGGGGCAGGAAAAGCATTGACAGTAAATATTGACACTTATCAAATTTTGATACTGTCCATGGCACTCAAAAGATGGGGAAGAAATGGAGGTAGTGAGAGGTTTTATTTTCCTGGGCTCCAAGATCACCGCAGATGGGGACTGAAGCCAAGAAATTAAGATGCTTGCTCCTGGGGAGGAAAGCCATGGCAAATCTAGACAGCATACTAAAAAGCAGAGACATCACCCTGACAACAAAAGTGCCTATAGTCCAGGCGATGGTTTTCCCAGTTGCAATGGATGGCTGTGAAAGTTGGACCATAAGAAAGGCTGAGCGCCAAAGAATGGAGGCCTTTGAACTATGGTGCTGGAGAAGACTCCTGCAAGTCCCTTGGACTGCAAGGCGATCCAACCCGTCAGTCCTAGAGGAGATCAACCCTGACTACTCTTTAGAAGGCCAGATCCTGAAGAGGAAACTCAAATACTTTGGCCACCTAATGAGAAGGAAGGACTCACTGGAGAAGAGCCTAATGCTGGGAAAGATTGAGGGCAAAAGAAGAAAGGGACGGCAGAGAACGAGGTGGCTGGATGGAGTCACTGAAGCAGTCGGTGTGAGCTTAAATGGACTCTAGAGGGTGGTAGAAGACAAGAAGGCCTGGAGAAACGTTGTCCATGGGGTTGCGATGGGCACAATTTCGTAACTAACAACAACGTCACTCAGTTTTGATTTTTGTAAAATATACATATCTACTATAAAATTTAAGTAGATTTGATGTTTATATAAAACATAAAGACAAAACGGGAGGATTGTTCTTTTGTTCTTGTAAATCTTTTGTTCTTGTAAATCAGTAGGAGCAACAAATCATTTCCCTGGCAATGGGAGACTCTGTCACCTGGAATGCAATTTCCAGTGAAAAGTGTTGCAATTTTCAGGTGATTTTTATTCTTGGAATATTACAGGAAGTCCTTAATTTACACAGCCATTTGTTTAGCAACCATCTGAAGTTACAAAGGCACTGGAAAAGCAACTCACAGCCAGGTCCTCAAATTTATAGCCGTCCCAGCACTACAATCTCATGATCAAAAATTCAAGCGCCTGTCATCCAGCATGTATGTATGAGAGCTGCGAGGCCCTGAGCTCAAGCTTCTGACAGACAAAGTCAACGGGGAAGGCAGATTCACTTAACGGTTGTGTTATTCACTTAAAGTGCTGCAGTGCCCAAAACCAGCTTTGTTTGGCAATGGAAATTCTGATCTCCGTTGAAGTCAAAAGTCGAGGACTACCAGTATTGATTTATTTCGGGATCTGACTGTCAAGACTGACTCGAACATTCACCTTATATGCCGCTTGGCTCGCAGCTTGACAAACAATAAGGGGTGTGTTGTGTTCTGGAATGCAAAGGTGGGGCGAACAGCCTCCCAGCATCGTTGGTTCTCGTGAGACATTGCTCCCACCTCAAGGACACCCAGAGCAGATGCCACAGCAGGATTGGCTGGTTCCCAAAACAGAATGAACTGAAGGGATTGGTGGCTGTAATGGACTGTAGGTGGCCCGTGGGGAAAAGCGGGAATGACCTATGCGTGGGACCCTCACAGCCGGTTTTGCTTCTTCTGTGCCAATGTGGATTTATTCAGTAAAGTTTATACTCCCGGTAAAAATAATGTCCCAGGAGTTTCTTTTTCTGGATTCGCCAACTGGACAGTTGACATTAAACCAGCTCTGAGCTTCCCGTGCAAATGCACGCATAGTTAATTTCCCCTTTCGCCACGGGCCGCCCACAGTCCATTTACTCTCGATAAAATAGCAGTCCCAGGAGTTTCTTTTTCTGGATTCGCCAACTGGACAGTGGACATTTCTTGCTGCTCAGAATAGCAAGAAGTTAAGCCCAGCATGGAAGATAAATATAGGCTGCTAATGTTTCGTGACCAAACCATGGTGGGAAAATAATGAGTCAATGGGAGTTCACCTAGGAGAGAATAGTATGCTGTATTTTTCGGACTATAAGACGCACTGGAGTATAAGACGCATCGAGATTTCGAAGAGGAAAACAAGAAAAAAAAGTTTTGGGCCTCTGTGTGTCCGATTTTTGCCCTCCCCAGTCCCCAGGAGCACTCTGCAGGCCTCCCAAACCCTCTGTGCCAGTGGTGGGTTGCCCCCAGTTTGGACCTGTTCTACAGAACCAGTAGTAAAACCGGTGGGAGGCTCCGCCCACTGACCCTGATGTCATCAGAAGCGATCTGCACAGGCAGATCGCACCCATCCCTGCTGTGTGTGTCCCATTTTTGCAAGAATGGGACACACAGGGCGGGGTTTCGGGAGGCCAAAAATAACCGTATTCGGTGTGCAAAGTGCACTGACATTTCCACCCTCTTTTGGAGTGGGGGGAGTGCATCTTATACTCCGAAAAGTACAGTACTGAAGACACAGTGACTCTGAGAAACAATACTCTTATGTTTGCAAAGTCTTGACCAAAAAAACCCCATATTACTTACTTTCTGCATGAGTGAGCGAGAAAGCGAAGAACCCTCCAGCGTAAACACCTAAAATGAAGAAGATTGTGAGGCTGGCTTCATTATTCTAAACCGGTTCAGAAGCCCTGGGATGGGGTTAGAATGCTTTGTCCAGCATCCTGGCTAGGGAATTCTGGGAGTTGAAGTCCACACATCCTAAAGCTGCCAAGTTTGAAAAACACCGGGTGACAGCAAATGAACTATATTGCCAACAGAAATTATTTATTCCCTTCCACATTATGGTGGGGACATTCTGAGACTCTTCCTAGCAATTTCCCGTGCTCCACCAAGTCTTTTGACTGGTTGCAAAGAAGCTTCCAGCTGGCTGTGCATAGAAAAGTACCCTCAGCTGTTCTCGGGTTGGGAATCAACCATGACACAAAGTCACAGCTCTCCGGAGAACATCCTTTCAGGACATTCTGAGTCTGGCATAGAGCAAACGGCTGTTTGTGGGCTGGGACACATTTTCCAAGATTGCCATGTACTCTTGAGAAACCTCACAAAGAACACCAGCTGTGAGCTCACCCCGTTCAGGCACAAGCATCTGCTTCACAGGAGCTGATTAATTAAACCAACAAGACTGTGTCACTGCACTCAGGCTGAGAATGTAGTGGAAGATGCTCTCTTGGATAGCTGGGACTTTGTGTCATGGTTGGCACGCACGCACGCACGCACACGTAAAGAATATGAATATATATAGATGCGTGGGTGGGTGTATATCTACCTATCATTCTACCTATCTATCTATCTATTTATCTATCTATCTATCTATCTCATCTCTCTCTATCATCTCTCTCTCTTTCATCTATCAATCTATCTATCCTCTCTCTCTATCATCTTTCTCTCTCTCTCATCCATCTATATCTATCTATCATCTATCTATCTATCTATCTATCTATCTATCTATCTATCTATCTATCATCTATCTATCTATCATCTCTATCTATCATCTCTCTCTCTCTTTCATCTATCAATCTATCTACCCTCTCTCTCTCTCATCCATCGATATCTATCTATCTATCTATCTATCTATCTATCTATCTATCTATCTATGATCTATATCAGAGGTCTTCAAACCAGGGGTGAAATCCAGCAGGTTCTGACGAACTGGTAGCGGACATTTTTAGTAGTTCGGAGAACCAGCAAATACCACCTCTGGCTGGCCTCCGAGTGGGGTGGGAATGGAGATTTTGCAATATCTTTCCCCCCCCCAGGAGTGGGGAGGGAATGGGGATTTTGCAGTATCCTTCCCCTGGAGTGGGGTGGGAATGGAGATTTTGCAGTATCCTTCCCTTGCCATGCCCACAAAGCCACACCACACCCACCAGGCCACGCACACAGAACTGGTAATAAAAAAATTTGGATTTCACCACTGCTTCAACTTTGGCAGTTTTAAGGCAGTTCCAGGCAGCTATGCTGGCTGGAAAATTCTGGGAGTTGAAGTCCACAAGTCTTAAAGCTGCCATGTTTGGGGACCCCTGATCAATATCTTTACCCCTCTCTCTCTCTCTCCCTCCCTCTAATCTATCTATAGATATATACCTATATCTGTATCCATTTATCTATCTATATCTAAGTCTGAAAAAACAGTTATAACTCGCTTTTTTCAGTGCCGTTCAGTGGTGGGTTTCTACCGGTTCGGGCAAATAGGTAGCGGCGGTGGCAGGAGGCTCCGCCTACCTACCCGGATGTCATCACTGATGCGCTGCGCATGTGCAGAAGGTTCTATGCATGCGCAGAAGCACCGTGTGCGAATGACGCAAGCACGCATACACGCTCACAGTTCTGAACCGGTAGCGAAGATAAGTGAAATCTACTACTGGTGCCGCTGTATCATGGAACTGTCACTAGAAGAATTGTTGTAAGTCGAGGACTACCTGTATACTATAGTGATACTGTAAAAAAAGAAAAATGAAACAGGGCAGCTTTGTACCTTTTCTGCTCCAAGGTGATGAGCTAAGACCGGGAGAAGACTACCATCACTCATGCTCAAGCAGACGCTGTTCGGCTTAAGAACCTGCCAAGAAAACAGGAGCATCTTAGTAGTTTCAACCCAAGGAAAAGACTGCAGCGTTGATGGGCAGGTGGCTCTTATCTGATGGCTGTCTAAAGCTCTCTCATCCATCAAGCAGCACTTAAGGTATTTCAAGGAAACAAACAGATGCATTACTTACAGTAAGCAGGGAGCTTACCTGCAAGAAAAATCCATATACAGTATCTTGGGAGCCGATTTCAGAAACTTTTTATTTACTTATTTATTTTGGCTTGAGGGTTTGACCCATTCACTTTTTGCGAAACAAGATTGATTGACAATAGGGCCATTCGTTCAAACAACTTCCCCTCCCAGGTATATAAGCAGATAGATTTCTGAGAGGCAGAGTCAGATTGGCATCAAGCTACCCTGTTTCCCCCCAAAATAAGAGATCCCCTGATAATAAGCCCAATCGGGCTTTTGAGCGCATGGCAATAAGGCCTAGCATTTATTTCAGGGTTCAAAAAAAATATAAAACAGGCTTTTATTTTCAGGGAAACACGGTATCTATCCATCTCTCTCTCTCTCTCTCTCTCTCTCTCTCTCTCTCTCTCTCTCCATCATCTATCTAGCCAGATCTCTCTCTCTATCATCTATCCCTCTATCTATCCAGATCTATCTATCTATCTATCTATCTATCTATCTATCTATCTATCTATCTATCTTCTATCCAGATCCTCTCTCTCTCTCTCTCTCTCTCTCTCTCTCTCTCTCTCCCTCCCTCCCTCCCCCTCCCTCTCCCTATCTACCCACCATGTTTCCCCCCCAAATAAGACATCCCCTGATAATAAGCCCAATCGGGCTTTTGAGTGCATGGCAATAAGGCCTAGCATTTATTTCAGGGTTCAAAAAAATATAAAACAGGCTTTTATTTTCAGGGAAACAAGGTATCTATCCATCTCTCTCTCTCTCTCTCTCCATCATCTATCTATCCAGATCTTTCTATCATCTATCCCTCTATCTATCCAGATCTATCTATCTATCTATCTATCTATCTATCTATCTATCTATCTATCTATCTATCTTCTATCCAGATCTCTCTCTCTCTCCCCCCCTCCCTCTCCCTCTTCCTCTCCCTCCCTACCCACCCTGTTTCCCCCCCAAATAAGACATCCCCTGATAATAAGCCCAATCGGGCTTTTGAGTGCATGGCAATAAGGCCAAGTATTTATTTCAGGGTTCAAAAAAATATAAGAGAGGGTCTTATTTTCGGGGAAACACGGTATAAATTGGGAGACTGTGAGTTCTAGTCCTGCCTTAGGCACAAAGCCACCTGAATGACCTTGGGCCAGTCACTCTCTCTCAGCCCTAGGAAGGTGACAATTGTTCTGACCTAGGCTTCCTTAGAAAGCATGAAGCAAAGTCTTTATTCCAGCCAAACCTCTTTTATTTAAATGACTGTGAATTTCTGTCATTCACAGTCAACAAGGCTTTGGCAAACAGTCTTTCAGAGGAATGTTTATCAACACCCACCGTATCTCCTTTGGAACGCTGCCAGAGAACCAATTTCCAAATGCAGGGCAAGGCCAAACTTGGCACGGATTCTATTAGAGACACCAACAGAACTTTCCAATCTTGAATCGACCAAATGAACTAACTGCTTCCTGCAAAAGTCCATGTCCCGTTTGCTCCTCTTTTATGTCCTATGGGAGGGGCCAATTATCTCCAAGGTGTGGCCTTACTCCTGAGTCAACACTACTTTCTTAATTGTTGTCTTCTGGCAGCTCTGCGCATGTGCACACTGGGAACGGGTTCCAACTGTTCCTCTGCTCGCTGCTATCTCCCTCTCTGCCTCTGACTCAGAGCCCTCGTCCGAGCTTTCCCCAGCCCCCAGGACTGGCCCAAGTTCCTCCCCAACCTCCTCACTGTCTGATTCTGCTGTCAGCTCTCCTGGCTGCAGGCAGGCCACAACAACAATGGGAAACCACTTCTGAAATTTTGCCAAGAAAGTTGCAAGGACACTTCAGGCAATCTCCAGGAGTCATTACTTATTCAAAGGCACAACAACTAAAAGATTTCTTTAAAAAATCTAGTTTTCTTCTGTTTCTGGGGAATCCTACCATAAGACCCTAACAAGGAAAACTCTCTCCAGTAAATTCTTATGTCAGTGAATATATTTTTGTTCAAATGATGCTTGATGCTTGACAAATTAGGATCATTTTTTACTGATTATACTTTCAAACTTCTGCACGTTTGAAACGTTTTGTCATAAAAATATGAGATCTGCTTTTTTTTTTTTTACACCTGCGGGAATAATAGCTCATTGTCCTAACAAGGTAATGTGCAAAATCACAATAAATACGACTGAGTAGCAGGACTATGAAGTTGCATTAATGAGTGATCATATTTCAGACCCTCAGAAATTCAGAAATAATGTAGCCTCAGAAATATCTGAGTAAGTTTTACTTAAATCTCAGAGGTCAGGGAATACAGGTCTAAAGAGAAGACAAATCTGATTACAGTTCCTTAGTAAAAGGTGTTCCACAGAATTAGCATTACAGAATTCAATCAGAGAATTTAATCTAGCTTGTCAACATTATAGAAGTTACTGTTTTGATTCAGACTAAACTCAACAATCATGCAGTATTTAAGTACGTGTTTAATAAGGTTAGTGGTTTGCAAAACTCTTAATTGTTGTAATAAGCATGCTGATTCATAACCTTTGATTTCTTAATTTTTATTTTACTGTACGTCAAAGGCTTTTAGCATCTGTCATATCAGCTGAAGATTCGGAAGACTGCAATCTTAATACATTTGGAAGATGCCAGCTTGGGAAACAATGGTTTACAGAGACCTAGAAAAACAAATTACTGGTATTGTTCGCAACGGAAGACTAAATAGAATTAATATAGGGATAATTTCCTTAGTGAACAAAGCAACCCAGACATCAAGGTAGGAAGTCGTCACAGGTGATCCTGTAAATCTTACCTTCTTCAGAGCTTGCAAATAGCACAATGTGCGGTCCCAGTCATTCTGTTCACCAAACCGTGGGCGGTTCCATAACAGGTGAGCCTGACACACGCACACTGGCCTCTCGGTGTGTTCAGAAGTCTTTGATTCCTCATTTCTAAAACCACAGGATTATTTTTTTATTTATTCATTATTAAATTTATATTGCCGCCTATTTGCCCATAGCGGTTCAATAGGATTGACTATTATTAGCAAGGTGACTCCTTTTTTTTCCCATATTTTTTTATTATTAACATATATAAAAAAAGAAATTAACATACATAACATACATAACATATATGAATCATAATATATAATATATTGCAATATACAAAATACAAACAAACAAACAAGTGCTTCTCCACCCCTCGGGATCATTCCTGCTTCCAGAATCTTAAAGTTTCTTCTGGTGATTGTATCCCTCTTCCTCCAGAAAACACATATGTTAGGAACTGTTTCCAAATTCCATTAAAATCGTTTACCTTCATTATACCCCTCCTTACTTTAATATTGCAGGTCAATTTATCATTTATGGCAATATCCCATACCTCCTTATACCATTCTTCCAAATTATAAACACCTTGTATCTTCCAATTCCTAGAAATCATTAGCCTTGCTGCGGTCAACAAATTTATTATCAATTCTTTAGTCTCTTTTTCACCTTTTATATCTTCCAATAGTGAGAGTAATGCTACCTTTGGTGCCTCTTCTACCTTTATTCCTACAATTTCTTCTATCTCCTTAAACACCATCTTCCACAATTTTTGCACAAATTTACACTCCCACCACATATGTAAATACGTTCCTTTTTCCCCACAACCTCTCCAACAGTTATCTGAATAGTGCTGATTCATATTACTTAATCTAACTGGAGTTAAGTGCCACCTCCATACCATTTTGTAGTAATTCTCTTTTATTCTTACTGACATATTTCTCAACACTCTTTGTTGCCGAATTCTGTCCCAACTCTGTTGCCCTATTTGTATCTTCAAATCAGTTTCTCATACCATCTTTCCTAAATTTCCCCTCTCCTCTTCCTCCGACAATATTTTGTAGATTCCGCTCATTAAGCCTTTTATCGCTTTATTTTCTTCCTTTACAGTTTGATTTTTTTCAATTAACGAGGTTTGAGCAAGGGGACTCCTGCCTCTCAAATCAGCTTTTACTCGAGCCAAAATTATGGAACAAAGGAACGTTTTAAGAGACGCTCAGAATTCCTAGTCCCGTGATGGCCAATCTACGGCACTTGTTCTGGAAGTGGCACGCAGAGCCATTTTTCCAGGCACACGACCTGTCACCCAAGTCACCTGCAGCTGCGCATGGGCGCACGCCCCGCCTGGTATTCAGGCCTCCGTGGCGCATGAGTGCAATTCAGGGGACCCAGCTGGTTTTCAGCTCTCCTGCGCGTGCACGCGTGTTTATGCATGCGCGCGAGAGTACTGGTGGTGCAGTGCACACGCATGCGCCGATGGCATTTGAGCACATACATTGTGCGCACAAAAACCACACGCATGTGCAGATGGTGCAATTGCGTGTGCGGCGCGCAGTGGGGTGTGTGCAAAAGCTGTGCGCATGCACAGATGGTGCGGTTGCACACGCAGCGCACGGTGGGGGGTGCGCATGAAAGCTTCGTGCCTGCACAGATGATGCAGTTGCATGCACAGCGCATGGGAAGGACTCGCGCATTAGTGCTAATGGCAGACAAGCGTGAGAAGCATGTGCCTGTTTGACACTCAGTGAGTAAAAGGTCCGCCACCACTGCCCTACCCCAGGGGTCAGCAACCTGCGGCTCTGGAGCCGCATGTGGCTCTTTCACCCTTCTGCTGCGGCTCCCTGACACTCAAAATATGCGTCACAACTGCCAATGTGCATCACCGGCCAGCACGTGATTTATTGAGCTTTCAACCCTCGGTTAGGCCAACCATGGATAAATCCAAGAAAAGAAAAGTTTCAGAAGAAAACAGAACGCTTAATTCAACTACAGATGCTAGTTTTGTGGCCGCTCAAGAAATCGTCAGGCACGGGAAGGGTTTTGTGGCTCCCGGTGTTTTCTTTTCTGTGGGAAACAGGTCCAAATGGCTCTTTGAGTGTTTAAGGTTGCAGACCCCTGCCCTAGACTGTTGTCCGATGTTCCCTAATAATCTCCCAGCTTTCAGAGATCGAGATAATAAAGACTTTCCTGTCTAACACGCTTCATTTGGTCAACGGCTCCCATTTCCGTTCCACATCTTGAGTTACCTGCTTTTTTGAAGCTTATACCACATAGAGTAATCATCATGGAAAGCCGTCAAGTCCACGCTCCGGCCTTGGGTCACAGGTTCCTCATTTGGAAGGAAATAAACACACTGCATCCAGTGGTCTCTCCACTGAAAACAAGGGGATAAAAGAGCAATTTGAAAAAGCAGAGGAGAAGTAATTGCCGATTAACTTCAGCGATGTCGCAAAAGGCTTTCGTGGGGGGGGGGGGGGGGATTGAGCAAAAAACATGGAACTCCAGCAGCAAACAGCAAGATTATTCTTTTTTTAAAAAAATTGTGTATTTATAACACAACACAATATAACAAACACAAAACACATAACCTATGTTCCCTTTTTTCAACTCTTTCATAACGGTAATCTTCTAATATTTACATATTACCCCAATTCCCCTTATACTATTCATTTCCTTCTTGTCCCATTCTCTCTTATTTACACTATAATTCCTAACATTCATGATACTAAGTTTATACATTTTATACATTGTCCTATAAACATTTTACATTTATGATTTCTCACCTTTCATTATTGTTCACTATTTCTAATCTCCAGCCAGTTGTACCATTTGTTTCATATTACATAGTATTCCGTATCTTCCTTTGCTTTAAATTCTTTTGTTAATTTGTCCATCTTGGCACACTCTAAAAATTTTTTATCAATTCTTCCTCTGTTGGTGTATTTTTCCCCCCCAATTTTGTGGATATGATATTCGTGCGGCCGTTATGATATGTAAAATTAAGTATTTTATTTCTTTAGTATATTTTCTAGTGAATATTCCTAACAAAAATGTCTCTGGTTTCCAATCAATAGAGAGGAGCTTGCCCCGTTACGCAGCACTAGGGATTCGTACCGCTGAACTGCCGACCTTTTGATCGACAAGCTGAACGTCTTAGCCACTGAGCTACCGTGTCCCTCATGTAAATATCCTTATTATCATGAAATTCTTGGTAAGGCAACAAAATGTTAGAAAGCTTACCGGGTTCTCTTCAAAAGTGCTTTGTACCCAGTATGGGGCCAACGAGCATTTGATGGACCCAGCAGGATCCATGTCAATCTCCCACCAGGAAAGGACCACTTGGGCTTTGCCAGACTTGATGGGTTTCAGCTTCACTGTGTAGGATGCAGAAGCTCTGCTGACCGGCTTACTGAAATCTATACTGTGGAAAACAGCGAAGTGAAATCAGCTCCTTTTAAATGGCAGCTTTTCTCCTGGGTGGTTAAATGTTAAGCAGCATTTCTAGAATAGAATAGAATAGAATAGAATAGAATAGAATAGAATAGAATAGAATAGAATAGAGTAGAGTAGAGTAGAGTAGAGTAGGGTAGGGTAGGGTAGGGTAAGGTAGGGTAGGGTAGGGTAGGGTAGGATAGGGTAGGGTAGGGTAGAATAGAATAGAATAGAATAGAATAGAACAGAACAGAATAGCTTTATTGGCCAAATGTGATTGGACACAGAAGGATTTTGTCTTTGGTGCATATGCTCTCAGTATACATAAAAGATACATTCGTCAAGAATCATAAGGTACAACACTTAATGATAGTCATAGGGTACAAATAAGCAATCAAATCATATTAGGAAACAGTCAATATAAATCTTAAGGATACCGGCAACAAGGTTAGTCAGTCTTAAGTAGGAGGAGATGGGTGATAGAAACAATGAGAAGATTAACAGTAATGCATTCTTAGTAACTAGTTTGACAGTGTTGAGGGAATTATTTGTTTAGCAGAGCGATGGCGTTTGGGAAAAAACTGTCCTTGTGTCTAATTGTTCTGGTGTGCAATGCTCTATAGCGTCATTTTGAGGGTAGGAGTTGAAACAGTTTATGTCCAGAATGTGAGGGGTCTGAAAATATTTTCACAGCCCTCTTTTTGACTCGTGCAGTATACAGGTCCTCGTTGGAAGGCAGGTTGATAGTAATTGTTTTTATTATGTACTCAGACACACAAAATAAACTTACAAGATATACAGGTAGTCCTCAACTTACAACAGTTCATTTAGTGACCATTCACTATATTCACTGAGAAGCCTCGGTCGTGCGGTGGTTAAGAGTGCAGTACTGCATGCTACTTCTGCTGACTGCCAGCTGCCTGCAATTTTGCAGTTCGAATCCCATCAGACTCAAGGTTGACTCAGCCTTCCATCCTTCCGAGGTGGGTAAAATGAGGACCCAAATTGTTGGGGACAAGAGGCTGACTCTGTAAGCCACTTAGAGAGGGCTGTAAAGCACTGTGAAGCGGTATATAAGTCTAAGTGCAGTTGCTATTCAAAGTTACAACAGCACTGAAAAAAAGTGACTTATGATTCTTTTTCACTCTGATGACTGTTGCAGCATCCCCATGATCATGTGATTTGCATTCAGATGCTTGACAACTGGTCCATACTTATGACGGTTGCAGTGTCATGTGAGGTCATGTGATCATCTTTTGCAACTCTTCTAACAAGCAAAATCAATGGGGAAGCCAGATTCACTTAACAACTGGGTAATTGTTGTGGTCCACCCGCAGTCTGCAGAGCTGGCAGCGGAGTCGGACAGCGATGAGGCTGAGGAAGAACATGGGCCAGTCCTGGAGGCTGGGGAAGGCCCGGATGAGGGCTCTGCGTCGGAGGTAGAGATGGGGACAGGGCCATTGGGGAGTGATGTGCGGACTCCGGAGACTCCAGAGGCTGACAGCAGAGAGGCAGAGGAACAGGAGGAGCCTGTTCCTAGTGCATGCATGAGAAGAGCTGCCAGAAGGCAGGAGCAGCTAAAGCAAAGAGGACAACTCGGGAGTAAGGCCAAGAGATGATTGGCCCCTCCCATAAGGCTTAAAAGACCAGCAACGGCTCTTGGGCTCTTTGCCGGAAAACAACGTTGAGAGATTTGCTTCTTGTTTCACTGTATTCATTTCTTGTCGGCGTCTTCTGCTTCTGAACATTTGCCAAGAGAAGCCTTTTGGCAGTTTGCCTATATATCCCAAGGTCGGTGATAAACTGAGGAATGGTGTTTTGAAGAATTTGCTTTCATTTAGTTTGGACTACGCTGAGAATGAGTTAATTCTCAGCTGTTCTAATAAAGTCTGTTTGTTTTCGAACTGTTTGCATTTAATACTAACTACTTGGGCCTGGGTCACAAGAATTATTAATTTAACAATCTGCAGCCATTCACTTAACAAATGTGGCAAGGAAAGTCGTAAAACGGGGCAAAACCCACTTCACGAATTTCCCTTAGCAACATAAATTTTGGTCACCATTGCGGTTGTAAGTTGAGCATTATCTGTATCAGGAAAAAAACACACATCCCTAAAAACAGCACCACAAGATAGACCTCACCTGAACATAGGGATGACTTCACTGAGTGGCACAAAGTCACGCATGGGCACCTGATTCAGTTGGATGTCACAGACGGAAGGTGCACCAGGGCAAACGTTCATTTCTGGTGGGAAGACAATGGTCTTCTGGACACCTTCTGCTTGGATATGAATGGGAGACAGCTTGTTCCACGACCACATGCGTTTGGACTCCACCAACTGTGCATAAATGGTGGCTCTGTGAGGCACTGCCTCACATCCCTCCTGCTCATTGAAGGATGAATAGGAAAGAAATCAAATATGGTTCATGTGCTTTGGGGAGAAAAAGAAACAATGACACGCAATAGCACTTATATACCGCTTTACAGCTCTCGCTCTCTCTAAGCGGTTTACAAAATCAGCCTATTTCCCCCAACAATCTGGCTCTTCATTTTACTGATCTTGAAAGGATGGAAGGCTGAATCAACCTTGAGACGGTCAGGATCGAACTGCTGGCAGTGGGCAGAGTCAGCCTGCAATACTGATTCTAACCACTGCACCACCATGGGAGGGAGGGAGGGAGGGAGGGGGGAGGGAGGAAGGAAGGAAGGAAGGAAGGAAGGAAGGAAGGAAGGAAGGAAGGAAGGAAGGAAGGAAGGAAAGGCAATAGCTCTTAGACTTATATACCGTTTCACAGTTCTTTTACAGCCCTCTTTGAGCGGTTTACAGAGTCAGCCTCTTGCCCCCAACACTCTGGCTCCTCATTTTACCCATCTTGGAAGGGTGGAAGGCTGAGTCAACCTTGAGACGGTCAGGATCGAACTGCTGGCAGTGGGCAGAGTCAGCCTGCAATACTGATTCTAACCACTGCACCACCACGGGAGGGAGGGAGGGAGGGAGGGAGGGAGGGAGGGAGGAAGGAAGGAAGGAAGGAAGGAAGGAAGGAAGGAAGGAAGGGCAATAGCTCTTAGACTTATGTACCACTTAATAGTACTTTACAGCCCCCTCTAAGCGGTTTACAGAATCAGCCTCTTACCCCCAACAATCTGGCTCCTCATTTTTCCGATCTTGGAAGGATGAAAGGCTGAGTCAACCTTGAGCCTGGTGAGATTTGAACTGCCAAATTGCAGTCAGCCGGCAGTCAGCAGACGTAGCCTGCAGGACTGCACTCTAACCACTGCGCCACCATGGCGCTATCTTAAAAATAACAGCTAGACAAAAAAAACCCCCTTACTTTCAGGGATTTGAGAATCAGGTCTAGGACAACTCGCTGGGGCTACCTTACTATGGCCATTTCGCTGCGGCCAACTCATCCCAACCATCCTTCCACTGGCCAACCCAGCACAGGAATTTTGCCGTTGCCATCTTGCCACAGCCAACTCACCACAGGACAATCCATGTGGGATAACTCGGCGGAACAAACGTTATCCTCCACTATTTCTTCAACATTATCTCCATTTTTGTCAATGGAAATAATGTCAAAAGAACAATGGCGGATAATATTTATTGCATTGAGTTATCCCGTGTGAAATTGTCCTGCGGTGAGATGGCCACAAGAAGTTGTCCCATTCCATTCGGAATCTTCTAGAACAGGGGTCCTCAAACTACGGCCCATGGGCTGGATATGGCCCGCCAAAACCATTAATCCGGCCTGCACGGGACGAGGCTGCCCCGCCCACATCGCCCCACCTACCTGCCAGCCCCCCACCCATCTTCTGGAGGCCGAGGTGGCCAAAAACAGGCCTGTTTTTGGCCTCCTTGGGCTCCAGAAAGAGGGAGAGGGAGGGAGAGAGAAACACACACACACACACACACACACACACACAGAAACAGAAGTCCCTCACACACACTCCAAGGCAGCCACATCCCTTCACTAACCTGCTTTCCACCCCCAGGAGCAAAACAAATTAAAGTTTAATTTGTGTGTATTGTTTAATGGACTGCTAAATTGGCCACACCCACCCAGTCACATGACCACCCAGCCACACCCACCCAGTCACATGACCACCCAGCCACACCCACCCAGCCGGTCCAGCCCCCTCAACAGTCTGAAGGACCATGAATTGGCCCCGTTTAAAAAGTTTGAGGACCCCTGTTCTAGAATCTCAAACATTCCTCAACAGATCTCTTGGAAATTGTTAAGCTGTTTTATCCCAGGAAACCGAACGTTCTCAAAAATGTCTCTGTGTATCTCTTCTAAATATTCATCAAATTTCTGTGCTGCTCTCTAAAAGCATTTTCTCAAAAGCTCATTAAATTTAAAGCACAGGTCACAGTCATGACAGGCCGAATATCCGTTTCATCGTTTTGAGAGTTGCAAGCTAGTGAACAAAACTGATCAGCTAGGAATCGGAAAATGTTTCATCGTAAGAAAAATGGAGGTTGACTGTCTTTCTACCCACCAAAGAACACAGGTGAATTTATCTTCTCTGGCCTAGTTCATTCCTTACCTGTACGAGATGCTTGTGAGCATGTTCGTAAGAGGGCAAGGCCCCTTCCCCGATCAGTTCGGTGTCAAACAGCTCCGTGATCAGGATGTTTGCACGGGATTCCATGTCTCCATCTGAAAAGCATCATACAAAACCAACATTTGACCAGTGACTCTGGAATTCAGTTTGGGCTGTTCCCAAATAAACTTGTTTTAGACTTTTCTATTAAATGTGTTTGATCTCAAACACATACAGGTAGTCCTCAACTTAAAACAACCATTCAAAGTTATGGCACACTCTGAAAACGGGACTTTTTAAGTCAAAGGTTTAAAATTTTGAAGTCTGCCCACCTCCCCAGAGAGTCAAGTAACCACTTTCAGGCTCTCAGAATACAGCCCACTTCCGCAGCTGTGCCCTGTGTGATTTACAATATTTTTGCTGGAAATTGGTCTTTACTTCCAGTTTCCACCCCATAGCAAAGAATGGGTTTGCTTAATGACTGCAACATTCGCTTAACTGCTATAAAAAACTTTTTTTAAAAATCAAGCAGGCAGTCACATGACGACCCACATTATGAGTGTCATGATTTATTGTGGGCTCAGTTGTAAGTTGAGGACTACCTGTATGGGCAGCATCTTCTTTTTAAGCTATCTAACCAACTGTCCCACCCTGCCATAAGAAATAGGGTTAGGAAAAGGAGATGCAATGAGAATTATTTATTTTATCTTTCATGAAATTGTTTCCTGTTTTCTTTCCATTCCCCTCCTCTGGCCGACCTTTTGACTTTGACCACTAGCTTCTGTGGCTGGCCCAAAGGGAAGAACAAATGGTTGCAGGAAATTAGGTGTGCCTAGTCTAGTGAAGGGATGCGGTGGCTCAGTGGCTAAGATGCTGAGCTTGTCGATCAAAAGGTCGGCAGTTCAGTGGTTCGAATCCCTAGCACTGTGTAATGGGATGAGCTCCCGTTACTTGTCCCAGCTTCTGCCCAACCTAGCAGTTCGAAAGTACGTAAAAAATGCAAGTGGAAAAATAGGGACCACCTTTGGTGGGAAGGTAACAGCATTCTGTGCGCCTTTGGCGTTTAGTCATGCCGGCCACATGACCACAGAGACGTCTTTGAGAGCGCTGGCTCTTTGGCTTTGAAATGGAGATGAGCACCGCCCCCTAGAGTCGGGAACGAATAGCACATATGTGCGAGGGAACATTTACCTTTTAGTCTAGTGAAAAGAAGGACTAGGGAAGAGATGATGGCAGTCTTTCATGGTTTGAGGGGCTGCCACAAAGAAGAGGGGGGTCAATCTATTCTCCAAAACATCAGAAGGCAAGAAAAGAAACAATGGATGGAAACTAATCAAGGACAGAAGCAACCTAGAACTAATGTAAACAGTACATAATGTCGCAAAAAACCTCCTGTGCTGTTGTTCCGACTGCACTATACAGTTCAGTATGGGTTATTTTCAAAGCAGAGACCTCTCCGAATAGGTATCCCAACTTTCAAAGTGAAGGCAGGACATCAGAAGCTCTGGCATTGTTGAAGGCCTTGAGAAATTTCTTGACGGTGAGAACAATTGTTCTGCCCCAGCTCCGGATTTCCAAGGATATTGACACACACCAACGGTCCTTATCAAATTTATTAAGTAGCAAGAATAAAGAAGACCAGCCAAGGTTGGCAA
Organism: Arizona elegans; assembly: GCA_022577455.1. Classification (NCBI taxonomy): domain Eukaryota; kingdom Metazoa; phylum Chordata; class Lepidosauria; order Squamata; family Colubridae; genus Arizona; species Arizona elegans. Next base: position 16,554,907 of record JAKOOJ010000014.1, read on the forward strand.
CCAGCCCAGAAAACAAGATACGATAAACCAAAATACTCTGATAATAAATACGAGTTGTTTCCAGCAAGAAAGCACTAGCTGCGTGTGACTTAAATAGGCTAAGGGAGTGGCCAATTATCCTCAAGCCTTACTCTCGAGGAGACCTCCTCCTCCTGAGTAGCCACTCCTGCCTTTTGGCAGCCCTGCATGCTGGAGCATTGAGGAGAGGCTCCTCCACTTCGCTCTCTCCACTTGAAGGAGCCTCTGGAGGTTCTGAAGGCCCTGGCTGAGTCTCTGCCTCTGGCACATCCTCTTCAGCCTCCTCGCTGTCCGACGTGAGCGACGGCTGCGCAGGCTGCTGGCGCGACACCACATCAGCCTCCTCTTCGTTGGGATCAGCCACGACCCGTGCAGGCCGCTGGCGGGCCACAAAAACAGTCAACCCATGGAATAGCTTTTGCCTTCAGAGGTTGTGGTTGCCCCATCACTGGAGGCTTTCAAGAAAAGACTGGACAGCCATTTGTCTGAAGTGGCATAAGTGTTCAAACAGGGGATTGTACTAGAGGAATTCCAAACTCCCTTCCAATTCTGTTATTGTATGTCACTGCACATACAGCACACCACAAAAACTCAATATTGGATTGGGGAGAAGGAAAGATCCAGTTTCCCCAACATATTGTGCAATCTCTCCAAAGAGTAAACACAGGCTGGACAAACTATTAAACTGTCATGTGGTTAGTCTGTTTTTTACTTAGCTAAACTGACTGAATCTAGCCAATTTTAGCATCTTCATGGTGAAACGAGCCACGGTATATGAGCCTAGCCTAAATGTTATAGCACTGATCAGGTATAATATAAGCATGGTAATAATTCTCCCTGTTGATACAGAGGGGCTCTAGCATAACTTTTTCCAATGAGCCTATTTGTTTTTCACAGAATTTGCAATTTTACAAAAAGTTGTCTTTTTGTTCCTGGTTGATATTAGGAAGGCTCGGGGTTGGGGTGGGGACAGATGACAAACTGGTAGGGGAAAATATTCCTCTTCCCCAAAATACACAAGGATACATTTCAAAATGGAAAAATGTTCTAAGTATATCACTAAATGCTAGTTTTCAGCATATCTTGCTTAAGCGTAGAGCTAAAAAGCAGCTAAATTTCTTCCCAGATGAGCAAGAGCAAAGGTGAAACTAAGCAGAACTGTGAATATTCTATCCACTCACAACAAAATTCCACACCTCAAGTAAACCATGGTGTAATAAAATTGTTTTTGCATGGGATGTTTGTAAATATCAGAATCAAAGCTTTTTCAAGATAGATGGATGAATGGAGAGAGGGAGAGAAAGAGAAAGAAAAGCACACAGGTTTTGGAGCACACAACAATGAAGAAACCGCAACTTGATTAACTTTGTTGAGAAGTTTCCTAAGCAGAAAATGCTTTGCTTGGAAAAAGGCTATGAAATGCTAAACTAAAATCCTGTAACATCCTCTTCTCAATCTCCTTTGGACAAATTTGAAAACTTTCCTTCCCAGCTACCAGTTTATGAGCTGAAATGCAGACGCAACATAATATTGTGCCTTTTTGCAGCAGAAGGCCCAGGAAAAAAAAAGATGCAATTCTATCAATCAGCAACTGGCAATCAGAGAGAGAGAGAGAAATGTAAAATATTCCTTAGGTATGGCACTCGGCTGAGGTGCACTGTGCCAACACAGCAATCTGATTAGTGCTAGGATGAGAGATTTATCTTCCCCCTGAACATTTCAATTAAGTAGTCCTCTAATTTAGTTGCATTTTTAAAAAATATTTTCTTGGATTGACATTTGGATAATTACGTTCTGCTTTATGCGCATGTCCGGGGGGGGAGGTCATGTGATCCTCGTTTTGCAACCTTCTGACAAGCAAAGTCAAGGGGGAAGCAAGCCAGATTCACTCAACAACCGGGTTACAGTCTTAACAACTGCAGCGACTCACTTAACATTTGTGGCGAGAAAGGTCGTAAAATGGAGCAAAAACTCACTTATCAACTGTCTTGCTTAGCAAGGAAAATCTTGGGCTCAATTTGTAGTTGTGCGCTGAGGATTACCTGTATATAAAAAATATTCTGTTTCTCCGTAAATCAAGGCAGTAACCTTACCTGATCCCACGGTAACTTCGGTAGAATGCTTGTTAATTATCTTTATTTTGTCACCAAAGCCATTCTTTTCCACTATCTTCACAGCTGTATTGGCCATTGGTTTAAAGACCTGCAACATAATCATCCTTGGTATTTATACAGTGTATTTCAACAGTTCAAAACACTATTTATTTAAATCTGTAAAGGCCGCCCCCTCCAGTAGACTCTGGGCGCCCATAATACATTTAAATATGCCATCTATATAACCTCATTAATTTTTAAAAGCTCTCCAGTGTAGAGCTGTCATTTGCAGTCGAGTTGTCCGTGACAAAAATTGAGGGTGGGGAGGAAGCTGTTTTTATCATGTAAATTCCCGAGTTTTGAGACAAGGACAGGATTTTGCTGCTTGCCTTCCTGTGAACACCTTAGAAGTTCATTGCCCTAATGCAGGGGTCTCCAAATTTGCCAACTTTAAGACTTGTAGACTTCAAGAATTCTGGGAGTTGAAGTCCACAACTCTTAAAGTTGCCAAGTTTGAAGAACCCAGCTCTAATGCAATTGCTTTTCATTTCTAGCTTCCAAGCGTCAACTCACAAAGCACCTCTGGCCTGCTCTCAAGTTGCCATAGGCAAGGGGGATGGGAAACCAACGAAGCAAACGGCAGCCAAAAAGAAAAGCACATTCTAGACATATCTCTCTCAAGGTTGTCTCTCAGGGTTACCCACAGTGGCCGGAGGGAGTGATCTCTACAACCCTTGAAATTGCTCCTTTACGAATGTGAATGATGACATACCCTGGGGGTAGGGGGGAAACAGGGTCATGATTGGGGCATAAATTACTTGGGGTCAGAGTTGGCTTCACTTGGAATGTGCCAACATGAACCTCCTAATAAATAACTGGATTTCTTTTGAAGCTTGGCTTGAGGCTCATGAGTTAATTAGGGCATCCGTCGGAACCCTGACACTGAGCTTCACTTCAGCCTGTCTCATTCCTGGTTCAGACTACAACTCCCAGATTCCCCCAGGCCACTAAAGACAAAGCTAGATGAGGATTTGAGAGCTGTACAGAGGTCCAATAAATCTGGAGGGTATCCAGTTGGGAAAGGCTGAGCTGGATGGACAGGAAGTTGCCTATATAGCCCCAGTACTTAGATGTCTTACAGTATTTTCACTACTTTCATTCTTGGGGGTATGCAAAGAGGAAGGAAACACTGGGGAAACTGCATTTCATTGGTTTTTACCATACAGTTTTGATCCAAGTAGAAATTCTATGATTTTTTTTTTTTAACATTCCTTATTACGGAAAAACCATAACTGAACAGAATAGGATCTTGGTTGGCTGAGAAAAGTGGGTGAATTTCTGCTTTTAAGAACATCTTACAAATTCGCTGCTCAGAATTGAACCAGAATCTTCTTTGACACGGTTCCCATTATATACCCATGTCGTTATACTAGGATCTCCAAATTCAGCAACTTTTAAGACGTGTAGATTTCAACTCCCAGAATTCCTCAGCCAGACAGCCTGGCTGGGGAATTCTGGGAGTTGAGGTCCACAAGTCTTATAGTTGCAAAGTTTGGAGACCCCTTGCACTATTCCAAACTCTCCCCTAAAAAATAAGTCAATAGGATCTACTTTCCGAGTTCAAAATACTATCAGAAAATTACTACAGCCAGTTTTGAACATCACTTATTGCAAAGCAACATCGCTAAGCACAAACAGTGTACAACTTCCAATAAACACCCAGCTTTTCCAAAGTAGCTTCGTGCCACTTTAACAACAAATCATTCTACTTATTCTTCTTTTTTACAGTACATTGGAAAGGGTTGATCAGTTATTCCTCTTTGCCAACTGGCAAACCTGGGTTAAATTTTTGCATTGACTTGGACAGTCAAAAACAAGGCAAATTATAACAATTTAGCAAAGTGTTCTGACTTTGTATTCTCAAGGCCACAAAGCTTCTGTTTATATTAAAACATGCATCTAATTAATGAATGAATCCTGACAAAAATAAAATGCCTGCCACATTCCAAGCTGTCAAAATTGCTTTCTTTCCTGCCAAAATGTAAATGCGAAATTAAAAGTTGAGGAACACAGATGGCTACAGACCAATGCCGGCCAAAAAGTCTTTCATTAGTCAATGGTTTAATATAAAAACTAACCCAACCTAACTTTGTCCCTATCTCCTCAAAATACAAAATTTCCTACCTAAACAGAGCCTTATTGTTATTTCAGAGTCATCAAAACACAGGGGCTTTCTTGGAAGCTACCCAAGCTAATAGGCAGTCTCTAAAGTGAGAAAACAATTTGTACAGTTTCAGGCATCTGCGGACAAATCCACTTTTTGAAACTCTATAGTTTTTTTTTTTTTATATAAAGAAGGAAGAAATTGGTATTCCACAACACACACCTATCATAAAGTTTACAATCCATTCTCTTGGATGCAAATACAGATTTCTTACACGTACAAATGTGTCTTTGTTAACTTACAAGACAAAACAAGCTCTGCATAGGAGGTTCAGCTAAATACATGCGATTATCAGCGGTAAAAACTGAGGATCTTTTGAGATACTGAAGTTCATGCACAAGAAGTTTTAATTTAGATAGTCTCTGATCCCATTATGCAAACTTTTGGCATAAAAACCCTGGCATGGATTTTGTAAAAGAAATTGTGCATACTTTTGAATAAAGATTGCTCGAGAAAGTATTGGGAAAAAGTGCTTTCTATTTTTAACCCCTTTATCGCCTTAGTTAAGGAGTTTATCTCCTTAAGTAGTTGATCTCCTGCTTAAAAATGGGTCCTTATGTGACATCTTCCCTCTGGACAATGGTAAGGGATGAAAGTTACCATGTTTCCCCGAAAATAAGACCCTGTCTTATATTTTTTTGAACCCTGAAATAAGTGCTTGGCCTTATTTTCGGGGAGGTCTTATTATTTTGGGGCGCGTGGAGCAAGATGGGGCTTCTCTTGCCGTCTTACCCGATTTCCAGCTCTGCGTTTAAATATTTTCGGGGAGGGCTTATTTTCGGGGGAAGGCTTATTTTAACACATGCGCTCAAAAGCCCTATTGGGATTTATTATCAGAGGATGTCTTATTTTTGGGGAAACAGGGTAGGTGAAATGCTTAAATCAACTTCTCGAAAATAAAATAACTGAACCTACTGGTGGCACAGTGGTTAGAATGCAGTGTTGCAAGCTGACTCTGCCCACTGCGAGCAGTTTGATCATAACTGGCTCAAGGTTGACTCAGCCTTCCATCCTTCCGAGATTGGTAAAATGATTGTTTGGGGCAAGAGGCTGATGCTGTAAACTGCTTAGAGAGTGTTGTAAAGCACTATGAAGCAATATGTAAGTCTAATTGTTATTGCTATTATTATTTTAAAATAGGAGCAGTAAGCAAAGCAGAATGAGGTCTTTGAAAAACCTGGGGCTTAGCCATCCAATGGAACCACCAGATTATTGTTTTTAAAGAATAAGGAATTATTATTGCATGATTAGAAAATAATCTTTTTTTTTTAGATTAACAGAGTTGGAAGGGACCTTGTAGGTCATTAGCCTCCCATCAAGCAGGTGACCTTACACCAAAGAAACTAGAAGCTACAGCAGCTTTCACTATCCTACGTATTTCTTTTATATCCTGATTGGCAAGAGCTCCTGAACAGGTCTTTCACATCTAACTGCAGAGACTCTCCAACACTGTCTCCTCTTTACTGTTTGCAAAGGTAGCATATTTGATGAGTCACTTTTTTCAGACTATAATGTGATTCTCTTTCTTCAAAAGTTGGTATACATGCACGGCACAACATTCTGCCTTTCAAGTTTGAAAATCAATTCACATCCGAAGTGAGAGCTGCCCTTGTCAAGGACTTCAAGAAAATAAATTAAAACGCTGGAATTCACAAAGAATGCTCTGGAGAAGAGAGCATTAAGAAAGCATCTTCAGGACCTTAGAGAGCTCATTAGAGAAAGTTATAGATTGGGTATTTCAGCATCGGCTGGAATCAGCTGGGGGGGTTTTGAAAGCTGTCAGGAACAGTAGATGATTTTAACTTAGTCCTTTCCGGCTACATTATTTACATATATTTATACACACATACATACTACCATTGGACTAGAAAAAATGTCATTAAAGTGTCATTAATCGCGGAGTGCGATAGTTCAGAAGATGATGCTCCTATACAGATAGTCTCGTTTTATGACTATCAACTAATGGAAAGGCTACAATCTGAGGCTTGAATGGCAGGGAGAGGGGAGAGAGAGAGAGAGAGAGAGAGAGAATTAGAGTTAAGAGTTCAACATGCTCAGAATTTGCAGGGGTTTTGCTCAACAAAACCAATTGCTATTGGTTTTGTTGCTATTGCTGAGCACATTGTAAGCCGCCCTGAGTCTTCGGAGAAGGGCGGCATATAAATCAAATTTAAAAAAAAAAAAAAAAAAACATGGCAAACATGGCAAAGTATTCTCAAGCACTATACTAGCAACAATAAAGCAGGGATGTAAACTCAGTTAACAATCATACTTAAAAAAAAATTCTGGAATATGGAATAGAACCTTTCTGAACTTAATATGGAACAGGATAGAACTTTTTTTTTTTTTTTCATTCACAGACTCAAGAACTGTCTCCTACTCAATTGATCCGCATGCGTTACTCACAGACAAGGGAGAAAGATGCTCACCTCAATGCCATAGCAGAAGTCAGCCCCGGCTGTCACTGCCATCATGGACAAGAGTCCAGTGCCAGTCCCAATGTCCAGGACGATGGCTTTTTCCCCTCTCTCTTTCACTCTGCTAACTGCAGCACGAATACCTTGAAAATACTTGGTGTTCTGTTAAAAGAAAGAAGGAGCCATTTTATTTCACTGTATTCCTATTTCTTAGGCCTGGACAAATGTACCCTACCACGAGGGTTTTGGGATCTGTGAGCATTTGCAAAACAATGGATTAAAACAGAGGTGGGCAACTGTGGCCCTTTTACAACCTATGGACTTCAACTCCCAGAATTCCTGAGACAGCTTGTATTTTATTATTGGCTGTTCACCGCCCTGAGTCCTTCGGGAGTAGGGCAGTATATAAATCAAATAAAAGTAAAAAGTAAAGTAAAGTAAGTAAAAGGGCCACAGTTGCCCACCCCTGGATTAAAAGGTAAACTTTCTGAAAGATGCTCTGTATAATTCTAGATGTGGCTGTACCAGGCCTACAGCACAAAAACTACCCCAAAACATCTGAAATTCAAAGTTACTAATAACTACACCCAGACAACTAAAAATAAGGCAAAAAACAAATACTCAATACTTTTTTATTAGAAATTATCAATGTCATTTAGACAATTTGTTTTTTTGCCTCACAATTTAAGGCACTACAGAGTGGGAATTCATGGAGCTACATAAGGAATTTCAACACCTAATAAAACATGGCTAAAACGAATAAATAACTTACTCGGTCCTTGTCATTCAACATGTCTGCATAGCAGGACCTGTAAATAAAATTCAATTTTCAGATCAAACGCAGTACAGAATCAGAAAGTTGCCAAGGAGTGCCAATATTATCAGAAAAGAACTAAATAAATGACAGGATGAACAATTCCTATTATGGCATATATATGAATGCGCCGAATATGAATGCACAATGATTACACTGCTATTTATAAAAGGACAGGGGAAAATATCACATTTGTGCACAGAATCTTGTGTAGTAGTGCACAGGAAATGGTACTCGTACTCAAAAAGGAAGCAAAATTGGATCAAAATCAAGAGTGGGAGAGGATGTACCCTTAGATAAACCTGCTTCAGAGCTAGGAGGCCTCAACAAGCACCCTAAATTGCACCTACAAGAAAACTAGTAACTCATACGGTTCCCAAACAGGGGGTCACCCACTATCATTCAGATGTACCCATCACTGTCTCTAGAGCAGGGGTCTCCAACCTTGGCAATTTTAAGACTTGTGGACTTCAACTCCCAGAGTTCCTCAGCCAGCAAACCTGGCTCTTTAAAAGAGGCTTTTAAAAGCATTTTTTTTACAACCTCTTCGGCCAAAGAGGTTGTAGAAAAAATGGTTTTAAAGGTAAAAAAACCAAAAAAGTTGGCCACGCCCACAGAACCGGTAGTAACAAAATTTTACGTTTCACCACTGGCAACAGACCTTGCTATTTCCTGGTGGTAATCATAATTCTCGTCTTCCTCTAACCACTCCATGGCTCCAGTAGTCGGATTGGCTCTTCCACAGAAAACCTTCATTACCGTCTGTCTTGTTTTGTTATTTGTGAGAAAAGTTCTGTTTAACGCAACATCCTATCTTTGGACACGTAAGCTCAAACCTATTGCAACAGAAAAGAAATTGCAGTTTAAGAAATGATGTGACCAACGTAGTGCCCTTGTCACGTCATAACAAAGCCTTGCTAATCTTGAGGTGAGATTTAGCCCAAGAACGGAAAAGAATGATCTGGCAGCCACGTATACACGTATATGGTGGGGCTACCTTTTACAGGTACCTTTTGCCTCAACTTACAACAGTCCATTTAGCGGCCGTTGGAAGTTACAGCGGCACTGGAAAAAGTCATATGATGTTCTGTCCCCAACCACACACACACACACCAACAGATGTTCAAGAGTTAAAGACCAAACCAGCCGGCAAAATCCTTTTCCTTATGATAACGGAACTTGGCAACAACCTAGTGGCTGCCTGCCAAGAGTTTATTATTTACGAAGAGGAGAGATAACTTCTCCCCACTTCTGATACATCCAAAGAAACAGCTCAAAAATTACGGAATTAAATCAAGTCCAGAGATAATCCAGCAAAGTCTTAAAGCAAAAGTCCGGCAATGCAGAATAGCGTGGAAGCTTTCAGCTTTGTTCGTCACAAGGTTTGACTGACCACCACGCTTCCTTTTATATCCTGTGGGGTGTGGTCCAGTGACTCAGCCTAATCTCGGGCACGCCCTTTCTTCTGTTGCGCGTGCTTATCTCTGCGATGCTGGTGTGGATCCAGCCAAGACTCATTACCCTCATCACTGTCCATCTGTGGCTGCATGGAAAATGCTTGGCCCCGGGCCTATCTCTTGCCCTTCGGCGGACACCGAAGGCATTGCCAGAGAGGAGGGTCCTGGAGAGGGAGGCCTTGCCAACTCCTCCCCTTCACTCTCGGAGTCCTCTCCTGACGATGACACAGGCTCCGGTAACGGAGCCACAACACATATGACCATTTTTCACACGACCATTGCGGCATCCCCATGGTCACGGGATCACGAATGATGCATCTTAAACATATGAAATGGGCGGCTATATCAATTTGATAAATAAATCAAAAAGAAAACAAAACTTGGGTCGATTTGATCATCAGACAGAAATCCCCTCCCCTGGAACACAGATAGTCCTTGATTTACGATCATAAGTGAGACCAATTTGTTGCTAAGTGAGACACTTGTTGAGTTTTGCCCCATTTGACAACTTTTCTTGCCACAGTTGTTAAGTGAGTCATTGCAGTTGTTAAATTAATAAACGGGTCGTTAAGTGAATCTGACTTCCCCCATTGACTTTGCTTGTCAAAAGCTCGCAAAAGGGGATTGCGTGATTCCAGGTGACCCTGCAGCCATCATAAATATGAACCAGTTACCAAGCATCCAAATCTTGCTCATGTGACCATGAGGAGGCTGCAATGGTTATAAGTGTGACAAATGGTCATAAGTCACTTTTTTCTGTGACGTTGTAACTTCGAATGGTCACTAAATGAACTGTTATAAGTCAAGGACAATTTGTATTTGTTTATTTAATATCCTATTCCAGTGATGGCGAACCTTTTTGCCATCGTGTGCCAGGAGCAGTGGGGGGGAGGGGGGGAGATCGCATATGCACCCCACCCCCGTGCATGTGCGCACAATCCCCCCTCCGCCCCACTCCTGGCATGCGATGGCCCGTTTTTCTCTCTCTCCAAGCTCCAGAGCCTTTCTAGGAGCTTGGGGAGGGCGAACACCTCCCCCCACCCCCGGCGGCCTTCCGGAGACAGGAAATGTATACACACACACACACACACACACACACACATTGGGAGACTTAGTCTCCCAATGGGCAGCAGAGTGTTTGCTAGCTGCCAGAAAAAAAAAAGCCTAGAAACTAGTGGATTGGGATTTCACTGAACTAGGGCTGCATAAAAATCTTGATTTACGTAGGAAGAACCTGGCTAAAGAGAAATACATATATACATATATATACACACACATACATATATTCATATATACATACACACACACACACACACACACACACATATATACACATATATACACATACATACATTCATATATATAAACATATATATAACCAAAGACCTACAAACATATATACATATATACACATACATATGTCTTCTCAAGTTTTCGCGGGTGTGTGTATGTAAAAAGTTAAAATCTCGGATGTTTTACACACATACATACATATCTACATATATATACACATACATATATATATATATACATACATACATACGTTCATATATATAAACATGCATACATATAAACATACATACATATCTACATATATATACACATACATATACACACATACATATATACATACATATATATATACATACATATATATAAACATATATACATACATACGTTCATATATATAAACATGCATACATATAAACATACATACATATCTACATATATATACACATACATATACACACATACATATATACATACGTGTATATATAAATACATACATATATATAAACATATATACATACATACATTCATATATATAAACATACATACATACATACACACACACACACACATCAGAGAAACCAAACTTTACAGGTTCGGTAGTTTGATTTAAGCTTGTTTGAGGGTGAGGAACTCTGCCCATGCCCATGAACCCTGTTTTCCTGGGTCAGGGAGGGAACCTGACGAATGAACTCCACACATGCTCAGAGGCACGGGGGGGGGGGGGTAAGCAACAGTGGGGCAGGCGTACCGAGCTTCCTCCTCATCCCCTGGGGAACCGAAACCCTTAACTGCCCTGCCCGGGCGGGTGGGGGGGAGAAGGGGGAGTAACATTTCCCACGGGGGACACCCCCCCCCACTCGTCCGACCCACGAGCTCAACCGGCCGCGCTTCGACTCACCGGGCGCCGCCATCTTCCCAGGATGCAACGCGCGGAGCTTCCTTCCCTGGTTGGGAGACCAATCTCCTGGAGAGTTGTGGGACCAAAGAGGTGCGGAACGACACCATTCCAATCACACTTCCGGTTAGAGGTGGACCTCTGTCCAAGCAGGGCAAGAGGAGTGGTAATCGTGGCACAGTGGCCTTCCTGTTGCTGATGCTCTGGAAGGGAAGGGGATCGTCAGCATCCCTTTCAAGTACAGAGATTTAGAAATAGGCTTAAAGCTGGAGAATAAAGTACAGGAGGCCCCAGTCTAGTTGCAAAGAATAACAGAATAACAGAGTTGGAAGGGGAACAATAACTTTACAACAACATAGTACGATTGACTTGTGGGGCGGCCGCGATGTGCAATAAATAAAGTAAAATAAAATAAAATAAAATAAAATAAAATAAAATAAAATAAAATAATAAAATAATAAAATAAAATAAAATAAAATAAAATAAAATAAAATAAAATAAAATAAAATAAAATAAAATAAAATAATAATAAAATAAAATAAAATAAAATAAAATAAAATAAAATAAAATAAAATAAAATAAATAAAATAAAATAAAATAAAATAAAATAAAATAAAATAAAATAAAATAATAAAATAAAATAAAATAAAATGTGCAGTAATGATTGTGTGTTTGTTAGTAGGATTCACTGGGTAAAGGATTTTCTTTTCTTTTTTTCCCCTGTATTTCACCTCAGTTGTATTGGGTTGGGGGGGGGGTGCATGAAGGGATGCTCAGCCAATCTCATTGTACACAGGTTGTACTCTTGACAATCAAGGATTGGATTGGCTTGGATTGAATTGACCCTGGAGGTCTTCTAGTTCAGGGGTCACCAACCTTTCAGACCTCAGGGACCACTAAATTCATAATTTTAAATCCCACGGACAACTAACTGGCGCCTGCAGGCTCAGCGGGCTGAGATGGTCAGCCAGTTCCAGGCCATGATGCAGTCCCACTGGAACAAGGCCCTCTGGCTCTTCGCCACCAGCAGCGCTTTCCCTCCAGCCTTCGCCCAAAGCCCCGCACCAGGAGGCTGAAGCAAACCCAAAGTCAGAATTTTTGCCCCACTTCGACCCTCACAAAAAGACCCCAAAGGGGGAGACTCTCTGCAACAATACAAATGTTCATTGCATGTATCCAGCCCAGGGGCCATAGTTTGAGGACCCCTGATTTAGTTTGCAAATAATTTCTCTGCGGACCACCAAAATTTTCTCGCAGACCACCAGTGGTCCACGGACCACCAGTTGGTGACCGCTGTTCTAGTTCAACCCCCCTGCTCAGGCAGGAAGCCCTATGGTACCATTTCAGACAAATTAGTTATCCAATCTCTTCTTCAAAGGCCTCCAGTGATGGAGCACCCACATTTCTGAAGTCGAGCTGTCCCACTGATGGATTGTTCTCACTGTCATGAAATTTCTCCTTAGTTTTACGTTGCTTCTCTCCTTGATTAGTTTCCATTTAAGTTGCTTCTTGCCCTGCTTTAGGGTGCTTTGGAGAATAGGTTGACCCCCTCTTCTTTGTGACAGCCCCTAAAAGTTCTCATCGCCTTCTTCTGGAATGCTTTTCAGCTTTTCCTTCTAGTCTTTAGCCCTGGAATTTTCTGCTGGTCTCCCTTTTACTAACCAGAACTGATCCTGCTTGGCTTCCAAGGGTAGACAAAAAGGGGCCAACAGTTTTTTTTTTGTTTTGTTTTGTTTCTTCCTAAGTAACTGATAAGGGTTATTATTATTTTTTTATTTTTCTTGTTAACTGCATCGAAGTCCTTCAAGAAGGCAGGGCAAAGCCCTGTTCAAATTAATATTGAAATTAATTATTAATTATATTTTATTAATTATATTTTATTATAATAAATTTTATATAATATATATATATATATTTGTTTTCTCAGGTTTTCGCGGGTGTTTGTATGTAGGTCTTTGGTTATTCGGGTCTTCTTGGGAGACTTACATATATATATATATATATATATATATATATATATATATATATATATATATATATATATATATATAAAACTTAATAATTAATTAATAATTAATAACATTTAATTATATTATATATAATATATAATTAAATGTTATTAATTATTTATTAATTATTAAGTTAAATATTATTTATTAAGTTGAAATTATTAAGTTGAAATTCATAATATTTAAAACTTTCGTTTCCCTGGGAAGAACCGGATATCGTGCTAAGGAATCCATTTAGACCTCAGCCCCTTCGAGGAAACGGCGATGGCGTCATCAAAAGGGGCCGCGGAGCTGCGAATAACGCCCAGGGACATGGCCGGGAGGCGAGGCGAGAGAAGTTCCCATGGTCCCTTGCGCGCCAGAGCGGCCTAGTCCGGTTGCCATGGAAACAGCTGCCGTGCTGCGCGTGAAGAGAAAGCGCGGAGGGTCTTTGCCGGCCGAAGCGCTGGTCCTTGCCTGCAAGCGCTTCCGAAGGGAGGCTGGGGCTGCCGCCGAGGCCTCCTCCTCCTCCTCCTCCTCGCCCGGAGAGGGCGAGGTGGAGAAGACTCTCTTCAAGTTGGTAGCCACCGTAAACTCGGAGGTGAGGCTTCGTGTGTATTTTGGCTGGGATCGTTAGATTAAATTATCCATTTAATTATCGTTAGTTTTATTTATTTTCATATTTGTTAATACGCGATGTGTTTAAGCGCGCGTGGCTGGGGGATTCTGGGAGTTGGAAGTCCACAGCATCTTCAAAGGTCGAAGGTTAACAGATTAACAGAGTTGGAAGGGATCTTGGAGGTCATCTAGTCCAACCCCCCCCCAGCCCAAGCAGGAGCCCCTGCACCATTTCTGACAGAGGGCAGTCCAGTCTCTTCTGAAAAGCTTCCAGTGATGAAGCTCCCACAACGTCTGAATTACAGAACATTGATCTAAACACAGGTAGTCCTCGGTTTACAATGGTTCGTTTAGTGACCATTCGAACGTTCCACGGCACTGGAAAAATGTGACTTCCGGTGATTGTTTTTTTTCCACATTTGCGACCGTTTGCAGCATTTCCCCCATGGTCCCGTGATCCAAATTCTCACATTTGTGTCGGTTGCAGCGTCATTGGATCCTCTTTTGTGTCCTCCTGATAAGCAAAAGTCAAGGGGGGGAGGGGAAGCCAGATTCGCTTAACGACGCTGTTATTAACTCAACAACTGCAATGATTCACTTAACAAAGGTGGCAAGAAAGGTGGTTAAAAGGGGGGGGGCAAAGCTCGCTTCACAAATTTCTCCGCGGCATAAATTTTGGGCTCAATGATGGGTCATAAATCGAGGACTAATCTTGTACTGTGAACAGTTTTGATTCTTGTAATTTTTCACTGGGCGAAACGGTGCATCGTAGGGTAACAGTTTTGGAACCAAAGGGACCTCAAATGGATGAACTTACAGAATGTGTCCAAAATCTGGGACCTATGACTCCGCTGGAATTGACATTTTGCAAATTGTGTAAAACAAGTGTATCATCATCCTCTTTTAATGACCCCATAATCCTTTGCAGGGTACAGTCGGGGCAACTGAATGGAGCAGAGTGTTTACTGGCCTATCGCCAATGCGGAGGGTGTTTTATTTTCAGCAGATATATTCTCAGCATGCCCAGAGAGAGAAATATCTGCCTCTCCCTAGTATAAAACAGTGTATGACATAAACATCACCATAAAGCAGGGTGTGACATAATACAAAATGTCATAAAATATCTCCTACGCTGTTGTTTAGCTGCAATATACAGTTCAACATGGGCTACTTCCAAGGAAGATTAACATCTCTGGATGTATCTCAACTTTTCCAGTGAAGGAAGGACATCAGGAGCTCTATCATTGTTAAAAGGAAATATCGCTGAATGCATTTCTGCACCTGAGGGCAGGATAAGAGGCAACGGATGGAAGATTATCAAAGAGAGATCCAACCTAGAACTAAGGAGAAACTTCCTGACTGTGAGGACAATTAATCAATAGAACATCTTGCCTCAGTCTAGAAATTGTGGGTGCTCCATCACTGGAGGTTTATAAGGAGAGATTGGACAACCATTTGTCTGAAATGTTAAAGAGTTTCCTGCTTGGGCAGAGGGTTGGATTAGAAGACCTCCAAGGTCCCTTCTAACCCAATTATTCTATGTTCTGTGCTGGTTTTGCACAAAGTTGGACTGTGGAGCATCCTGCCGCATTTGGGGCGGGGGAGAGGTCATTAGAGTATCTTGGACTGCATTTAAACGTCCTGCTTTGTTTTAGGACAAAAAGTAGGTTTGGTGCACCAAATATATTGTAGATTAGAACATTCAGGTCCAGAATGTTCTTGTTCTGACCTAGGCTTCCTGAGACAGCAAAAAGCACACGATTAGTCCCAAAAACCCTCTTTTTATTTGAATGGCTGAGAATTATGTTCATTCACAACCCCTAATGAGTCACAAATAGTTTGTAAAGAAGCCAACAGAAGAAGTCTGCCTCAGTCCTTCGGGATAAGGCTGATAAGCACCCACCTTTATCTCGCTTGACATGCTGCCAAAGACCTAATTGGCAATTAGCTTTACAAAGCCACACGGAACACAGAGTCAAAACGGAGCTTCAGAATTTAAACCGACCAGAACGAACAAAGTTGCTTCCTGCAAAGGCTCACGTGCCTTTGCTCCTCCTTTATGTCTTATGGGAGGGGCTAATCATCTCCAAGCCCTACTCCCAAATCGTCCCTTTTGTTTTAACTGTTCTTGCCTTCTGGCAACTCTGCGCATGCGCGCACTGGGAACAGGCTCCCCCTGTTCCTCTGCCTCACTGAGGTCCAGCTCTGGAGGCAGCACATAACTCCCAGATGGCCTTGGCCCCATCTCTGCTTCTGACGTAGAGCCCTCGTCCAAGCCTTCCCCAGACTCCAGGATTGGCCCATGTTCCTCCCCAACCTCCTCACTGTCCAACTCTGCTGCCAGCTCCGCAGGCCGCTGGTGGACCACAACAGTTCTCAGCAACCTGCAAGGATCTTGCCCTGGGACACCTGCCCCATTCCAAATACACTTACTGTATTTTGCGGAGTATAAGAAGCACCTACCTTTTTTTGGTGAAGAAAAAGAAATTTCCCTCTGCCTCTGAGCAATTTTGCCTAGTTACAGCAAACAGCCTGCTTTACTTTCATTTTTGTTTTCAGCATAGCTTGATTAGCACAAGAAAAAAAATCTGCTCCAGCAATTTACCTCTTTGCAGCAAGCAGCAGAGCCTGTGCAAAACGGCCGAGAGCAAATCAGCTGAGAGTCGGGAGACCGATCCAATCAACTTGTGCTAATTAGGCTGTGCTGAAGCTGAAAGGAGCTGTTTCTTCTTGCTGTTAACTGCAAAGAGGTAACTGCTGGGAGGCAGAGGCCAAAGGGTGGGCGGGGTTACATTCGGTGTATAAGACGCACCTAAATTTTCACTCCCTTTTAGGGGGGAAAAAGGTACGTTTTATACTCCAAAAAATACGGTATTTTGCACATCCTGGAATTACATGTCAAGATTTAATATTTATTTTTATTTTGAATAGATGTATTTTTCTATTCTCCCTAAAGGGGAGAAAGAGGAGAGATTATGCTGAGTGGGGGAATTCTGATGAAGTCCGCACACCTGTAAATCGGCCAGGTTGAGAGAAACACTGCTGTAATCCCAGGTGCTAATTGAACTTCTTTAAAATGTCTTTCAGGCCGAACCTGTTGACAAATACATACAAGAAGCTTTTACCCAACAGAAAGGGGGCCAGATCCTGCGACCTGCTCTAGGGAGCGCTCAAAGAATAATTCAGGATCTTCGTTCTTCAAAGCAAGCCAAAAGGCAGGAAAGCCGCTACCGCCTGATCACTAGCCTCCGCCCAAATATCAGCGATGGAGAAAATGCTGCACTCCAAGCAAATGAGAAAGAATCTGATGAAAAGAAACAGTCTTCCATGTCTGAGAAAGACAAAAATGACGGCACCTCAGGCTGCTGTAGAGACTTTCAGTTCTTTGATATTATACAGGAGGAGGAGGTGGAAAGTGAGACACCTGCTTCCCATTTACAGGTTAGTACTAAGTCACAGACCATCAAAAACCCGTATTAAAATGGGACAAGAGCCACTGATGCAAACAGAGTGACACGATCCCAACTACAAGCTTCCCCATAATGTATCTTAGGTTTAGAATAATGTTTTTCACTAGGGCCTCTTCAGGGGTGTTAATGTCCATTCCCAGGGCTTTTAGGTCCCTTTTCAGATATCCTTATATCGCAGCTGTGGTCTCCCTCTGAGGGGCTGCACTAATTCTCCAGACAGATCTTTCGGAATCCGACCATCAGCCATTCTCACGACATGCCCCAGCCAGCGTAGACGTCACTGTTTCAATAGTGTATACATGCTAGAAATTCCAGTGGACTGATAACAAAATAACAAAATCGTGTTAGGGATTCCATTGTTTTATATATGCACGTATGTATTCTATTCTTTCCTTTCTGTTTGTTTATGTTTTCTTTTATTCCATTACTTAAAAATGTATTAATGTATTAATAATATTTTAAGTGTTACTTTAATTGCATTCTATTTTAACTGCATTTGATAAGCTTTCCTGAGCTGTTCAGGAAGTGGATACTATACAAATATTATCAATGAATAATATGGTTTGTTTGGTTTGGGCTCCATTGTGAATCCGGCTGTTACAAAAGTCACAGGTAATATTTCCAGTAACTGATCGGTGAAAGAGGTTTTCCATAGGTTGTCCACATTTCCAGTCACAACAAGGTCAGACTTTATGATTTAGAAGCAAGTTCTAAAAACAGCAAGAGTAACCCAGAACAAAGTGCAGGCATTGATTGTGTTGCAACACAATCAACTGCCCTTTGAGTTCAGACAGCCCTGGGCTAAAATTCCTTTTGACATTATGCCACCTTTACGATGTGCGGCCTTCCTCCAGCCACAATAGCCTCTTCAGCAACTTGGAAAAGCAAGCAAGGGACAGTTCCACGTTATCTAGAGAGCATCAACGCAGGGAAAACCCGGCTAAAATTCTGCGGTGTCTGTGGACTCATTTCTGTTCATGCGATGACCTCAAGGAGAAAGAAGCTGTTATAATGGTGACATTAATTTAGATGTCGTCCACGACATCTAAATTAATGGCATTTAAACTTTCTAAACCATATAGTTGGACCCCAATGTGCCTGTTAATTCGGACAAGATGTGGCAACTTTTCATTGATCAATTACTCAAAATGTTACCTCTGTGTTCTGTTTTTTAAAAGGACGATTTACCGAGCTTCTGATGTAATTAAAAGATCAAATACTGTAGTTAGTGGACACCTGATTGTTGGTCCTTAAAATTATGTACTTCCAGCCTTACATGTCAATAAATAATAGCAGTCAAATAGAGCAAATACATTTTATAAAAAATAAAAAATATAATAAATATGAGATCAAAAAATCAAGAAATACAAGGATTGCAGCTTTTGGTATCACAGATTCCACCCCCATCCCCACCCCCCCAAATGCTTGTGAATTGCAAACTGTACCTATTTTGGCATTAAATCTAACATTAAAAATGAAGCCTTGTGTTCTCTTGGGTCCTTTTATCAAAATTGGCTTCACTTAACACAATATGGTAACAAGTGAATTAATTCTTGAGAACTCAGGAGAACATTGAACTTTGTAACTTTTTGTTAAGAGTTTCGGTGACAAGAAAGAAACTGTGTTGCCCAATTAAGCAGCGTTCTATTAAATATTTGCTCATAAATAGGGAAAGAAACAAATAGTTTATTTTTAATGTTGCCTTTTGTCCAACTTAGTTTTAAGTCAAGAAATGTAGTGTACTTTATACATTCAATATTTAAACACTCTTTTTCTGCAATTAAGTGAAAAGGCTAATTTGGAGGAAAGGATTTAATAATTTGGAAACCTTGTATTAACAGGGTTGATTTTGTATATATGATTCCATATACAGTGTGTGTATGAGAGAGAGAGAGAGAGAGAGAGAGAGAGAGAGAGAGAGAGAGAGAGAGAGAGAGAGAGGAGATGGAACGGGAGGGGGAGTTAACAGGCTGAGATATTGGATAAGGTATGCATGCCATTGTGAGTTGACCAAAAGATCACATTCTAATAATAAGTTCTCTATTGGCTAAAAAAAAATGTAACTCTTAACAGAAGTCACATCCAGATGTGATTCTTTGCAATGCCGTAGAGATGATTCGTGAACGTTTAACAGTATCCGACAACAGTAAAGAAGCAGAGGATGGCTTAAATAAAGAAGAATACGTCTATGATATCTACTGTACAGAAACTGCTGCTCCGGGGTGGATTGAGAACATTCTCTCTGTACAACCTTACACCCAGGAGTTTGACTTGGTAAGTAAATCAAAAATAGCATCTTCTAAAGGGATATCAAACATAGCGAGGCTTGTTTCTTTCCCCCCTGTAAAACCTGCTGTGTTTTGTAACTTAGAAGTGATTCAACCTATAACAGTGATGGCGAACCTTTTAGACACCGAATGCCCAAACTGCGCTCGCGTGCTATGCCCAAAGTGAAAGGTGCGAGCATGTGCAAACATGCACATACACGGACGTGTGCATGCATGGACATGTGCACGCATGCGCAGCAGAGACCCAAAGACCAGCTGGCCGGCGGGAGGCGGGGCATCCCAACATCGGCAGCTCAGCAAAAGGCAAGATCTTTTTCTTTTGTGAGCTTTTGTTTTGTTGTTTGCAGAGAAACAGAAGCTCATGGAAGAAACGCCATGGAGATCTGACCTGGGGCGATGGCGCTCGTGCCAGCAGAGGGCTCTGTGTGCCACCTCTGGCATGGGTGCCATAGGTTCGCCATTACGGACCTATAAAATACAAGTGGTTCTTGTATCTCATTGCCTTACAAGCTTAAATTGCATGTTTTTCTCACTCTTAAGCCTCTACCTTCAAGATTACTGATGCTAATTGCTTTCCCCTCATATATCCTATTTTTCATTTGGTCAGGCTGATCCAGTTTAGGTGCTTGTAGTGTGTTTTTTTTCCTCAGTGACAGTAGAATTGTATGTTAACATGCAGATGGATGAAGAGCATTTTGCCGAAGAAACCTACGAAGATGAAGATGATGAGAATAACGAGAACAACTGGCGTAATGACTATCCAGATGAAGACGAATTTCTTGACGAAGGTGAAGGTGGTATTTGTCGATCATCATATTTGTACACAGGTAGTCCTTGACTTAGAACTAATTGTTTAGTGACAGTTCGAAGTTACAACTGCACTGAAACAAAGGACTTGCAACCAGTCCTCACTCTTAAAACTACTGCATCATCCCCAGTCATGTTATCAAAATTTGTGTGCTTGCCAACCAACGAAGGTGGCAGTATACTCGTCACGTGATCTCCAGCTTCCGGCAAAGAAATTTGAATGAGGGAAGCTCCTTTGTAACATGCCAGAAATGGTAATGTATGGCCCAGTTTTATCTCAATGGTGTTTTACCTAGGGAACAATCAGTAGGAAAAACTTGAATCATCATCATCCTCCTCCTCTTTTAACAACCCCACAATCCCTTGCGGGGTAGAATCTGGGCAACCGAATGGAGCTGAGTGTTTACTGGTCGGATGCCCTTCCTGTCGCCAGTGCGGAGTTTCTTTCAGCAGATATATTCTGCATGCCCAGAAAGAGAAATATCTGCCTCTACTTAGTATCGAACTCACAGCCTCCTGATTGTGAGGCGAGAACACCATCTCTAGGCCACCGCACCCCTCGAAAGTAGGAAAAATTTGAATTGATCCAAGAAAATCTGTTAAGGGCCCAGGGGATTTGTCCTTTCCTAGTTTTAATTTCTGCCATCAGTCATTCTACAGGAAGGTAAAAAAAAAGATCCTTAAAATAAATGAAACAGTAATCAACTTAATCTTTTAAGTTGTTTTGGAGCAAGTAGAAGAAAGAATTTGAGATACCGCGTTAAAGAGATGTCAATAAATAACCAGGAAAAAAAGACCTCCAAAATCATTCCAGCATCTGGCATCAATGTGCTTTTGTGTTTTCTTCCAGGATCAGACAAAAACAGTGGGGACACCAGTGATGAAGATTGTGGATATATCAGGAGATCATGGGAGAAGTATGAATCTGAAGTCCTGCAGGAGTTTGAATATGATGGAGTCAAGGAACTGGATTCCGAGTAGCTTGCAGGATCTTTCGTATTCAAGAGACCCCCCATGTATGATGTGGCCTTAGCAAATCGTGGCACCACACAACCTTCGCTTGTCATGCTGTTTTGGCCAGAGCATCTTCAAATCAAGAGAAAGCAGGTTGCCTTAGCGTGCACCGTCTTCTAAAATGAAATGATCCAAGTGTCATTTGCCATTTTTGGATCTCAACCATGGCATTTGTGCAAGAAAAGCCTGAAACTGACAGATAGATTAGGCTATTTTGGGATGCCTTAAAAAAATCACCTTTACTACAAGATTGGAAATGTTGTTGTTACCTTATTTAAGTAAATAGTTTGTTCTTTTGCAAGTATTGTTGGATCACTGCCTGTAGATAGATCAGTACTTGAAAAGGATTGTTCAGATTGAAAATCTTCGCACCTTAATATTCCTAGTTGCTGCGTATATATAGTTGATAAACGTTAAAAACAGTAATTTATCCCTTTTTTATTGTTGTATACCTTCAATATCAGCCTTGACATGTCCCTTTAGGAATTAATGATCTATAATTCTTGTTTCTCTTTGCATCCTTTACAAATGTAGTAGCTCAAATATATAGAATTTGAAGTTTGCCTGACCTTGTTTTCCCTGTAGAGGTTCTGTGAAGGAAAATATTTTTTTTCTAGTGTTTCTTGCTTGAGAAGGGGGTTGGACTAGAAGACCTCCAAGATCCCCTCCAACCCTATTATTCTATTTCTATGAGTTTATCAAATTAGCCAATTAATTCTGACTGAAGTGCTTAACAGTTCATAGATAAATATCTCTTCCTAGTCCATCCCCTTGTACTAATCCTATATGGGGAGAAAATGGAAAACCATAGCTTTTGCTCCATTATACAGAAAAGGGCAATGCCAACAAAAAAAGTACCTTTAATGACATAAGGATTTTTTTAATATAAACTATCAAGCATAGTATATCGATTATCTCCATTCCTTTGTTTTGCAAAACCTAATTGTGGGATCTTTGGTATTCTCCGAGCTTGGTTGTTTTCTTGCAGACCTTTCATTACCTAGCTAGGTAACATCATCAATTCTAGTAGGAAGTGGGGTTTGCACTCATTGCCCTGTCAATGTTGGTGGGCATGGTCTTGATAGTTCTTTCATTGGATTATTGTTTACCTAATTCTAATGATCTGGACCAGGGGTGAAATCCAGCAGGTTCTGACAGATTCTGGCGAACCGGTAGCGGAAATTTCGAGTAGTTCGGAGAACCGGTAGCGGAAATTTTGAGTAGTTTGGAGAACCGGCAAATATCACCTCTGGCTGGCCCCAGAGTGGGGAGGGAATGGGGATTTTACAATATCCTTCTCCCAGGCATAGGGTGGGAATGGAGATTTTGCAATATCCTTCCCCCAGGAGTGGGGAGGGAATGGAGATTTTGCAGTATCCTTCCCCTGCCACGCCCACCAAGCCACGCCCACAGAACCGGTAGTAAAAAAAAATTGGTTTTCACCACTGATCTAGACCTAGGGCCTTACCCCATTCCCCTGCGGTACCCCTACGCTCCTTACTCTCGCCACTTCTCACTTAGCCCACGTCTTGGAGTCACAACTGGGACTGCAGAGTTTGTTGTCGGTATGCTATGCAATCACATGGCCTTGTAACCCAAGAACTAGCTATAACTATCATCTTCGCTTCAACAGTTTAACTGGCATTTTTGCAGAACCTAACCAGAGAAGCTGATCTGTGCCAGCCCCTAGTTGAAAACTGATGGCTTTAGCGTTACAGAATTATGGGTCCAAACTCTACAATATCTCTAACAGAATGGCACTTGGACTCTGCAATTATTGGCTGCAGGAAAAGCAGTGGAGATGCTCTACTCTCTTTCAATTTGAGTTTACCTTGGATGACCTGGATACATCTGTGCAATTTTCTTACAAGATTGCTTAGCTTCCAAATAAGGTCAGAGTCTCACACATTAATGAAATACACGGTTTCCTTCACAAGCTGATTCATGTTCTCATTTTGTTTTTATTTCCACATGGTGGAATTTTAATTTCCCCCCTTCAAGGTTCTTGTACATACAGGAACTACAAAATTTGCTGTTGTGACAACTAACTGATCTGGTCAGGAGATAAACAGTTCAGTCCTTCTATAAAACAAAATGCATTTTAACAGCAGAATGGAGTATAAAAACAATCCAGGGTATAGTTTAAAATTTTAATGCCATCCTGTTAAACTAAATAAAAACATTTATCGGCCACATTTCTATTGCACTATGAGACTGAAACGTAATTAAAAAGCACCAAGATAAATGGATGTAGTACATTTTCAAGACATTTTTGATCTAATGCGGTGGATTCAAATCATTTGGTTTTCATAAAGACTGAGAAACAAAGCTTCAAACTGTTGCTTTCCGGGTTCTTCACCCAATACAATAAATAGCACACCTCTTTCTAGACAGATAGAGTTGATTATAACTGGATTCAAATCTCAAAGCAAATCCAATTTTTGTTTGAATTTTTTAAAAAAGAATAATTTCATGTATAGATCTGTATTTTTTTTAACTACCTTCCATTTATAACATTATGGATTTAAGAACACAGTACCAATGATTTTGACAATTAAGCTCTGGAAATTTACATATGCACATAGACTAGATAATTAAAAGTGAGCAAAACTCACAACTGATTAAAGGAGCCTTTTCTCAGATGTAATCCATTGTGAGAGTACTTACATTTTTATTCTTTAGCACCCATCAGTTTATCAAATTGCACACAAAGGAGAAACAGGGACATTTCTACTATTTTGCCTCTTTGTAAGGTCTGTCTGTGCCTCTAGAAACAACCAAGAGCCACAGAAAGATACAACATGACAACACTTTTGAAGAGACAGTCTGCTTGGGAGGTAAACAAGATGCGTGTTCAGAATTGAAGGTGCTTTTCCTTAATAAGGCCCAAGCAACCTTTTCTAATAAAAAAAAATTGATATTAATTTGCAGTTGATAATGGTGGAAACTTGGTCCCAGAGTGAGAAGATATAAATAGACTATCAAGACAACTGATAAAGTCAAGCGGACTGACAGACTGCATTGGGCCTGTTCCCTTGTTTATACTAAAAACTAGCATAATCAAGTGAGAAACTCTATTTGCCCCCCAAAATAGCTTCACGGTTTCTCCCTATACCACTTTACACAAACTTTTTTTCCTACTTGCATTAAAGAAAGTGCCTTGGAAATGTGCATTTTTAACCCTATGAACTCAGTAATAACGTTTTGATAGATCCTCAGGCCAAGGCCAACTATTACACTAAAAACGGTTCTGTATAAAAATCCTTAAAATATCAGAGAGCTGAAGCAGCATGAATTTGACGTGCCCAATGCCCAATGTTGAGAAAGCCAAATGAACAATTGTGTGGTGCTTATTAGGCTCAACTGGTTAAAAATGTTGGCTTCGAAGCCCTAGACTTAGTACCCTACTGTGTTGAGTTGACTCCAATTTGACCCACTCAAAGTACACTTCCATCTAAACCTCTACTTTGATCAAAGCAATTGAAGCCGAGAAGAGATCATCCAACAGCTTCTGAACGTCTTGATATGTACGTGGATGAAGGATGGAGATAAACTACTTCTAAAGATCAGAAGGCAGATAACCTCCCTAGCATATTCAATCACTTGAGTGGAATAGCTGGTCCCAATCATTAGTGCAGAATTAAACAACTGATTGAAGTTAAATAACTGATGAAGGGTTCCGATTCTAGTAAGTTGGACAAGGTTTTGTTTTTAACTGTCTAATGTCCATATAGTCTCATCTTTGGGCACTTTCATTAAAGACCTTTGATTTTGCCGCTTTAAAAACATCGGATTAAAAACCGTGGTGAATTTATGCCTGAGAATCCTGGCAAGTGTTCTCATTTTTTCAAAAACGTAACAAGCAAAAAGGTAACCAAATTATGTCAACCGGATAGAATCTCCAAATCCAAAGAGAAGATCTGGACTTCACTGGCATGTCCAGACTTTCATCCGAGCAGCTGGTTGATCTACTCCTTTTTCCAGGTTTAATTAGATTTGCTTTCTTCTTTTTCTTCAACAACATCCATTTCTGTCAGAACACAGTAACAAAGCAACTGCGTGGATCGAGTGACGGCACCTGGAGAAGGAGAAGATTTGAGACTGAACCGTGTAATAATATGAATGATTACTTCAAAATCTAGTTGCTTGCTAAATCAAGATTGACCTGGAACGTCTTAGAACAGAGGATGCTTCTGTTTTTATGCATCTGCTACAAATCCAATCATCCAGTTTAATTTTTCTATAAGTTTTTTTAAAATATTTTTTTATTTTTTTTTTTAGCACAAATAATCCATCTTCCATTAAACAGTGTGTCATCTGGGTACAAATGTTTGTGCAGTAACAGTTAAAATTTACAATCATATTCATTATATTCTTAGCTTAACACCATTAAATATCTAATACTTTACATCCTCTTAATTTGCTTAACTCTATTAACTATTTTCTATATTTTACTCATCTACTTTTATTTCTAATTCTTGTATTTGTCCTCTAACCATTGATAAAATGTTTCCCATGTCGCATAATAACCAGTTTGTTCTTTCTCTTTAATTGCCAGTGTTAATCTATTCATTTCTGCACATTCTACTATTTTCCTTTTCATAGTCTCCTTTGTAGGAATCTCTTAACTTTTCCAGTCTTGTGTAAATACAATTCTAGCTGCGGTTATTACATGAATAATCAAATATACATTTTCTTTACTGTAAATTTCTGGTAAGATCCCCAACAGAAATATTTCAGGTTTCAAATCAATATGTTGTTGTATCATCTTTTCCAACCACGTGCATATTTTTATGTGGATGCTGTAACGTTTCCTTTAGTAACAATGCCTGCTTATCTGTCGAGCAGATATTACAATAGTCAAACATTAACTGCTTGCAAAAAGGGCAGGATTTCTCTGTCATCTACCACCAACGCAAATTCGTCTGAGACAAACATTATTCCTTCCTCTGCTGATGCTAAATTTAATAGTGGACATGATGTTCCCAATTGCACAGAAATCTATCAACCCAACCATACTGTTTCTTGCTTTCTTCTCTTTGTCAAAAATGCAGGGGAAGTCTGCTGAAAGTGAAGGTCTAATCTTCCAATTTAGCATTTTCCAGGACAATTTAAATGCAGAGTTTCCCAATTTAGCCAGATTAAAATTTGGGAAACTGCCAGTTACGCTGGAAGGAGGGGTCAAGCCAAGAACTAGCTTGGAATCGTTACACGGTTGCAAGTGTAATAAGCTTGATTGACCTCAACTCAAGTTCCACGAAGGGATCTGGTCATTTCCAGGGGTAGGCAAGCAGCCTGGGAAGATTCTTGTAACATAGGTAGAAAGCAATAAAGTTGCTGACATTAGCTGTTCACGACTGACTCAATGGCAAATTTAAACTGGAGGCTTTTATGAATAAGTACATTTTCTTAAACCCAACCCATGTCTACTCTTCTCTTAAGAGTTTTTCTATTGTTATACCGGTAGTTGCCTGGAAGATAGGAAGAAGCTAAAATACCCTTGTTCACATTTACTACTGGAACAAGAGTGAACAGCTGTAAGGCATGGGATGGGATGGAAAGGATGGCATGTGGAATATCCCATCGTTCAGTGCAGTTCACTAAGACCTTCATAAAAGATCATCAGCAGGGGGCTGGAATAGAAGACCTCCAAGGTCCCTTCCAACCAATTATTCTATGCTCTACGAAAATGATCCTTACCTAAGACTTTGCTGACCAAAGGTGGCCTTTTGGATACAGGCAAGTAGACTCCCATGAAGTAGACCGGAATTCCAGAGAGTGCAATTCCAATGCCAATCAGAGAATTAACGGTGTCACTGTAGAGTGGTACAACCACTAAAAAAATCGAACACATACAGAAGACGATTGGGAAAAACAGGCTCAGCTGGAAAACAGAAAACACAGCACTGAATCAGGAGGAGGAGGAGGAAGAGGAGGAAGTCATGTTTCAATTTACAATTTTTTCCCCCCATAGTCATTAGAGATAATCTTCGGCATATCAACAGTTCATGTACCAACCAGGT
This sequence comes from Arizona elegans, assembly GCA_022577455.1. NCBI lineage: Eukaryota > Metazoa > Chordata > Lepidosauria > Squamata > Colubridae > Arizona > Arizona elegans. The sequence goes on from JAKOOJ010000014.1 coordinate 16,582,326, forward strand.
GAAGTTACAGTGGCACTGACTTACAACTGGCCCTTGCACTTACAACCATTGCAGTTTCCCCATGGCCCTGTGATCAAAAATTTATGAAGGCTGCAGCTTTCTAGGGACATGTGATTGCCATTTGCAACAGCGGTGGGTTTCAGATTATGTTTATTTTATTTTATTTTATTTTATTTTATTTTATTTTATTTTAAATTTATATACCGCCCTTCTCCCTGAGGACTCAGGGCGGTGTACAACCAGAATTAAAAAACCATGAAATACAAATATTAAAAACAATTAAAATATATATAAATTTGGCCCAAAATTAAAAATACAAACCAATTAAAACATTTAAAATTTCTTCTTAAGCCAGCCCGGCTTGCTGGAAAAAGTGGGTTTTAAGGGCACGGCAGAAGGCGCTAAGGTCTTGGATTCTCCTGATCTCTGGGGGCAACTGATTCCAGAGGGTAGGTGCCCCCACAGAGAAGGCCCTCCCCCTGGGGGTCACCAGCCTGCATTGATTGGCTGATGGCACCCTGAGGAGGCCCTCTCTGTGGGAGCGCACGGGACGATGGGAGGCCGTTGGTAGCAGCAGGCGGTCTCGAAGATAGCTAGGCCCGATGCCATATTACTACCGGTTTGCCGTGTGCACGCTCGCTTCATGTGCGTGCCGGGTTCCTGCGCACACCTGCCTTCCATGCATGCGCCCGGTCTTCCACGCATGTGCTTTGCTCATGTGCACGTCTTCCGTGCATGCACCCGGCCTCAAAAACGTGCCTAAATAGGATGGCATAGAGCTGGGGCAGGGGGGCAGGCCCACTCATGATTTCTGCTACCAGTTCTGGCGAACCGGTCTGAACCAGCTCAATATCACCTCTGATTTGCAAGCTTCCCACCCAGCTTCCAGAAGAAAGCCAATAGGGCAGGGGTGTTGAACTCAAGGCCCGAGGGCTGGATTTAGCCCGTGGGGTGCTTAGATCTGGCCCACAGCACCACGCTCGAAACAGCAAAGGACTGGCATTGCGGTACCTCTGCCAGCGAAAACTGAGCTCGGGAGGGCTGTCTGCAGCCCTCGGGAGCTCTGTTTTCGCTGGCAGAGCGCTCAGGCCACCACAGGGGCCCCCAACACAAGTGATGTCAAGATGGCCATGCCCACCCTGGCCACGCCCACCCAGCCCCTCCGAAGTCAAACACAACCCTGATGCGGCCCTCAATGAAATCGAGTTTGACACCCCTGCAATAGAGGAAGCCGGATTTGCTTAAACTTAATAACTGCAGCAAAAAGGTAATAAAATCAGGCCTGACTCATTTAGCAACCATCTTGTTTAGGAATAGAACTTCTGGTCCCAAATTGTGGTTGTAAATCAAGGACTAGCTGTTCTTTCCCCAGAAACTACCTTTCACCCATCCAGAAATTGCTAATACATCCACAAAAAAACACTAGGATTATCCATATCACACCAAAGTAGAGTGGAACCTCAGTACTCGACTGATTTGAAAGTCATTGAATTTGGTACTCGACTGCCTTGAAATTCATTGAATTTCTTACTCAACTGCCTTGAAAGTCATTGAATTTCTTACTCAACTGTTTTGAAAGTCATTGAATTTGGTACTCGACTGCTTTGAAATTCATTGAATTTCTTACTCAACTGACTTGAAAGTCATTGAATTTCTCACTCAACTGTTTTGAAAGTCATTGAATTTGGTATTTGATGCATTTTAATGCAGAAATTTTGTCCCAGTACTCGTTGTTTGTTTGGTACTCAATGCACAAGCTAGAACCTGTCAGTGTCGGCTGCTTCATGACTCGCTGCCCTTTTCAGTTTGTTTGACACTCATCATTTTTGGTACTTGTCACATCTCTCCAAACCAATTAATGACAAGTACCAAGGTACCATTGTAGAATCTCTTTGCAAAAAAAAAAAAAAAAAAAAAAAAATCAGTGATTGCTTTTATATAAACAATGGGTTTAATCTTGTCCTCATTCCTACCTTGAGTGGTCGATGCCGATCTGGTTGTTTCCAGCGGAGGTAGAGCTGCCCAGCAATGGACAACCCGACAAAGAACCAATAACTGAAACTGAAGTAGTTAATAAGCAGAAAGACATCTTCAACAGTCAAGTAGATGAGGCTCATAGTACACTGTTAAGAGAAAATAAGAGAAAGGCATGAAAAATTTCAAGCACAGCATTTTCTGAGTTCTATATACAGTAGTGGCCAAAATTGTGGAAACCTTTTGGGAAAAGTGTATTTTCTAAAACTAGCTAATAACGCCCCCTTTTTTTGAAATAGTACCATAAAATGATATATCAATGGAAAGATAATTTAATCAAGAACGTAATGCAATAACATTTATGAAGGATTTGCTATTAGAATAGCAGTTACAGTATAAAGAAGAAAAGTGAAATGTAGAAAAAACGAGATAAGCCAAAATTATCACCATGTCAGTTAATACTTAGTTGGGTAACCTTTAGCATGAATGACGGCCTTACAACGTCTTCCCATGGAGTGAACCAAGTCTTTTAGTTCTGCAGCTGTTCTAATGTGAAACCAAGATTGAATGATGGCTTCTATTAACTGGGTTTTATTGCTGGGTCGCTTCTGACTAACAAGTTTCTTTTGTTGGCTCCATAGATTTTCAATTGGGTAAAGGTCTGGGCTATTCCCAGGCCATTCCAGCAGTGGAATAGGATTATCTTGAAACTCCCCCCACCACAAAAAAAGTGGTGTTATTAGTCATCAAGCCTCAAAAATACACTTTTCCCAAAAGGTCTCCACAATTTTGGCCACTATTATAGCAGCAAAACTTTAACCGACTTACTCTTTTGGCAAGTAGGGTCACTTTGACGCTAAAACATCATTCATACAGGTAGTCCTTAACTTACGACCACAATGGAGCCCCAAATTGCTGTTGTTCAGGGAGACATTTGTTAAGTGAGTTTTGTCCCATTTTATCCCCTTTCTTGCCACAATGGTTAAGTAAGTCATTGCAGTTGATAAATTAGCAATGTGGTTGTTAAGTGAATCCTGGCTTCCCCATTGACTTTGCTTGTCAGAAGCTTGCAAAATGTGATCCTACAACCTCCCCGGACACTGCATACGGTCATATGTATGAATCAATCACCAAGCATTTGAATTTTGATCACAATGATTATAGGGATGTGACAAAGGTCATAAGTGTGCACCCTTCCCCCACCCCCGCCCCCACCCAAAAAAGGCTTAAAGGCCAACGGGAATCCAGCATCTGATCTCCCCATCCCGTTTCAGAAGGGTTAGGTTGCAAAACTTTGCAATGGCCTCTGCCAATTGCTTTCCCAAGCTTTAGAAAATCCCTACTAACTCTGTCCACTATCCCCATTAAAGAGGTATGATGACTGAAGAGAAAACAAGCTTTAGTAGTTTTATGGCATCAAACTCTGTCGCTTAAAAGTCTATTCGTCTTCTCAGTGGATAGATCGGCAGTGCCGAATGAGTATAACAGACTGAATTTTTTGTTCTTTTAACAACCCTGTAATCCCTTGCATCAGGATGGAGTCATGGGTGACTGAACGGAGCATCAGCGTTTACTGGCCGGATGCCCTTCCTGAAGCCTATGTAGAGTTCACAGCCAGACAATAACTCATTGCGCCCAGAGATAAATATCTGCCGCTGCCGAGGATCAAACTCACAGCCTCCTGACTGTGAAGCGAGATCTCTACCTGAATAATCACAGTAAACTGGCTTACATTGAAGAGAAGAGCTGGGACAGGCGTAAACCTTCCAATGTGGATCATGGATAAGAGGTCAGGTAGATGGCCTTCCCGAGATCCTACAAAGAAGAGCCTGAATAAAAGAAACAACATGCTTAATATGCGTGCACGAGTCTACACCCGTAATTCTATGTGCCCCGCCCCCGCGCGCACGAGCCCCCCTCCCATGGCACGTGATGGCTCCAGGGCCTCTCTAGGAGTCTGGGGAGGGCAAAAACGGCATTCCCCACTCAGAGGTCTTCCAGAGGCCAAAAACAGGCCGTTTTCGGCCTCCGGAGGACCTTTGGGGGGGGGGCATTTTCACCCTCCCCAGACTCCTAGAGAGGCCTTGGAGGCTGGGGACAGCAAAAAACAGGCCTTCCAGTCCCATTGGAAGTTGTCAAATGGGCCGTTTTCATCCTCTGGAGGACCTCCCCAGACTCCTAGAAAGGCCCTGGAGCCATCACATGCCAGGGGAGTGGGGAAGGCCATTTTCGCCCTCCCCAGACTCCTAGGGAGGCCTTGGAGCCAGGTGAGAGAGAAAAACGGACCTTCCCCACCCCACCTCAGGCCCTCCAAAGGCAGGAACTAGCCTGTTTCCCTACTTCTGGTGGGCTCAGAAGACCCGAAAATCAGCTGGCATGCGCCGGAGCTGAGCTTGCGTGCCCACTGATATGGCTACGCGTGCCACCTTTGGCATGCGTGCCATAGGTTCGCCATCATGGCCCTAGGCAGTATAAATCTAAGTACAGTTCCCAGCCTCTCTCTCCATGGTTTCTATTAAATGAAGTTAGAATTATCTGTAAACAGCCATTTAGAACACTGTTTCTCAAGCTTGGCAGCTTAAAGATGTGTGAACTTCCAACTCCCAGAATTCCCTAGCTACCCTTATTGGAAATAATAAATTTAGGCTGGGTAGTGGCAGCAGTCCGGAGAAGAACTGAAACTGAGGGAAAGGAGGAGAAGAACTGAAAGTGAGGGAAAGGAGGAGAACCGAAAGTGAGGGAAAGGAGAACTGAAACTGAGGGAAAGGAGGAGAAGACTGAAACTGAGGGAAAGGAGGAGAACTGAAAGTGAGGGAAAGGAGGAGAAGAACTGAAACTGAGGGAAAGGAGAAGGAGAAGAACTGAAACTGAGGGAAAGGAGGAGAAGAACTGAAAGTGAGGGAAAGGAGGAGAACTGAAAGTGAGGGAAAGGAGGAGAAGAACCGAAAGTGAGGGAAAGGAGAAGGAGAAGAACCGAAAGTGAGGGAAAGGAGGAGAACTGAAACTGAGGGAAAGGAGGAGAAGACTGAAACTGAGGGAAAGGAGGAGAACTGAAAGTGAGGGAAAGGAGGAGAAGAACTGAAAGTGAGGGAAAGGAGAAGGAGAAGAACTGAAACTGAGGGAAAGGAGGAGAAGAACTGAAAGTGAGGGAAAGGAGAAGAACCGAAAGTGAGGGAAAGGAGGAGAACTGAAACTGAGAGAAAGGAGGAGAAGAACCGAAAGGAGGGAAAGGAGGAGAAGAACCGAAAGTGAGGGAAAGGAGGAGAAGAACCAAAAGTGAGGGAAAGGAGGAGAAGAACTGAAACTGAGGGAAAGGAGGAGAAGAACTGAAACTGAGGGAAAGGAGGAGAAGAACTGAAAGTGAGGGAAAGGAGAAGGAGAAGAACTGAAAGCGAGAGAAATGGCATTGAGAATATGGAATAGATACAAAACACAGGTTGTGCCCCCAAACACCTTGTGATTCTCGGCACAAGAGGCATTTTATAGAGAGTAATAATAGACAACCACAAATGGCTATTCCACCAGGCCTTAGGGATTGTGATGGTTATTTCCTTCTGCCGTGGGATTAAGCAGAGAATCCCATTGCAGGAGGAGATCATTAAAAACCATTCGTTTGTTTTGCTTGCTTGTTTTATTGCTAATTCTTATGGTTTTGACCCTGGTTACATATGACTGGTATCTCAGATGTTTAGAATTAGCGTTACTGAGAATGGGATACAAAGTAAGTAAGTGAACAAATGGCAAATGATATGATGATTGAAAGCATCCTATCATAATGTATTGTTTTATTTATTTATTTATTGGAATTTGTCAAACAAAAATGAGAACAAGAATAAGAGAATAAAAATACAATGACAGGGACGATAGGCACGTTAGTGCACTTATGCACGCCCCCTCTACTATTACTGTGTGGTTTGGAAGTATTGCTATTTTGGACAGGAAGGCTGTGCAGAGAGTGGTGAGGACAGCAGAAAAGATCATTGGGAATTCAGGAGCTGTAGTGGTGAAGTGGTTAGAATGCAATAGCGCAGGCTACTTCTGCTAGCTGCCAGCAGTTCAGCAGTTCGATTATCACCAGCTCAAGGTTGACTCAGCCTTCCATCATTCCGAGGTTGGTAAAATGAGGACCCAGATTGTTGGGGGCAAATAGGCTGACTCTGTAAATTGCTTAGAGAGGGCTGTAAAGTGGTATATAAGTCTAAGTGCTGTTGCTCTTTCTATTCTATCCAGGACATGGCATTTAAGTGCTGCTTGACCAGGGTCTGCAGTATTGTCAGGGAGGCTACACACGCCCTGTTGGGGCATATCTCTCTCTCCGTGTGTTCTTCCTTGCTGTAGCTGCTGATTGATTGTTTGACCTTTGCCTAGTATGTGTATGTATATTCTTTTGTAGAGATAAACCACTATATTTATTATTACAAGCCTCTGTTTGATGTTATTGCTCCTGGGTTGTCTCACATAGTCACACTGTGCTAGGTAGGTAGGTAGGTAGATGATATATGTGTGTGTGTTTATGATATCTATCTATGTTTATAGATAGATAGATAGATAGATAGATAGATAGATAGATAGATAGACAGACAGACAGACAGACAGACAGACAGACACACATACTTTTGAGAGAGGGCATCAGAATTGCATTTTTTTAAATATATGCCAGTGTGTTTACAGAAAAAAAGAGGCAATAAGGGTTATCTTATCTTGTAACTTATCTTAATCTTATTTCCTCTTTCATATAAATAGAAATGGTGCTTTCGTATCAACAGAAATCAAAGTTTAAACCAAATCACATCTTCAACACGCTTAGACATAGAACATTCTTGTGGTTAGGGGTATACAGCTTTAAGGACGATAAAGCGAAATTAATTGTTGTTCTTTTACCTAGACGATGCTAAAATGGAGGCATTCAGTCCCCCAAAACAGGACAAGGCGACAGCTATTGGAATGGTCCAGCTGAAAATCCCAAATACTTGGTCAGCAAATGTCTAACAAGAGAGAAGAGAAAAGGGAGGAGAAATTAGAATGCATTTAACGTGCACTAGGACAGTGATTTCCAAATGTTAAAAGTTCAGGAAGTTCACAGACAGTCTCATCGAGTAAACAATTTTCTAGTGCTTCTCTTGTCTATGTAGGCCTGGCACTGAAGTTCAGCTGCGGTCAAACAATTTCAGAAACAAATGTCAATCTGAATTTATTGTTGGGAACGCCCGATGCATAGAATCATTGCATTCTGTGAAGATTAGATTGCTATACTATTCAACTTCTCTTTGCTCTTAAGCAATATTTTAAATTATCCATTTGCCCTCGAACCACACTAAATTAAATAATATATGAGAATAATTTTCTGATACCTTGCTTGGAGAGAGAGAAAGAGAGAAAACAGTTAATCTTTTTCAGAGAGATTTACTCTGTATAAAACTCCCTTTTTAGGACCCTGCAATCTCTTAATTCAGGGTAGAGTCGGAGGGACTGGATGGAGCTGAGCATTTACTAACCGGATGCCCTTCCTGATGTCATCCAGAGTTCACAGCAGATACTTTTTCTTTGTGCCCTAGGAAAGAAATATCTGCTGCTACCTAGCATTGAACTCTCAACCTTCTGAGTGGGAGGTGAGCTCCTTCACAACTAGGCCACCACACTGCTCAGATATACTCTGTATAATATATATATAGATATGGATGATATAGATATAGATGATAGATAGGTAGGTAGGTAGGTAGGTAGATAATAGAGATAGAGATAGATAGATTAGATAGATGATAGAGATAGATAGATGATAAATAGATAGATAGATGATAGATAAATAGATAGATACAGATAGATGATATAGATAGATGATATAGATAGATGATAAATAGATAGATGATAGATGATAGATAGATAGATGATACATAGATAGATAGATGATACATAGATAAATAGATAGATATAGATGATAGAAAGAAGATAGATAGATAGATAATAGAGATGATAGAGGATAAATAGATAGAAAGAAGATAGATAGATGATAGAGATAGATGATAAATAGATAGAAAGAAGATAGATATAGATATAGATGATAGAGATAGATGATAGATAGATAGATAATAAATAGATAGATAATAGATAGATAGATGATAGAGATAAATGATAGATAGATAGATAGATAGATAGATAGATAGATAGATAGATGAGAGAGAGATTAGAGGGAGAGGAAGGAGGGGTCAGGCAGGCAGGCAGATAGAAAGATATAGATATAGTTAGATTGTCTCTAGTTTCCTAATCCATTTTCTTATTTTGTTCTACCTTTCTTAACCCTACTCGAGACATATCTTGAAGGTTTTTCCCATCATGATCAGCTGAAAAGCAGACTGTCCCCAGTCTCTCACAAATGCATGAATTTACCACAGCAGCAGTATTTGGTATCTACGTCTGCAGATCTGACTTTTTTCATGTCACCCCTAGACCTTAACAGACTTTAAATTCCAATTTACGCAAACACATTGTCATCCCACGACTGCCATCCAACCTATGCACCTTATCCAGTGGCAGGATTCAAATAATTTAACAACCGGTTCTCTGCCCTAATGACCAGCTGGGTAGGCATGGCTCAGTGGTCATGTGACCGTGTGGGCATGGCCAACTCAATGTCACTCACATCAATAGGTGCTTCACTTTAGCTGTTACAATGTAATAAGGGTTAACCAGAGGGGCAGTTTCTGTAAGCAGGGCAATAAAGATTAGGCTAGAAACACCAGCAGAATGTTTCCTTCCTGCCTTCCTTACAGGATTAGCCCTGTAAAGTGGAAAAAAATCAAAGTAAGATTTCTCCCAACAACCGGTTCTCCGAACTGCTTAGAAAGTTAACAACCAGTTCTCCCGAATAGGTGCGAACTGGCTGAATCCCGCCACTGACCTTATTCATAATGCAACGACTAACAAACTACCACAAACAACTTTCCCGCCATAAATAGTGCCTGATAACTTTGTTTTCTGCTATCTCCAGAACACCCCAGAATGAGAATAACCAAGGTTTTTTTTTCACTTAGAGATTTTGTGACTTCTAGGCATTTGAGAGAAGGATTTGGGGTTTGCTGGGCGAAACACCAAGAAAGAAGATATGCCAAAATTAAGAAAAAGACATCCATCTGATTATTGCCACGTGCCAAAGAAGATATGTATGTCAAGAAAGAATGCTAAAGGGTTCATGTTCCTGAAACCAATGTTGCACGGATGAAACTTTCCGGAACTTTGGAAAAAGGAGTAGTAGTTCAACCACCCGTCAAATTTTTCAACCCTTACAGAATGATTAATTCCACTTAATTTAGCTGGCACTCAAGGTGCAGTTATCGGGAGGGGAGGGGAGGCTGAAAAAGTTAAGATGCTTACAGTAAGGGGAGGATTGTCAAAGTTAATTGCCTTCACTTGCTTAAACCTGCTCACTGTTTAAAATAGAATAGAGCCCAAATGATAAATGGGACCAACTGTAACTTCAGTACGTCAACAAACCTGGCAAAGTACAACGGCGAATAAGACTGCATTTCACAACAGGAGATAAGGATTTGGCAGAATAGAGAATAGAGTAGAATAGGAATTTGTCTCTGGTGCATAAGCTCTCATGGTACATACAATCTATGGCTTCCAAAGCTGACAGAAGTAAGATAGTCATACAATACCAATAGGAGAAGGTAGTAGGAAAACAGAACAACAGAATAACAGAGTTGGAAGGGACTTTGGGGGTCTTCTAGTCCAACCTCCTACTCAGGCAGGACATACTATACCCGTGATGGCGAACCTATGGCACGCATGCCACAGTTGGCACGTGGAGCCATAACGGTGGGCACGTGAGCTCAGCTCCGGCGTGCATGTGCACGCTGGCCAGCTGATTTTTGGGCCTTTTGGGCCTACTGGAAGTCAGGAAAAAGGCTGTTTCCAGCCTCCGGAGGGCCTCCAGGGGAGTGGGGAAGGCCCTCCCCAGACTCCTAGAAAGGCTCTGGAGCCTGGGGAGAGTGAAAAACGGGCCTACCTTGCCATCACATGCCAAAAGTGAGGGGAGCCCGGAGGGGTCGCACAGGCATGGGGGGGTAGGGCGCATAGAATTATAGATGTGGGCACGCACACGAATGACCCCCCCGCAGTCCCCCCACTTTTGGCATGTGACGGCAAAAAGGTTAGCCATCACTGTCCTATACCCTATATCAGGGGTCAGCAACCTGCGGCTCTGGAGCCGCATGTGGCTCTTTCACCCCTCTGCTGCGGCTCCGTCACTTAAAATATGCCTCACAACTGCCAATGTGCGACACCCACCAGCATGCGATTTACTGAGCTTTTTAACCCCCGGTAAGCCAACCATGGATAAATCCAAGAAAAGAAAAGTTTCAGAAGAAAATAAAACGTTTAATTCAACTAGATATGCTAGTTTTGTGGCTGCTCAAGAAATAGTCAGACACGGGAAGGGTTTTGTGGCTCCCGGTGTTTTCTGTGGGAAACAGGTCCAAATGGCTCTTTGAGTATTTAAAGTTGCAGACCCCTGCTCTATACCCATGATGGCAAACCTATGGCACACATGTCAGAGGTGGCACGCAACGCCCTCTCTGTGGGCATTCAAGCCGTCACCCCAGTTCAGATCTGCCACCGCAGTTCAGATCTCCAGGAGCTGGAGCAAGGAACAGGAGCTCACCCCTTTGCGCAGAGCTCGGATCTCAAACCCAGGCTGTTAGATCTCCAGCTGACAAGTTCAGGGTCTTTAACCACTGAGCCATTGTGCTCCCCCGCATCTCAATGTATGAATGGGCAAAATATGTACATATCGGAACCCACAAAACAAGAGGTATTCAATGAGTTACTGAAAACACATGGCTCTTGCTAAATTAAATGGAGAGAATCATAGAAAATACTGTCCTAGAAGAAGAATGTATATAGAGAAAAATGCAGCTAGTCCTTGACTTACAACTGGTTGCTTAGCAACTGTTTGAAGATACAATGGATCCCCCAAATGGAATTTATAACCTGGTTCTAAAATTCCCAATGTCACACACACCCCGGTATCATGTGATCAAAATTTGCAGCCTTTTGTGGTCATGTCACCACAATTCATGATGTTTTTTCCAGAAATCAGCCCTTTTTTTTTGGGTTTCTGACAAAACCCCGGCCCATAGCAAACAATAGGTTTGCTTAATGACTGTGGGGTTTGCTTAACTGCAGCATTCACTTAATGACCGCCGCAAAAAAACCCCCACATAAAATCAGGTCTGGTCACATGCTTTAAAATCGCCACGGTTTACAACCGTTAATTACTAGGCTCAATTCTAGTCATAAATCGAGAACTACATTCGCCGAACAAAGTTCAGAATTAGGAGCAGCCACAGGGTGGAGATGAATTCTATCATCCGTGATCTAAACCTTTCTGAGCTCGTGATCAGCACCTGGCCATCTCTCCCACAGATGTTCCACCCACACAGTCTTTTTTTTTTTCCTGCAGGTAGATGAATCACTGATAACCGATGAAGAATTCCTAGGCGCGGTAAATAATACGTTGGTGCTGATCAGAGGCCTATCCGTTGGCAGTATGACAGATGGGTCTCCTTATCTGTAGGATCTGTGGTTAGAGTGCAGTCCTGCAGGCTACTTCTGCTAACTGCCGGCTGCCTGCAATTTGGCAGTTCAAATCTCACCAGGCTCAAGGTTGACTCAGTCTTTCATCCTTCCGAGCTGGAGTAAAACGAGGATCCAAAATTGTTGGGGGCAATATACTGACTCTGTAAACCGCTTTGAGAGGGCTATAAAGCACTGTAAAGTGGTATATAAGTCTAAGTGCTAATGTTACTATCCTTCCTTCCTTCCTTCCTTCCTTCCTTCCTTCCTTCCTTCCTTCCTTCCTTTTCTTTTTTTCCTTCCTTCCTTCCTTCCTTCCTTCCTTCCTTCCTTCCTTCCTTCCTTCCTTCCCTCCCTCCTTCCTTTCCTTCCATCCATCCATCCATGACTTGCAGTGGTTAGAATGCAGTATTGCAGGCTAAATCTACCCATAGGCCAGGAGTTCAATCCTGACCGGCTTAAGTTTGACTCAGCCTTCCATCCTTCCGAGGTCAGTAAAATGAAGACCCAGATTGTCGGGGGTGGGGCAAGAGGCTGACTCTGTAAACTGATTAGAGAGGGCTGTAAAGCACTGTGAAGCGGTATATAAGTCTAAGTGCTATTGCTATTCACATTTTCACGGTAGTGACTGGAGGCTAAACCCTAGAATGAACGGTTGCAGGAACTGGGAATGTCGCATCTAATGAAGAGAAGAACTAGAGGGAGTCACATGATAGTGGTCTTCCAGTACTTGTGGGGCTGGCACAGAAAAGAGGGTGTCAATTGAATCTCCAAGGCAACTGAGGACAGGATCAAATGTAATGGATGGAAGAACATCAAAGAGAGATCCAACTTGGAAATAAGGAGGAATTTCCTGACAGTGAGAACAATTAACCAGTGGAATAGAATGCCTCAAGTTGTGGATGCTCCATTGCTGGAGGTTTTCAAGAAAAGATCGAACAATCATTTGACTGGGATGATATAAGTTTCGTGCCTTGAGCAGAGGGTTGGACTAGAAGACCTCTTAAGGTCCCTTCCAGACCTATGATTCTTCATACTACTTCCAGCTTGGTTAACACAAAGAAATAATCCTCAAAAATTTCCTGACAGTGAGAATACTTAACCAGTGGAATGAGATGCCTTCAGAAGTGGTGGGTGCTCCATCCTTGGATATTTTTTTAAGAAGAGACTGGACTTGTTTGGAACGTTAGAGGGTCTTTTGCCTAAACAGGGGTTGGATTATTTTATTTATTTTATTTATTTTTATTAATCATATTTCTATGCCACCCACTCTCCGAGGACTCTGGGTGGCTTACAACAATCGACAGTATACTAAATAGCATATTGCCCCCAACAATCTGGCAGGGTGGATAAAAATCAATGATTGTTTTAAAAAAATCAAAAAAATCAGATTTTTTTTTTATTTAAATTGGATTTTTTTTATTTAAATCGGATTTTTTTTTATTTTTATCGAATTTATTTTAATAAAAAACTTTTGAGGTAAAAATCTATCGTAAGATAGTTTTCTATTTAAGATACGTAAATAATTTAGTTTATTCAGCATGAAATGGAGCTTAGTTATGTAGCATGAGGCTGTGTATTCTGCAACACTGGGACTATCGGTGAGTCAACAGTGGGTCAAAGGAGTAGCAGAGATGACAGTGGCTCTTTAAAAATTATGATTTAAATCAAGTTGATTTAAATCAAGCCTTTTTACTAGTGATTTAAATCATGATTTACATTGGGATTTAAATCAACTTGATTTAAATCAAATCCACCCTGCAATCTGGGTCCTCATTTTACCCACCTCGGAAGGATGGAAGGCTGAGTCAGCCTTAAGCCGGTGAGATTTGATCCGCTGATCTGCTGAACTAGCAAGTCAGCTGAAGTAGCTGCAGTACTGCACTCTAACCACTGCGCCACCTCGGGTCGGATTAGAAGACCTCAAAGCAGGGATGAAATCTGTTTACCTTCCTTACCGGTTCAGAAGTGCATGCACCACGCATCATGTGCTTGTACACCTTTTCCACATGCGCAAAACCTTCTGCCCATGCGCAAAACCTGCGCATGTACAGAAGGTTAAAAAAACCATTAAAACCAGGAAGTAATGACCCCCAGGTGGTGATTGCTACCAGATCGCCAAACCACAGGGAAAAATCACTACCGGATCAGACGATCCAGTCCGATCCGGGAGCATTTCACCCCTGCCTCCAAGGTCCCTTCCCAACACTGTTATTCTTTATTTATCATACTAAAAAATGAGCTGCTAATGTTTGCCTTCACCCTGAGGCTGGATGGCTTGTAAAACCAAGGATGGGACTCACATACTGTAGTAACCGGTTCTCCCAGCACCAGAAACGTAAGCGCGCCTGTGCGAACGCTCGCTTCACTCGCACGCGTGCCTGCGGCGTCATAAAACACAGCAATTTGCTCACGCGTGCCATCCGCACATGCGTGACGTCAACCAACACGTCAATTTGCTCATGGGCGTGCCCGTCAAAAACACAGCGATATAGGACGGGATTGCGCCCAGGCAGTGGGCCAGGCGGGCCCAACCACCCACAGGTCACCACTATCGGTTTTCCTGAACTTGTCCGAACCGGTTGAATACCACCTCTGCTTGTAACCTCTATCTTTTTCAGGAAACGTTTGTTCGTCCAATGCCTTTGAGCAGTGTCAAGCTGACCGCTTTTGTTAGGATATGGTTTGAGCCTAACAAGTTGTCCAGGCAATATATATGTTCTGTGACTTTAATATGAATATGTATTGTGTGACTTTAAAGTTTTCCTGCTGATTCATTGTAATGCTGAGTCATGCCGTAATTAGATAATCACTAGTTGTAAACGTATTTAAGAAAGGTACTGTAACTATTCAGTTGATGATAAGCTACCATTGTGTGTGTGAGGAGTTGCTACCATTGTGCTATCAACGTTGGATGGATCTGCTACCATCATGGTTTGTGAACCAGAGTGAGTTTGTTATTCTAACCAACTACTGTTTGTGTGGTAAGAAGATTTTGTATCACTGGGCTGATTTAACTGGCAAAGACTTGAATTGATTTAAAGACTATGAGATTGTTTTTTCACTATAAAGTAAACTTTTGATAAACCAGTTTGCACAACTCTTATTCATTGCTCTCAGCAACATTTCTCTGTGCTCTACACTCTGCTGGTTGGTAACACAACAACAATATCCTTAACAGCTTTTATTCTGCACGAGACGCATTTCATATCGAAATACAAATTCTAATTTTTGACGGTTACCAAAGCCTCTCTGCTCCCTTGTCCAGAAGGAAAAAATGGGAGGCTCAAAATAGAAACGAATACGTCTTTAATACATTAATACCTCAGCGTGGAATTTAAAGGTGTAGCTCAGGGGAAGCCACAACGTTAAGAAACAGATTCAACAGAACCGTTATTGCAGAACCATAAACGTAATTAATATATCGCAGCTACAGGCTTGCCCAGTGAAGCAAACTTACATGAGTGAGCAAAGCAATTACTTGTTTATCAGATTGTAACTTATAGACTGACATGGCTTGGCTTATTTGTTTCTGCTCTAAGCTTGGGCAAGGTTTCTCAGCCAAATAAGCACAAGGCAAGCGAGTGGAATCTTGCTCAAAGCCCATCTCATTTCCAGTTTCGGCTTGTAATTAAACAGTACGAGAAAAAAATCTTTATTTTTATATATCAATATATTACATATCTTTGAACTCTGGTGCTGGAGAAGACTCCTGCGAGCCCCTTGGACTGCAAGGTGATCAAACCGGTCAGTCCTAGAGGAGATCAACCCTGACTGCTCTTTAGAAGCCCAGATCCTGAAGATGAAACTCAAATACTTTGGCCACCTAATGAGAAGGAAGGACTCACTGGAGAAGAGCCTAATGCTGGGAACGATGGAGGGCAAAAGAAGAAGGGGACGGCAGAGAACGAGGTGGATGGATGGAGTCACTGAAGCAGTCAGCGTGAGCTTAAATGGACTCTAGAGGATGGTAGAGGACAGGAAGGCCTGGAGGAACATTGTCCATGGGGTCACGATGGGTCAGACACAACTTCACAACAAACAACATATCAACAGAGCTATAAGAATCCAAACTTCGTAGCATGTTTTAGAAATCCAAGGTACTAGTTTCATATATGAACAGAGAAACAAGCCGGCCTATAATGATAAGAGTTTTATCCTTAAAAAAACGGAAGAAATTCAGAAGTTAAAATAAGAACAGGAAAATGATAGTCCATTGGTGGAATGAATGGCCTGTATGTCAGAAATGGTGCAGGGTCTCTTGCTTGGGGGGGGGGGGGGTTGGACTAGATGACCTACAAGGTCCCATCCAACCCTGTTATTTATTTATTTATTTATTAGTTCAATTTATATGCCGCCTTTCTCCGGAGACTCAGGGCGGCTTACAATGCATTTAAAAAAAAAAATTTATAAAAACATTTAAAAATTAAAACATTAAAAGCCTATGCACACCATTCATGACCGGATCTCACAAGATCGCAACAGCGAGATCAACGGCCCCAGGCCTGCCGGAAAAGCCAGGTCTTCACCGCTTTTCGGAAGGCCAATAGGGTGGGAGTGGTCCGGACCTCAGGAGGTAACTGGTTCCAGAGAGCTGGGGCAGCCACAGAGAAGGCCCTCCCCTGCGGGCCCGCCAGCCGACATTGTTTAGCTGACGGGACCCGGAGGAGACCAACTCTGTGGGATCTTACCGGTCGCTGGGAGCTATGTGGTAGAAGGTGGTCTCGAAGATAACCTGGCCCTGTTAATCTGTAATCTGTATGGGTGTGAAAAATAATGCAACCGAAATAGAAAATGACACATGTAGTTACTTCTAAAGATCCTCACTAAACGTTAAAAGCTGGAGACACTTTAAGAGACAAGTGTGTGCAACTGATTGGGGAAATGCTCTTGTTTTTCAGGTAGTCCTTGATTTATAACGGTAACTCAGCCCGGAATTGTCGTTGTAAATCATTTCAGTCCATAAGTGACTGTAAAGGTCACCCAGTTGCCAAGCACCCAAAATGCAATCACATCTCTGTGTGTGTGTGTGTGTTTGTTTGTGATTTTTTTATGTGTGTGTATGTACACGCGTGCACCCATGCATATGTCAGCCATCAGAATTTCAAAATTGGGTCATATCCCCTTTTGGTGTTCGGTTGCGCTTTAAATGGTTGCTAAGCAACCACTTAGGTGAAGTCTACCTGTAATTGTTCAGCATTATTATTATTATATTTTTTCTATTGCTTTACTTTGTGCTCAATCAGGGGGTCAGGCTAGAAGACCTCTTTCTAACCCCATGAGTCTAAAATGAAACATGAAATGTTCATTTTGGCCTTGTACAAGGGTTCGTCAGCAACAAACCCACAGAGATCACTTCCAATCTGCTAAAAGCAGAAATACTCCTCATTAATTTCACTGCAATTTTAGTCAGACGTTTAACTCCTCAGATCACTAAGCTACCCTGAGGTGTTAGGAAAGGAGGCCCAGTTCACCGAGCCTCTCAGGCGGAAATCACCTGTGGGGAGAATAATATCCACATTACATTAATTGCATTTTCCTCCTTTTGAAATCAAAAGGGCTCTATATTAAAATCACAGCCAAGGGTAACTGATGATTTAATCCAATAAATCTTCACTTAGTTTCGTACACATTTCAACTCGGCCTCCCGATTAACATCAAATCCAGAAGGAAATGCAATTTCACCGATTAGTCACCAGGTATATGAAGCTCCAACAATATTTCGAAACCTGAATGACTGCCAAATCACCTAGGGATAAAAGGCATAACTTGGCCTTCTCTTTTCTTTCAAGCGGAAAAGTCAAACAGTTATTGAGCTATTAACAACTGGGAAAAAAAAACAAAACAAAAATGAGGTCATTGTAACCCTAGTCCAATATAAAAAATTTTCAGGTGGAAGCAGGGACTCAAGAGCCAAATCTAACAATAAATAAAATAAAATAAAAAAGAGTAAGGCCAGACTTACCACAGCAACTGCATCGCTAGAAAGGATAGCATTAATATCCAGCACTGTATAGTAAGCTATATTGGTCAAGATGTAGATAATTGTCACGATCGGCATAGAAATCGCAATAGCGAGAGGCAAATTCCTGGTCAAATCAAAAGAAAAGAAAAGACTTCAGTATGAGTCATTATAGGAACCCTTTTTCCCCCCTGACAAACACCTGCTTAAAACCTGGAATATCGTCTGTTTGTGTTTGCGGTGATTATAAAACCATGAGAAAGTTTCAGAAATGCACTAAAGCACATTAGGTTATTTTTTCAAAAAGTGCTTTATTTACATTATCCTGGCACCCCATCTGTTCCAGAGGCTGTAAATGTGTACTGATTATACACAGGAGAGGTTCCCATGATGGGAGGCTCAGATCAGAAACTCACATTCTGTATTCCTTCCCATTCACCGTGTTTGAAAAGTCCACACATCGAAAAAGGAAAATATTTCACAGGGTTGTGTTCTGCCCCAACTATGGACCCCAAAGAACGCAGCACACACAAAGTCCGTTCAAACCTTAGTTTACTAAAGAAACCAATCTTTTATAACAACGGCTGTTAATTAATTGCATTAACAGCCACCAAGAATTCAAAGAATAATAACTGAAAGCTTTCTATGGTTGGCAGAATGCCCAGAAGCAATTTGCAGGAAGCTGAAAGGGATAAGCAAGACAAGACACAAAGGAGAGCAAACGAGAGCAATTTGTTCCCTGCAAATTGCTTCAGTCAGTGTTCCTCCTTAAATAGGCTAAGGGAGTGGCCAATTAGCCCCAAGCCTTACTCTCGAGGAGACCTCCTCCTGAGGAGCCACTCCTGCCTTTTGGCAGCTCTGTGCGCCCGTGCATCGAGAAAAGACTCCTCCTCTTCATCCTCTTCACTTAAGGGAGCTTCTGGAGGTCTGAAGGCCCTGGCTGAATCCCCGCCTCTGGCACCACATCTTCTCCAGCCTCCTCATTGTCCGACTCGAGCGCCAGCTGCACAGGCTGCTGGCGAAGCACCACACCAGCCTCCTTGCTGTCTGAATCAGCTACTAGCTGCACAGGCCGCGTACGGGCCACAACAGGTTGAAAGGTGGGGTGTCCTTGGGGCTCTCTGAGCTTGGTGGTTTTCTTGCAGATGTTTCATTACCCAACTAGGTAACATCTTCAATACTAGAAGCTAGAAGCACTACTGATGATATTATCCAGTTTGGGTAATGAAATGTTTGCAGGAAAATAACCAAGCTCAGTGAGCACTAAGGACCCCCCAAAAGTCAATATATTAACAACAAAAAATTAGATTGAAACTTCTTCCTCCAAGACATAAAATTAAAAGCCATAAAAAGCAGGTATGCTCAACTATATCAATTCAGCAAGCAATGTTCTATGTTGCCTACAAGCAAGCAAAATTTGCTTTATGGAATCTCTTCAACTCCATAATTCTTTCCTTTTCCCCTTCTATTTGCAGGATTCAAAGATACTGATATTAATGCAAACTTTTTCCTTCGTTTATGGGATCAAACTCCTTGTCAGTTTTAAAACTAGGTGAGGGTCTTTTAAACTTTGTGAGGGTTTTTACTTGTTGTTAAAAAACAAAAGCACCAAGAAGCTCTTACCTTTCTGGATTTTTTATTTCTTCAGTTACAAAATTCAGAGTGTCCCAACCTGAGTATGAGAACAGGGCAGAATAAAGTGCAAGAGAAATTCCTCCGAGGTTCCAAGATGACCCCTCAAAAGAGTCCTGAAAATGTTCTGAGTATCCTGGATATAAAAGAAAAACACAGAAATAAATGCAACCTTGGAACATATACAATGAAGAGGTTGGTTTTTTAGAACAACATAATAAGAAAAATGTCAACTATACAGAACCTCTGATATCTAGGTAAAGGTTCCCCTCGCACATATGTGCTAGTTGTTCCCGACTCTAGGGGGCGGTGCTCATCTCCGTTTCAAAGCCGAAGAGCCAGCACTGTCCGAAGACGTCTCCGTGGTCATGCGGCCGGCATGACTCAATGCCAAAGGCCCACGGAATGCTGTTACCTTCCCACCAAAGGTGGTCCCTATTTTTCTACTTGCACTTTTTATGTGCTTTCGAACTGCTAGGTTGGCAGAAGCTGGGACAAGAAACGGGAGCTCACCCTGATACACGGCACTAGGGATTCGAACCATTGAACTGCCGACCTTTCGATCGACAAGCTCAGCATCTTAGCTACTGAGCCACCGCGTCCCTTGATATCTATAATAGGACAATAAGACAGCACCTAATACGATCTCACAAGGTTGCTGAATCTGACAAACATTTGGTAATCCCACCAGAAATTTGGCAAGATTCCATATTAAATCATAGCAAGTAGAAACTGGTTTTATGGAATCAAGCTGTCAAGATTTGATTCCATAAAACGTCAACCCAAAGATATCTATGTTCTCAGCAATTCTCAGAAATTCAAAATGCCCATTCTTTAAGCACTCATTTTTAAAAAGCTCTGGTGGCTCAGCAGACTAAAGCAGACTAAAGCACTGTTATTAACATCCACTTACATCTGCTGCCTGCAATTACTGCAAGTTCAAATCTCACCAGGCTCAAGGTTGACTCAGCCTTCCATCCTTTCTAAGGTAGGTAAAATGAGGACCGGATTATGGGGGCAATAAACTGACTTTGTATAAATATACAAAAGTATATTTATTGCTTAACACATTGTAAGCCGCCCTGAGTCTCTGGAGAAGGGCGGCATATAAATCAAATTTAAAAAAAAAAGTTGTCTCTCTTTTTTGGAGGGGAAATGCATAAAAAAAAAATCCTCTTTGCTTTAATCTAGAGCAGGGAGTTTGGAGTCAGTGTCTTAATTTCAGATTCATGTCTTAAATGTCCCTATCCGTGCTAGGATTGTAGATGTCTTCTCCTTCATGTGCTAACTCCTTTATTTGGGGTCTGTACTGAAATAATCAAACTTTTTAGACCAAGCACATATTAAACCACCCAGTAGACATCATTTAGGGAAGAAGTTTCAAAAGTACATGTAGCTATCAAGGTTTATTCTTATTTCCTTATTTAGCCTCAGCCCCCGGAAAATAATTTTGAAGCTACTCCAATGTGATCAAATTGTCCATTACTAGAGCAACTATTACTGTTTTTTGCCTTACTAGATGATAATGAATGGGGAAAATTCCCAATTCATAGTCAGGCAATACATTTAAAACATAGAGTACAGATTAATAGAGTTGAAATGGACTTTGGAAGTCTTTTAGTCCAGGTCCCTGCTCAAGCAGGAGAGCCTACTACACCCTTCTGGGCAAATGGTTATCTAATCTCTTCTTAAAAGCCTCCAGTGACAGAGTATCTACAAGCTGTTCCACTGGTTAATTGTTCTATCAGGAAATTTCTCATTAGCTGTAGGTTAGATCTCTCTTTAACAATCACCCATTATTATTATTTGTTGTGTCTTGCCTTCAGGTGCTTTAGAGACCAAGTTGTCCCCCTCTTCTTTGTGACAGCCGTTCAAGTACTGGAAGACTGCTATCAGGATAGGATAGGATAGGATAGAATAGAATGAGATTGGAATAGAATAAAAAGAGGATAGGATAGGATAGGATAGGATAGGATAGGATAGGATAGGATAGGATAGGATAGGATAGGATAGGATAGGATAGGATAGGATAGGATAGGATAGAATAGAATGAGATTGGAATAGAATAAAAAGAGGATAGGATAGGATAGGATAGGATAGGATAGGATAGGATAGGATAGGATAGGATAGGATAGGATAGGATAGGATAGGATAGGATAGGATAGGATAGGATAGGACCGAACAGAACAGAACAGAACAGAACAGAACCAAACAGAACAGAACAGAACAGAACAGAACAGAATAGTTGAAAGTCTTCTAGTCCAACCTCCTGCTTAGGCAGGAAACCCTACACCACTTCAGACAAATGGTTATCTAATCTCTTCTTAAAAACTTCCAGCGTTGGAGCATTCATAACCTCTGGAGGTAAGTTCTTCCACTGATTAATTGTTCTCACTGTCAGGAAATTTCTTAATTGCTTCTCTCCTTGATTTAGTTTCCACCCATTGCTTCTTCTCCTGCCCTCAGGTGCTTTGGAGAATAGCTTGACTCCCTCTTCTTTGTGGCAGCCTCTGAGATATCAGAAGACTGCTATCATGTCACCCTCTAGTCCTTCTTTCCATTAAACTAGACATACCCAGTTCCTGCAACTGTTCTTCATATGTTTTAGCCTCCAGTCCCCTCAACATCTTTGTTGCTCTTCTCTGCACTCTTTCTAGAGTCTCCACATCTTTTTTACATCGTGGTGACCAAAACTGAATGCAATATTACCCCTAATACTTCTCTTGGTTAGACTGGACGTACTGTTTTCCCACAATCGTTCAGCAAAACATCTTACAACAGCGTCTTAAAATCTCTCTTGAAGTTTCATCCAGCTGGACATTGAACAAAGAAAGGGACACCGGCTTGATATTAAAGCTGTAAATCCAGCTTTAATTTCAGGTGTACTGAAAGTGTCATTTTTACTAAGCCACACCATTTTTCCAAATTGTTGGTTTTTTTGTTTTGTTTTTTTTTTGAACAGTGGATAAAATGTAATTTTTTTTAAAAAAAAATCAAATTACAACCAGTAGTTGTTTTTATTCAGTATCACTTAGAAAACAAACTGCAAAGTTGCTTCATAGGAGTTTATCTAGAATCCTGTGTTGAATACAAAACAATCTAAAACACCTTAAAACAATTTCTACATCTCGCCTCCTAAAGGAAGAAAGGATGGTGGCTAACATAATATGAGAAAGGATACACATGCATGATTCTCCATAGGCCCCGCTGGTGAATAAACAATATACTGAAGGTATAAACGCATTTTCAGCACAATGGAAGTACAGACTTCCTATTTTTCTCATCCTAGCGTGTGATTGAAATTTCCAAGCCAAACAGGAATAAAAAAGTGAGTTTTTGAAACCGAGTATCATGATAAACCTACCACAGCTCAGATACTGCAGCTCATAAGAAAAACAGATTAGCCAGGCCAGGTGGCCGAAACTGAACAATAGACAAATAACAAAGAAAAAAACCACACGTATGACTAAAGGAAAGAGACTCGGAGAGCTTGGCTTCAAAATACAAGCAACCTTGTCAGCAATATGCACACAAGGGTTAGCAAAACAGCTTTTCAAGGTCATTCCCGTTATTGGTTTATAGGCCAAAGTATCTTCAAACAGTAATATAATTTAAGTACATTACAAATTTCTGGATCAAATTAAATGTGGTATTAACTGGATGACTTAATAACAGGCTCTCTCACCCATGTGAATACCCATTGCAGAAAATTTTGAACAAGACATAATCTAGACTCTAGCAGCCAGGAGAAGGAGAAGCTGCCAGCGTGGAGGCAAGCCGCCCCAGGAAGACTGGAGGAGAGTGCAGCTTCTCACTCATGGAGATCTATCGGTGGGGAGTGGTCGTGGTAAGAGGTGCGCTGGCCAGGAAACGGTCATGCTCCCTGGCCGGAGAGGGTTGCACAAACCTTTGCTGGTGTGAATGTGCAACCCTCTCCTGCCAGGGAGCATGAACGCTTCCTGGCTCGCGCACTTCTTACCACTTTCCGCGGCCACTTCCCCGCCGGTGGATCTCCATGAGTGAGGAGCTGCGCTCTCCTCCCGTCCTCTTGGGTCAGCTCACCTCCCCGCTGGTGGCTTCTCCTTCTCCTGCCTGCTCTAGGAGCAGCCTGTCTGTTACCCAGTGAGAACGGCCTGCCACCACAGCCTGCCCCTGCCCTCTCTGCCCCGGCACTTGCTCCTGGTGCTGCCAGAGAAGTGGCAGCATGAGAACTGCTCTTGCTGGGGGCAAGGGGGTGACGGTAGCAGGAGCAGCAGGCTGGGGCTTCCCTCCCTCCCTCCCCCTGGAGGCCTGGGGCTATGCCAGAAGTCTGCTCGGGCGGAGAGACAGAGAAGCCCCGAACCACCCATCCTTGCCACCACCGCTTCCTCGCCCCCGTCGGCAGCGGTTTCTCGCACAGCCACTTCCTTTTTTTTTTTTTTTTGGCTAGGGACATTTATTTCCAGCATTTACTTCCAGTTCTTGGCAAAAAAAAAATGCCAATTGCATTCTATGAGTTTGCTTAATGACTGCAGCATGTTCTAGGACCACCACCAAAAAATGTCATAAAATTGGGTCTGTAACATGGGTGCACTGACTTACACATGACACAACAATTCTGGGCTCCATTATGGTCATAAATCAAGGATTAAAGATAACCAATTTACTATGGAATACGGTAAGATTTTGTGGATTACAGTTCCTTTTCCCCAACGCAGGGAGCATTTCCCCAAAAGATCAGTATACACGCAACTACAAAAATGTTTAAAAGGAGGGATAAGAGGAAAATGAATTGTGGAAGAGCTTGGCAGTGCTAAGCACAAATAAGTAGTGAATGTTCTTAAAATATTTGTTGGGTATATAGCATAAAGCCATGGATTGCTAAACGGATTAATGCTGTAGCTCAGTCAGAGCTTTTCTCTCCGTTAAATCTATTGAAAATATCGCTAAACCTTTTAGTTCCAGTTCAGCTTATATCACAATTTCTCATTCACGCCTACCCAGAAATTCATTGAGATGAAAAGATCGATTTTTCATCAAGAGAAATTGTTCACGTTAGGGACCTCTTGAACACAGGGGTCCCCAACCTCTGGGCCGCGACCCACTAGCAGGCCACGGTCTATTCGTAACTGGGCCACGTTAACTCAACTGACACGAGTGTTGCACTGGCCCGAACATGCACACAGCTCAACTTGTGCAAATTGAGCTGCCCACATGTGCGTATGTCAGCCCGACACTCCCGCGGCCCGGTTCCCCTCCTCCTAACCCCCCCTCCCAGCAGGGCCACCAAGGCACAAAGGTTGTGGACCACTTCTTTAACATATCCTCTTGGGTCAGCCTAGCTCAGGAGTCGGCAACCTTAAACACTCAAAGAGCCACAAAGGTTCTAACCGGAAGCCCCACATTCAATTCTGGAGCTGACCGGAAGTCCGGTTCCCTCACCATAGAGTCTCCTCCTAGCGTGGCATCATTTTTCCTCTGTCGACTGGAAGTCCGGTTCCCTCACCATAGAGTCTCCTCCTAGCGTAGCATTATTTTTCCTCTGTCAACCGGAAGTCCGGTTCCCTCACCATAGAGTCTCCTCCTAGCGCGGTGTCTTTTTTTCTCTACCTATCCTAACAAAAAGCCCTATCAATTGTGGAGCCGACCGGTGACAGGGAGACGCAGCAGAGGGATGAAAGAGCCACATGCGGCTCCAGAGCCACAGGTTGCTGACTCCTGGTCTAACTACTGAGGTGACCAACAAGTATTATACCTTCTGATGAAAAATAACCCAAATGGGTGCTTGCTCAACATATGGTTTTTGTTGCTCAATTTTTATCTGTATTGTTTTGTGCTTCGCGCAGCATTGACACCTGGTATTTGCCCAGACTAGTCCCTGCAGTTTTCTTGGCAAAGATTTTCAGAACTCTTGTTAACTCTTGTTAAGAGTTGAGAGAGAAGGACTACCCCAAAGTTCCCACAGCTGACTTTGCTCCTAAGGCAGGATTAGAACTCCCAGTCTCCCGGTTTTCTAGCCTGATGCCTTCACCACTACATCAAACTCTTATTTTAGTTAGCCTTGACTCCTGATTGATTACATGGATAAGTTGCTGCAAAGTTTGGAAGTGATTGGTTTCCTTCTTCTTCTTCCCAGAAAGAAATACTGGTCCAAGGTCACCCACCTGGTGGCTTCATGCCAGTGGTGGAATTCAATTTTTTTTTACTACCGGTTCTGTGGGCGTGGCTTGATGGGCGTGGCAGGGGAAGAATACTGCAAAATCTCCATTCCCTCCCCATTCCAAGGGAAAGATATTGCAAAATCTCTATTCCCTCCCCACTCCTGGGGGAAGAATACTGCAAAAGCTCCATTCCCTCCCCACTCCTGGGGGAAGGATACTGCAAAATCTCCATTCCCACCCCACTCCATGAGAAGGATACTGTAAAATCCCCATTCCCTCCCCACTCTGGGGGAAGGAAACTGCAAAATCCCCATTCCCTCCCTATTCCTGGGAGAAGGATACTGCAAAATCTCCATTATCTCCCCACTCCTGGGGGAAGGATATTACAAAATCTCCATTCCTTCCCCACTCCTGAGGGAAGGATATTGCGAAATCTCCATTCCCTCCCTACTCCAGGAGAAGGGTACTGCAAAATCCCCATTCCCTCCCCACTCCTGGGGGAAGGCTATTGCAAAATCTCCATTCCCACCCCACTCTGGGGCCAGCCAGAGGTGGTATTTGCCAGTTCTCCGAACTGCTCAAAATTTCTGCTACCGGTTCTCCAGAACCTGTCAGAACCTGCTGGATTTCACCCCTGCTTTGTGCCCAAGACAGTATTAGAATTCCCAGTTTCTAACCTGGCGCCTTTTAACAACTAGAACCCAACTGGTTCTCAATGCAAAAACAATCAATACAAACCTCTGTATGTTCAGCTATTTATCTTACCCTGGCATAGTTTAACAATTCCTGTAACGATGATGACAATTAGAGCAATGACTTTGGCATAGGTGAATGCATCCTGCACCCTTGTTCCCCATTTAACATAGGCACAATTTATAAATGTTAGAAGACCTACAAGACAAAAAAGGGAAGCAAAGGAAGGCATTAGAAAGCGATGGTGACATTTATTTATTTATTTATTGGTTCGAGACTCAGTGCGGCTTACAATGCGTTAAGCAATAGCCTTCATACTTTTGTATATACCTGCTTAGTAGGGCTTTCGCCCCCCCCCCCCACTCCTAAGCGGTGTTCTTTTTTTTTAATACAAAGTCAGCTTATTGCCCCCACAATCCGGGTCCTTATTTTACCTACCTCGGAAGGATGGAAGGCTGAGTCAACCTTGAGCCTGGTGAGATTTGAACTCGCAGTAATTGCAGGCAGCTGGCAGCTAAGGGCTACTTAACAGCACTTTAATCTGCTGCGCCACCAAGGCTCCTTCTAAACGACATTGGTTGTTTTTAAAGCAAGCCCTGATGTGAAGTTTTCCAAGCCAGAGTTAACAGTCAAAATGCCATATTAGTAAACAAGCTAAGAAGGTTGTGTTAAGTCAAAGCCTTTATGGTCATTGTACATCATGTATATAACGAAATTGGTTTACCCCAGTGGTGAAATTCAAATTTTTTTATGACCGGTTCTGTGGGCGTGGCTTGGTGGGCATGGTATGGCTTGGTGGGCATGGCAGGGGAAGGATACTGCAAAATCTCCATTCCCTCCCCATTCCTGGGGGGGGGGAGAATATTGCAAAATCTCCATTCTCACCCCACTCTGGGGCCAGCCAGAGGTGATATTTGCTGGTTTTCCGAACTACTCAAAATTGCCGCTACCGGTTCTCCAGAACCTGTCAGAACCTGCTGGATTTCACCCCTGGTTTAGCCTCCACTGGTGCAGTCCATACAAGAATACAAGACAACATGAATAATATAAAGAATAATCATTATAGAAGTAGTTAGGGGGGAAAAAAATAGTCATAAATTAAAGAGAACCACAAGGTTTAAAAAGGGGGCAGACAGCCAATTTGGTTGCTCTGTTAATACTTCCAGTGGCAAAAACAGGAAGGACCTCATAAAACAAACATCATGGCAAGAGTACCGAAAAAAGGGGAAAATATTGTTTGTTTTCAGATTCTTGTTTGCAATCCACATCTTAAAAAACGTTTCTTTTTAAATGACAAATTTTTGTTGAAAATAGGAAATGCCGCCTCAAATCTGTCACTTGGCAATGAAAACAGTTGGAGGGTTTTAATTTTAAAGAAAATTATGGTATCTGAAGGACAGGAAAAAATAGAATTAGGTCCAACGTATTTTTGCATCGTTTTAACGGGAACTATTTCTTTCTGCTGTGGGGCTGCTTTTGAAAGAAAAGATACAATTAGATGCATGGCTCACTTCAAAAAAAACATACAGCAGTAATATTTTTTTTTTAAAAAAAAAGTTGGTTTCAGTTAATGAAACTTCCTACTAAAAGATGTCTTTTATGTGAAACCCAAAGGTGTTTTTTTCAAGAAGCAATTGGACTTTCTGGTTTTTCTTTGAAGATGTTTCGCTTCTTACCCAAGAAGCTTCTTCAGCTTTGACTGGATGGTGGGGAATAGAAGAATGGAAATCCAGTCAGAGGTGAAGAAGTTCCTGCTCACCCACTGACCCCCACTCTTTGGCCTCTGCCTCGCAGCAGTTACCTCCTTGCAAGCAAACAGCAAGAAAAAACAGCTCCTTTCAGCTTCAGCACAGCCTAATTAGCACAAGTTGATTGGATCGGACTCCCGACTCTCCGCTGCTTTGCTCTCAGCTGCTTTGCGCAAGGCTCTGCTGCTTGCTGCAAAGAGTAAATTGTTGGAGATTTTTTTTCCTTGTGCTAATCAAGCTATGCTGAAAATGAAAATGAAAGTAAAGCAGGCTGTTTGCTGCAAAGAGGCAAAATTGCTCAGAGGCAGAGGCAGATTTCTTTTTCTTCTTCTCCTCACCAAAAAAGGTAGGTGCGTCTTAAAATCCGAAAAATACGGTATATGGTTTTAAAAATTCCGATTTTCCGGGGATGCACTGTTTTGTTCAGTTAAAGATTATTGTGAATAAGGCTTAGTAGTCTATTGCCAGACGCTAGGAATCAGGACCACCTGTTCAGTTCCAGTTTAAGAAGATGTCTTTCTCAATCCCTTATACAAACTTCTATTCAACTAAGGCTCAGAACTAGATTGGCACCCAATAAGACTTAATGCAGGGGTGTCAAACTCGCGGCTCCGTGGGCCGGATGCGTCCCGTACCGGCCACGCCCACCCGTTTTAGTGAAGGAGGGGAAAGTTGCGATACATCACGTGATGACGTGTTCTCGTGGATTTGACACCCCTGACTTAATGGAATTCAAAGGTGGGGGGGGCTGGATTTGGGATTGTTTGTGGCAACATAATGACTCCATGCTGATTCCTCTCTTAACTCCACGCCCAGCCTCGGTCTCTCTTCTTTTCCTACATGTATAGAATTTAGAATAGAATAGAACTGGAAGGGACCTTGGAGGTCTTCTAGTCCAGTCCCCTGCTCAAGCAGGAGAACCTATACCAGTGATGGCTAACCTTTTTGTCGTCGCGTGCCAAAAGCGGGGTGGGTTGGTGTCGCAGGCATGCGTGCCCACATCCATAATTCCCCCGTCCCCCCGTGCTTGCGCTCCTCCTTTTGGCACACGACGGCAAAAAGATTACTGGTGGGCCTGGAAGTCCTGTTTTTCGCCCTCCCCAGGCTCCAGAGGCTTTCTTGGAGCCTGGGGACGGTGAAACGGCCTTCCCCACCCCCTTCGTGGCCCTCCGTAGGCTGGAAACGGCCCATTTCCTGACTTCAGAAGGCCCCAAATCAGCTGGCCGGCGAGCACATGTCTGCTGGAGCTAAGCTAGGGCAATGCTCACATGCCCACAGATATGGCGCCGCGTGCCACCTGTGGCACGTGTGTCATAGGTTCGCCATCACGGACCTATACCATTTCTGACAAATGGCTGTCCAGTCTCTTCTTAAAAACCTCCAGTGATGGAGCATCGACGATTTCTGGTGGCAAGCTGTTCCACTGGCGAATTGTCCTCACTGTTAGGAAGTTTCTCCTTAATTCTGCAGGTTGCTTCTCTCTTTGGTTATTGTTTTCTTGCCCTGCCCTCTGGTGCTTTGGAGAATTATTTGACCCCTGCATGCTTTTCAGTTTGCTTTTCAGCATCGGCTTCTCAAAGGGCACCCCAGCTTAGTAACCTTTTCAAAAGCTACTTAACTACTATCCTTCCCTAATGCAGAAGTTGTTTCTCTTCATCCACCACAGCAACTCAACCAAACTCCAGCTCAGTGTCAGGACCCAGATTGCTGCTCGGTAAACACAAATGTGATGAAATCCCTTTTCCTCCATAGACTCACAGGGTATTTTGTCTGGTGGCTATTGCGTAAAGTTTCCATCTATTGCAGCTGTAACCCAAGCTGCTGAGATCACTTATTATTACCCTGAAAGAAAAGGTCTTTACACACCCTAAGAGTATCCACCCAGGATGATTAATACTCTGGCATATTCCTGTACCCATCAATGATGAGCAGATCTCTTGGCTCAACGTAATCATAAACAAGCTTCGCCTTCTCTCTAGAATGTCTCAATAATTATTATTTTTTTAAGTTTCCAATTAGTAAGTCTCTTTTCCTTTGATCCCTTACTGAGAAGCACCAGCTTAATGAATACGTTTCCGTAGGATTCCCATAGAGTTGAATTGCGAACTGTTCCATAAAAACAACAGCCATTACTGTTAGGAAATGATTATTACCTAACTTGTTGAGTTGGCAATATATAAACCCTCAATATAGCTTTAAGACTGCTGTATTGCATTGTACTGTGTCCTGATTGGTCCTGATTATCCCTTCTTTTTAATCTCAAAAAGGAAGCTTTGGAGTGTGCAAATCCCGTGTCTCCGGCACCTTTTCATCCTGCATCTTGTCCAAAGATGGATGGAAAGTGGAAAGATCAAGGTGTTTTCAAGCAATCTTCTGTGCTCCCAAATGCTCCATTACAATGATGGCTAACCTTTTTGCCATCGCGTGCCAGAAGCGGGGGGAGGAGGTTGCGTGTGCATGCCCACATCCATAATTCTATGACCACCACCCCTCCACGCTCCTGGCACGTGATGGCACATTAAACCTGTTTTTTGCTCTCCCCAGCCTCCAGAGCCTTTCTAGGAGTCTGGGGAGGGTGAAAATGGCCTTTCCCACCCTCCCGGAGGCCCTCTAGAGGCCGGAAATGGCCCGTTTTCCAACTTCCGGTGGAACCTGTGATATGGCTATGCTTGGCACCTGTGGCACACGTGCCATAGGTTCGCCATCACGGCTCTATTAAGTCATAAATTATTACACAGGTTAAGTCCTCAATTTACAACCTTTCTTTAGTGACTGTTCGAAGTTACAACAGCACTGAATTTTTTTTTCACACTTATGACCATGGCAGCATCCCCATAGGTCACATGATAGAAGTTCAGCCACTTGGCAACCGGTTCATATTTATGACCATTGCAGTGTCCTGCGATCACGGGACCCCCTTTTGCGACCCTTCCGACAAACAAAATCAACGGGGGAGTCAGATTCACTTAACAACCAGGTGACTCACTTAACAATGGTAATGATTCACTTAACAACTGAGGCCAGAAAGGTCATAAAATGGGGTGAAAGTCACTTAACGAATGTCTCGCCTAGCAACAAAAATGTTGGGTTTCAATAGTGGTCGAGGAGTAGCTATGCATTTACACTGTGTTGACAGCTATTTGTGTGCATGCTTCTCGAGAAAAAAAAAACAGAATAATGTTAAATCCGTCTTTTCAGCTGAATCTTAGAGAGGCAAAATAGTGTGATGGTTCAAGGCATTGGACAAGCACTTAAGAGACCTAAGCTGAAGTCCATAATCAATCATGGAACTTTCTGGTTGACTCTGGTTTGAGTTTACTCCAGAAGGTCAAGGACCACCATGGATGCCACCTTAAGCTTCTGAAGGATACACTTGTCCTTCAGTTCAGTAGAACCAAAGTAAGATAAAGATAAAGGTTCCCCTCGCACATATGTGCTAGTCGTTCCCGACTCTAGGGGGCGGTGCTCATTTCCGTTTCAAAGCCAAAGAGACAGCGCTGTCTGAAGACGTCTCCGTGGTCATGTGGCCAGCATGACTCAACGCCAAAGGCACACAGAACACTGTTACCTTCCCACCATAGGTGGTCCCTATTTTTCTACTTGCATTTTTTACGTGCTTTCGAACTGCTAGGTTGGCAGAAGCTGGGACAAGTCACGGGAGCTCACCCCATTACGCGGCACTAGAGATTCGAACCGCCGAACTGCCGACCTTTCGATCGACAAGCTCAGCGTCCACTGAGCCACTGCGTCCCATTGTAGAACCACAGCACACCCTTGCTTTTCACCCTTTTCTGCGCAAAAACGAGAGTACCTCTTGTATCGCTCTGCGATATATGCACCGCTCTGCTTCTGCACTAGCTGCTAAGCAAATCCCATTTTTAAAGGCACGGCGGACCACAAGGCAGGAGATCCACTTCTGACCCTCCTTTGTCACCACCACTCCCCCCTCCCACCAGCTCTGATGGAAGCAAATTCAGGCCGGAGGATCTATGGGGAATACTCACATACACAAGCAGCGGCGATCAGACGGCAAGCAATGTACGGAGGCTGGCAAGAAGGGAAGACTGGCTGCACGATATAGTTGGCAAAAGTTATTGCGATGATTGCCTGGCTGGTTGGTTCAATGATCAACAACGATGTCCACAGGCGTATAAAGGCAATGAAGCCTCCAAAGGCCTCCAAGATATATGCGTAACTGGCTCCTGACTTGGTGATGGTTGTGCCCAGTTCAGCGTAGCAGAGAGCTCCAATCACGGAGAACATCCCTCCTAGGGCCCAGATGACTAGGGATAATCCATAGGACAAACTGTAATTAAGTACTCCTTTGGGTGACACGAATATCCCGGATCCAATCATATTTCCTACGATTAGACAGATGCCGTTCAGGAGGGAGATTTCCTTTCTCAGCTGCATGGTACTTTGGTTTCCACCATTCTTTTGAGCGTTGCCGCTCATATCGGTTTTATCAGCTGTCCCGATTGGCTGGTACTCATTCAGGGAATTAAGAGGTGGAAAGTTCTCCTTCTTCTCCATGGTGACATCCACAAGGTGCCCTCTGCCAACGCTGATGCCAAACTAAAGTCAAAAAGAAAGCAGGATTAAGGACAGATATTTTAGACGTACAATGTCCGGTTCAAGCAACTGGAGCCTCTCGTGAATAGCTTGAATAAGCAACTTTATTGACCTCTTCCTGCACTGCAAGAATCTCCCAAGACTGCTTTCCTTCTCCAGGGAGTAAGCAGATAAAGCTTCATGGATCTCGGGAGGTGGCGGAGCTGAAGTCAGGCTTATATCTCTCGTGGCTGCATAAGGACTCAAGGCTAATTCCCTGCTTGACTCCTCCTTGCAGCCTGCCTGACAGTTTCTCAGCACACAAGTTACTAATGTGAAAGGTGAAATTCAGCTGGTGACTAAAACATTGGGCGAGTATTCCAATGGTCACAGCCTTAGCAACTTTAAAACAGGTGGACTTCAACTCCCAGAATTCTCCAGCCAGTTTAGCATAACTCATTCGGGGAGTTGAAGTCCACACATCTTAAAAGCTGCCAAAGTTGACAAGCATTGAATTAGAGGGAGACTCATATTTTCTCAATGATATTTTAAACGTAAGAAATGGAACAAAATGGAATATACATATTATTGTTGGCATTAACCCTTGGAGCTAATTCAGGAAATCTTCACACCAAAGCTTGCATCAATTTTCAAGCTGTCTAAAAGCTTCATAAATGTTAAGGGAGCCTTATTTAAAACTGTGCTGTTTTTACGAAGGTGGTACTTAAAAGATTTCTCTGCTGGGAACAAATCATTTCAATAGATCTATTCCTGGATCAAAGTTAATAATAAATACGTGAGTGGGATCTGGCTAGCGAGCTCTGGTTTAAATACATATTAAACAACTTTTCCTTTGATTTCCCACTTACAGCGTAGAACATTCTGAGAATCTGGCTGGCAATGGAGGCGTCTACATTTAAAATGGATCACCTCTACACAGAGATTATCTTGATGTCAGGATTCAAGTTTACTTCAAAGCATGCAGAATAGATTCACTATCACTGCTGGGGGTTTGCAGGGTTTCAGGAGAACCTCTAGCTAAGATTCTGTGCAGTTCGGAGGACCCCCAAATCCCACTCCTGGCTGGCCCTGCCTACCCCACCCCTTATATTCATGGTGTATTACTGTCTTTATGGGCTTTTACGTTTTGGAAAAAGAAGTACAATTTTGTATTAGAAAAATACAAAATATAACTTGTTGTAATAAAATTTTAATATATATATTATTATATATAAAATATTATATATTTTATTATTATAATAATTTTAAATGATCAGTTGACTGAGTTTCATGGTTTAATGAATAAAAGATAATAATAATTATATTATATTATATAATAATATATATTATATTATTATATATTATATACTTCATTTATTAAACATGAAATTCAGTTGATTGAGTTTCATGTTTAATGAATCAAGTATATAATACATATACATATATATATATATATATATATATATATATATATATATATATATATATATATATATAAAATTATATTACAACAACATCGTATATTTTAAGAAGATACTTGGTTGATACCTAGGACGCTGGCAGCAACAGGTATCAACCATTAGCACAAATCTTATTTGTGACACATTTTTAAATGTTCAGTTGACCAAGTTTCATGTCTAATGAATAAAAGAGATAATAATATTTTACTTGTTGTAATATAATTACAAGAAGTCATAGTCAATCTTAGTAGAAGAACCAACTTTAGTGTGGAAGTGAAGACATCTGACTAGAAACTGGGAGACCGTGAGTTCTAGTCCCATCTAAAGCACCGTTGGAAGGAAAACCCATCTGATTCAGATGCAAGCTGGAAGAAAGATGCTGGAAATAAAATGGAGGCTGATTGGAAAGAAAGGTCCAGTTATTGATGAACAGAACCACCAGGGTTTGTGGTTTGGTGCAGCTGACAAAATGGAGTTTAGAGTGGGTGGGGTTTTATAACTTCTGGATTACTATGGGGGTCATGTAGGGGTCATAGCTGGCTCTATAGGCAAAAGAGGAAGTGCAAATCCTAGGTGTTTGCCTGAGCTAATTTTATCAACCTTTGATTTGTTGCTTATCTGAATTTCTGTCTTGACACAGTCTTTTTGACTGGATTACCAAATCTGCATTTCCAAAAGCTGGCTTCCTCAGTTTCTGCTTGGGGGCAGGGAAACTGGGGCTGGTTTCTGCCTCCCTTAAGGTTTTTTTTTCACTTCTCCTTTAGGGGAAATATTTTATCCTGCCTTTTTTAATATTTCCCAAAATATTTCATTCTTCAGGGGAGGGGGGTTTCCCACAGCACAAAGCCAGCTGGGTGACCTTGGGCCAGTCACTTTTTCTCAACCCTAGGAAAGGAGGCAATGACAAACCACTTCTGGAAAAAAACTTTGCCAAGAAAACTGCAGGGACTTTTCCAGGCAGTCTCTGAGAATTGGACATGATTGAACTGAATAAATTGTTTTAGTAGAGTAACTTCTATGTTAAGCAAAAGTTTGCTTCAAGGTAAGATCTGGCCAAGACCACAGCTGATAGTTAGTTAGTTAGTTAGTTAGTTAGTTAGTTAGTTATTAGTTAGTAGGAAAGCTCTATTTGGAATTTAATTCTTGTACCCAAAAATTCTAATCCAGTGACTTGGAAAGTCATTGCTAATCAGAATAGACATTAATGGGACCTAAAAAAACTTATGAACACCATGTCACACAGTATCATCTCAAGGAGCCATGAACTACATAATTCCTTCTGACACAGTCATCATCTCAGGGGGGGAAATGTCATTGCCAATATTGTCATTTGGGAAAAAACATTTACTTAATCATAGTAGCATGCATACACAAAACAACAGGAGAGGAATTAATTTATCTGGTCATATCTGCACAGTTGCTATGTTTTGGAGTAGCAAAAGGGAGCAAAAAAAAAAAAAAAAGCATAACGAACAACCTATTCAATTATATTTCACAGATTTTAAGAATGTCCCTTTGCAGTCTGACAGCCCTGACTACAACGTAAGCTCTTTTGCAATCTGTATTCATTTCAGGCTACATTAAATAAAGACATGGAGAAAACTCTACACCCACCAACACTGGCAGGGCTTATAAATCCTCGACTTATGTCCGGTTGGTTAATAAAAATTCAAAGTTACGATGGATCCAAAAAAGATCCATATGAGCCTGATCAGTGGTGGGTTTCAAAAATTTTTACTACCGGTTCTGTGGGCGTGGCTTAGTGGGCGTGGCAGGGGAAGGATACTGTAAAATCTCCATTCCCACCCCACTCCAGGGGAGGGATACTACAAAATCCCCATTTCCTCCCCATTCCTTGGCATCTTTTTTGCAACAGCAATAGCACTTAGACTTATTTATATACAGCTTTACAGCTCTCTCTAAGTGGTACCTATAATAAACAGGGAATAAGCCCCACTCATTTGCACGGATGACGTTCCCTAGTTGGGTCATAAAATGTTTTCAAGCAATCAACAAAGCTCAGAGAGCACACCAAGGACTCTACATTAAATAGTCAGGTCATGAATACCTACCTTGTTCTTTTTCTTTTTTTGCTACATTCCAGACAACCAAAGCACTGCTAACTACAAATACAATAAATTCTACAGATTGATAACCTGTCCTGGGGTGGTGGTCATGGATATTTCTATTGCAACAAAAACAAGTTCATTAGAGCAAGAGGTTTACCAAGGTCTCCCCGGGAAAC
Source organism: Arizona elegans (assembly GCA_022577455.1). Classification (NCBI taxonomy): domain Eukaryota; kingdom Metazoa; phylum Chordata; class Lepidosauria; order Squamata; family Colubridae; genus Arizona; species Arizona elegans. The sequence goes on from JAKOOJ010000014.1 coordinate 16,618,304, forward strand.
AATCCCTGGCCGAGTTTCGTTGTGTTGCAAAGCTAAGCAGTGCCAGATATGGAAAGGAGCAGGTAAGCTCAGGCTAAAGCGTAAACAAGGAAATTGAAGTTAAAAACAATAGCTCATCCTTGCCATACTGCCAAGGATCCAGGCATGCAGTCACAAACTTAACTCAAGGTTGTATTTATCTTTACCTTTAGCCCAGTTGGCACTTCAAACTTTTTTACTATTTACATTTTATGTAACCGAAGCAGAGGAATATGATTTACATACAATACGTAAATAAAATTAATTATACCAGTAAAAAATGGGTTGTTGTTTTTTTTATTATTAAGGACACAGTTAATTTATATGCAATGCAACAAAATAAAACAACAGTCCATGGGCTTCTTCACTGTCAATCTTACCAAGAGCAGAAACCGATTAACATAGGGAACAACTTGCCTCTAGAAGTTGTAAATGCTCCAACACTGGAAGTTTTTAAGAAGAGATTGGATAACTGTTCCATCTGAAATGGTGTAGGGTTTCCTGCCTAAGCAGGGGGTTGGACTAGAAGACCTCCAAGGACCCTTCCAACTCTGTTATTTTATTCTATTATATTCTAAACTTGCCAACATCTTCACCACCTCAATATCAAACACTACTGAATCTGTTTCCAAGCCTTGTTTTAACTGACCAGAAAAGCAATCCTGTAGAGCCGGGATGGTGAACCTATGGCACGAGCCATATCAATGGGCATGCGAGCTTTGCCCTAGCTCAGCTCCGGCACGCATGCATGCGCCATCCAGCTGATTTTTTGGGCCTTCCGGTCCCACCAGAAGTTGAGAAACAGGCTGTTTCCACCCTCTGGAGGGCCTCTGGGGGGGTGGGGAAGGCCCGTTTTTTGCTCTCCCCAGGCTCTAGAGCCTTTCTAGGACCCTGGGGAGGGTGAAAACAGCCTTCCCCACCCCCGGAGGCCGGAAACAGCCTGTTTCCCAACTTCCGGTGGGACCGGAAATTGGGAAACAGGCCATTTCCGGCCTTTTTTGGGGGGAGGCCATTTTTAACCTCTCCAGGCTCCTAGAAAGGCTATGGAACCTGGGGAGAGTGAAAAATGGGCCTTCCAGGTGCACCAGGCCCTCACATGTCAAAAGCAGGGGGAACACGGGGGGGTCACACACACATGCATGGGGGGTGGGGCGCATTGAATTATGGGTGTGGGCGTGCACGTGTGATGCCCCACGCTCCCCCCACTTTTGGCACGTAAAAAGGTTAGCCATCATTGCTGTTAGAATGTTCCCAATTTCTATTAAAAAGCCAAAAAAAAAAAAAAAAACCCAAAAAACCCTAATGCCATCCTAGGCTGCATTAACAAAGGGATAGAATCAAGATCACACGAAGCATTAAGACTGCTTCATAAGGCCCTTGGAAAGGCCACACTTGGAATATTGCATCTGGTTTTGGTTGCCACAATATAAAAAAGATGTTGAGACTCTGGAAAGAGTGCAGCGAAGAGGAACAAAGATGGTTAGGGAGCTGGAGGCTAAAATGTATGAAGAACAAGTTACAGGAATTGGGTATGTCTAGTCTAGTGAACTTCTGCCAACCTTGCAGTTCGAAAGCAAGTAAAAAATGCACGTAGAAAAACAGGGACCACCTTTGGTGGGAAGGTAACAGCGTTCCGTGCGCCTTTGGCATTGAGTCATGCTGGCCACGACCATGGAGACGTCTTCGGACAGCGCTGGCTCTTTGGCTTTGAAACGGAGATGAGCACCACCCCCTAGAGTCGGGAACGACCAGCACATATGTGCGAGGGGAACTTTTACCTTTACCTTTAGTCTAGTGAAAAGGACTAGGGCCATGATGGCGAACTTATGGCACGCGTACCACAGGTGGCACGCGGGGCCATATCTGTGGGCACGCAAGCATTGCCCTAGCTCAGCTCCAGCATACATGCGTACACCAGCCAGCTGATTTTTGGGCCTTTTGGGCCCACCGGAAATCGGGAAACGGGCAGTTTCTGGCCTCCGGGGAGATGGGGAAGGCCGTTTTCACCCTCCCCAGGCTCCTAGAAAGCCTCTGGAGCCTGGGGAGGGCAAAAAACAGGCCTACCGGGCCCACAATGCCATCATGTGCCAAAAGCGGGGGTGGTGGTGTGCTGAAGGGGGTCGCTTGTGCATGCGTGGGGGGGCGGTCACATTGAATTATGGGTGTCGGCACGCGTGCGCTCGACCCCCCCGTGCTCCCCCCCGCTTTTGGCACGCGATGACAAAAAGGTTAGCCATCACTGGATTAGGGTGACACAATAGCAGTATTCCAATATTTGGTGGGGGACTGCCTCAAACTGTTCTCCAAAGCACCAAAAGCCAAGATAAGTAACAATGGATGGAAATTCATTAAGGAGAGAAGCAACCTAGAAGAAAGGAGAAATTTCCTGACAGCGAGAACAATTAACCAGTTAGAACGGTTTGCCTTTAGAAGTTGTGGGTGCTGCAACACTGAAGGTTTTTAAGAAGAGACTGGACAGCCATTTATCCCGAATAATATCGGGTTTTCTGCTTGGGCAGGGGACTGGATTAGAAGATTTCCAAGAGACTTCCAACTCTGTTATTCTGTTATTAAATAGCAAAAATGTCTTCATTAGGAACAACCTGATTTAATTAAGCTTGTTTAAAGTACAGTAGTAATAATATTGGTTAAACCTGCTGCTGAATATAAATAAATAACCCCCTTCCTCAATACTAAGTAATATTAGTTGACAGTTCATCTGTTTCTTGTTACAATTTATTTTACTTGTGGTTTCCTTCTTATTTTTCAGACTAGTTTAATGGCTGAAAGATATACCTACAGCATCTGAGGCTCAGAAACTGGGGGAGGAAAGACAAATATCTATATTAAAATCTGTATTTCCTTTGTGAGCCAAATAATCATACTGACTGAAGGAATCATTAGGTTATTAAACAAGAACACAGAAGAAGCAAGGACTATTTTCAAATGCGACTTACTGCTTTTATCCTGAATGATCACTCAGCAAATCTGAAAATTTATACTGCTCATGTTTTTCCAAGGATTTTCATTGTTTTATAGCCAAATATTTTGTGTTTTACAAAAATTCAGTCCTAAGCCAAAATTTTTCAGTGCTCAAACATGTTTGTTTCTTTACAGGAATATTTTAAGGCAGATTTCTCAGAACACTTGGGACTCCGTTCCCGGAAGCACCAACCTAACTCAAAAGGAACTTCATGTACTATACATCAATTATTTAATACCAGCCTCTTTCTTGGCAATTTTTTCACTGAGTGCACCTTGCAATGAAACTGATTAGATGATTTTGAATAAGCAGTTCACTCTCGCCTTAACCTACACAGTGTTATTATAGAAATAATTATAAGAAAAACACAATATTCCATTTATAGCATCTTGAGTTTCTTGGAAATGGATCAGCCTTCTACTTAAGTTTAAAAAGAGAGAGAAAGAAATCCTGAATTTAGCTTCGTAACTTTGTTGACTGAAGTAATACATCCCATAAATCACAAACCACAAAAGCTCCAGCTTTTATGTATTACATAAATAATGTATCTCGTAAACATAGTTTAACAGTTTAATGTGTGCAAACGCAGTCAAGTATAATTTAGCCCTAAAGCACAGATTTGTCAAAAATACAGAGGAGATACTGTTAGCTTCAAAAATGCCAACGGATAGACCAACTCATATTCAGCAAATGCTGTGGATAGATACATAAACAAAAATCATTTATTTATTTTAGAGCAAACTCTTATCACTGCCTGTTCCGATCTGGGGATGTTTCAGTGTGAAACAGGGGTCTCCAAACTTGGCAGTTTCAAGTCTTGTGGAATTCAACTCCAGGAATTCCTCAGCCAGCCATGCTCCCAGTTCTGGGAGTTGAATTCCACAAGTCTTAAAGTTGCTAAGTTTAGAGACCTTGGTGTAAAACTTCCACTGGCCAAAGAGCTTAAGAAGGATGACACTGTTTTAATCCAACAGATCTAGAGATCACCAGGCTGGGGGAAAATTATGTCCCAAAGTGTCAACAATGCCTTTACAATTTGAAACAACAGGAGTTGTTCTCAAATTCTGATTTCTCAAAACCAGAAATGAGGAGGTGATAAGCCACCTGGGAAAGCCAAGGGAAATCATCAAAGCCATTAAAAAGCTAAAGTTAGAATACTTGGGACATGTGATGCGACACCCGGAAAAATACGCCATACTTCACTTAATCCTCCAAGGAAAGATTGAAGGCAAACGAGGTCCAGGAAGAAGATCATGGCTCCAAAATCTAAGGGACTGGTTTGGACAAAACTCAGCAGCCCTTTTTCATGTGGCTGCTGATAAAAATAGGATCGCCAACATGATCGCTGAAGTCCAATGACAGATATGGAAGGAGGAGGAGGAGGAGGAGGAGGAGGTGGAGGAGAAGAAGAAGAAGTTGTTCCTATCATTATTATTATTATTTTTTTGCAGACAAGAAATTGGGCAGTTATTGGTTGGGATCCAATTGCTGTCTGGTCCTTTTCTTAAACAGTAGGAAATAAATCAACTCTCACTTAATCTCCAGGGGGGCAATTATTTGCCAAAATATCATGCTAAGCTGGGATTTGCTTAATCGTGATTTCTGAATACAGCTGGCTAAGTCCACTGCATGAATCATAACTGTTGATGTGCCAAACCAGACCGACAAGTTTTGTACCGCCATATCAAGACAATCCCCATCACGAATGGATCAGGCGGGATTTCTGAGTGCAAAGGAACTAGTGAAAAACTAGATTGAATAGGACAGGTCACCTGTGGCTCGTGCAATATACACACAGATCATCTGTCCCTGGTAAAGAGAACTTTGCAAAACCTCACAATAGTTCTACTTAAGTAGGAAGACCTAAGGCAGTTGTAAGACCACACTTAGTAGACTCCAGTTTTGGTCACCACATTATAAAAAAAAAGACGTAGAGACACTGGAAAGAGTGCAGAGAAGAGCAACCCAAAATGTAATCACACAAATGGAAGGGGCCATGTCTGTGGGAACTTCAAAAACTGGTCATAGGTAGTTCTGAGAGGTCCATTGTAATTTTGAATGGTCATTAAGTGACTGTTTGTTCTGCAAGGACACAAGGACAACCTTCCAATTAAAGGGAAATGCTTCGAGAGGCAAATCGCTTCTTAACCTAAGGAAAAAATCGGGGGATGGAGGGGGAAAATCTGGAAATTAAATTTGTGATGATATAATAGAATGGTTTAGATTAATATGTTAGAATTTATGTTAAAAAAAATTATGTTTTGATTTTTAATTTTAAAAGATGTAATGGGAAATTGTGAATGGAGCTGGTTAAAGAAATGTAAGCGATTGTACCTATCTATGAGCGGATCAAGACTTTGTTCTTGAAAGATATATTTTATGTTTGTTTGAAAAAAAAAACGAAAGAAAAAAGAAAAACGGTCATAAGTCAGTTTTCAGTGCCATCGTAACTTTGAACCGTCACTAACCGAACTGTTCTAAGTCGAGGATTTACCTATATACCGTGTTTAATTTTAAGTGCATTCTATAAACTTTAGTTCTTCGGTTTCCCAGAAATCTTGCAAGTAAGACATTGGAAACAACTTGAAGATCTTTTTCTGGACCTAGCTTGAGAAAAATTTGTTTTTGACTGCTTGTTTAAAAAAAAAATGGCTTGGTTAACAATAACAAACTGCGGTTCCAGACAAATAAATTAACACCGCGTTGTTCCTTTTTTTAAACCAGTCATGCGAAAGGAAATGCTGGAGGGTAAGAAAGTATTTGCTTTTTAAGGAAGTGTTTGTTTTTTAAGTAACAAGAGCTGAGCTGGTTACTTAGTCTCATCCTCTACCGATCAATATAACCTTTTTCAAAGGGCCAGAATTACAGGAATTCTCATATTCCTGTTTTAAACATTTAAAAGAAAAATAGGCCACGAGAGAGTTTAAGAGATAACAGGAATAAAACCTGAAAATAAGGATCCAGGTGAGGTTTAAAGAAACAGGCCCTCTGCTGCTGAATGTATAGCTAGTCCTCGACTTACAACAGTGACCGTTCAAAATTATAACGGCACTGAAAAAAGTGAGGTATGACCATTTTCCAAATTTAGGAGCATTGCAACATCCCCATGATCACGTGATCAAAATTCAGATGTTTGGCAACTGGTTCATACTTATGACGGTTGCTGTGTCCCAGGCAGTGGTGGAATTCAATTTTTTTTACTACCGGTTCTGTGGGCGTGGCTTGGTGGGCGTGGCGTGGCTTGGTGGGCGTGGCTTGGTGGGCATGGAAGGGAAAGGATCCTGCAAAACCCCCATTCCCTCCTGACTCCTGGGGGAAGGATATTGCAAAATCCCCATCCTATCCCCTCCCCACTCCTGGGGGAAGAATATTGCAAAATCTCCATTCCCTCCCCACTCCAGGGAAAGGATACTGCAAAATCCCCATCCCCTCCCCACTCCTGGGGGAAGGATACTGCAAAATCTCCATTCTCCACCCCACCCCTGCGGCCAGCCAGAGGTGGTATTTGCCGGTTCTCCGAACTACTCAAAATTTCCGCTAGCGGTTCGCCAGAACCTGTCAGAACCTGCTGGATTTCACCCCTAATTAAGCTGAAGTGTGGCCTTCAAATCCCAGAATTCTCTAAATATGATTGCAGAAAGGTAGCTTTATTCAGAACAGTTTACCTCAGGGGCTGTCAGAACTCTCGGCCCACGCCCAGTTTAGCGAAGGGGGAGAAAAGTCCCGATATGTCATGTGACTCACGTGATGACGTGAGTTTGACACCCCTGGCTTACATCATCCGACGGTACCTCCAACACCACAAAACATCAACATCTGCCTATCTCAGCTCCTTGGGAAGAACCTGAGCGTGAGGTGGATAAAAAGGTTAACTCCTCCCTGAACATCTGGCTGTGTGCTGAACCATTAACAATTAATAAGGGAATTCTTAACAATGCTTAATAAGGCATGTATTAATTGAAAGCCCGTCCAGAGTCATTGAGAGTGAGTGGGCAGCCGTATCATGGTTTTTTTTCCATAAATAAATCAACTGGAAGCAAGGTTTGTTTGAATAGGTCAGCGAGGGCGAACCTTTTTTCCCTTGGGTGCCGAAAGCACGATTGTGCACTTGACAGTGCACATGTGTGTGCCGACACCCATAATGCAATGCCCCCCGCAGGTCTTTCCCCCCCCATGCATGCACCTGTGACCCCCCCATGCTCCCCCGCCCCCCACACATGCGTGCATGACCCCCCCACACCCCCACATATACACATGTGCCCCTCCACCCCCCATGCATGTACATGCGTCCCCCAGCAGAGACCCAAAAATCACCTGGCCGGCGGGAGGTGTGTGGGTATGCGCGGTGGAGCTGACCTGGGCGTCGGCTCGCGTGCCCGCAGAGAGAGATGACTCTGCGTGCCACCCAGGGTGGGTTTGATTTAAATCGAGTTGATTTAAATCACAATTTAAATCATGATTTAAATCACTAGTAAAAAGGCTTGATTTAAATCAACTCGATTTAAATCATAATTTTTAAAGAGCAACTGTCATCTCTGCTACTCCTTTGACCCACTGTTGACTCACCGATAGTCCCAGTGTTGCAGAATACACAGCCTCATGCTACATAACTAAGCTCCATTTCATGTTGAATAAATTAAATTATTTATGTATCTTAAATAGAAAACTATCTTACGATAGATTTTTACCCCAAAAGTTTTTTATTAAAATAAATTCGACAAAAATAAAAAAAATCCGATTTAAATCAAAAAAATCCGATTTAAATTTTAAAAAATCTGATTTTTTTTGATCTTTTTAAAAAAATCATTGATTTTTATCCACCCTGGTGCCACCTGTGGCACGCGTGCCATACGTTTGCCATCGCGGTAATAGTTTATGTAAACCCAACCAGTTGGGGTTTTATTTTAACAACTCTGGTTATGCAAAACCATGAGTTAGGCCACTGATTCTTAACCTTGATTAAGATGGGTGGACTTCAATGCCCAGAACTCTCTGTTTCCGCTCATGCTGACAGGGGAATTCTGGGAGTTGAAGTCCTCACATCTTAAAGCTGCCAAGATCTAGAATGCCAAAAAGCTGGTCTAGACGTTTTGCAAACGAAGGGTAGCGGCATCTTTAAATAGCTGAGAAAAATTCTCATCCATCATTCAAATACAGCATGACACATCTAAACAAGGGAGATTTAAAGGCTCATTTCGTAAAAGGCAACATTTTAGTGGCTTTGAGTCACTGTTCTATTCCTGGCAACTGCCTGTTCGTGGCAAGAGTTCAGAAGTGCTTTGCCATAACCATCTTCCTAAGGCTGAGAGAACGATTAGCTCAGGGGTTGGCAACCCGTGGCTCTGGAGCCGCATGTGGCTCTTTCTTTCTTTCTTTCTTTTTTTTTTAATTTAATTTATATGCCGCCCTTCTCCGGAGACTCAGGGCGGCTTACAATGCGTTAAGCAATAGCCTTCATTCTTTTGTATATTTTATACAAAGTCAGCTTATTGCCCCCACAAACTGGGTCCTCATTTCACCTACCTTAGAAAGGATGGAAGGCTGAGTCAACCTTAAGCCTTGGCGAGATTCGAACCCTGCAGTAATTGCAGGCAGCTGGTCTTAATAACCAGCTTAATAACAGGGTGCCTTAAACCCCTGTACTACCAAGGCTCTTTCATCCCTCTTTCATCCCTCTGCTGTGGCTCCTTGTTGCTGGTCGGCTCCACAATTGATAGGGCTTTCGGTTAGGACAGGTAGAGGGAAAAAGGATGCCGCGCTAGGAGGAGACTCTATGGTGGGGGAACCGGATTTCCAGGCAGCAGAGGAAGAAGGATGCCGCGTTAGGGGGAGACTCTATGGTGGGGGAACCGGACTTCCGGTCAGCAGAGGAAAAAGGATGCCACGCTAGGAGGAGACTCTATGGTGGGGGAACCGGACTTCCGGTCGGCTCCAGAATTGAACGGGGGCTTCCTGTTTGGACCTTTGTGGCTCTTTGGGTGTTTAAGGTTGCTGACCCCTGGACTAGCCCAAGAGGGTTGGAAAGGACCTTGGAGGTCTTCTAGTCTAGTCTAGTACGCAAGGAAGAGATCTTATACAGTTCCAGACAAATGGCTGTCTAGCCTCTTCTTGTGAGTGATGGGGCACCCACAACTTCTGAAGGCAAGCCGTTCCACGGATTAATTGTCTCACTATCCAGAAATTTCTCCTTAAGTTCTAGGTTGTCTCTCTCATGAATGATCTCCCTTCCATTGCTTCTTGTCCTGCCTTCAGGTGCCTTGGTCAATCCCTTCCTCTCTGCGGGGCAGCCCATCAAATACTGGAAGACTAGAACTCATGACATCCTGGTTTCTTGCGTGGTGCTTTAGACCACTAGACCAGGAGCGTCAAACTTAAGGCCCAGGCGCCAGATCCGGCCCATAGGGTGCTTAGATCTGGCCCATAGGGCCACCCTGGAAACAGCAAAGGACCAGCCCACAGTGCCTCTGCCAGTGAAAACAGGGCTCGGGAGGGCCGCACCGAGTTCCGTTTTCGCTAGCAAAGGGTTGCAGGAGGCCGTCGCAGCCGAAAACGGAGCCCAGGAGCCTGTTTTTGCTGACAGTGCTTAGACCATCACAGGCGTCCCCGACATGAGTGACATCGAGTTGACTGCATCCACCCTGGCCATGCCAACCCACTCACCTCCCGAGGTCAAACACAACCCTGATATGGCCCTCAATGAAATCGACTTTGACACCCCTGCACCAGACTTAACTGCTCCTAAGAGAACCGATTTCCACCCCCATCCCACACAAAAGACTTTTCCCACATCCACCTGAAATAGTCAAAGGTCTATAACGCAAGTCCTCGGTTGCAAACAAAGCCACTCAAAATATAAGAAAGAAAGAAAGAAAGAAAGAAAGAAAGAAAGAAAGAAAGAAAGAAGGAAGGAAGGAAGGAAGGAAGGAAGGAAGGAAGGAAGGAAGGAAAGAAAGGAAGGAAAGAAAGGAAGGAAGGAAAGCAGTAATTTAAAAAAATAGCAGTGTTTCAGTATTTGAGGGGCTGTCCCAGAGAGGAAGGGGGTCAAGCTATTTTCCAAAGCACCTGAAGGCCAGACAAGGAATAATGGATGGAAACTGACCAAGGAGAGATTCAACCTGGAAATAAGGAGAAATTTCCTGACAGTGAGAGCAAGTTCAAGTCTCACCAGGCTCAAGGTTGACTCAGCCTTCCATCCTTCCGAGGTAGGTGAAATGAGGACCCGGTTTGTGGGGGCAATAAGCTGACTTTGTATAAAAAAGAACACCGCTTGGGGGGGGCCGAAAGCCCTACTAAGCAGGTATATACAAAAGTATGAAGGCTATTGCTTAACGCATTGTAAGCCGCCCTGAGTCTCCAGAAAAGGGCGGCATATAAATCGAACCAATAAATAAATAAATAAATAAATAAATCAATCAATCAATCAATCAACCCATGGAACAGAAATTGCCTTCAGACGTTGTGGGTCCTTCATCACTGGAAGCTTTCAAGAAGAGACTGGACTGCCATTTGTCAGAAATGGTGTAGGGTCTCTTGCTTGCGGGAGGGGGGGTTGGACTAGATGACCTATAAGGTCCCTTCCAACTCTGTTAATCTGTTATCAAAATCCAAGGGTCACCATTCTATCTTCCTGTCTTTCTGTCTTTCTCTCCTCTCAGAGCAAAACACGAAGAAGCCCTTTTATTTTTATTACTAATATTTTCTACCAACTTCCTACCACAAGGTTCCCAAAAGTGATGCCCAACTTTAAAACAACAACAACCCAGCCCTAAACCAGCCATAAAACCACCTTTCACAAAAAGTTTAAAAGTCAACAGCAATCAAACACAGCCATGATTTCAAAGGGCAGTCTGGGGGGGAAATCCCCAACCTTTTTTTTTGTTTTCCCCACAAACAACAAGAAGAGATGACCAGTCCAAAAAGCTCTCAAGCCTTCCTCTCAAAAGGTCGGGTGGGTGGGGGGAAAGGACCGAAATCTGGGCCGGCAGGGGAGGATGGGCATTGTGGTGCAAAGGCACCGCATTCCAGCAGGAAGAGAAGGCAAAAAAAAAAAAAAAATCTGAGAGAGAGAGAGAGAGATGGGGGAGGGAGGGAGGGAGGGAGGGGAGTGAGTGTGTGTGTGAGAGAGAGGTAGGTGTGTGTGTGTGTGTGTGTGTGTGTGTATGAGAGAGAGAGAGAGAGAGAGAGAGAGAGGTAGGGGTGTGTGTGTGAGTGTGTATGAGTGAGTGAGAGAGAGGGAGGGAGGTAAGGGGGTGTGAGTTTTTTTTTAATTGTCTCGGGCTAAATTATTTAATCTGGTTTTAATTATATCTTTTAACTTTTGTATCTATGCATTTTATTTTGTGCCTGTTCACTGCCCTGAGTCCTTCGGGAGTAGGGAGGTATATAAATCTAATAAAAGAAGAAAGAAGAAAGAGTGAGTGAGTGTGAGAGACAGAGAGAGGTAGGGGTGTGTGTGTGTGTGTGAGAGAGAGAGAGAGAGAGAGAGAGACAGAGAAAAAGAAAGAAAGAAAGAAAGAAAGAAAGAAAGAAAGAAAGAAAGAAAGAAAGAAAGAAAGAAAGAAAGAAAGAGAAAGAATGAATGAATGAATCAGGGCAGTCTTTAACTGCTCCCCCTTTGCAAGGAGATGCTCTGGATGACTTTGAACTGCAGGGACCCCCAAAATCAGGCCCGGCTCTCCTGCCTCCCACCACCCAACTCCGATCTCTCAACTCGCAGCGATTTGGGGTGAGGGTGGGAAGAAACGCAACAATCCTAAGCACCCAAAAAGCCAGAAACTGGGGAGGGGGAAGCCCCTTTCCAGGGCCGGCGACCACCGAGAGGCCCCTGCCTCCTTGCACCGAGACAACCCCCGCCCGTTCCGCCCACCGCTGCCTTAGGAAGACCCCCCACCCCCCCCCCCCAAAAAAAAATATCAACCGGGAGGCCAGATTCTCCCCCCTCTCCTCCCCTCCACACCCTCCGCCCTGCCCCAAAGCCGGGCCGGCTTTGCCCCCTCCTCCCCTCCCCTCCCCGGGATCAGGGACTGAGCTGAGCCCGGGTTGGGAGCGAGGAAGGCCAGAGAGCTCCGTTGCCGTTGTCTCTTTGCAAACCGCAGGCGCTGCGTTGTACCGGAGCCCAGGCAGGCAGGCAGGCAGGCAGGCTGCTACAGAAACCATCATTCGGGGTTTTAAAGGAACAAACCAGGTTTATTGGCCAAACCAGCCAAGGGGTGCATTTTAGCCCGGAATCCACCCATCCCCGCACCTGGCCGGTGCCTTCACCTCCCGGCTCCCGAGGGATGCTGCTCCGGCTGCGGCTCCGGCGGCGTCGGCGCCTCCCTCCCTCCCTCCAGCCAGCCAGCCGCCCTCCAGGACGGCCGGCCGGCTAATCCGCCTCCGACCTGCCGCCACCTACGCCGGGCGGCAAAGTTGCAGCGGCGGCGCTTTTGCCCGCTGGCTTCTTCTTCTTCTTCTTCCTTTTTTTTTTTTTTCCCCCGCAGCCGGACAACCCCGCTGGCTCCGCCCACCCCCTTGGGGGCGTGTCCCGCCCACGAGCCCCGCCCCCCCTTGCTGGCAGGGAAGCGCTTTGTCTCCGCAGGACGCTGATCGCTGGTTTGTCTGAGCGGGGGTTAATCTTCTCATCGTTCCCACCACCCATCTCCTCCCACTTAGGACTGCAGGACTGTAACCTTGTTGCTCGTATCCTTAAGATTTATATTGACTGTTTCCCTATGATTATCATTGAGTGTTGTACCTTAGGATTCTTGACCAATGTATGTTTTCTTTTATGTACTCCGAGAGCGTATGCACCAAAGAGAAATTCCTTGTGTGTCCAATCACACTTGGCCAATACAGAATTCTATTCTATTCCTATTCCCATTCCCATTCCCATTCCCTATTCTATTCTATTCTATTCTACTCTACTCTACTCTACTCTACTCTACTCTACTCTACTCTACTCTATTCTATTCCATTCTTTCTATTCCTGTCCTGTCCTGTCCTGTCCTGTCCTGTCCTGTCCTGTCCTATTCTATTCTATTCTATTCTATTCTATTCTATTCTATTCTATTCTATTCTATTCTATTCTATTCTACTCTACTCTATTCTATTCCATTCTTTCTATTCCTGTCCTGTCCTGTCCTGTCCTGTCCTGTCCTGTCCTGTCCTATTCTATTCTATTCTATTCTATTCTATTCTATTCTATTCTATTCTATTCTATTTTACTCTACTCTACTCTATTCTATTCCATTCTTTCTATTCCTGTCCTGTCCTATTCTATTCTATTCTATTCTATTCTATTCTACTCTACCCTACCCTACCCTACTCTACTCTATTCTATTCCATTCTTTCTATTCCTGTCCTGTCCTGTCCTATTCTATTCTATTCTATTCTATTCTATTCTATTCTATTCTATTTTACTCTACTCTATTCTATTCCATTCTTTCTATTCCTGTCCTGTCCTGTCCTGTCCTGTCCTGTCCTATTCTATTCTATTCTATTCTATTCTATTCTATTCTATTCTATTCTATTCTACTCTACCCTACCCTACCCTACTCTACTCTATTCCATTCTTTCTATTCCTGTCCTGTCCTGTCCTGTTCTGTCCTATTCTATTCTATTCTATTCTATTCTATTCTATTCTATTCTATTCTACTCTATTCTACTCTACTCTACTCTACTCTACTCTATTCTATTCTATTCTATTCTATTCTATTCTACTCTACTCTACTCTACTCTACTCTACTCTACTCTACTCTACTCTATTCTATTCTATTCTATTCTATTCTACTCTACCCTACCCTACTCTACTCCATTCTATTCCATTCTTTCTATTCCTGTCCTGTCCTGTCCTGTCCTATTCTATTCTATTCTATTCTATTCTATTCTATTCTATTCTATTCTATTCTATTCTACTCTACTCTACTCTACTCTACTCTACTCTATTCTGTTCTATTCTACTTTATTCTACCCTACTCTACTCTATTCTATTCCATTCTTTCTATTCCTGTCCTGTCCTGTCCTGTCCTGTCCTATCCTATCCTATCCTACTCTACTCTACTCTACTCTACTCTACACCAGGTTAAGCCCGAATAATGGTTTCTGGCAGCAGCCTGGCTGCGCTCGGGGACTATGCTGAGCCTGTGGTTTGCCAAGCGACAGCCTGAAAACAGCCCCAAAAACAGCCCGAAAAATGGCCTGAAAACGAGCCTGAAAACAGCCCAGAGAACAGCCCGAAAAACTGCCTGAAAATGGCCCAAAAAACGGGCTGAAAACAGGGATGCGTGTTCCAGCCAGCTGGTGTTTGGGTTTTCTGGCCCTCCAGTGTTTACGCATGCATACACCTGCATGTGCGTTCCGGTTTGGGCACTCAAAGCCGAAAAGGTTCGCCATCACTGGCATTGACTCTTATGACAAATCCTTGCTCAGAAAAAAAAAAACCCTCAAAGCAGTCAATGCTACTTACCTGGAAGGAATCACCCTGTTGTAATAGTTACTGGAATTCACTGACATTTTCAAGGGGTCATTGAAGTGAGCAGACCACGAGTGATTGTGGTCATCAGGTCCAGCCATTTTCTATTAACATTAATTCAAGCTGGTGAATGATTCCTTCTTTGCTACCTAATATTGCATGTCACACTTTGCAATGGGCCTTCTTCCTTTTGTTTTATGTCTGTAGGTGAGGATTACCGCTCTTTGTGTTTGCTTTCTGCCTTAGATGCTAGACACCTTCAAAGGGGCATCTCCTTCTGAACTGGAATAGTTACTCATTGACTGACAAAGCAAACCAGCAGGGATTAGTCAGCTAACTTCACAGGCTCCTCCATGACATTTGTCAGCCAGAAGGAACTGGGAAGAAACCAGATGAAACTGCAATGCTGGATGGCAGTAAATACAGCCAGGGGAAATGATTCCGAACGAGGATGGTTTTTAAAAGGCAATAAATCTGTGGTGGTTGCATTGAATCACTGTTGAAGAAGTGGTTAGATTTAGAATTCTTGATTGGCCAAGGGTGATTGGACACACAAGGAATTAGTCTTTGGTGCATAGGCTCTCAGTGCACATAAAAAGAAAAGATACATTCGTCAAGAATCATAAGGTACAACGCTTAAAGATAGTCAGGTATTACAAATAAGCAATAAAATCATACTAGGAAACAGTCATAAATAAATCATAAGGATACAGAAACAAGCTAGTCGTATAGTCCAGTGGTGGGTTCCTCCCGGTTTGGCCCGGTTCGGTAGCGGTGACGATATGTCCTCACATTTTACGTTTTTTGCCCTATCTTGTCACCATGGTGAAGAGAAGCAGTTGTGAAATGAGTGACATGGTTATTAAGAATGCTGCACAGGCATAAATGTGAGGATGGTCATAAGTGTGAGGAACTGTCAGACTTTTTTCAGCCCTCTGAGTAGTCCCTATACACATAGCCATGGCCACCCGGTCACATGACCAGCTAACCCACCCAGTCACATGATCTCTAAGCCACACCCACAAAATAAGCCATGCCCACAGAATCGGTAGTAAAAAAATTTAGAACCCATCCCTGGTACAGTCATAAGTGGGAGGAGATGGGTGATAGGAACGATGAGAAGATTAACAGTAATGCATTCTTAGTAACTAGTTTGACAGTGTTGAGGGAATTATTTGTTTAGCAGAGCGATGGCATTCGGGAAAAAACTGTTCTTGTGTCTAATTGTTCTGGTGTGCAGTACTCTATAGCGTCGTTTTGAGGGTAGGAGTTGAAACAGTTTATGTCCAGGATGTGAGGGGTCTGGAGATATTTTCACAGGCCTCTTTTTGACTTGTGCAGTATACAGGTCTTCCATGGAAGGCAGGTTGGTAGTCATTGTTTTTTCTGCAGCTGAATGAAAGAATTTCAATGAAACAATTTCAGAACTTAGAAGGAGCAACTGCCACACCTGATTTGATAAAGCCTTGGTAGTTAAGGTGTTATAGCTAATCAAAAGCAAACATAAGTGAGAATTGTCAATTTTAACCCGTGGATTTCAGCTCCTAGAATTCCCCATCCAGCATGTGGAATTCCCCATCCACCTGGACTTCAACCCCCAGAATTCCCTATCTAGCATTGGCTAGGGAATTCTGGGAGTCAAAGTCCACAAGTCTTCAGGCCAAGGTTGGACACCCCTCGCTTAAATTCTCTTGGCTGACACAGATCCTGGAATATCTAGGAAGACAGCCAACTTCATCAGTGCAATTATTATTATTATTATTAATAGATTAACTATTTATAGCCCTTACTACAATGCTCTTGTATTTATCCTTCCTATACCATAAATAAGAATAGGCAATTTGGAAAAATAAAAATTCTAAAGTATTCATATTATTTAATCTGCTATCTACAGATATCTTGCTATGTTGTCATTATGGGTATATTTCATTTGACTGTATGTTTCTATATTTTCACGTTCTTAATTTTGTACTTGAATTCTTGTTGCTCCATCTCAGGTCATAAACAGAATTCAACCATCTTATCAATGCAGAAAATAAAATATATTCAGATTCATTGAGAGAGAACTATCCCTCCGGGGGTCATTGGTAACATCGCCTCTCTAACCCACCAAGGACAAATATTTTATACCCTCAAATATGGCATCTTTATAAATAAGATTTTATCAATATATTTCTCAATGAATTACTAAAGAGCAAAGATAGGGCTTGCCCAGTCCACATTTAGCATAAAGCATTTTCTTTTTTTAACTCCGTTATTTATTGTTTTATCGTAGAAAATAAAATACAAAACTGCAAACAAACAAAATTAAACAAAACAAAGGCATACATTCAACCCTAGCCACCACCACAAAAATAGTGTACAAAAGTAAAATAAAAAAAAGTAAAAGTAAAATAGTGTTTAATAAAAAATTATTTAAAAAAACAACAACAATAAATTCCACAAGTTTTTTACAACTTTTTGTTAATCTCAAAAGAAACATCTCTGGCTTCAGCTGTATATTAATGTTTAAAATTTTCTGAGTTAATGTACACATTTGATTGCAATTTTTTATGTTTATTTTTTTATGTGACTAAGCATAATAAAAAATCTTCTCTTGTTCAACATAAAAAAAAATAGTGTACAAAAGAAAAGAGGAAAAAATGGTCAGTTAAATTTAACTTTTAACATGTGGGATCCACCCCAGCTGGATGCTGAAAGAAAAGAAAAAGTTAATTCTCCTCTCCTTTTATTTATGTATATATAAAAGAAGGAATAAAAAAGCAGTCAACAGGTTGAGGTAAACATTATGCTAATCTTCAAATCCCTCTGTTAACCATCTGTTGTTGTATTTAGCATGTAGAAAGTCCACAAATGGTTTCCAGTCTCTTGGAAAGCTGTCTAATCCAGTATCTCTAATCAAAGCAGTTAATTTTACCATCTCTGCTAATTCAGTCAATTTTAAAATATCCCTTTTTCTTTCCAGTCTTTGGCAAGTATAATCCTCGCAGCCATCTCCATGTGAAGGGATAGCATTCCAAATTGTTTTTCTATTGGCTTGTCCATCATACCATAAAGAAAAGCTTCAGGTTTCATTAATATTTGCATCTTAAATATTTTTTTTTTTGCCTAAAGCACTTTCTAATTTTTTTTTCCCCTTTCACCTCTTGTACCCTCTCGGAATTCAGTCAAATGATTTCTGAGCCACAATTAACAAAGCCTTCCCTCTGTAATTTCTGCATTCACTCTTCCTGTTTTCTCTGTGGCGAAGTAAAAAATGAGGGAATTCTTATTGCTTGGCAAAGAAGCCGTCTTCATCCATACATTTTATCAAGCCATGGAGACTTCTGTGTAAGGAAAAACATCCATACACAGTTATCTCATTACACCCTCCACATCAGAGGTGGTATTCAGTTGGTTCGCACTAATTCGCTTGAACTGTTGGTGGAAATTTGGCCAAGGTCGCCGAACCAGTAGTAACAGCTGGCTGGCCACACCCCCAAACCGGTCCCCCGGTCATTGCTCGCTCGCACGCCCCTCCTACCATGTTCATTGCTTTTCAAGTCCAATGGGATGCATATTCACAAATAACATGGCGGTGACAGCAGCAGCTTTTTCTGCGACCTTCAGTACTTTTCGGCAGTCTGCAGCTGGGGGCCGCCGAAAACTCTGGTCAGCTTTCCTTCCGGACTCTGGACTAGCCGTCATGGAAGGTAAGCATCCTCAACAAAGAGGCGGTGGTTGTGGAGGAAGCGGGACAGGGGACGCTAAAGGAGAGGAAACGGGGGTGACTGGCAAACAGGAGGTAGGGGTAGATAGGTGGAATTCCCAAAAAAAGTATTTACCTTTTCCTGTGGGCGTGGCTAGGTGGGGGGGTGTCATGTGACTGAGTGGGCATGTGGGTGTGCGTGATGTCAAGTTGGCCATGCCCACTCAGTCACATGCCCCCCACCTAGCCACGCCCACTAAATCTGTAATGAAAATTTTTGAAACCCACCACTACTCTACATGTACAGCTCATAATTTCCCAGCTGCTCAAAGTATTTTTTGTTTAAATTTCCTATCCATCATGACTCTGACAAGAGTGCAGAGAAAGGCGACACAGATGATGGGGGGGGCAGTGGGGGCTGAAGGCTAAAACATATGAAGGTTTGCAGAAATTGGGTATGTCTAGTCTAGTGAAAAAAGGAACTATGGGATGACATGATAGTGTTCCAAGATTTGAGGGGCTGCCACAAAGAAGAGGGGGCTCAACCTATCCTCCAAAGTACCAGAAGGCAAGACAAGAAGAAATGGATGGAAGATCATCCAAGATGGATCCAACTGGGAACTAAGTGGAAATTTTCTGACAGTGAGAACAATCAACCAATGGAATAGAAGTTGCCCTCAGAAGTTGTAGGAGCTTCATCACTGGAAGCTTTCAAGAAGAGACTGGACTGTTATCTGTCAGAAATGGTGTAGGGTCTCCTGCTTGGGCAGAGGAGTTAGACTAGATGACCTACAAGGTCCCTTCCAACCAGGGGTGGGTTCTAAAATTTTTTACTACTGGTTCTGTGGGCGTGGCTTATTTTGTGGGCGTGGTTTGATGGTCATGTGACAATTCTTTAGTATTTAGCAGAGGTACTGGTCTACCAGGCTTTTAACTTCTTGCAGAGCTGTACCGGTCTACCCATTTGTTCTTCGAGCGTTCTGGTCTACGCATTTGTTTTTGGAGGCACCGATCTACCCATTTGATTTGGAGGCACCGGTCTACCCATTTGTTTTTGGAGGCACTGCGTTAAGAATAACGCAGGGGCAGGCAGCTCCCAAACAAACAGAACTGGTTCGGTGATGTCATATTGTCACAGCTACCGGTTTGGCCGAACCGGGAGGAACCCACTACTGCTTCCAACTCTGTTAATCTGTTAATCAGATCAAGATCAAAGATTTAATCTGCTCCATTGGCCTAACGTTTTAAAGCAAAATGGCCATCTAATGATCTAACCAGATAACAAACCCAGCCTCTGTAAACCATAGTGGGTATCTTAGCACAGGGGTGTGAAACCAAGCATTTGTGATTTATCTACAAACTGCTTAAAATTGGCTCGCCAACGAAGCAGGAAGTGACTACGAATGAATATACTGAAGGATCAAAGAGAAGGCAACACAAAATACTGTACTTGCACGGAGCCTGATCAAGGCATATGTTGAAATGAATAAGGAATGTCACCGGTTAGATCTCATCTAGAACATTATGTCCAGCTTTGGATGTTTAAGAAGGCCAAAGATACGAAGGGTCAGGGTCAAAGAAAAGGAGCAAAACCAGTCACAAGCAGAGAAAACAACCTCCAGAATGGCTTCAAGTTGGAGAAAGGAATGGACCTGGCAAATATTTGTCACAGGGAAGAGAGCAAAGCAAAGAAAGAAAAGCACCAGACCAAGCTAGACCTAAAACAGGTTTTACTTCCTAAAAATGTTCGAAGACAGGGAAACAATGCTTAAAAGAAAAGACATGATTCACACTCAACTCAACTCTGACCCTATTTCCCCCCTCCTCTCAGGCTGTGTCATAAATCACATTCTCCAATGAGGCACTTTCACGCCTGTAGAAAACACGCCTCACAGGCCAGCTCTGGTAATCTGAGATCCAACTTTGAGGAAGGTATGCGTGGAATATGCTTCTGAACCTGGCTGCCGAACTGCTCAGTCAGTTCTCCCCACTTCCTGTCCACAGCAACTCGAGAGCAGACCAGAAATGCTTTGCGCATTAACACGGAGCTTGGGAGACCATTTTCTCTGGCAGAGTGCTTGAGCCATCACAGGTGCCCCCGATATGAGTGACATCAAGCTGACCATGCCCACCCTGGCCACACCCACTCCCCCCTGCCCCGAGGTCAAATGCAACCCTGATGTGGGCCTCAATGAAATCAAGTTTGACACCCCTGCTTTAATACATTTTTCTTTTTTAAAAAAATCACTCGGGACCGCTTCCTATTTTTAAAAAATATCGAGGATCCCAAAACAATTTTTGTTTGTAGATCAATATTTACCATATTGAAAATTAAAATTGGCACATTTGCTGTCTCATTTCAGGGTTGTGTGATGAGATTTTAATTGTCAGCACGTCAAGATGCATTTATCCTAGTGCTGACATAAGAAGAATGCAAGCGTCTGCAATGGGACAGTTGCCTTTCACCTACTTATTTCCTCAGGAGATAATGTCCCCTCGGAGATGGATGGGAGGGGGGAAATTCTTTGAATTGGAGCAGTAGATTAGGGGTGAATGATTGGGAAGATGGCCAATGAATGCAGAGGAATGGGGGAAGGAAGAGGAGGGGTTTTGGGTCGGTACGTCAGTGCCGGCTGCAACGAGTCGGTGTAAAAAGTGCTGAGCTTAATAAAATGAAAGTTTGTTTTATAAAAGACTTTGTTTGCGATGCAATTTATTTGAAGACAGCCTGAAAACCTGACATTAATCTTTTATTATTAATAGGAAATAACTTTGATTTTGCAGACCCCTGAGAAGTTCTCTGGAGATTCCCAGAGGTTCTTGGACCATATTTTAAGAAACAGTGGCTTAATGTATTCAGTATACCAAATCATTGCAGTTTACTAATGCCAGTGTCTAAATACAGCTGATTGGTTTATTCAATACAGAATGAACAAATATTATGGCTTAGCAAGAAGTGTGAATCCAAGCAGAATGCATGTGCAAATATTTATATGTGCTTGGAGACAGCAGAAATGAATTTAAAAAAAACCTTTATCCATCCAACAAAATTTGAATCTCAGAAAAGATCTTCCTAAATTAAAAAAAAAAAAGTTGACTTTCCAGAGTCTCTAATAACCCACCTGATCCAATTGAATATTGAAACTTTTCCTTCAATAATAGCTACAGTTGATTCAATATTCTTCAAAATCTTTTCCACTTCAAGTCTCTGGAGTGATAGAATGACAATCCCAATGATTTAGACGTAGCTTTATGATAGTTTCCAGCTGGATAAATACCAACAACTATTTTACAGGAGTCTTCAGGGGGGAAAAATTGAATAGGAAATGACATTCTTATAGAAACTACTTGGAGAGAATGTTAGCATAATAAAGGAAGCAAACTTTTGAGACATGCGTGTCCCAAATCTGCCCTAAAATTTTAATTAACTGGCCTTAATTATCTTGTGAACTGGATGGACTGAATTTGCACGTGGTATGTTGAAGTACTTAAGGGAAACAAGTGTCTAATAGCAACTAGCTGTTGGTTCCCAGACTCCTTTTATATATCACCCAAAACTAAGAAAGTTCTGATCACGGCCCGTGACAGAGAATTTTTTTTAAAAAAAAATCTAGAAGTGCTTGAATATTTTTTCCCACAAAATGGAATAACAGAATAACAGAGTTGGAAGGTACCTTGGAGGTCTTCTAGTCCAACCCTTTTAGAGTAGAGTAGAGTAGAGTAGAGTAGAGTAGAGTAGAGTAGAGTAGAGTAGAGTAGAGTAGAGTAGAGTAGCGTAGCGTAGGGATAGGGATAGGGATAGGGATAGGGATAGGGATAGGGATAGGGATAGGGATAGGGATAGGGATAGGGATAGGGATAGGGATAGGGATAGAGATAGAGATGATAGAGATAGAGATAGAGATAGAGATAGAGTTAGAGATAGAGATAGAGATAGAGATAGAGATAGAGATAGAGATAGAGATAGAGATAGAGATAGAGTTAGAGTTAGAGTTAGAGTTAGAGTTAGAGTTAGAGTTAGAGTTAGAGTTAGAGTTAGAGTTAGAGTTAGAGATAGAGATAGAGATAAAGATAGTATCTGGAAGGGACCTTGGAGATCTTCTAGTCCAGCTCCCTGCTCAAGGAGGAGAACCTAGGACAAGCTGAGTCCTAAATATCAATCAGAATGGATCTGGAAGCGAACCCCAACCAGGAGACCCTATACCATTTCAGACAAGTGGTTGCCTAGTCTCTTCTTAAAAGCCTCCAGTGATGAATCACCTACAACTTCTGAAGGTAAAGCTGTTCCACTGGTTAATTGTCCTCACTGTTAGGAAGTTTCTCCTTCATTCCAGGTTGCTTCTCTCCTTGATTAATTTCCAACCATTGTTTCTTGCTCAAGCAGGAGACCTTATACCATTTCAGACAAATGGTTGTCTTCTTAAAAGCCTCCAGTGTTGGAGCACCTAAAATTGTACCGATATTTCAAGAACAGGTCAAAAACACTTCAGATGAGGTCTTCTAACAAACATGCTTATCTTGCTCCAGATATAAATGCAAACTGGCAAGGAGTCTGGTGGCGCAGCAGACTAATAGCCTGTTATTATCATTCAGCTGCCTGCAATTACTGCTAGTTCGAATCTCCCCAGGCTCAAGGTTGACTCAGCCTTCCATCCTTTCTAAGGTAGGTAAAATGAGGACCCAGTTTGTGGGGCAATAAGCTGACTTTGTATAAATATACAAAAGTATGAAGGCTATTGCTTAATGCACTGTAAGCCGCCCTGAGTCTCGGGAGAAGGGCGGCATATAAATCAAATTTAAAAAAAAAGCCTCTTCACCTAAGTAAGCATATTAAGAACTTTCCAATTTAAGAATTGCAAGAAATACATTTTTGGGGGGAAAAACAACTGTATCCTGATATGAACCTTGTATTATGTTGCATCAACTTCAGAGGAAGAGAAAGGAAATGGAGAAATGGAAAAAAAATATGTTTGCTTTGGACTGGAGATAATCTTATTTATGTCTTCTTAACCACACCAAAACAGTAGTTTTAAAAGTCTACCCCTGACCTTTTAAAATCATTTTTCTTTTTCTTTTTAATTTTATTTTTATAATACAATATAACAATACAAGACATACCAACATTTATAAACAAGCTCTCTTTACAGCTATTGCATGGTGATCTTCTTTGTTATTCACAATTTCCCCTTCTTTCTCTTTGTATTATTCCAATTTACTACTTGTCCCCGACATTTTAATTACTATATATACAATATATTTCTCTCATTCATATCTATTTCCTATTTTTTTTATTGTAACATATCCTTTCTTTCTTTTTTAACATTTCTATCTTTCCCCCCTAATTTTCTTCTTCATTTTTCCTTCCCTCCAACCACTTATACCATTTGTACCAAGTCCTATAGTATTCAGTATCCTCTTTTTCTTTAAGTTCTTTTGTCAGTTTGTCCATCTCAGCACATTTCAATATTTTTTTTTTTATTAGCTCTTCTTCAGATGGTACATTTTCTTTCTTCCAATTCTGGGCATAGACTATACGAGCGTCAGTTAAAATATGTAATATTAAATATTTTATTTCCTTCATATATTTTTCTGTGAATATTCCTTGTAAGAACGTCTCAGGTTTTCCATTTATCAGTTGTTGTATTATTTTCTCTCTAATCATAAAATCATTTTTCTTGTGCCATCTCACAGGATAAAAAATGACAAAAGAGTAGCTTTGTTAGGTTCCTGAGAAATCCATAACCATTCTTATGGATTCTAGATAAGGAAAGATTCTGTATTTTGGGTTTTATAAAGATCCAATTCTTCTGAAAAAAAATAGTCTTTTCCTTCTTCTCAGTCTTGTACTCAAAAATCCAACAATGATCACGACCAAGAAGATATATCTCTCCATCTCCAAGCTCAGAGATGTTCTGGGAATCACTGCTACCATATTTACACTTGCTCCGAAGCTGGAACTCACAAAATGCATAGACTTCATCAACACATTTGCAAAGAAAATACAGACTGTCACCTCGTCTTAGGAAAAACAGACCGGGCACTCAAACCACAGTCATCTACAATGGCGAATTCCAAATTTCAAAACTCATGCTAGCGAAGCTGGGGAAACAATGCAATTCAGGGATGAGAAAAGTAAGGTCCCTTCACAAAGGCAAGAAAAAGTAAATGCACAGGTATAGAATAGGTGGCACCTGGAAAGGATGCGAAAGGACAAGATGAAATGTCATTGCCAAAACTAAAATATTTTTAAAATTATTTTTAAAATAATTCAATTGAACGGTTGGTTGTTCCGCAGCGAGTTGGCTACGGTGAGTTATCGCATAGCAAGTTGGCCATGACAAATTGTCTCTGTTGTGGCCTGCCGGCCACCGGCTCCTTCAGCAGCCAAATCAGGGAGCCTGGATAGCTCAACAGACAGAGCTCTGTGATTTAACACCAGCTGTCTGCAATTAAAGTAAGATCGAATCTCGCCAGGCTCAAGGTTGACTCAGCCTTCTATCCTTTCTAAGGTAAGTAAATTGAGGACCCAGTTTGTGGGGCAATAAGCTGACTTTGTACAAAATATACAAAAGTATGAAGGCTATTGCTTAACGCATTGTAAGCCGCCCTGAGTCTCTGGAGAAGGGCGGCATATAAATCAAATTTAAAAAAAAAAGAGAGAGAGAGAGAAAAGGACCCATTTCCTCGACCCTGCCAGAGGACTCTCCTTGATTCGCAACACCGATAATACGCTTATTCTGCCACATCTAATGGGATGAGTAGCGATGGGAAAGAATCAATAAAGGAGAATATTGGTAGCTCAGGGTTGACATGAGGGGTCCTTGGTGCTCTCTGAGCTGTTTTTTTGCAGATGTTTCGTTGTCCAAACTAGGTAATATCATCACAGCTAGAAAGGGCCTGGTGGCTCAGCAGACTGATAGCATTGTGATTAACACCAGCTGTCTGCAATTACTGTAAGATCGAATCTCACCAGGCTCAAGGTTGACTCAGCCTTCCATCCTTTCTAAGGTAAGTAAATTGAGGACCCAGTTTGTGGGGGCAATAAGCTGACTTTGTACAAAATATACAAAAGTATGAAGGCTATTGCTTAACGCATTGTAAGCCGCCCTGAGTCTCTGGAGAAGGGCGGCATATAAATCAAATTTAAAAAAAAAGAGAGAGAGAGAGAAAAGGACCCATTTCCTCGACCCTGCCAGAGGACTCTCCTTGATTCGCAACACCGATAATACGCTTATTCTGCCACATCTAATGGGATGAGTAGCGATGGGAAAGAATCAATAAAGGAGAATATTGGTAGCTCAGGGTTGACATGAGGGGTCCTTGGTGCTCTCTGAGCTGTTTTTTTGCAGATGTTTCGTTGTCCAAACTAGGTAATATCATCACAGCTAGAAAGGGCCTGGTGGCTCAGCAGACTGATAGCATTGTGATTAACACCAGCTGTCTGCAATTACTGTAAGATCGAATCTCACCAGGCTCAAGGTTGACTCAGCCTTCCATCCTTTCTAAGGTAAGTAAATTGAGGACCCAGTTTGTGGGGGCAATAAGCTGACTTTGTACAAAATATACAAAAGTATGAAGGCTATTGCTTAACGCATTGTAAGCCGCCCTGAGTCTCCGGAGAAGGGCGGCATATAAATTAAATTAAAAAAAAAATCAGAGGAGGAGGAGGAGGAAGAGGAAGAGGAGGAGGAGGCGTGAGAGTCAGGGTCAGCAGCAGGGCAACCTCCAAGGGGGAAGAAGGAATGGAGCTGTCAGAGAGAGAGAGAGAGAGAGAGAGAGAGAAAGAGAGAGGCGGAGCCTGGGCCGTCCGTCAGCCCTCAGATGGAGAGTCAACAGCCCCCAGGTCTGGAGGTGGCTGACGAGGAAGAGGGGGAACAGCTGGGTCCAGTGCCTGATGCGCGGATGCTCGGAAGGCAGAGGAGAGGAAAGCAGTAGAAATCTATGGGCTGATCCTTGGGACGGAAGAGCCACCGCTACTAGTGAAGCCCCACCCTAGCTTGGGGGATAAAAGGCAGGGGGTGGAGATGAATAGATGTGGCAGACAACTATTCATCTTCCGGACGGACGGACTTGTTAGCCTGCGGTGAGAGAGAAACCCTTTTGCACTCCTAATTAAAGGAATCTTTGAGTTCACTTCAGAGGGTTTGTCGTGCTTGGGGGAACTGGGTCAGAACAGTCTCATTCCAGTTTGGGAAAAACCAGCCAACATGAGTTGAGAATGAAGATAAGCTAGGCTAAGTTCTTAATTCTCTTTTATGGTTTCTTATTGTCAGCTGGAAAGAAGTTGGGAGTTCTCTGCATTTGAAGGGTGTGGGTAATCCCAAGCCATGCTGAAAGGCCAACAGCGATTCTCCTTGGAACGTCCCTTTGATCAAAGGATCGCAGCATTCCTAAATCTAACCAGAGAATATCAGCGTTCAAAATCTTTCCTTACACATTGCTCCTTCTGAAGTGGTTCGGGAATAACGAGAGGCACAAGCAAGCAAGTGACAACAGCTCTTTAATATACAGTGAGACTTCAGCAAAAGCTCAGAGGCTGCAGTCCTCCTTATATACAATCCTGGAGAGACTGTCAGCCAATCAGAAACGTAAGCAGGTTTGAAACTCCCGCTTAAAAGTATCAATACATAACACCCCTCCCTTCCCAGAAGGCACTAACACTCAAAAATTAACATATGTACAAACAAAGTCTCGCAGGTGCTTAGGCTGAGTTCTCGCCCTAGTTGACCTGCGCAGTTCAGTGTTTGGTGAGGCGTCGAGCTGGTCGGAAGGACTCTTTGTCTCTCCCGGCTCCGCCAATGGAACCTCCTGGATTTTGTCCGGGGCGTGGTTATCCCCGGCTGGGAGTGGCGACTCGCTGGGGCGGCGCTGGAACCAGGGCTTGTCAGCTAAGTATTCTCGCGGCCCCGGGCTTGAGTTAGCTGTTTTGGAGAAGTGGTCATAGTTAGGCTCGGACATGTCTGCGTTGATATTTGCCTCGCCAACCACCCGTTTCCTCAGTTGGTCTATGTGGCGCTTCCAGAGTCTATCTACCCCCACGTCCACCGTGTATGATTTTGGGCCTGTTATTCCCACTATGGTTCCGGCAACCCACAGAGGACCGCTGGCATAATTGCGAGCGAACACCGGGGACCCGACCTGAAACTGCCTTAAGCCACAGGTCTCTCCCTTAAAGTTTTCGTGCGAATAGTTAGGGTGAAGCCTGTCTAACACGCACCGGAGCTTTCTCCCCATGAGGAGCTCTGCTGGGCTTCTCCCAGTTGCTGTGCATGGTGATGCATGCTGAACCGCAAGGAATTGATCTATCCTGGCCTGCCAGTCCCCATTGTCTAATCTGGACAGTGCTTCCTTGGCTGTCCTGACAAATCGTTCAGCCAATCCGTTGGAAGCCGGGTGAAATGGGGCTGATAGGGCATGGCGAATCCCCAGGCCGGCTAAGTAGCCTTCGAAAAGGGTCGCTGTAAATTGGGGCCCATTGTCCGATACCAAGGTATCAGGCAGGCCGTGGGTGGCGAACAACTTTCTTAGGGCCTTGATAACCGCTTCGGCCGTTGTGGATGGCATTAATACAATTTCGAGCCATTTTGAGAAGGCATCCACTACTATTAAGAACGTTTGGCCATGGAACGGGCCGGCAAAATCAATGTGGATCCTCCCCCATGGGCCTTTTGGTTTCTCCCACTCTCGGATGGGCGCTACTGGGGGATCGGGGCGAGACTCCTGGCAGGGTCTGCACTTCCCCACCCACTCGGAAATGACCTGGTCCATGTTGGGCCACCAGACATAGCTGCGGGCTAAGCACTTCATCCTAACGATGCCAGGATGCCCTTCGTGCAATAATTCTAAAACTCTATCTCGTAGTTTTGCTGGAATTACCACTCTGTCACCCCACAGTAAACACCCCCCTTGCGTAAACAGTTCATTTCGTTTGTTGGCAAAACCTTGGTACTCCTCCCCGACCACCTTGTCCGGCCACCCTTTCAAAACCCAACCCATAACAGTCCGGATAACAGGGTCTCTATTTGATGCCTTCGCCACCTCGCCGGAGGAGATGGGCCCCAAGGTTAACGTGTCCAACAACAGGACGGAGGTTTCCGGTGTTGGGTTGTCCAGCAGGTCGGGAAGGGGGCAACGGCTAAGGGCATCCGCATGACCCAGGGTCCGCCCAGGCCGATGGACGAGCTGGTACGAGTAGGCCGATAAGAAAATCGCCCATCTAGTTAAACGGGGGGAGAGGGCAGCGGGGGTTGGCCTGTCACCTGCTAGCAGTCCTAGCAACGGTCTATGGTCAGTCACAAGTTCGAATTTTCGGCCATAGAGGTATTCGTGGAACTTCTTAACCCCCGCGATCGCAGCCAGAGCCTCTCTGTCCAATTGGCTATAGTTTCGTTCTGTGCTGGACAGAGTTCGGGAGTAGAAGGCAATGGGTGCCTCTAGGCCGTTCGGCAGTCTATGGCCTAGGACGGCACCAACTCCTACGGGGGAGGCGTCGCAAACTAAGACGAGCGGCAGCTCTGCATTGTATTGGATCAGGAAACTGTCCTCAGATAGAAGTTTTTTTACTGCCTCAAAAGCGGCTGCTTGCGGTTTCCCCCAGACCCATGGTACATTCTTCCCTAAGAGTTTGTGAAGGGGATCAGCGACCGTGGCCTTGTCTCTTAGGAACATTGAGTAGAAATTTAGCAGTCCAAGGAAGGCTTGGAGCTCAGCTTTGGATTTGGGGGCTGGTGCGCTTTTGATGGCCCTCACCTTGCTTTCGGTAGGGTGGATGCCTGTGCCGTCCACCCTGTACCCCAGAAATTCTACCGAGGGAACCGCTATCCTGCATTTGTTCTTTTTAAGTCTTAGTCCCGCTTCTCTGAATCTGGACAGGACGTTCCGTACCCTGTCCCCTAGCTGGTGTTCGTCTTGGGCGCTGACTAAGACGTCATCGAAATAGGGGACTACTCCCGGAAGTCCTTGCAACAGGCGCTCCATGGTGCTTTGAAATAAGCCGGGTGCAACGCTCACCCCAAATTGGAGCCTGGTGCATTTAAATGCATCCCTGTGAGTCACGATCGTTTGCGCCTCTGCCGTGGCGTCGTCGACCGGTAACTGTTGATAGGCTTGGGCCAGGTCTAATTTAGCAAAAATTTTTCCGGGGCCCAGGGAGTGTAGTAGATGGTGCACGATCGGCACCGGATAGGCGCTCGGCTGCAAAGCCTTGTTGATCGTGCACTTGTAGTCGGCGCAAATTCTGATTGAGCCGTCGGACTTAACTGGGGTGACTATGGGGGTCTCCCACTTGGCATGGTCAACGGGAACCAACACCCCTTGCTTAATTAGTTTGTCCAGTTCTGCATCGATCTTTGGTTTCAATGCGAACGGCACTCTTCTGGCCTTTAGTCTTACTTGGGCTACGTTGGGGTCTAAGTTTAGTGAAATAGGGGTCCCCACATACTTGCCCAATGTGTCCCCGAAAACGTCCTGGAACTCGGACAGGAGGCTGTCTTTCAGGGTTGACTTGGACATCAGGTGGACGCCGGTGAAGCCCATGCCAAGGGCTCGGAACCACCCCATGCCCAGGAGGCTCGGCAGCTGCTTCGTGACGATGGTCAGCGGCAGGTCTCTTTCGTAGTCTCCGTAGGTGACCCGGAACGTGCCCACGCCTTCGAGGGGGACTCGGTTCCCCTGGTAGTCTAGGATGCGCAGTCTCTGTCTGGAGAGTTGATCCTTCCGGAACGACGGCAGGAGGGTCTTTAGGGTTGTCCACGACATGATGGAGAGGGCTGATCCGGTGTCGATCTCCATCGAGCACGGTCTTCCGTTGATTTCGACCACCGTGCTGACTTTGTCCTCGACCGTTGTGCTGGCCTGGTCGATGTGTATGCTGCGGCCATCTCGCGGTTCAAATTCGCGCCGTTTTTTCGCGCCGCCTTCTCTCGTTGGCTGCTTCTGGCGCGCTGATTCCGGTTGGTTGCGGCGCTCACGTGGTTTGAGACTTCTGGGCAGAATGGCTCTGCAGACTCGCGCCAAGTGCCCTTTCTTCTCGCAACGCCTGCAAATAGCCTCTCTGTATTTGCAGGACAGTCTATCATGGTGCCCTCCACAGCTGGGACAGCTTCGCCGGGGGCTGCCAGTGTCTTTTCTCCGGTGCTCTGTTCGGAAGACGTCCTCATCCGACTCGGACTCCGAGCTGGATCCGGCGTCTTCTCTGTGCACCGGGCAGACTTGGGGCTGTCTTTGCTGGTCGGCGGACGCTGTAGCGTTTCAGCGGCCTTTGTGGAGGCTTCGTGAGCCCTGGCCTCGTCAAGGGCTCCGGCGAGCGTCAAATCAGGCTTGGCGAGCAGCCGCCGTTGCAGCCTAATGTCCCGAACACCACAGATCAGTTGCTCAAGCAACGCGTCATCCAAGTCTCTGTAGTCGCAATGAGTTGCGGCTTTTCTCAGGCTGGCCATGTACGCGCTGACCGGCTCTCCTTCTCGTTGGACGCGCTGCCTCAGTTGGTATCGCTGCACGAACTTGGAGGGGACCGGAGCGTAGTGAGCCCGGAGAGTTGCCATCAGGGTGTCCCATGAGACTGTTTGAACCGGCGTTGGCTCACACAGTGACTCGGCCATCTCGAACACGTCCGGTCCGCAGTGGCTTAGGAATAGGGCTCTCTTTCGATTAGCCGAGAGGCCCTGCATGTCGCTGGCTTCTAACGAGCATTCAAACCTCGTTAGGTACGAGACCCATTTTTCGCGGGTCGGATCAAAAGGCTTGGGCGGAACGTAGGCAGACATGTCCGGTATGTCTCCTGTGGTTCGCCTCGTCGCCTAGCTGAAGCTCGTGGTCTCACTGGTTGGCTTCTTGCAGCCTCATCCCACCTTCGTCGCCAATGAAGTGGTTCGGGAATAACGAGAGGCACAAGCAAGCAAGTGACAACAGCTCTTTAATATACAGTGAGACTTCAGCAAAAGCTCAGAGGCTGCAGTCCTCCTTATATACAATCCTGGAGAGACTGTCAGCCAATCAGAAACGTAAGCAGGTTTGAAACTCCCGCTTAAAAGTATCAATACATAACACCTTCCCTCCCTTCAGCACCTGCTCCACAAACTACAGACCAGCTGGGGTGTGGGTGGTAGGTGTCAAAATCTGGAAGATGAAGGATTTGGGGTTGCAATTGAAGCCCCATCCTTTTGCCTATTGAAATCATCGCTTGCAGTAATCCAAGAAGTTCCATCTTGACAGGAACAAGGAAGTTTAAGAAAATTGGACGCGATCCTGCTTACCTGCCCTTGCATGAAAACAAGAATTACACATCTTCCACTCTGCCACAGCATATTTACCTCAGTAATATCTTTGCTGGCCTCCCCAGTCTAATCTCCTAGAAAGTACCTGTGAAGAGTTTTGTTCTACCTACAGGCAGAAAGGCGGGAATTGGAAATTCCACATCTGGAGGGCACCAGATGTGGCACAGCTGTTTTAGAAACACTATTTAACCAACTTGGATGGTCTGTTTATGCAAACATGGTTCTCCCTGTGCCAGCAATGGTTTTTTTTTTCCCCCTGCCAGGTATTTTTTACTTTCAGACATCTGCTGATTTTATTCTGGAAGAGAGAGAGGGGAGAGAGAGGGAGGGAGAGAGGGAGGGAGAGAGAGGGTGTGTGTGTGTGTGTGTTTGAGATTGCTGAAGTTTGATATTTTCATCGTTAAATATGTGAATAATGAACGGTATGGTGGCCTAGTAATGAAGACCCATTCAGGAAGTTAAGAGTTTGACTCTAGGTAGCGGCAGATGTTTCTCTCTCAGGGTGCAAAGAGAAAATATCTGCTGTGAACTCAGCATAGGAGTCAGGAAGGGCATCCGGCCATTAAATGCTCAGCTCCATTCAGTCACCCCGACTCTACCCTGAATTAAGGGATGACAGAGTCGTAAAAAGAAAAAGAAAGCTAAATACATGAATCCTACTAATGAAAGAGAAATAAATGCCATTGATGGTGCCCATTAATATAATACAAACCAATTCTGCACAATGGACTGCACCAGGCAGTCTTCATTTATTTATAAAAAATAAAACACAGGTTTAGAAAACCAAAATATAATATTGGCATGACTCAGAGCCATTAAAAGGCTTTAAAATAAAAGACTTTATTATTTGCTCGTAGATTAAAGACATGGGATGAAGATATTTTTTTGACTGAAATGTCAAGAGGCAATGATACTGAAATTGTCTGCATTTGTCTTGAAGGAGGAAGCCATTTCTTCATATTTCTTTTTTATTTATTTATTTATTTATTTATTTATTTATTTATTTATTGATTTGATTTGATTTGATTTGATTTGATTTGATTTGATTTGATTTGATTTGATTTGATTTGATTTGATTTGATTTGATTTGATTTATATGCCGCCCTTCTCCGGAGACTCAGGGCGGCTTACAATGCGTTAAGCAATAGCCTTCATTCTTTTGTATATTTTATACAAAGACAGCTTATTGCCCCCACAAACTGGGTCCTCATTTCACCTACCTTAGAAAGGATGGAAGGCTGAGTCAACCTTGAGCCTTGGAGAGATTCGAACCAGCAGAAATTGCAGGCAGCTGTGTTAATAACAGGGTGCTTAGACCACTGTACCATCAAGGCTCTTCTATTCTATTTTTCTCTTCCTTTTTTCCTCTGCACTTTTAATTTTTAAAACGTTTTTCTTAGGGTTTTTGATCTTTGTATTTTTAAACAGTAATAAAAAAAATATTTTTTAAAAAATGACTTTGAAAGGGAAGGACTTCCATCATTTCTTATACAATTGGTTGGAATTTTATTTTTCTCATATTTTATGAAGTAAAGCCTTACTGTTCTGTATGGATCGTTTATTGTAGTTTATTCAGAAAAAAAAAAACCCGGTTAAAGAAAGTTGGCTGAATAAAAGGCATGGACGCAGTCTAGACTTTTTTTTATTTATTTTTTAACCGTACGATTTTTTGAAATGACAGACACAGGATTTACATGTGCATGTTTACATTGCCTGAAAATTAACCCACAAATCTTTAATTCGTTCTGATATAACTTGCAGGAGATCTCGTAGCACCAAACCTGCTTCGTTTCATAGTTTTCCATTATTCTCTGATCCATTGCCGATGAATAATCCCAGCTGCGCTTCTACATTCCCCATCGGAGGAAAAAAACCTGAATTTTGACTCTCTCTCGTCTTTTGTGCCACCTTGATTTCAGGTGCAGAGAACCAAAGATATAATTTGCTCCGGAAGGTGGACCAACTGCTTTGTTTCTTGCTTGAAGCCATTAGCAACATCACTCACTTTTACTCCCAGCGGTTTACTGGGAAAGTCCTGTCCTTAAATGACTTTTTAATTCCCCACAGCTCCACAAGCCACTTTGGCACAACGCAAAAATTAAAAACCTTGTGCTCTTCTGCCTTTGAGGAAAAGCAAGAAAGGTTAGAGCCTATTCAGGCCGATATCATGCCAAAAAATAGCAAATCTTGATGCTTTTCCGTCAGGTAAGTGGGCAGCCCCGTTCTTTTTCATCCAATCTAGGCATTTATTGACTTATTTATTTAAGAGGATGGACAGCTCTGAAAAGTAACGCAAGGCATCCCTGTTGGACGGATAAGGCCACAGTGTAAAACTGAATCGAGATTTAGATTTAATTCACTGGGTTTGCCTGGAGCCTTCTCAGCAAATGGCTGCCTTTACTGCTGGATAATACGGTCACCACGGTCTCAGCAGCCTGTTCCCCCAAACTCAGACAAGTGTCAATCAAAGCACGGGTCCGGCTTGTCAAAGTCGGGTATGACGCGATTATTTCGTAATCTGCCCTGGGTAGAAGTTGCTGGGCACGTAAGACATCCAGGAGGTGGTTTAAACGCCCTTCGGTCATGGAACTTAAGATGGTTTCTCGTTCCAAGGTGAGGATGGAGCTGTTTTTTTCTTTGCAGATAGGACCTGAAAGGCAGTGGAGCAAAGATTGTGAGAATGCAAGCGTGAGACATTTTTAATGTCCGAGCCGTGGTGGCGCAGTGGTTAGAATGCAGTACTGCAGGCTACTTCTGCTGACTGCCGACTGCCAGCAGTTTGGCAGTTCGATTCTCACCAGCTCAAAGTTGACTCAGCCTTCCATCCTTCCAGATTGCTGGGAGACAATATGCTGACTCTGTAAACCACTTAGAGAGGGCTGTGAAGTGGTATATAAGTCTAATTGATATTACCCTTCCTTCCTTCCTTCCTTCCTCCCTCCCTCCCACCCACCCACCCACCCATCCATGATGTACAATGGTTAGAATGTAGTATTACAGGCTAACTCTGCCTACTGCCAGGAGTTCAATTCTGACCAACACAAGGTTGATTCAGCCTTCTATCCTTCCAGATTGTTGGGGACAATATGCTGACTGTAAACCGCTTAGAGAGGGCTGCAAAGCCCTGTGAAGCTGTATATAAGTCTACATGCTATTGCTATTTCTGGTTCCTTCATAAACCATTTGCTGTGGTTGCAACTGGAATTTGCAACTGGGAAGGACTATCTCTTCCTTGGACAGTTCATCACTGAAAGACACACACACCCCTAAAATAAAGAGATGGTGATAACATTTTAATCACATCTTTTCATATCAAAGCAAACAACTCTAATAGTCTTGCCTCATACTTGTCTATGGAGATTCTCAATCATCCAAGTCATGGTTGT
This sequence comes from Arizona elegans, assembly GCA_022577455.1. Lineage (NCBI taxonomy): Eukaryota > Metazoa > Chordata > Lepidosauria > Squamata > Colubridae > Arizona > Arizona elegans. Next base: position 16,653,102 of record JAKOOJ010000014.1, read on the forward strand.
CCCAAAGGTGCTTTTCCAAAACATTTTGCTTCTCATCCAAGAACTGAAGAAGCTTCTTGGATGAGAAGCAAAACTTTTTCAAGGAAAAAAACAAGGAAGTCCAGTTGCCTTTGGGAAAAGCACCTTTGGATCTTGTTGCCTCCTACGGTATTTTGTATGAATGCAGCTCTTACATTATCCTGCCAACAAAAGTGCGTATAGTCAAGGCTATGGTTGCAATGTATGGCTGTGAAAGTTGGACCATAAGAAAGGCTGAGCGCCAAAGAATTGAGGCCTTTGAACTCTGGTGCTGGAGAAGACTCCTGCGAGTCCCTTGGAATGCAAGGCGATCAAACCGGTCAGTCCTAAAGGAGATCAGCCCTGACTGCTCTTTAGAAGGCCAGATCATGAAGAGGAAACTCAAATACTTTGGCCGCCTAATGAGAAGGAAAGAGTCACTGGAGAAGAGCCTAATGCTGGGAAAGATTGAGGGCAAAAGAAGAAGGGGACAACAGAGAACAAGATGGCTGGATGGAGTCACTGAAGCAGTAGGCATGAGCTTAAATGGACTCCAAGGGATGGTAGAGAACAGGAAGGCCTGGAGGAACGTTGTCCATGGGTCGCGATGGGTCGGACACGACTTCTTAACTAGCAACAACAACAAGCTCTTTTATATGGGATTCTAAGCCATGCTTTTATCAAGTTTGTTGAATAGATCACACCTGCCTGGCTTTACACACATTGCACTATAAACTATGTGTCAGCACTCCAAACTACATTCGTTCCAGTGCTGACAGTGATTTATAAATCACATTGGGGTTGTGCAATATGTTAAGTCACAACTATTATGATTTAGCACACTGGAAAGCAAGCAAAATAAAATGAGTATTACGCTGTTGGTGTTTCTCTTAACGAATCAATTAAAGTGGAATGCACCATCTGTTCCTATCCACAATCCTGGTTTAGTTTTAATTCTCACCTGTTAATGAGCTGTTGGGCCAATTGTTTGGACAGTTTTTGCGACAAGTCGGTTGTCCCATGGTTTGTGGAAATGGAGCCTGGTAACCTTTGGACTCATTGCTGAAGGGCTTAGTTTTATTGGTGCTTATCTTTGAATGGGGTGGAAGAACAATGGATGGAAGACTTGATCCATTGCTGGCACCTGTAGATGGATCTGCAAGAAAGACTGCCAAACAACAAAGGATATGTTGAGAGGAAACACGTGAATTGTTTTATTGGTCAGTAAATGGTAGATCATCCATCCATTCAGTTCAATTCATACCAAAAAAGGAATATGTCGCATAGAGTTTGCTTGTTTTTTAGATTTACAACCAATCAAAGATTCTCGGCGGCTTCCACAATATGTAACAGAAAAATTAAAACACTCACAGTATAACTAAAAGATCATAACTTCACAATCACAACAACTGAGAAAATAAAAATCAAGAAAGGGATGAAGGAATTGTGATAAAATACAGATGAAATTCGTGTACTGAATGAAGGAGAAGAGGAGGAATGTTGACACAGCTTCAAAGCTTTTCTCAATGTGGAAGTCTCAGACTTTTGATTCCCATCCCAGAATCGTGCTACACAGTGAAGGTCAGGTCTTGTTGTCTCCTGACCATCGTAGGGCCATAACAATTTTTTTTTTGCTAAATATTTTTATTATTTTCTATCACATATTCCATTTCTATGTTGGACAGTGTGTTTTCTAGGTATCCAAAGTGTTAACATATAAACATCATCATCATATATACATAAACATATATGCAATAATAGAGGGACGCGGTGACTCAGTGGCTAAGACACTGAGCTTGTCGATCGAAAGGTCGGCAGCTCAGCGGTTCGAATCCCTAGCGCTGTGTAATGGAGTGAGCTCCCGTTACTTGTCCCAGCTTCTGCCAACCTAGCAGTTCGAAAGCACATAAAAAATGCAAGTAGAAAAATAGGGACCATCTTTGGTGGGAAGGGAACAGCGTTCTGTGTGCCTCTGGCATTTAATCATGTCAGCCACCTGATCACAGAGATGTCTTTGGACAGCGCTGGCTCTTCGGCTTAGAAACGGAGATGAGCACTGCCCCCTGGAGTCAGGAACAACTAGCACGTATGTACGAGGGGAACCTTTACCTTTTTAAATGCGATAATACCAATCGTTATTGAAAAGTATACCACTACCTAGCCCTTACACTATGGAAACTGGCTGCCATTGGCGTATCTCTGCTGTTGTTATTCCCAACAGCTTATAGGAGATTTTTATTTTTATTTTTTATTTAATCAAATTTCTATACTGCCCTACTCCTGAAGGACTCAGGGCGGTGAACAGCCAAGATAAAATACAGATAATATCAATATTAAAAATCCCTTAAAATTATTAAATATTTTGGCCAAAACACAGATTAAAACACCCAATTTATAAAATCACGAATTAAAAAAATTTAAAATTTAAAAATTTTAAAAGAGGGGAGTTAGGCCAGGCCAGCTTGCTGAAATAGAAAAGTTTTGAGAGCACGGCGAAACGTGCGCAGGTCCGGGATCTTCCGTATCTCTGGGGGGAGCTCGTTCCAGATGGTAGGTGCCCCCACAGAGAAGGCTCTCCCCCTGGGGGCCGCCAGTCGACACTGTTTGGCCGACGGCACCCTGAGGAGCCCCTCTCTATGGGAGCGTACTGGTCGGTGAGAGGCTATTGGTAGCAGAGGGCGGTCTCGTAGATACCCTGTCCGATGCCATGGAGCGCTCTAAAGGTAGTAACCAAAACCTTGAAGCGCACCTGGAAGACCACCGGGAGCCAGTGCAGCTCGTGCTGGAGGGGGGTCACATGGGAGCGCCACGTCACTCCCATAACCACCCGCGCGGCCACATTCTGGACCAGCTGGAGCCTCCGGGTGCTCCTCAAGGGGAGCCCCATGTAGAGAGTATTGCAGTAGTCCAAGCAGGAAGTAATGAGAACATGAGTGACCGTATTTAACGAGTCCTGATCCAGAAAGGGACGCAACTGGTGAATCAGGCGGACCTGATAAAAAGTCCCCTGGGCCACGGCCATCATGTGCTCTTCTAAAGACAGCCGTGAGTCCAGGAGGACATCCAAGTTGCGAACCCTCTCCGTGGGGGCCAATGACTCACCCCCAATAGTCAGTGATGGCACCAACTGACTATATTGGGATGTCAGAAACCACAGCCACTCGGTCTTGGATGGGTTGAGCCTGAGTCTGTTTCTCCCCATCCAGATCTGCACGGCCTCCAGGCACCGGGACATCACTTCAAGGGCATCATTGGGGTGGTCCAGGGTGGAGATGTACAGCTGAGTATCGTCAGCGTACTGATGGTACTTCACCCCGAAACCACGGATGATCTCACCCAGCGGCTTCACATAAATGTTGAACAGAAGGGGCAAGAGGACCAACCCTTGTGGCACCCCACATACAAGGGGCCTCGGGGTCGACCTCTGCCCCCCTGTCAACACAGACTGCGACCGGTCAGAGAGAAAGGAGGAGAACCACCGTAGGACGGTGCCCCCCACCCCTAACTCCTCTAGCTGGTGCAGCATGATACCATGGTCGATGGTATCAAAAGCTGCTGAGAGGTCTAATAGGACCAGGACAGAGGAACAACCCCTGTCCCGAGCCCTCCAGAGATCATCAACCAACGTGACCAATGCCATTTCCGTGCTGTACCCAGGCCTGAAGCCTGACTGGAATGGATTTGGGTGTCATTTAGTTGTAAGTATGTTTTTATGCTTTTAAATCTGTTTGTTTTGAGTTAATAACAAAGCTAAAATCTCTTTCTTCACTAGTATACTCATTGTCTCTAGATCCAAAAGAACCAATTGCTTGGGCACCTGACAGTGGTGAAATCCAATTTTTTTTACTACCGGTTCTGTGGGTGTGGCTCGGTGAGCGGGGCTTGGTGGGCGTGGCAGGGGAAGGATACTGCAAAATCTCCATTCCCACCCACTCCAGGGGAAGGATACTGCAAAATCCCCATTCCCTCCCCACTCCTGGGGGAAGGATATCACAAAATCCCCATTCCCTCCCCACTCCTGGGGGAAGGATATCGCAAAATCCCCATTCCCTCCCCACTCCTGGGGGAAGGATATCGCAAAATCCCCATTCCCTCCCCACTCCTGGGGGAAGGATACTGCAAAATCTCCATTCCCTCCCCACTCCAGGGGAAGGATACTGCAAAATCCCCATTCCCTCCCCACTCCAGGGGAAGGATACCGCAAAATCCCCATTCCCACCCCACTCTGTGGCCAGCCAGAGATGGTATTTGCCGGTTCTCCAAACTACTCAAATTTTTCGCTACCGGTTCTCCAGAACCTGTCAGAACCTGTTGAATTGCACTCCTGCCGTATACGTCACTCGTCACTTCCCGCCTGGACTACTGCAATGCTCTCTACATGGGGCTCCCCTTGGGGTGCACCTGGAGGCTGCAGTTGGTCCAGAACGCGGCCGCACAGGGGATTATGGGAGCGACGGGGCGCTCACATATAACACCTCTCCTGCGCGAGCTGCACTGGCTTCCTGTGGTCTTCCGGGTGCGCTTCAAGGTGTTGGTGACCACCTTTAAAGCGCTCCATGGCTTAGGGCCGGGATATTTGCGAGACCGCCTTCTGCCGCCGATAGCCTCCCACCGACCGGTTCGCTCACACAGAGAGGGCCTCCTCAGGGTGCCGTCGGCCAGGCAGTGCCGGCTGGCGACCCCCAGGGGGAGAGCCTTCTCTGTGGCAGCACCTGTCCTCTGGAATGACCTGCCCCCTGAGATACGCAGAATATCAGACCTCCTGACTTTTCATCGGGCCCTGAAGACACACTTGTTCCATCTAGCTGGGCTGGCTTGATCCCATCCTCTTAGTTTTTAATCGAAATTCGGTTTTAATTGGGTTGTTTTAAATTCGGGCCAAAATTATTTAATTGTTTTTTAAAATGTTTTTTAAATTTTATATACTATGTTTTACCTGGCTGTACACTGCACTGAGTCCTGCAGGAGAAGGGCAATATAGAAATATAATAAAATAAATAAAATAAATAAAATACGTAACATTAGAAAAATACCTTGATGTTTCAGATTCATTATTTTTTTTCATCAGATTTTCTAATGTCTAGGAAGCAGCTGTCCAATCCATGCATGCATATGGAATCAGCAAAGTGTTTGTAACATGCATTGGGGAGATTTCCCAAGTGCATTTTTTTTACACCTACACACAGACACACAAAATGAGGTGTTCCTGATCTAATCTTAAAAACAGGGTAGAGGAGAAATCAGATGGGAAATAACTCTAGGATGACCTTCAAACCCCAGCTTTGTTTGTTCAGACGTGTTTTACATCCTGCTGACATGTGACACTCTTGTTAGAAAAATAAAAATCCTTCCCGTGCCTGGCTATTTCCTGAGTGACCACAAAACTAGCATATGTAGTTGAATTAAACGTTCTGTTTTCTTCTGAAACTTTTCTTTTCTTGGATTTATCCATGGTTGGCCTACCGGGGGTCAAAAAGCTCAATAAATTGCGTGCCGGCGGGTGTCGCACATTGGTGGTTATTGACAAATATTTTGAGCGACAGGGAGCCACAGCAGAGGGATGAAAGAGCCACATGCAGCTCCAGAGCCACAGGTTGCTGACCTCTGGTCTAATCTTTGCGGTTGGATTGCATGTTCTTTAAAACCACTTGTCTGGTTTGCAAAACCGGTTAGCCAAATGCCTAACGACAGTGCTTGCTTTTCCTTCCCACTCCATTCATTTTTTCATTTCATAGAAGGTTACTTTTTTAGGTAACCTTCTATTTTAATTTCTGTTTCACCCTTAACACTTGTGGTTCACCGTGAACACGATTTTAGGTGCATTGTTAGCATTCGATAATGATTTATTTTCTATTTTCCAATTCAATTAATCATGACATTCTGTCTAGTTGCATTTCCCAAGGAGAAACTGCATTCCACAAGGAGATTTTTTTATATTTTTCGATAATCTTCTAATTTCTTCTTATTTCTGTTTCACACCTAACAGTTGTGGTTCACCATTAACACTATTTTAGGTGCATCGTTAGTATTCGATAATGATTTATTTTCTATTTTTTCTAGTACAATTAATCATTACGGTCTGGCTGGTTGCATTTCTCAAGGAGAAATTGCATTCCGCAAGGAAAATTCACATGCCAGGGGTGGGTTCTAAATTTTTTTACTACTGGTTCTGTGGGCGTGGCTTATTTTGTGGGTGTGGTTTGATGGTCATGTGACAATTCTTTAGGATTTAGCAGAGGTACTGGTCTACCAGGCTTTTAACTGCTCGCAGAGCTGTACCGGTCTACCCATTTGTTTTGGGAGGCACCGGTCTACCCATTTGTTTTGGGAGGCACCGGTCTACCCATTTGTTTTTGGAGGTACCGGTCTACTCATTTGTTTTTGGGGGCACCGGTCTACTCATTTGTTTTTGGAGGCACCGGTCTACCCATTTGTTTTTGGAGGCACTGGTCTACCACCACACTGCTTTTTAACACTGATCAGCTGTAGGGCGGCCCTTTGAAGCCCCACGGCAAGAGTTTAAACAGTTTTTTTTCCTTCTAGCCGGTCAGCTGGGACTCAGGAGGCAGTGAATAGATTGGAGGCGGGGCCAAATAAAAGGTAAAAATAATGTGGGGGAGGCGGGAGGGCCCAGCTCCCGAACAAAGAGAACCAGTTCAGTGACGTCATATCGTCACTGCTACCGGTTCGGTTGAACCAGGCCAAACCGGGCCGAACCAGGAGGTACCCACCACTGATATACACCCATATTCACAAACGATGGCCTTTTCATATCATTGCCAACGTCTTGCTGAATTAGGACTGTACGTGTCTCTGACATTTCCCCCCAGTCTCACTGCATCCTTGCTGGGAGTCAACACCTCCCACTTAAAATGGTTTAAGAACTAACACAAACATTACCTCTTCCTAAGGCTGTCTCTTGAGGTGGATTGCTGACAAGGACTGTCTGGTTCAATTTATTCCCTGGATTTCCTGTTTCGCATGATAAACTCTGCGGTTTTAACACAATTTCCTTGTTGGGCACATTGTTATTCTGAGGACAGATGATCTAAACCAAGCAATGAGAAATGACATCATTTGCAATAACAATATCAACCAAAACACTTCTCTTTCTAGAGCTGCACATATTCAGAAAGTTGTATGAGTTCTAATGAGAACATGGTATACCGTAGTAGCCAAAATTGTGGAAGCCTTTTGGGAAAAGTGTCTTTTTGAGGTTTGATGGCTAATAACACCACTTTTTTTTTTTGGAGTTTCAAGATAATCCTATTCCACTGCTGGAATGGCCTGGGAATAGCCCAGACCTTCACCCAATTGAAAATCTATGGAGCCGACTAAAGAAACAACTCAGCAATAAAACCCAGTTAATAGAAGACATCATTCAATCTTGGTTTCACATGATAACAGCTGCAGAACTAAAAGACTTGGTTCACTCCATGGGAAGACGTTGTAAGGCCGTAATTCATGCTAAAGGTGATCATTTTTGTATATCTCATTTTTTCTATGGGGATCATTTTTGTATGTCTCGTTTTTTTCTACGTGTTTCACTTCTCTTCTTTATACTGTAACTGCTAGTCTAATAGTAAATCCTTCATCAAAGTTATTGCATTACATTCTTGATTAAATTCTCTTTCCATTGATATATCATTTTATGGTACTACTCCCCAAAAAAGTGGGTGTTATTAGCTAGTTTTAGAAAATACATTTTTCCCAAAAGGTTTCCACAATTTTGGCCACAACTGTAGGTAGTTCTTAACTTACTTACCAGCCCAATTGAGACCACAATTTCTAATATTTCTAATTGCTAAATAACACGGTTGTTAAGTAACATTTGCCCCATTTTATGACCTTTCTTACCACACCTGTTAAGTGAATCACTGCAGGTGTTAAGTTAGTAACATGGTTGTTAAGTAAATCTGGCTTCCCCACTGCGGGAAGGTCGCAAAAAGGGGATCAACAAGACCCAAGGACAATGCAACCGTCATAAATATGAGTCAGTTGCCAGGCATCTGAATTTTGATCACATGACCTTGGAGATGCCACAATGGTTGTAAGTGTGAGAAATAGTCCATACTATGAACCACTTCCTAGTCATGAAGATTTACTTTTAGCTAACAAACTCTTGGTTACCGTGAAAATATCCACATTGCCATGTTCTACATCCCAAAAAAGATAAACATTCTGGTACCGTGTTTCCCCGAAAATAAGACCCTGTCTTATATTTTTTGAACCCTGAAATAAGCGTTTGGCCTTATTGCCATACGCTCAAAAGCCCGATTGGGCTTATGTCTTATTTTGGGGAAAACAGGGGAGAGAGAGAGAGAGAGAGAGAGAGAGAGAGAGAGAGAGAGAGGGAGAAGGAGGGAGGGAAGGAGGGAGAGGGAGAGAGAGAGAGAGAGAGAGAGAGAGATGATAAATAGATAGATAGATAGATAGATAGATAGATAGATAGATAGATAGATAGATAGATAGCATGTTTCCCCGAAAATAAGACCCTGTCTTATATTTTCTGAACCCTGAAATAAGCGCTTGGCCTTATTGCCATGCGCTCAAAAGCCCGATTGGGCTTATTATCAGGGGATGCCTTATTTTGGGGAAAACAGGGGGGAACGAGAGAGAGAGAGAGAGAGAGAGAGAGAGAGAGAGAGAGAGAGAGAGAGAGAGAGAGAGATACCATGTTTCCCCAAAAATAAGACTCTGTCTTATATTTTTTGAACCCTGAAATAAGCACTTGGCCTTACTGCCATGTGCTCAAAAGCCCGAATGGGCTTATTATCAGGGGATTGTCTTATTTTGGGGGAAACAGGGTATTTTCTAGAATATTTAATCCCCAGAATTGTGGGTATATTTGTACAGATATTTGGGCTGGATTGGCACCATATATGATTTTACCAGATAAAGGAAAAAGATTCTATCACGTTGGAAAAGTATTGGTATTTGTCCAAACTCAATTCATGTATGCGATTGCAGGCGCCATCTTGATTTCTGCTTCGTCGTGAAGATGCCCCTGCTGTAAGTAGTCCTTGACTTACAACTGGTTGCTTATTGACTGATCAAAGTTAAGACAAACTCTGAAAAAGGGATTTATGGCCCGAATTCAAAGTTTTGACATTCAAGCCAAAATTTTTTACTACCGGTTCTGTGGATGTGGCTTGGTGGGTGTGGCATGGCTTGGTGGGTGTGGCTTGGTGGGCATGGCAGAGGAAGGATACTGTAAAATCTCCATTCCCACCCCACTCTAGGGGAAGGACACTGTAAAATCTCCATTCCCTCCCCACTCCAGGGGAAGAATACTGGAAAATCCCCATTTCCTCCCAATCATCTGGGACTTGGGAGGCAGAGAATAGATGGGGGTGGGGCCAGTCAGAATTTTTACTACCGGTTCTCCAAACTACTCCAAAACTGGTCAGAACCTGCTAAAACCCACCTCTGATTCAAGCCCTCCTCGGGGCGGTGTGATTGCATTTTAGGTGCTTGTCAGCTAGCCCACATTTACAACTGTTGGGGAATCCTGCAGTCAGGTGACCACAATTTGTGACGGTTTTGCCAGAAACTGGAGTTTACTTCTGGCTTTCAACAAAAATCTCCTCACAGCAAAATCTGCTTAATGACTGTTTAACGACAGCTGCAAAAAACTTCATAAAATCAGGCGTGGTCATGTGGCGTCCTGCATTACGACCATCCTTGATGTCAGCCCTGGAGGGAATCTTTTCTTTTGGATCTTCAGGGCTGACACACTTTGTGCTGTGGGAAAGTGAGAGGGGGGTTGCATGGAGTTGTAGAGGTATTTAGCATATAACAACATTCTTTTCTCTGAGAGTCAAGGACGTTCAGCCTGCACCTGGAGAGCCGTGACTGGGAGGCATCTCCAGTTGGGATGGTGGATTGATAGGACCATGTGATGGACACATGGGTGCAGGGGAAGGGACTTTGACTTTCTTTTGGGTAGAGAAAGCCTGGGAGCTTTCAGATTTGGGTTTTCCCAGATGTGCCAATGTGACATCTCTAATAAAATACGATCTTTGAGGAATTACTTGCCTCAGAGTCTTACTTGGTTGTGGGGGTGTTACTTGGAAACCTGACACCTGACCTACGATCAAAATTAGGCGCTTAGTTATGGTTGTATGTAGAGGACTACCTGTAATCCAATATAAAGGACAATCGTTAAATTTAATGCAAAATTCCTAAACAGTCTTCTACTCACCTCTAAATTGCGCATCCCTGTTTCAAGCAGGTGAGAAACTGGACCTTTAGCAGCATTAATTGCACATTCCTGAAAGACACAAAGGACGCCGTGAGATTATGTTTCTTAGACTTCTGCTTCTTAGAAAACATCTTCTCTTCCATTTCATCACCTAGCGATAGAAATTTGGGGCTTCATCTCATCACGAAGATGAGATGAGCAAACTAACATATGAGATAAATGAGAAAGAGGATTCGGAATACTGTATGGTGTGGGGACTTTGGTATAATTGGATGGAAGATTGCACAAAGAAGGGATAAGAGATAATGTAAATATTAGAATAAATGGGTAAATTATGAGACACTATAATAAAAGAATGTATCCAATTTGTATATAAAGTAAGATTGTCTAACCGATTTTACTTGCATTGTACTAGAATATAATTCAATAAAAATTTATATATAAAAAAAGAAATTTGGGGCTTCATTCTGTTCATAAATTAAGGACTATCTGTACTTTCAAAAAAGCTCGATTTAATTTCTCATGCTGAAGAAAGAAGCGAAAATGCCAGCATTGTTATAGCGGATGATATCGTATGAGGTATTTCAAGCACAACAGGGGAATGAGCATGATTATCCTAATCATAATTAGAGGATTTTGTAACCAAGACTTTTTAAAATGGTGGTTTTTGAAACAAAATGATCCACAGCCAAACAAAAGGGGATCCCAAACCCTCTTTTAGCTCACCTTGGCATGAATCAAGTTGTAAATTGCATCAGAAATCACCTCCTTTGAAAAGGTACCGAGGATGTCCTTTAGAAATGCTGCACATTCTGTCAACAGAAAAAGTCAGGAATGATATTTCATTTGTGAATAGAATAGAATAGAATAGAATAGAATAGAATAGAATAGAATAGAATGCCGAATGGGAATGGGAATGGGAATGGGAATGGGAATGGGAATGGGAATGGGAATGGAATGGATGGAGTGGAGTGGAATGGAATGGAATGGAGTAGAAGAGAAGAGAAGAGAAGAGAAGAGAAGAGAAGAGAAGAGAAGAGAAGAGAAGAGAATGCTGAATGGGAATGGAATGGAATGGAATGGAATGGAATGGAATGGAATGGAATGGAATAGAATAGAATAGAATAGAATAGAATAGAATAGAATAGAATAGAATAGAATAGAATAGAATAGAATAGAATAGAATACCGAATGGAATGCCGAATGGGAATGGGAATGGAATGGATGGAGTGGAGTGGAGTGGAGTGGAGTGGAGTGGAGTGGAATGGAATGGAATGGAATGGAGTAGAATAGAATAGAATAGAATGAAATGGAATGGAAAATGGAATGGAAAATGGAATGGAATGGAATGGAATGGAATAGAATAGAATAGAATAGAATAGAATAGAATAGAATAGAATAGAATAGAATAGAATAGAATAGAATGCTGAATGGGAATGGAGTGGAGTGGAGTGGAGTGGAGTGGAGTGGAGTGGAGTGGAGTGGAGTGGAATGGAATGGAATGGAATGGAATAGAATAGAATAGAATAGAATGCTGAATGGGAGTGGAGTGGAGTGGAGTGGAGTGGAGTGGAATGGAATGGAATGGAATGGAATAGAATAGAATAGAATAGAATAGAATAGAATAGAATAGAATAGAATAGAATAGAATAGAATAGAATAGAATAGAATAGAATAGAATAGCAGAGTTGGAAGGGACCTTGGAGGTCTTCTAGTCCAACCCCCTGCTTAGGCAGGAAACCCTACACCACTTCGGACAAATGGTTATCCAACATCTTCTTAAAACTTCCAGTGTTGGAGCAGTCACAGCTTTTGGAGGCAAGTGGTTCCACTGATTAATTGTTCTAACTATCAGGAAATTTCTCCTTAGTTTTAAGTTGCTTCTCTCCTTGATTACTTTCCACCCATTGCTTCTTGTCCTGCCCTCAGGTGCTTTGGAGAATAGCTTGACTGCCTCTTCTTTGTGGCAGCCCCTGAGATATTGGAACATGCTATCATGTCACCCCTAGTCCTTCTCTTCATTAAACTAGACATACCCAGTTCCTGCAATCATTCTTCGTATGCTTTAGCGTACAGTCCCCTACTCACGTTCACATTTACAAAGCTTCCCCCACATCAGTCCTATCCAAATAATCTTTGCTTGAGTGTGGTTTTTTTCTTGCTTTCAAGCCAGCAAGACTTTCACAAAGCTATCTCAGAATAACAAAGCATTTCTCTAGAGCAGCGTTTCTCAATCTTGCCCACTTTAAGATGGATGGACGTCAACTCCCAGAATTCCCCAGCCATCCATCCACTGTTTTTTAGGAGCAGGGAATCCCCACTTCTAAATCAGGTGTAAGAAAAGCCAACTCTTTTTCAGCAGTTGAGAAGAATATTACCTGCAGTGCTGGGTCTAAAGTGAGGTTCTTGGTGCCAGCAAAGAAGCATGAGCTGCACCAGCCTCTTCCGATGAGGCAAGACACTTGGTAAGAAGGCTGCTTCAATCCCTGGGCGCAGACCATTGCAGACCCCAGTTATAGCTTGAAGCAAAGTCTTTTTTCCTGTAACAAGACAAAAAAAGAAAAAGTCCTGTACAGAAGAACACTGCTATTATACCAGGAATGTCCAACCATGGCAACTTTAAGACCTGTGGACTTCAACCCCCAGAATTCCCATGGCTGGTTGGGGAATTCTGGGAGTTGAAGTCCCCAAGTCTTAAAGTTGCCATGATTGGAAACATCTGGCCTACACATTTATACTGGAACAGATATATAAATGACATGAAAGGAAGTTTTTTAAAAAAACCACAAGGGGGCAGCATTAAACCAAAAATCAGACTTTTCTTTCTTTCTTTCTTTCTTTCTTTCTTTCTTTCTTTCTTTCCTTTTCTTTCTCTCTCTCTCTTTCTCTTTCTTTCATTCTTTCTCTCTCTCTCCCTCTTTTTCTTTCTTTTTCTTTCTTTTTCTTTCTCTCTCTCTCTCTTTCTTTCTCTCTCTCTTTCTTTCTTTCTTCCCCCTTCTCTCTTTTCTTTCTTTTAAAAAAGCAGTTCTTCACAGAACTTGTACAAAGTTTCAGCCACAGATAATATTTTGCAGTTTCCATATTAATAATCTGGTTGATTTCTAATAGGCAGAACACCGAAACGCACACGAGTGAAGCAGTATAGGAGCAATCCCTTGTCACGCGTGGCCCAAAGCAAATCCGTGGCCCAAAAACAGCCAAGCTTTCTCTGGAATTCTGGGAGTTGAAGTCCACAGGTCATAAAGGGGCCATATTTGCCCACTCCTGCCTTAGATTGAGCATTTTATTAGATTGCTTACCTGTCAGTGGCTTTTGTCGACTTAGGAGTTCCCAACACATCATCCCAAAACTAGACACATAAAATGAAAAGGAAAACCAGGTGTTATTTGGTAACATCACAGTTTCCCCAGCCCGATACACCTGTTATATTGGGAGTCCAAATTCAAATAACTCCTCAGCATCTCTTCACCTCAGAGAGCCCCAAAGACCTTTCATTTCAACCCCGAGCTACAAATATTCTCCTTTATTGATAAATATGAGCACATCCTTTTGTCTGAAGGAATTATTGTCCCCCTTATCAAGTTCATGTGTAGTATTAGTAACCAGTGGTGAAATTCAATTTTTTAAAATTACCGGTTCTGTGGGCGTGGCTTGGTGGGCATGGTGTGGCTTGGTGGGTGTGGCAGGGGAAGGATACTGCAAAATCTCCATTCCCACCCCACTCCAGGGGAAGGATACTGCAAAATCCCCATTCCCTCCCCACTCCTGGGAGAAGGATATTGCAAAATCCCCAAAAACTCTCGCGACAGTTTCCAAATGTTACAGAAGCTGAGAATTCTTGGATTTAACCAAGTCTGTTTTGATTCAAAATCTGAGGGTACAATGCAGTACAAAAATATGAAATGGGACCCCATCAAAGACTAAATTCTTGGCTGATCTGTTGCTTCTGAAGAAGCCATAAGTGAGACACAGCAATAACTCTCCTGCACTTGTTATTCCACAAATAACAAAACATTCCTTCTGTATTTCCATCCTGCTACACTTCCCACACCTCCAAACCCAGTTTTCCTCACAGCTGGAACACAGCAATCAGTAACAGTATCTTGATGAGGAAGAATCAGTTCCAAAAATACTCATTACTCCATTGGTAGGAGTCAGTAGGAAAATTTACGACTTCCTTCTTCCTCCAGTTTTGAAATCTAATACAAGCTTTCTATGAAAAGTAAAGAAGTAACTTGATTGGGCTCCTGGTCAGACGACCCACCATCTCTGGAAGGTTCCAGGTTAGTTAATCCTGCCATATAGTCGAGCCTTGAACAAACAATGCCCTAAGATTCTTTTTTTAAAAGACAGACTCACCTATAAATATCTCCTTCTTGTGAGAATTGACCTCCCTGAAGTATTTCAGGAGACAGGCAGAGCAAATCCCAGCAACTACCCTCGTTACAGTTCTGCAAAGCTGCCCTCAGCTGCTGTTTTCTCCAGGTGGGTTGGCCAAAATCTGAGATCTGCAAAACAGGATTAGATTAGATTAGATTAGATTGGATTGGATTGGATTGGATTGGATTGGATTGGATTGGATTGGATTGGATTGGACTGGATTGGATTGGACTGGACTGGACTGGATTGGGATTGGGATTGGGATTGGGATTGGGATTGGGATTGGGATTGGGATTGGGATTGGGATTGGGAATGGAATGGAACGGAGAGGAGCGGAGTGGAGCGGATCAGAACAGAATAGAATGACAGAGTTGGAAGAAACCTTCTAGTCCAACCCCCGTTTAGGCAGGAAACCCTTCACCATTTCAGACAATTGTTTGTCCAATCTCTTTTTAAAAACTTCCAGTGTCGGAGAATTCACAACTTCTGGTAGCAAAGCTTTCCACTGATTAATTGTTCCCACTGTTAGGAAGTTTCTCCTTTGTTGCTTGTATCTTTACAATTTATATTGATATTGTTTCCTGATTGCTTATTTGTACCCCATGACTATCATTAAGTGTTGTACCTTATGATTCTTGATGAATGTATCTTTTCTTTTATGTACACTGAGAGCATATGCACCAAAGACAAATTCCTTGTGTGTCCAATCACACTTGGCCAATAAAGAATTCTATTCTATTCTATTCTGTTCTGTTCTGTTCTGTTCTGTTCTGTTTTGTTCTATTCCATTCCATTCCATTCCATTCCATTCCATTCCTATTCCGCATTCTATTCTATTCTATTCTATTCTATTCTATTCTATTCTATTCTATTCTATTCTATTCTATTCTATTCTATTCCATTCCTATTTTGCATTCTATTCTATTCCATTCCTATTCTGCATTCAATTCAATTCAATTCTATTCTATTCCATTCCATTCCATTCCTATTCTGCATTCTATTCTATTCTATTCTATTCTATTCTATTCTATTCTATTCTATTCTATTCTATTCTAGTCTAGTCTAGTCTAGTCTAGTCTAGTCCTATTCTATTCTATTCTATTCTATTCTATTCTATTCTATTCTATTCTAGTCTAGTCTAGTCTAGTCTAGTCTAGTCTAGTCTAGTCTATTCTTTAGTTCTAGGTTGCTTCTTTCCTTGATTATAGCCTAACCTTAACCCAATGGAAAACCTATGGAGCCGACTAAAGAAACTTGTGAGTCAGAAGCGATCCAGCAATAAAACCCAGTTAATAGAAGCAATCCTTCAATCTTGGTTTCACATGATAACAGCTGCAGAACTCAAAGACTTGGTTCACTCCATGGGAAGACGTCATTCATGCTAAAGGTTACCCAATTAAGGATTCACTGAATGGGTGATAATTTTTGTATATCTTGTTTTTTCTATGGTGATAATTTTTGTATATCTTGTTTTTTTCTACGTGTTTCACTTTTCTTCTTTATACTGTAACTGCTATATTAATAGCAAATCCTTCATAAAAGTTATTGCATGACATTCTTGATTACATTATCTTTCCATTGATATAGAATTTTATGGTACTACTACTCCAAAAAAAGTGGTGTTATTAGCTAGTTTTAGAAAATACACTTTTCCCAAAAGGTTTCCACAATTTTGGCCACTACTGTATAGTTCAGGAAGAGCCCTGGGTGCAATTAAAGTTTTATTCTGATATCAAGTCCAAAGGAATGCGGGGGGTGGGGAAAAGGTTTGAAAAGCCTACCTTAGCTCTGTATTCAAGATCTAACAACACATTGGAAGGTTTGAGATGGTGATGAAGGATAGGAGGCTCCAAATTGTGAAGATAGCTCAGACCAATGGCAACATCTGACAGGATCCTTATGCTCAAAGGAACAGGCAGATCTGGATAGAGTTCATGCTGGGGGAATGCAAAGCGTTTATTGAATACACCGTTTTTTTGAAAACATTGATTTAACACGGGGACCATATTTCCATATTAAACATATTTAGAGATTTGCAGGGAAATCCTGAGCTCCTCTTTCTGTTAGCGAAAATCGATAAATTAACCCAGAATGTTTTGCTTTGTGCGAGAAGCTGGTTTGGTGTAGCCTTTGCAAGCTAAGACGACCGACCGACATTTGTTTTTGATTTAAGAATGGTAGCTTATTTGAAGGAACTAGCTGAAGTCCAATTCTGGTGTGCTAAGATGCCGAATCTATGCCCTGTCCTATTCAAAGAACTTCTCTTCTGGGCAACAGCACCTTAACTGAGCCTCTTTCTCTTTACGCTTCATTGTCAGGCTCCCAAAATCAAGAAAGACATCTGGTGTTTCTTCCCAGTAGATTTCTTTATTATTCCAGCTCTGTAGACACAGAATCTTGCCAAACTGAAGCATGCTGCTATCTACAATAAGCCTGTACTCTGGGAACTGTTAGGGAGAAGCCGTCTTCACCCTCTTTCTCTCACACAAACTATCAGAACTGAGTTGCCTCTTACTCAGTGGGGAAATCCTCTGCGGATTGCCACTGGTTTGCCACTTGCACATGTGCGATGCGCACCAAACACACTGCATGCCAAACACACACTTCACGTGGAAAAAAGAGGCTTAACAAGGTAAGTAGAACAGCGAGGGGGAAAACAGCTGTGCCACACAATTTAGATTTGCTAGAAAGCAGGATTTCCTGCTTTCTAGCGAATATAAATCACGTGGCACAGCTGATCGTTGGAAATACCGGTTTGAATGAACCGGTAGCTTTTTTTTACTACAGGTTCACCCAAACCGGTAGCTTTTATCACTACCGGTTTGCCCAAACCAGTGTGAACCGGTAGCATTTCACCCCTGCTCTTACTCCTCTGGAATGCAGCCCTTCCCTCCAGGGAATCCAACCTCTTACTACGTCCCATTTCAGCCCTCCAAAGGAGAGCCAGCCAAGGGTTTTTTTTTTCTCTTGCCTTCTCTGACTTACATCGTGAATGAGCAAAGAGAGAGATCCATTGTGCATCCATGTCGTTGCAACCCCAAGGAAACCTTGGAACTGGCAAACACCCAAAAGCGGCAAGAGATGGTTGCATTGTAAACGTTGCGTGCTTGCTGCTTCTTGAAGCAGGGCCTTGAAGTCTCTGCAAGGGGGAAAAAGATCTGCATGTCAGACCGTTTCAACAGAACAAGACGACTTCATTTGCTACTGCAAAATGATCTATCCGTGTGTGCTTCCATTTTCCCCCTCCCCACTTTGAGTATAGTTGTGACAGGAGGGACACCATGGCAGCTGCATCTTTGTGCCTCAGTTATTAAGTCTCTTCATTCCATGCCATCATAACTTTGAACTGTCACTGAATGAGTGGTCCTTAACCAAGGACTATAGCAGTGATGGTGAACCTTTTCGGCACTGAGTGCTGAAAAGGGAGTGCACGTGCGTGGCACTAAGTGCCAAAAAGGGAGCATTTTTTTAAATATAATTTTTATTAATATATTCTATACACCAATACACAAATAAAATATACAATCCTGCCACCATGGTATAATGTGATTATATTATCCATAAATATAAAGTCATTTCTTTATACATACATATTTGCCATCATATATATACATCATCATATATCTATTCTATCCCACCTTTTCTGGGATACCATACTTTCCAACTGTTATAAAATTCTGAATCTTTTTTACCATTGATCAATCTAGTTAATCTATCTGATTCCGTACACTCATTAATTTTATATATTATTTTCAAATCTATCGGTAAGTATTGATTTTTCCACTCCTGCGCATACGCTAATCATCCTGCAGTGATAATGTGAATCAACAAGAACCATATATCTGATTTAACATTCAAAGGTTTTGCCCCCAATAGGAAAATCTCAGGCCTTAATTCCAAATTAATCTGTGTAATTTCCAAAATCCATTGCCATATTTTTTTCCAATATTTAACCACCTGCGGGCAGGTCCACCATTGGTGAAAATAGGTTCCATTGCTGTAACCGCACTTCCAACAGCAGGCAGATGTCCCGGGAAACATTTTAGCTAATCTCGCCGGGGGGGAGATGCCAGCGGTAGACCATTTTATATATGTTTTCTTTGTATGAAGAAGCCATAGTTAATTTCATATTTTTCAACCAAATCTGTTCCCATTGCTGGAAGTCAAGGGGATATCCAAAATTTCGCCCCCACGCTATCATACAATCCTTCACTACATCCTGTCCTATCTGCAGAGACAATAAATATGCATAACATTTAGATAGTATCCCTTTCCCTCCTTCTAATAAGATCTTATCCAATTCTTGTCTTTTACGGTAGATTCCTTCACTATATAAATCTTTTTTTTTTTAATTTGATTTATATGCCGCCCTTCTCCGGAGACTCAGGGCGGCTTACAATGCGTTAAGCAATAGCCTTCATCCTTTTGTATATTTTATACAAAGTCAGCTTATTGCCCCCACAAACTGGGTCCTCAATTTATCTACCTTAGAAAGGATGGAAGGCTGAGTCGACCTTGAGCCTGGCGAGATTCGATCTTACAGTAATTGCAGACAGCTGGTGTTAATCACAATGCTATCAGTCTGCTGAGCCACCAGGCCCTTTCTAGCTGTGATGATATTACCTAGTTTGGACAATGAAACATCTGCAAAAAAACAGCTCAGAGAGCACCAAGGACCCCTTATGTCAACCCTGAGCTACCAATATTCTCCTTTATTGATTCTTTCCCATCGCTACTCATCCCATTAGATGTGGCAGAATAAGCGTATTATCGGTGTTGCGAATCAAGGAGAGTCCTCTGGTAGGGTCGAGGAAATGGGTCCTTTTCTCTCTCTCTCTCTCTTTTTTTTAAAAATTTGATTTATATGCCGCCCTTCTCTGGAGACTCAGGGCGGCTTACAATGCGTTAAGCAATAGCCTTCATCCTTTTGTATATTTTATGCAAAGTCAGCTTATTGCCCCCACAAACTGGGTCCTCAATTTATCTACCTTAGAAAGGATGGAAGGCTGAGTCAACCTTGAGCCTTGGAGAGATTCGAACCAGCAGAAATTGCAGGCAGCTGTGTTAATAACAGGGTGCACTAAACCCCTGTACTATCAAGGCTCTTATCCTTTTTATACCAAAAAGGGAGCATTTTGTGCACGCTCGTCAGGGATGCGTCCAGGAAGAGGAGCTGCCCGGGGGGCATGCACGTGCCAGATAAGGTACTTCTGGTTTCCAGCATGTACATACATGCCGGCCAGCAAGTTTTCCAGTTACTGCCACACATGCCCATGTGCTGATCAGCTGGCAGCCCGCATGTTCTGCATTGGGGGGGGGGAGGAAGTGTTTATCTCGGACTTTTGAGATGGGAGGGGCTAGAACGAGGGGCAGCACCAATGAGAATTCTCTCTGCTTGAGTGTCATCGGTCTCCGGGCATAGTCTCCGGAAGGAGGAGAAACAATTTCGTTGTATACATGATGTACAATGACAATAAAGGCTGTACTATACTATATTAATTCTGCAGAGAGAGAAAAGTGGAGAAAGTGGAAGGGGGGAATCTTCGCCTCAATAACCAACTTGGGCTTCTTCCCTGTGCGGAACTCTCTCTTCCAGGGGATGAAGTCAAGGGAGACTCTGCCAGGAGACCGATGATGCTGCAGAAGGGAGAATTCCCATTGGTCCTCCTTGTTTCTGGACACTCCCAATTTCAAAGTTAGAGGAAGCCCCATTCCCAGCTCACAGACCAGCTCTTCCAGTTTCCTGCACTGCCGCACGCACTAAGGCCAACTGATTGGCGTGTGCACATGTGCACCAGAAACCTGGAAGAGGAATGGGAGATGCCGCCCATGCCAGGCAACATGGCTCCACGTGCCACTTTGGGCCACGCGTGCCATAGGTTTGCCATCATGGGACTATAGTAACTTTTCTTCAGGCTCCTTGGAAGGAGAGTGTGCATGAGGATAAAAACCAATCAAGATGGTATCCACAACACAACACACACGAAAGGGAGACAGGGCTTCAATCACATTGTGGACAACATCTTGAGTTTTCTTCTTTAATTGTCTTTAAAAAAAAAAGTTTTCATGGAAAGGCAAAGCACAAATGGACTGCAAACAACGGCATGATAAAGTAGCAACAATCCTGCACTGCAAGAAATACCGTTTGCCTGCATGCAAGAACTGGTAGGACCAGAAACCAGACACAGTAATACAAAACAAAGAAGCTAAAATGCCCTTGGACTTTAGAATTCAAACACGCGGGCACCTGCTGCTTAACACACCAGACTTAACAATTGCCAATAAGAAAGACGGGGGAAAGTCTGGGTAATAGATGTAGCAGAACCTGGAGACAGCAAAATAGAAAACAAGGAACTGAAGAAGATTAACAGAATGCAAAGACCTGCAAATAGAAATGGAACGACTGTGGCAAAAGAAAGCAAAGATAGTTCCAATAGTCATAGGTGCCTTGGGTGCAATCCCAAAACAATTGGAGCAGTACATAAACATTATTGGCATTGACAAATTCACCATTAGTCAATTGCAGATGGCAGCTTTACTCGGAACAGCTTACATCCTGCAATGATTACTCTAACACCTGAAACATCTGCCTTTGCCAGGTCCTTGGGAAAGATTCGACAGGTGGACAACAGTGCCAGATTCAGTCTGAACCTCTGGCTGACTGTGCAATGAATCATAATAAATTTTTTTAAACCCAACCTTTCTCCTGCTCTCTGGTTGCTCAACAGCTTCACGGAGACGTCTGTGTTCCAAGCCATGTGGAAAGCTTTCAGCGAGATGCCGAAGCCTGTCCGACTCAGGGAAATGTTCTCAAGATCTTTCTGGGAAATGATGGGCACCAGCTTGGACATTTTAGGACAATTGAAGCTGTTACAAAAAAGAAAAAGAGAAGAGAACAAAACTAAAATCGCAATGGACCGATAGTCTTTATTGTGGACACTTACCCACAAAATCTACAATGTTGCAACTAAATGATAAAGCCCCCAAAAATGTTTATATAAAGTGATAGCAAACAAAAGTACAAATATTGGGTAATAGCAGGATGATAAGAAGTTGGCCTAGACAGCAAAATGGGAACTGAAGTATTTATGTGCCGTTAAGATCTTCAAACTCAAGACACAGCAACAAAAACCACAAACAGGCACAAGGTTGAGTCGTGACCAGCTGTTCGAGTCTGCAAATCTTCCTAATTTGCGACATCAAAAAACGGCAATGAAAGTTATCTTTTAAACTCAAAATAATCCTGTATTAGTCAGAATCAGGATGTCTTACAATCATGTGTTGCAGGACAGTGAAAATGTGCTTGCTTTTCAAAATTGAAATGCAGCCACAGAAGGTTGAAAAGTTCTTTGGAAAAGCATCAAAGCAGAATTTAAAACCACTGAACCCTTTTTTTTCTTTTCTTTCGTTTTCTTTCTTTCTTCCTCCCTCCCTCCCTCTTTCTCTTTCTCTTTCTCTTTTTTTCTCTCTCTTCCTTTTCTTTCTTTCAGAATTTAGGTTTTTTTCCTTCTGTAGCTGTGGAGAAAGCTTTTTCTTTTTTTGGTCATCCTGTTTACTGAAGATTGTCACCTCCTACAGCTGATTGTGCAAAAAACAAAGCAGAACCAACCCATTGCAGAATCTGTACAGGCTTAAGGGCATTGGTGAAAGAGCTTGTGAGTACATCTTGCACAAGGTTCTAAACAAAGAAGTGGATTTTCTAAAAAGTTTGACAGAGTTGCTTGGTAGTGAGATGGGCAGCATATGCAGTAAATTAAGTACAATATTTTAAGTACAATATAAAGTCTCCTGCTTGGGTGGGGGGTTGGACTAGATGACCTACAGGGTCCCTTCCAACTCTGTTAATCTGTAATTCACAGCCTGGTTGTGTTCACAAGGGCCAAGAAACTTAAAAAAGGCATTGCAAGGACTGTCCATGGCTTGATCTTATCTAAGGGATGCCAGGAGGGAGAGCATTTGAGAAAACTTAAGAGAAAATGAGCTCACAGTCTGTAATCCAGAAGCTTTAATCATGCTTAATCTTAATCTTTCTTGGTTTAGTTTGTTTCAGACAAACAGCAGGAAAGAGAAAGCTGGCAGAAGAGAGAAAATTCCCATTAGGTATGCTGGATTCACTGAACCAACATGTGATCTGCTTAACAACCATGAAGACTTGTTTTACAGCCATCTAAAAATAAATCAAGTTTGGTCACATGATGACCCATTTAACGACCAAAATTCTGGTTGTAAATTGAGGACTACCGATACACAAGTAGGATCCGTCTGAACAGCCATCTTATGTGGGCTCCTTTATTTGAAATATAAATACAATGTCTAAGCAAACCGATGTTTGAACCAGTATATAAAAAGAAGCCAAAAGGTTTGATAATATTTGGACAGAAAATAAAAATAATTAGAAACAATGTTGGATTATACACAGTAAAATCATAGGCAGTAAAAATGCTCTTATAATTTCTCATTTTTTGAAAAAAAAATCCCCTAAATATCAGCCATACAGTCCTGAAAGTGTCCAAGTTGCCTGAAGTGGAAATTTCCCAAGGAAAATTTTGATTCTGGAAACTTTTGCAGAACCTATTTTATTCTGGAAAAGTTTTCAACACGTTCCC
Source organism: Arizona elegans (assembly GCA_022577455.1). NCBI lineage: Eukaryota > Metazoa > Chordata > Lepidosauria > Squamata > Colubridae > Arizona > Arizona elegans. Next base: position 16,676,289 of record JAKOOJ010000014.1, read on the forward strand.
AATGTTTCCTTGTCCCTGAGCCAAAGGATGGATAGTTTTAATCTAGGACTCTATGTTAGGTAATGATTGGTTTAGCATGTTGCATGAATCCAGCCTGACTGGTTAGTTTTGATGAGGTGCTGTTCAATGCCAGTCCCCAAAATGGGTCAACTCAGCACCCAAATTAAGTCTGGGTACTTAACATAATAAGCACCTCAGATGAAGTCAGGATGGGAAGATAGAAATTGCCTGGATTTGGAATACAGAATAACAGGCTTGGGAGATCTTCTAATCCAGGGGTCTGCAATTTTAAACATTCAAAGAGCCATTTGGACCTGTTTCCCACAGAAAAGAAAACACCGGGAGCCACAAAAACCTTCCCATGCCTGACTATTTCTTGAGCGGCCACAAAACTAGCATATGTAGTTGAATCAAATATTCTGTTTTCTTCTGAAACTTTTCTTTTCTTGGATTTATCCATGGTTGGCCTACAGAGGGTTGAAAAGCTCAATAAATTACATGCCATTGGGTGTCACACATTGGCGGTTGTGACGCATGTTTTGAGTGACAGGGAGCCGCAGCAGAGGGGTGAAAGAGCCACATGCAGCTCCAGAGCCACAGGTTGCTGTCCCCTGTCCTAGTCCAACCCCCTGCTCAAGTAGGAGACTCTATACCCATGATGGCGAACCTATGGCATGCATGCCAGAAGAGGCACGCAGAGCCACCTCTCCGGGCAAGTGAATCGTCACTGGTTGCTTTCCAGGTTCCAGCGCACCAGCCAGCTGGTCTTTACACGCATGGGAGTAATGAAAACTGGAAGAGCAGCTGCCCGATGCGCATGTGCACCCTGGGAAGAGCAGCCACCCGGTTTCCAATGTGCACATGTGCACCTGCCAGCTGGTCTTCGCGCGTGCATGCACGCCAGAAACCAGAAGCCCAGATGGTCAGTGGTCATGCGCGTGCCAGAAACCAGAAAATCAACTTCCTGGCACGCGCATGCGTATCCGGGTGGCTGATCTTCATGTTTCCGGGGCATGCTCCCATTTTGGTACTCAGTGCCGAGAAGGTTTACCAACACTGCTCTATACCATTCTCGACAAATGGCTGTCCAATTTCTTCTTGAAAATCTCCAGTGCTAGAGCGTCCACAATTTCTAAAGGCAAGGTAGGAGGTTGAGTCCAAGGGAGGAGTCATCAGTCACGAGTCCCTCCGTGCCCACAAGAGATCGAAGTCCACCCAACCTTGAATTCCTTCCACCCTTATCCCAAAGGTGCTTTTCTTTCAAGAGGCGACTGGACTTTCTGGTTTTTTCTTTGAAGACGTTTCACTTCTCATCCAAGAAACTTCTTCAGCTTCTTGGATGAGAAGCGAAACGTCTTCAAAGAAAAACCAGAAAGTTCAGTTGCCTCTTGAAAAAAAAGCACCTTTGGGACAACCATGACCTGGATGACTGAGAATCTCCATAGGTTTCTTATCTACCGCCAATTTCCTTTGGCTGTTAGTAGTTCAGATTCTTGCAAAAAAATCCATATACTCATTTGAACGGTCTGTTCCTTCCGATTTCCCTTGGCGCTTGATCGGCAAGGCATGACACTAATTAATGGTTCTCACTGTCAGGCAAGTTCAAGGTTGGACCTCAACTTTCCAAGAACTCTCCAGTCTGTATGTACGGTAGTAGCACAGCAGACTCACGAAAGTCTAACAGTTCCTTACCCTTGCTGCCGTATCTCCTAAGACACCTGTTTTTATCCAACATGCATCTTTGAATTGCAACACAAACTTGGCACTGGATCTCAGCGAAACTGAATGTCTAATTATGGAAGTTCGCTCACTGCTGTTAGACGGAGAAGATTAAATCAAAAAAGATGCTGCCTGCAACAAGGAAGGAAACTCCCACACTGGGAATTAAAGGCAGGAAGATATTATAAAAATAAAAATAAGCGAAGCATTGTTAAATCGCATCACTCCCAGAAGCCAACGTACAAGAAGAATTTGAGGCAAGACATGCAAGACTTACATCCGCAATGGTGCCCAAAATTTCTGTTGCTGAGCAAGACCGTTGTTCAGTGAGTTTGCCCCATTTTACAACCTTCCTTGCCGCTGTTGTTAAGGGGGTCGCTGCGGTTTTTAAGTTAGGAACCTGGTTAAGTGAAGCTGGCTTCCCCATTGACCCTTTGCTTGTCAGATGGTCACAAAAGGGGATGACGTGATTCCGTCATAAATATGAGTCAGTTGCCAAGCTGTTTAAATTTTGATCGTATGACCATGGGAATGCTGCATCAGTCATTAGGTGCGAAAATGGTCGTAAGTCACTTTTTTCAGTGCTGTTGTAACTTCAAATGGTCGCTAAGAGAATTGTTGTAAAATGAGGATTACCCTGTTTCCCCCCAAATAAGGCATCCCCTGATAATAAGCCCAATCGGGCTTTTGAGCGCATGGCAATAAGGCCAAGCGCTTATTTCAGGGTTCAAAAAAAATATAAGACAGGGTCTTATTTTTGGGGAAACACGGTACCTGTAATTTAAAACCAACAGAAGGGTTCTTTGGTATTCCCTAAGTGGAGAATTTTGGACCCTTTTCCTCCAGAGCTGAACTGCTTTCCATAATTTGAATTGGCTCTATAAACAGCTTCCTGGGAAAGGAAATTGGGGAAAAAATAGACTTATTCTTATCTTCTCTGTTTTGACGCATCTGGGAAGTCCCAGGGACCAAAAGTTTAAATATGTGAATTGATTAACAGAGTCAGATAAGCTTCTACGAAAAGCTGTTGGACCAATTTTTTTTTCCCTGCAATATTTACTTTCCTCTCCTGCTTTTCTGCTGCAGCTTTCTTCCCTGCCTGCCTGCCGCCTTTGACAACAACAATCTGAAAAATGTTATATATTAACTTATATAGACTCATAACTTATATTAATATATTTTATATATTAAACTGAAGCCTATACAGGTTAGTCCTTGAATTCTGGAATTGAATCCCGCAGGTCTTAAAGTTGCCACGTTTATGCTGGCCCTGCTATAGTATAAGATTTCCATCTGAACTCTATTGGTGTATGGATTGACCAACTTTGTAAATTACAATGCAAACTAGGATTGTACCCTGCTTCCCACCTTGTGCTAAGCATGTTAAATGTGAGCTATTCAATAATCCATAGTAGTGTTTAATTATGGACCACCTCAAATCAGCTAGGTCTCTTAATAGTGATTCCAGAGTACATCCAGGATCATGGGTTTTTTAAAAAAATATTTTCCTTATCTGATTTTTGGAGTGGGCGATAATTTTTTTAAAAAAAAATTTATTGTGAAAATATTATAATACAATTCCAGCATTTCTGGTTCCATGCTGTTATACATATATACATATTATTTACTTATTATTTACATAATATTACCTCGTTACATTAATTTGAAAGGTATTACCCATAGTAATGCATAATTCTTTGTAGATATATATACATATTATTCACATGTAATGTTAAATGTGAGCTATTCAATAATCCATAGTAGTGTTTAATTATGGACCACCTCAAATCAACTAGGTCTCTTAATAGTGATTCCAGAGTACATCCAGGATCATGGGTTTTTAAAAAATATTTTCCTTATCTGATTTTTGGAGTGGGCGATAATTTTTTTTTTTTAATTGTGAAAGTATTATAATACAATTCCAACATTTCCAGTTCCATGGTGTTAATACATATATACATATTATTTACTTGTTATTTACATAATATTACCTTGTTACATTAATTTGAAAGGTATTACCCATAGTAATGCATAATTCTTTGTAGATATATATACATATTATTCACACATAATGTTAAATGTGAGCTATTCAATAATCCATAGTAGTGTTTAATTATGGACCTCCTCAAATCAGCTAGGTCTCTTAATAGTGATTGCAGAGTACATCCAGGATCATGGGTTTTTAAAAAATATTTTCCTTATATGATTTTTGGAGTGGGAGATAAAATTTGATTCTCTTCATTTTCACTCTTTAAACTCTCTCCTAAAAGGCTACATCACCACCTATGTGGCGTCTTCTGAGTTTTATAGTCCTGTGGGGACCTAAACATCATGTCTTGTTCCACAAATCAAGGTGATGTGATTCGCAAGGAAGCTTCACGGTGACTTCCTGAACTGAGAGGGGTTTGAATCGATGGTCAACATGCCTTCTTCCAACTACATAGACCTGTGATTCTGTGATTTGAAAGAACAATCTGACTGTCAACCCTGAAGTGAGCCTGGCTGAGGCCATCTTAAAGGCTTCAGGGTTGCCACAAGGCAGAAGAAGGGACAGGGAGCAGGGTGGAAATAGATGTGGTTTTGTAGCCAAAACAAAAAACCTCCCACCGCCACTGCTACCGGTTCTCCCAAACCGGTGCGAACTGGTAGCAACCCACCACTGCTATGGGTGCATTACTTGGAACGCTGACGCTGAGTTTATCCATGTTATACATAACCGAAGAGTTTTGTGAAAGGCCACGAAAGGCGCCAAAGAGCCAGTCCAACTGTCTCAATGAAACAGCTGCTCCTTTGTCTATCACATTTTAGAGCTAAACTTGAGACAATGCATCATTTCCTTGTTTGTCTGGAATGTGGGGAATTCAAAACTCTTTTTGTTCAGTTTAAGAAAGGAGGGGAATTAGCCAAGTAAATCAAAGGTAGTTAAGTATTTGTGCCAGGGGATTTTTGTTAAAAAAAATGTTGTCTTGGGACTGATGAACTGAAGACCAGTACGGTTTACTGTTAACCCTGATCTCCTACCTACCAGGAACCAAATAGTGGTCTAGACCAGGGGTCTCCAACCTTTCGGACCTCAGGGACCACTAAATTCATAATTTTAAATCCCACGTTCCACTTATATGATCTGCCTAATGTCAGGTGGATGGGCATGGCAAGGTGGGTCATGTGACTGGGTGGACATGGCCAGCTCGATGTCACTCATGTCGCGGGGCACCTCACTGGTCTCTACTCGCCTCTCCCCTCCCAGCCACTCCTCACCTCCCCACCTGGGCTCCTAAGGGCCCCAACAGGAAGCAGTTGCTGAGCTAAGCAGCCACCTTGAGAAAGAGTTGGCAAAACAGCTTGCCCACTTCAAATTGGATCTGACTGAGAAGGAGGCTCAGCAGAAGCACCTCACTGAGGACTACAAGCATAGGCTTTCCAAGCAGAGGGAAGACCTGCGGGAGTGCAAGGCCAGATACCGGCGCCTGGAGGCTCAGTGGGCTGAGATGGTCAGCCAGTTCCAGGCCATGAAGCAGTCCCACTGGAACGAGGCCCTTTGGCTCTTTGCCACCAGCGGCACTTCCCTCCAGCCTTCGCCCAAAGCCCTGCACCAGGAGGCTGAAGCAGACCCCAAGTCGGAATTTCTTCCCCCCTCCGACCCACACAAGAAGACCCCAAAGGGGGAGACTCTCTGCAGCAACACAAATGTTCATTGCACATATCCAGCACAGGGACCATAGTTTGAGGGCCCCTGATTTAGTGCAATATAAAAAAATGCAAATAATTTGTCTGCGGACCACCAAAATTTTCTCGTGGACCACCAGTTGGTGACCGCTGGTCTAGACCACAAAGGAATGCAAACAGAGTCAGACCATTCCACCCTTCCTGTTCAGAATGAGTTGCTTCAATGTCTGTTCCCTCCATCTCCATACTTTCACTTTTCCTTTCCTATCACATCAATTAAGACTGAATCTGCAGGCAAGAAGCTGGACTTACAGTGCTACCTTAGTTCTGAGTACCAAAAATAATGAGTACCCCCCCCCCAAAAAAAATTCCCATAAGGAATAATGTGGTGAGTCACAAGACAGCCGATACTGACAAGTTCTAGCTTGTGCATTGAGTACCAAACAAACAATGAGTAACTGGACAAAATTTTCACGTCAAAATGCATTGAGTACCAAATTCGATGAGTTTCAAAGAAAGCAGAGGAGAACAATGAACTGCTGTATTTCTATCGAGTTAAGGTTCATTTACAGCTATGAGAATTATGGCATACATATATAAGTAATCCTCAACTTACGACCACAATGGAGCCCAAAATTTCTTGTGGCTAATCAAAACAGTTGTTAAGTCAGCTTTGTCTCATTTTGCAACCATTCTTGCCATGGTTGTTAAGTGAATCACTGCGGTTGTTAAGTTAGTAACATAGTCGTTAAACGAATCTGGCTTCCCCGTTGACTTTGTGAGAAGGTCGCAAAAGGGGCTCGCAAGATCCTGGGACACTTCAACCGTCATAAGTAGGAGTCAGTTGACTAGTTTAGTTTAGTTTAGTTTAGTTTAGTTTAGTTTAGTTTAGTTTAGTTTAGTTTAGTTTAGTTTAGTTTAGCTTAGCTTAGCTTAGCTTAGTTTAGTTTAGTTTAGTTGCCAAACAGTCTAAATTTTGATCGTGTGGCTGATGCTGCAACAGTCGTAAGTGTGAAAAATGGTAATAAATAAGTCACTTTTTCACTGCTGTTGTAACTTTGAATGGTGACTAAATAAACAGTTGTAAGTCAAGGACTACCCTGTAAGAGTTTTGGAATGGTCTTTCTATACAAATCCAGGAATGGGCTTTTTGGAAGTCAACTGTTTCAGAAAAATGTTGGAAACCATTTTAGTTGCCTTGTTGCAAAAAGCACAGGTAGTCTTTGACTTACGGCCACAACTGGGGCCAGAATTTGTTATGAAGCAAGGCAGTTGTTAAGTGAGTCGCACCTGCTTTTATGATGTTTTTGCCCTGGTTGTTAAGTGACTCACTGCAATTGTTAAGCAAATCACCGGATCGTGATAAAGCAAATCGGGGTTCTCCTGTTGGATTTTGCTGGTCAGAATTTCCCCTGGGAAGATCACAGAGAATGATCACATGACTCTAGGATGCTGCACCCATCATAAATGCTTGCCAGCTGCCAAGCACCTGAGTTTTGATCATGTAACCATTGGGGATATTATGACGGTGTGGGGACTAATCATAAATCACTTTTCCCAGTGTTGTTATAACTTCAAACAGTGGCTAAATGAATGGTTGTGAGTCAAGGATTTCCTTGGGCCATTTCCTCATTGCCAGTCCTAGGAAGGAGGCAATGGCCAACTATCTTTGACATCTTACCAAGGGATTTGGCCAGTCAACAGATCGAAAGGCACACACAGAAAGGAGTAAGGAGGAGGGAGGAGGGAGGAGGAGAAGGAGGAGGAGGAGAAGGAGGAGGAGGAGAAGGAGGAGGAGGAGGAGGAGGAGGAGGAGGAGGATAAAGAGAAGGAGAAGAGAATTCTCTATTGGTACAAAAGAAGGTCTTGATATGTTCAGACCCCTCATATCCTGGATATAAATTGTTTCAACTCCTACCCTCAAAACGACGCTATAGAGCACTACACACCAGAACAACTAGACACAAGGACAGGTTTTTCCCGAACGCCATCACCCTGCTAAACAAATAATTCCCTCAACACTGTTAAACTATTTACTAAGTCTGCACTACTATTAATCTTCTCATCGTTCCCACCACCCATCTCCTCCCACTTATGACTTCATGACTTAATTTTGTTGCTTGTATCCTTACAATTTATATTGATATTGTTTCCTGATTGCTTATTTGTACTCTATGACCAGTGGTGGGATTCAGCCAGTTCGCACCACTTCAGGAGAACCGGTTGTTAACTTTCTGAGCAGTTTGGCAAACTGGCTGTTGGAAGAAATCATTAGGGCAGAGAACCAGTTGTTAAATTATTTGAATCCCACCACTGTCTATGACTATCATTAAGTATTGTACCTTATGATTCTTGATGAACGTATATTTTCTTTTATGTACACTGAGAGCATATGCATCAAGACAAATTCCTTGTGTGTCCAATCACACCTGGCCAATAAAAAATTCTACTCTACTCTACTCTACTCTACTCTACTCTACTCTACTCTACTCTACTCTACTCTACTCTATTCTATTCTATTCTATTCTATTCTATTCTATTCTATTCTATTCTATAAAGAAGCTCTTGATGTCTTGGCTGATCCAGCTCCCAGAACAAACCTTAAAAATGTTGCTCCAACCTGAAACACAGTTGTCGCAAGGCCAACGTAACACAACAATTAAAGCATGGAACCATGACCGAGAAAGTCCAGATTCAAACCCCATTCAGCCAAGATATCTCCAGACCATTCCTGACTGGCTTGACAAACTTCATGAAGCTAACTTAGCAGAGTTTGTGGAAGAAACCACAATGAGCACTACAGACCTAAAGAGAGAGAGAGAGAGAGAGAGAGAGAGAGAGAGAGAGAGAGAGAGAGGGAGAGAGAGAGAGAGAGAGAGAGGGAGAGAGAGAGAGAGAGAGAGAGAGGTGGGAGGAAAAAACCCCCACACACATACAAAAGGAAATCATAGAATCATAGGATTGGACGGGATCTTAGAAGTTATGGCCCAACCAACTCCTTCCCCAAGGTAGGAGTCTTCATACCATTTCAGACCAATTATCTTTCTTGAAAACCTCAGCTATGGAACAATTTCAGAAATAGGGGAAATCCCTAAGAGGTATTGAAATTTCAAGAAAAAAAAATGCTGTCATCCCCACATCTCTTGTGACATCTAGCAGCAGAGTGAGCTGCAAAAATACTTGAAGGTGCATGGGGGCCACACTTCAAGGCACTTCAAGTAGCCCATCCCTTAGTTACTCCATTTTACCAGCATCCTCAACCGTAAGTATCCATACCTAACTCACAACTGAAGTAATGAAAGTATGCAGGGAAGAGCAACAAAGAGGATAAAGGATCTGAAGGCTAATCCATACGATGAACTGTTTAATTCAGAATAGAACTGGAAGGGACCTTGGAGGTCTTCTAGTCCAACCCCCTGCTTAAGAAGGATACCCTATACATTCCAGACAAGTGGCTGTCCAGTCTCTACTTAAAAACCTCCAGTACTTACAACTTCTGAAGGCAAACAGTTCCACTGGTTAAATGTTCTCACTGTCAGGAAGTTTCTCCTTAATTCCAGGTTGCTTCTCTCCTTGGTTAGTTTCCATCCATTGTTTCTTGTCTTGCCCTCTGGTGCTTTGGAAAATAAGCTGACCCCCTCTTCTTTGTGGCAGCCCCTCAAATACTGGAATACTGCCATCATTTATTTTATTTTATTTTAATTTATTTATATTTAAATTTCTATACCGCCCTTCTCCTGAAGGACTCAGGACGGTGTACAGCCAAGATAAAACCCACAAATATAAAAGTTAAAAGCAAATTAAAAGTATTAAATAATTTGGCCGAAACTAAAATAACATAAAACAACCCATTAAAATAACATTTAGGCCAGTCTTGCCTGCTGAAACAAAAGCGTTTTGAGGGCGCGGCGGAAGGTGCGAAGGTCGGGAATCCTACGAATCTCCGGGGGCAGCTCATTCCATAGGGCAGGTGCCCCCACAGAGAAGGCTCACCCCCTGGGGGTCGCCAGTCAACACTGTTTTTTTTTTAAATTTGATTTATATGCCGCCCTTCTCCAGAGACTCAGGGCGGCTTACAATGCATTAAGCAATAGCCTTCATACTTTTGTATATTTATACAAAGTCAGCTTATTGCCCCCACAAACTGGGTCCTCAATTTACCTACCTTAGAAAGGATGGAAGGCTGAGTCAACCTTGAGCCTGGCAAGATTCGAACTTACTTTAATTGCAGACAGTTGGTGTTAAATTGCAGTGCCTTGTCTGCAGAGCTATCCAGGCTCCAGGTTTGACTGTCATGTCACCCTGAGTCCTTCTAACGAGATATATCCAGCCTATTGAAGGGGAACATGATAGCAGCTTCTAGAACTTCTAATACTTGAGGGGCTGTCACAGAGAATAGGGGGGTTGACTTATAGTATTCTCCAAAACACCAGAGGGGAAAATGAGAATGGACAGAAGCTTGTCAAAGAAAGATCCAACCTAGTTGGAGGGGGGAGGGAATTCTGACAGTGAGAACAACTAATCAATGGAACAGTTTGCCTTCTGGAGTTGTGGGTGCTCGCTCACTCAAAAATAGACTGGACAACCATATCTAGTTTAATGAAAAGAAGGACTAGGGGAGACATGACAGCAGTATTCCAATATCTCAGGAGCTGTCACAAAGAAGAGAGAGGGTCAAGCTATTCTCCAAAGCACCTGAAGGTAGGACAAGAAGCAACGGATAGAAACTACTCAAGGAGAGAAGCAACTCTCTAGAACTAAGGAGAAATTTCCTGACAGTGAGAACAATTAATCAGTGGAACAAACTTGCCTCCAGAAGTTGTGAATGCTCCAACACTTTAAGAAGATGTTGGATAACCATTTGTCTGAAGTGGTGGTAGGGTTTCCTGCCTATAAGCAGGGGGTTGGACTAGAAGTCCCTTCCAACTCTGTTATTCTATTCTATTCTATTCTATTCTATTCTATTCTATTCTATTCTATTCTATTCTATTCTATTCTATTCTATTCTATTCTATTCTATTCTATTTTACCGTAATTAGATGGTGTAAGTCTCTATTTTACCATAATTAGGTGGGGTAAGGCTCTTGCCTTGAACAGAGGGATGGACTAGAAGACCTCCAAGATCCCTTCCAGCCCTATGATTCCATGTTCTATGAAGCTTGCATTGTGACAGACACAATAACCACTTCATCCCTTGATCTCTCTCCCCTTAGCCACCTGTTTTCCCAGCAAATCGGATTGGCAAAGGCTCTCCTGATACCCACTAAACATCTCATCTCCATGTACTTTCTGTCTCTGTCTGCAGGACATGATAACAATAATAAAAAAAAGAAGATGGTGGCTGTAACCCTTCATTTTTAAAAAAATGTGCATTGCCCTTGGGACACACAAATAATGAGCCTTGCATTGCATCTCCATAGCCAATGTCTTGAACTTGTTTTACTCTACTCCTTGGTCATGCCTGACATTTCCTCTATTGCTTTCCTTGTGTTAAATGGCAGATTTTAAATCCCCGAAGGCAGAGCTACTCAGTGATGGTTAGACTAGCAATCATCAACATCTTTATCCTGGTCATTTTTTTTCCCAATTTTTTTTTATTTTTATTACTTTTATAAATATCTCAAATCAATGTGTGATTTGAACAGTGTGGCATCTGGGAGTCGTACATTCTAATGCAAATAAAACTAATAAAATTAATCATAATTATTATATTCTATCAGCTTATGTATTAATAATAATAATAATAATAATAATAATAATAATAATAATAATAATAATACTACACATTTATATTATGTTACAGTCTATCATTGTTCAATCATTCCACAGTTTCTCTTGTGGCTTTCATTTTGTTATATAAAAATGTGTAAAGTAAAATTCCCCCTTCTCTTTAATTCTATCACTTATTCTAGCTTTTAATCATGTCACCCTTTATTAAATGGTCATTATCCTTGAAGGCATGGCAAAACCACAGCCTTATTATGCATCCAGAGGTGGGTTTCAGCAGGTTCTGACCAGTTCTGGAGAACCGGTAGCAGAAATTTTGAGTAGTTCAGAGAACCGGTAGTAAAAATTCCGACTGGCCCCGCCTCCATCTATTCTCTGCCTCCCAAGTCCCAGCTGATCAGGCGGAAATGGAGATTTTACAGTATCCTTCCCCTGGATTGGGGAGGGAATGGAGATTTTACAGTATCCTTCCCCTGGATTGGGGAGGGAATGGAGATTTTACAGTATCCTTCCCCTGGATTGGGGAGGGAATGGAGATTTTACAGTATCCTTCCCCTGAAGTGGGGTAGGAATGGAGATTTTACAGTATCCTTCCCCTGCAATGCCCACAAAGCCATGCCCACCAAGCCACACCCACAGAACCGGTAGTAAAAAATTTTGAAACCCACCACTGCATGCATCAATCAACGAGTCACTGAACAAGCACTAGAAAGCTCAACAAATAAGTGAAACCAAAAGCCGAATCAAAACCAGCTAACAGCAAATACCTTTTCTATCTCAAACATCAACCAGAATCTTGTGGAACCTCTAAAACCAGGAAATCCTCCCATCTGTGACCTCAAACCCCATCATTCCTGACCAAAGGTGATTTAAAATATCCAAACCATCATCTAACAAGTCATGAATTGGGAGCTTTTCTCGAAAGGAAAGGAAATGCAGTTGTTGACAACTGTAAAAACCTTTCCTGATTTCCTTTTGTGCAAAAAACTGACAGTTTATATTACTAATCTCAAGACAATTATTCTCTGACATCACAGAGTAAACATGCCTACCACCCCATTCTATAGGTCTTACTTTTACTTGTAAAACCGATTTGTGAATGGCCACACAATGGTTTCTAAAAAACAGTTTGGGATGAACCATTTGCATTATTATTATTATTATTATTATTATTATTATTATTATTATTATTATTTATTGGTTAATCTTTAGTGAGATTCACAGCCTTTGAGGCTGGTTAATAGCTCAGCAGCTCGAGTCCTAACCAAGGACCTAGGAACTGTTAAGGTATCGTCGGAGGATGTAAGCTGTTCCGAGTAAGGTGCTTTATTATTATTATTATTATTATTATTATTATTATTATTATTATTAAATCTTTAGTGAGATTCACAGCCTTTGAGGCTGGTTAATAGCTCAGCAGCTCGAGTCCTAACCAAGGACCTAGGAACTGTTAAGGTATCGTCAGGGGATGTAAGCTGTTCCGAATAAGGTGGTTTTTTGTAGAGTCAAAATGTTCAAGTCTGGCAAATTTAGAATTTCTAAATAGCGGGGTAGCCCTTTGAGTATTGCTCCAAGGGCTCCAATTACAATCGGGACAACACATGATTTCTTTTTCCACAGTCGCTCAACATTATTATTATTATTATTATTATTATTATTATTATTATTATTATTATTATTGGTTAATCCTTTGAGGCTGGTTAATAGCTCAGCAGCTCGAGTCCTAACCAAGGACCTAGGAACTGTTGTTTTTTGTTGTTGTTGTTGTTGTTGTTGTTGTTGTTGTTGTTGTTGTTATTATTATTATTATTATTATTATTATTATTATTATAATTTTGCAAAAAACGAAAGGGTTGAAAAGATTACATTCCATTTCAAATGTAACTGAAAGAAGAATTAGCAAAAAAAAAATCCTTTAGAGGAATAAAAGGGAAACTTTCAAAGAACCTTTTTAATCACCTGATCCCCCCCCCACACTTTCAACTTAAAAAAAAAAAAGAATCCATGAAAAATCATACAGCAATATATGTCAGGGTAAAAGCCATAAAAGGGACTGGACCATTACACAAAACACTTTGAAATGACGTGGCACAGACACCTTGAAGAGAAAAAAGAAGGAGAGGGAAAGAAAGAAAGAAAAGAAAGAAAGAAAGAAAGAAAGAAAGAAAGAAAGAAAGAAAGAAAGAAAGAAAGAAAGAAAGAAAGAAAAAATAATAATAATAATTTTTTTCCCCGGATACGGCAAGAATAACTTTCCATATCTCATTCTCAACTGATCAACCCAAGAAGCTTTCCAACTGCATGTCATTCTTTCTGCTGGTCGTTTCAGTGTTTCTTTGCCTTATCAGAGTTTGCAAAATATTTACTTTTCTAAGCAATAAAACAAACGTACATTTTGCCACTTGCAATAGTCGGATGGCTGCTTGTAAAACAAGGCAGACCAAACCACTCTTTGAATTGTGGAATGCAGAAGAAACTCTCTGCAGGAAAAATCTGGACTTACCTCCAAGAATCCAAGCAGAGGAATGGTCTTAACCAAAGTTTGTGGACCAAATTTCTAGCAGCCGGATCAGCAAAACAGCCTCAAGCTCAGATGGCAATGAGTCAGTTGCACTGTAAAACTCCTCCTCCGTGTTCAGCTGACCGAGGCCCAAAATTCCCCGAAGCAGTCCAAGTTCTCATTGTAACTCTTTCATGCCTAATATGAGTTGCAGCTCATTTTCCACCAACGTTGTAAAAGTCTCCAGAACATCAATGATGGAAAAATCCAGCAACATCACTACTTAGCTCTTACTAGTTTCAGTAATTTCTGAAAACTTGGAGTGAGCTTATGATGTCCCGAACATCTATAATTGTTCCCAAAGCTGGATAAAATCTAATCTAATCTAATCTAATCTAATCTAATCTAATCTAATCTAATCTAATCTAATCTGAATAGAGCTGGTAGGGACCTTGGAGGTCTTCTAGTCTAGGGGTCGGCAACCTGTGGCTCCAGAGCCGCATGTGGCTCTTTGGGCCCTCTGCTGTGGCTCCCTATCACATGATCCCACCAGTGGCCAGCCCCACCCCTCTCCCTCCCCTCCCAGTCACTCCTAACCTGGCCTGAGAATGTAAGGGCAATGGTGTGGGATGGAGAAGCGGCAGGGCAGAGACAAGGAGATACAGAGAGAGAGATACAGAGAGAGAGAGATACAGAGAGAGAGATACAGAGAGAGAGGGAGAGAGGGAGGGAGGGGAGGGAGAGTGATGTCAAAAGGATTTTGTGGTTCCCGGTGTTTTTTAACAACTGGTTTTCTGCCCTAATGACCAGCTGGATAGGTGTGGCTAGGGGGGTGTCATGTGACTGGTGGAAGTGAGTGACATCGAGCTGACCACGCCCATCCAGGTTTTGTGACTCTCGGTGTTTTCTTTTCTGTGGGAAACGGGTCCAAATGGCTCTTTGAGTATTTAAGATTGCAGACCCCGGTTCTAGTCCAATATTGTGCTCGAGCGGGAGACCCTATAGCAGTGATGGCTAACCTTTTCTGGACCAAGTGCCCAAAGCATGTGTGCGCACCCAAACCTCCCAAATACAATGTGCATGCAGCCCTTGTGCATGTGCCCCACCCCTGTGCATGTGTGCATACCCCCGCCCGTGCCTCGCCCCCGCCGTGCCCCACCCCTCACCCATGCCCCTTGCCCCCACTTCCTCATCTGTGCCCCACCCCCACGCATGCACATGCAGCCCTCCCACACATGTTTCAAGGTTTTGGTTACCACCTTTAGAGCGCTCCATGGCATCGGACCGGGGTATTTACGAGACCGCCTTCTGCTATCAATAGCCTCTCACCGACCAGTACGCTCCCATAGAGAGGGGCTCCTCAGGGTGCCGTCGGCCAAACAGTGTTGACTGGCGGCCCCCAGGGGGAGAGCCTTCTCTGTGGGGGCACCTACCATCTGGAACGAGCTTCCCCCGGAGATACGAGGATCCCGGACCTGCACACGTTTCGCCGTGCTCTCAAAACTTTTCTATTTCAGCAGGCTGGCCTGGCCTAATTCTCCTCTTTTAAATTTTTAATTCGTTTGATTTTATAAATTGGGTGTTTTAATCTGTGTTTCGGCCAAAATATTTAATAATTTTAAGGGATTTTTTAATATTTGTATTATCTGTATTTTATCTTGGCTGTTCACCGCCCTGAGTCCTTCGGGAGTAGGACGGTATAGAAATTTGATAAATAAATAAATAAATAAATAAATAAATAAATAAATAAATAAATAAACAAACAAACAAACATGCCCCACCCACCGCACATGTGAGTGCAGCCCCCCGCACGTGGCCCACCCCCCACGCATGCGCAGCAGAGATTCAAAGACGAGGTGGTTGGTGGGAGGCGCGCGCACATGCGTGGCAGAGCTGAACTGGGGCAACAGCTCATGTGCCATCAGAGAGGGAGCTGCGTACCATCTCTGGCTCGCGTGCTATAGGTTCGCCATCATGGCCCTATACCAATCCAGACAAGTGACTGTCCAGTCTTTTCTTAAAAACCTCCAGGGATGAAGCACCCACAACTTCTGAAGGCAACTCCTATTCCACTGGTTAATTGTTCTGTTAGGAAGTTTCTCCTTAGTTCCAGGTTGCTTCTCTCCTTGATTAGTTTCCATCCATTGTTTCTTGTCTGGCCTTCAGGTGCTTTGGAAAATAAGTTGACCCTCACTTCTTTGTGGCAGCCCCCCAAATACTGAAATACTCATCATGTCACCCCCAAGTCCTTCTTTTTCTCCAGACTAGCCATATCCAATTCCTGCAACCTTTAATCATTTTAGCAGCTGTTCAATCTTTTGATATCAATCTTTTGATATCTTTTGACATCAAGATGATAAAGTGTTTCTCTCATGCAGTGACCAAAGCAAAAGCAAAAGCCTTCATCTTTTCCAGCAGAAGAATGTCACAAATTGTTGCTTTAGTGTATTGTTTATGCACAACAAATTGTGCATTTCTTGCAAATGGAATTTAATATTTACATGGTGGTAATGCATTTGAGGGACCCGGTGGCTCAGTGGCTAAGATGCTGAGCTTGTTGATGAAAAGTCGGCAGTTCAGCGGTTCGAATCCCTAGTGGCGTGTAAGAAGGTGAGCTCCCGTTACTTGTCCCAGCTTTTCAACCTAGCAGTTCGAAAGCACGTAAAAAAATGCAAGTAGAAAAATAGGGGCCACCTTTGGTGGGAAGGTAACAGTGTTCCGTGCGCCTTTGACGTTGAGTCATGCCGGCCACATGACCACGGAGACGTCTTCGGACAGCGCTGGCTCTTCGGCTTTGAAACGGAGTTCAGCACCGTCCCCTAGAGTCGGAAACGACTACCACATATGTGCAAGGGGAACCTTTACCTTGACTTTTTTTTGACTTTGACTTTTTTTACATGGGATGTTAGATTGTTGGGTTGAATAATTTAGGGATCAGTGTGTTCTGAAGAACAGATGTTTGTTCTGGTGTGTTAGGTGAAGTAGATCATCACCTTGAAAGAAGCAGACAATCGTTTTGAAGTATGTATACATACACATGCTACTTACACACAATAATTGTGTTTTGCTTATCTAGTTTTACCATTAGTATCTTAGCTTAGTTGTGGAACTGACTCATTCTCTGAGTTTCTGGGAATGGCAAACTAGCTCAGCCATGTTCACACAATACACTGAACCAGGGGTGAAATCCAACAGGTTCTGACAGGTTCTGGAGAACCGGTAGCGTAAATTTTGAGTAGTTCGAAGAACTGGCAAATACCACCTCTGGCTGGTCCCAGAGTGGGGAGGGAATGGGGATTGATTCAGCCTTCCATCCTTCCGAGGTAGGTAAAATGAGGACCCAAATTGTGAGGGCAATAACCTGACTTTGTATAAAAAAGAACACCGTTTGCGGTGCGGGGGGCGAAACACATTGTAAGCCGCCCTGAGTCTCCGGAGAAGGGCGCCATATAAATCGAACCAATAAATTGAACCAATAAATAAATTTTGCAATATCCTTCCCCTGGAGTGGGGAGGGAATGGAGATTTTGCAGTATCCTTCCCCTGGAGTGGGGAGGGAATGGGGATTTTGCAGTATCCTTCCCCTGGAGTGGGGAGGGAATGGGGATTTTGCAGTATCTTTCTCCTGCCATGCTCACTAATCCACGCCCACCAAGCCATGCCCACAGAACTGGTAGTAAAAAAAATTGGATTTCACCATTGTACTGAACCATTCAAAAACTAACCCAGACTGATATATTTGACAAATGCTTTTCAAGACACTTAAGAGGGATGGGCAAACCCAGCCTTCATATGCTTTTGGAGAGCCTCTTGAAGTCCATATCAAAATGTGAATCTGAGGAAAGATTATTTATTTATTTATTTATTTATTGGTTCGATTTATATGCCGCCCTTCTCCGGAGACTCAGGGAGGTTTACAATGCGTTAAGCAATAGCCTTCATACTTTTGTATATACCTGCTTAGTAAGGCTTTCGCCCCCCACCCCCAAAGCGGTGTTCTTTTTTATACAAAGTCAGTTTATTGCCCCCACAATCCGGGTCCTCATTTTACCTACCTCGAAAGGATGGAAGGCAGAGTCAACCTTGAGCCTGGTGAGATTTGAACTTGCAGTAATTGCAGGCAGCTGTCAGCTAAGTGCTACTTAACAGCACTTTAGTCCACTGCGCCACCAAGGCTCCTTAATATTCTGTTCGGAACAAGTTAAGGACAATAATACTGTAAATGCTTTTCTAATTGCATTTCTTGCTAATTTCATGAGAGAGTGGGAAACCCAACCTTTGTTCATTTTCCTTGGGTACACACAGCATGTGCATCCTTGGATAGAAAGTTTAGCCAGCTTTAAAGTTGCTTAAATGGCAGTTTGCCGGCTACTTAAGACCAACTTGTAGTGTTGTCCTGTGCTAATGACTCAGGTTATTTTGGAAGGTAGAATATAGCACTGTTTTGGAAATATGCTAAATCTTTGTCCAAAAATAGCCCAATTAGAGGAAGTGTGTTGAGTGAAGCAAGAGGGAATCTCCTCAACAACTTTTCATGCTTCTCAACAATTCATCCTCCACCCTCCTGACCTCATACACTATTTTTGGACTTGGGTTGAGATCTACCACAGAAGTGTGCTAGATGCATATTAAAAGATTGTATTATAATAATAGGGTGGGAAGGAACCTTGGAAGTCTTCTAAGTCCAACACCCTGGAGACCTTATACCATTCCAGAAAAATGGCTGTCCAATCTCTGTTTGAAAACCTCCAGTGGTGGAGTACCCATAATTTCCAGTGGCAAGCCGTTCCACTGGTTAGTAGTTCTCACTGACAGGAAATAGCTCTAGGTTGGATCTCTCTTTAATGAACTTCCACCCATTACTTCTTGTTCTACCTTTAGGTGCTTTGGAGAATAAATTGACAAAGAAAATAATCTGGGCTGCATCCAGTTTTGGTCACCACACTATAAAAAAGATGTTGAGACTCTAGAAAAAGTGCAGAGGAGAGCAACCAGGATGATTAGGGGACTGGAGGCTAAAACATATGAAGAACGGTTGCAGGAACTGGGCATGGCTAGTCTAGTGAAAAGAAGGATCAGAGGACACATCATAGCAGTCTTCCAATATTTGAGGGGCTGCCACAGAGAGGAGGAAGGGGGTCAACCTATTTTCCAAAGCACCTGATGGCCAGACAAGGAATAATGGATGGAAACTGACCAAGGAGAGATTCAACCTAGAAATGAGGAGGAACTTAGATGTGAAATTTAGAATAGAAGAATGGTATTGTGAAATGTGGAAATTAGCTCTAAACGATAAAATGACATGCAATATTAAAATTAGAAATGGTGACTATAAAGAAGATATTTTCTGGAAAATTTGGAAACCATTCGTGGACTATGCACTGGAAAAATTGGATGCTTCGGTACCTGTACCCCGAGAACGTGGATTTTGGCGATCATGAGGATATATCCGAAGAACCAAATCTTCCTTTCTTATGTATAGCACAGGGTGAAGTATTGTATATGTTGTTTGTAATGTTATTTTAATAATAAAAATTTAAAAATAAAAAATAAAAAAAAAAAGAAATGAGGAGGAACTTTCTGACAGTGAGAACAATCCACCAATGGAACAGAAGTTGCCTTTGGAAGTTGTGGGAGCTTCATCACTTGAGACTTTCAAGAAAATATTGGATTGCCATTTGTCAGAAATGGTATAGGGTCTCTTGGTTGAGCAGGGGGTTGGACTAGATGACCTATAAGGTCCCTTCCAACTCTGTTAATCTGTCTGGGCTGCTGTTCATTAGCACCAGGCAGAGGTTGTGATGAGCATTGGAAGGCACTTCTTCCTTCAGTACATCACTCACTGTCCCTTGGCTGTGCCTGCGACCTGTCACTTGAACGGAAAGGGGAAGAAAGAGGCAGAATTCTTATCAATTTCCTTCTAATCTCTTCCAAATCGATAACCCGGAGTTAGTAGTGATGGTGGGAAGTGGGCATAGTCGAAGTCTTTGGTTGAAAGCGTTATAAAATGGCACTTTTGTTGAAGGTGGTGCAACATGGCGCCCTAAACCATGATTTGCAAACGACAGTAGCTGGGATCACATCAGGGGTGGGTTCTAATTTTTTTTACTACCGGTTCTGTGGGTGTGGCTTATTTTGTGGGCGTGGCTTGATGGTCATTTGACAATTCTTTAGGATTTAGCAGAGGAACTGGTCTACCAGACTTTTAACTGCTTGTAGAACTGTACCGGTCTACTTATTTGTTTTTGGAGGCACTGGTCTACCACCATACTTCCTTTTAACACTGATCAGTTGTAGGGCGGCCCTTTGAAGCCCCACGGCAAGAGTTTAAACAGTTTTTTTTCCTTCTAGCCGATCAGCTGGGACTCAGGAGGCAGCAATAGATTGGAGATGGGGCCAAATAAAAGGTAAGAATAACACGGGCGGCGCGGGGGGGGCAGGGGGCAGGGGGGCAGAACCGGTTCGGTGACATCATATCGTCACTGCTACCGGCTCGGTGGAACCGGGCCGAACCGGGAGGAACTCACCACTGGATCACATCTGCACTGAGGGCAAGTAAGTGTACCAAATGTGGGTCAGCTAATGTCCCAAAAATGTTCCACACACACTCGGTTAATGCTGCCTTATCCCAATCCTTCAAAGTTGAGATATTGTGTGTGTGAGCAATGCAGACTGAGTAAGTGCAATAACTGAGTCAGAGTATCAGATGGAAAAACACGGCTGATAAAAGGCATGTTGGTTACCCACATACCACAACCATTACAGTATCCAGAAAGCAAGGCCTAGAATAGCGAACAACTGGGACACCAGTCTAGTTAATCAGGTTGGACATGTTTCTTTGGCAGCATTCAACTGAGACATCAAACTATCCAGCTTCGTTCTTTCTTGCTTTCTGCCACAACTCCAAGAAGATCAGTACCTTAACCCTTAAGTCAACAAGGGAAACTGTTTGCACTTGGGAAAAATGTAGCGGTTAAGGCATCAAACCGGGAGACTGGGAGTTTCAGTTCTGCCTTAGGGTTGACGCCAGCTAGGTGATGTTATACTGGATGTTTCAGTGGAGCTAACTAACCGCACCACACACCGCTTCAACCGAAATGGCAACTCCAGTAAAAGAAGAGGTGGGGGATTTCGTATTTACACACATAACGACGGGTGTACTAACAGTCGAGTTACTTATACACACTGTTCCTCAGATGTGGAATTTTTAACTGTCATTTGTCGGCCATTTTATTTACCTAGAGAGATTTCTGTTATAGTTATCCCCACTGTCTATATTCCACTTGAGGCAAATGTTAGCACAGCACTCTCTAAGTGACATGATGCCATTGAGAGGCAGCAGCAAACTTATCGTGAGGGCGCTTTTGTCGTGGCTGGGGATTTTAATTAAGCCTACAGTCTACAGCCTGTTCTCCCTATGTTTGTGCAGTATGTGCAGTGTATCACCAGAGGTAAGAACATTCTAGAGCAGGGGTCTCCAACCTTGGCAACTTTATGACTTGTGGACTTCAATGTGCTGGCTGAGGAATTCTGGGAGTTGAAGTCCACAAGTCATAAAGTTGCCAAGGTTGGAGACCCCTGCTCTAGACCATATGTATTCAAACTTAAGACAGGCATATAGAGCAATCCCTCTTTCGCATCTGGGTACATCTGACCACCTCTGTCTGCTACTGTGTCCCCCTTAGGAAAAGGATACGGCCAGTCAAGAAAACTGTCAAAATCTGGCCGGAGGGAGCACTCTGCCAGCTGCAGGACTGCTTTGAGACTACCGAGTGGAGTATATTTGAACATTTGGAGTTGCAAATGTTCAAGTATACTCTCCACTCCTCTGCTCACAACAAAATACCTTATGCCACCAGCCTCGAAATTTTAGTTTAGTTTAGTTTAGTTTATTTGATTTGTATACCGCCCTACTCCCGAAGGACTCAGGGCGGTGAACAGCCAAACAATAAAATAACATAGATACAAAAATTTAAAAAACCAGATAAAATCAAATTAAATCATTTTGGCCCAGACAGAATTAAAACACCCCAATAATTTAAAAACAGATTAAAATTTACATATTTAAAAAAGGGAAGAGATTTGGCCAGGCCCGCCTGATGGAATAAAAAGGTCTTCACAGCGTGGCGGAAGGAGCGCAGATCCGGGATCCTCCGTATCTCCGGGGGGGGAGCTCATTCCAGACAGTAGGTGCCCCCACAGAGAAGGCTCTCCCCCTAGGGGTCGCCAGCCGACACTGTTTGGCTGACGGCATCCGGAGGAGTCCCTCTCTATGAGAGCGTATTGGCCGGTGGGAGGCTATTGGTGGTAGTAGGTGGTCCCGTAGATAACCAGGTCCTAAGCCATGGAGCGCTTTAAAGGTGGTAACCAAAACCTTGAAGCGCACCCGAAAGACCACCGGGAGCCAGTGCAGCTCGCGCAGGAGAGGTGTTACATGGGAGCGCCATGTCGCTCCCATTACCACCCGCGCGGCCGCACTCTGCGCCAGTTGGAGCCTCCGGGTGCTCCTCAAGGGGAGCCCCATGTAGAGAGCATTGCAATAGTCCAGGCGGGAGGTGACGAGGGCATGAGTGACCATGCATAATGAGTCCCGATCCAGAAAGGGACGCAACTGGCGAATCAGGCGAACCTGATGAAAAATCCTCCCGGTCACGGCCGTCAAGTGCTCTTCTAAAGACAGCCGTGAATCCAGGAGGACGCCCAAGTTGCGAGCCCTCTCCGTGGGGGCCAATGATTCGCCCCCAATAGTCAGTGATGGCGTCAACTGACTATATCGGGACGTCGGAAACCACAGCCACTCGGTCTTGGATGGGTTGAGCCTGAGCCTGTTCCTCCCCATCCAGATCCGTACGGCCTCCAGGCACCGGGACATCACTTCAAGGGCATCGTTGGGGTGATCCGGGGTGGAGATGTACAGCTGAGTGTCGTCAGCGTACTGATGGTACTCCACCCCGAAACCACGGATGATCTCGCCCAGCAGCTTCACATAAATGTTGAACAGGAGAGGCGAGAGGACCGACCCTTGCGGCACCCCACATATGAGGGGCCTCGGGGTCGACCTCTGTCCCCCTGTCAACACAGACTGTGACCGGTCAGAGAGAAAGGAGGAGGACCACCGCAACACAGTGCCTCCCACCCCTAACTCTTCCAAACGGTGCAGCATGATACCATGGTCGATGGTATCAAAAGCCGCTGAGAGATCTAACAGGACCAGGACAGAGGAGCACCCCCTGTCCCGAGCCCTCCAGAGATCATCAACCAACGCGACCAATGCCGTTTCCGTGCTGTACCCGGGCCTGAAGCCCGACTGGAACGGATCCAGATACGTCGTTTCATCCAGGTGCTGGGGGAGCTGTTGCGCAACCACACTCTCAACAACCTTCGCCACAAAACGAAGGTTGGAGACTGGACGATAATTTACCAACATTGCCGGGTTCAGGGAAGGCTTCTTGAGGAGAGGCCTCACCACCGCCTCTTTCAAGGCAGCAGGAAAGACACCCTCACCCAACGAAGCATTTATAATCCCCTGGAACCAGCCTCGTGTCACCTCCCGAGAAGCCAGCACTAACCAGGAGGGACACGGGTCCAATAAACAAGTGGTCGCATTCAGTCTACCCAGAATCCTGTCCACGTCCTCAGGGGTCACAGGATCAAACTCATCCCAGATAACATTCTCAAGACCTGCCCCAGTCCCTCCCCCTGAGACTACCCAGTCGGAGTCCAGATCTTCTCGAATCTGAGTGATTTTGTCATACAGATACTGAACAAAATCCTCGGCTCTACCCTCCAAGGGGTCCTCCCGCGCTTCCTGATGGAGCAGGGAGCGGGTCACCCTAAACAGGGCGGCCGGGCGATTATCTGATGATGCAATAAGAGCAGCAAAATAGCTACATTTTGCTGCTTTTATCGCCACTAGGTAATTCCTAATATGAGATCTTACCAGTGTCCGGTCAGATTCAGAAAGACTGGCCCTCCAACTGCTCTCTAGGCGTCTTTTCCGGCGCTTCAACTCCCTCAGCTCCTCAGTAAACCAAGGAGCTAAATGAGATCGGCGCCGGGTCAGAGGCCGCAAAGGCATGACCCGGTCCAGAGCTCCAGCGGCTGCCCTATCCCAGGCGGCCACTAGGTCTCCAGTCGAGGCGTGTGCCAGAGCCTCAGGGAATGGCCCAAGCTCCATCTGGAATCTGTCAGGTTCCATCAGGCGCCTGGGGCGGAACCATCTTACCGGCTCCGCCTCCCTGCGGCGGGGTGTAGCGGTTCAAAGGTCAAGATGAAGGAGAGAGTGATCAGACCATGACAAGGGCTCGGTGACTATATCCCCTATCTCGAGATCACTCAACCACTGTCCAGAGACAAAAACCAGATCCAGCGTGTTTCCCCCCGTGTGGGTAGGGCCATGAATTAACTGGGTCAGGTCCATGGCTGTCATGGAAGCCATGAACTCCTGAGCCACCTCTGACGCCTCACCCACGGACGGCAGGTTG
Organism: Arizona elegans; assembly: GCA_022577455.1. Lineage (NCBI taxonomy): Eukaryota > Metazoa > Chordata > Lepidosauria > Squamata > Colubridae > Arizona > Arizona elegans. The sequence goes on from JAKOOJ010000014.1 coordinate 16,700,385, forward strand.
AAATCCCCCATGACCATAAGCCTAGGGGTCTCAACCGCCACCGCGGCGATGACGTTGAGTAGCTCAGGCAGGGCTGCTGCCACATGGCAGGGAGCCAGGTACATGATCAGCAAACCCCTCTGAACCCCGTGACCCCATTTCACAAGGAGGGATTCACAGCCGGCCGTCTGAGGAACAGTGGCCTCCCTCGGTCTCAGGCCATCTTTCTTTAATGATAACCGCTACCCCCCTCCCCTCCCCTGTGACCTTGGCTGATGGAATGCGTGGAAACCTGGTGGGCACATTTCAATGAGGGGAACCCCCCCCTCCTGGCCCAACCAGGTCTCCGTAATACCTGCCAGGTCCGCACCCCCCTCCTGAATAAGATCACAAATGAGGGGGGCTTTATTTACTACGGACCTGGCATTGCACAGCATCAGCCGAAGGCCTGGGCCCTGAGGGTCTAATTTTGGGCTTAGACAACTTAGAACTTTGCCGTCTTCAGTCTGACTTAAGCATAGTACATAAAATCATCTGCTACAATGTCCTACCAGCCAACAACGAATACTTCAGCTTCAACCAAAACCATACAAGAGCACACAATCGATACAAACTCATGGTAAACTGATCCAAACTAGACTGCAGAAAATACGACTTCAGTAACAGAGTGGTCAATGCCTTGAATGCACTACCTGACACTGTGGTTTCTTCCCCAAATCCCCAAAACTTTAACCTTAGACTGCCTACTGTAGACCTCACCCCATTCCTAAGAGGTCTGTAAGGGGCGTGCATAAGCGCACCAGCGTGCCTACCGTCCCTGTCCTAATGTTTTCTTTTATTCATATCCTTTTTTATGTATTTATAATTACGTTTACGCTTGTATCTGTCATAAAATATATGCTTGACGAAATAAAATAAATAAGAAAAATAAAGAATTCACTGACGCTTAAAACATGCACAGACAATGTAATAGTGAATAAGCGCATCGGAGTTTACAATAATCGTAAACCCTGGATGTCAGCAAAGGTACAATCACTTCCGAGAGCTCGAAACTTCACCTTTAAGGCAGAAAATGAAGAGAAATACAACGAGGCCAGGGCAAACTTGAGGAAAGGCATTAAGGTGGCTAAACAGAAATACAAACAAAAGGTAGAGAAGCATCTAGAAGATAATAACTCAAGACAGGTGTGGCAGGGGTTCATCTATTTTTCACCCTTACAACTGTTGCAGCATCCCGCTGATCAGGTGATCAAAATTCAGATGATTGGCAACTGGCACGTACTTATGACGGTTGCAAAATAGGGCAAATCACTCTTGCTTCTCTGAACTAACTTCCTTTTGAAGCTTAGCCACAAATGCAACACAGAAACCATTCTTATGTACCAATTCTATTGCTTGCTAAATGTTTGTAGCTGCTCAAGAGTTCCACGTTAAAACACTGATGGATCTTATAAAATTGCTTATATTCTTCCACCTCAACCAGAGCTAATCCGCTCAAGTTGGGCAACCATATATCATATACCTTTTCCAGATAAATAAACACTGATGGTGTAACCTAGTTTGGTAATGAAATGTCTACAAGAACAGAACAAAACTCAACGAGCACCGAGGACCCCACATAAACATATTTTCCTCCTCCTCTCTTCTCTACCTCCTTTCTGTTACTTCTCATCTTCAGCTCCACCAGAATTTTGTGACTGGCTAAGCATGGTCAATGGGGTGGTTGATTCGGCTTTCCCCCAATTTTATTATTCTGATTTCCCCTCCCTTCCTCTTCCTCATTGCCCAGTTTTTGGCAACACTGCTCATATAATGGACTGGAAAATCCCATGTCATCTGGAAAAAAAAGTTTTGCCCGAGAACAATGAGTTTGTTATTCCTCTGCAGATCGTAAAAACAGCCTTCTGGATTTGCTGGACACAATTTGCAGTCCTGACTTTCACTTTTGTATTTCATGGATTGTCACACAGGGCTGATGATTTTTCATGGCCAGAGTAAAAATTGGTTCTTACTGTTAATTAAGTCTAATTATTCAGTCATGGGCTGAATAGTTCACAGATGCAAATTATTTCCTCTTTGCAGAAATTTAACAGGTCTCTTTTTCTAAAAGTACCATATTAGAATAGAATAACAGAGTTGGAAGGGACCTTGGAGGTCTTCTAGTCCCTGCCCAGGCAGGAAACTCTACACCACTTCAGACAAATGGTTATCCAACATCTTCTTAAAAATTTCCAGAGTTGGAGCATTCACAACCTCTGGAGGCAAGTTGTTTCCACTTATTAATTGTTCTAACTGTCAGGAAATTTCTCCTTAGTTCTACGTTGCTTCTCTCCTTGATTAGTTTCCACCCATTGCTTCTTGTTCTACCCTCAAGTGCTTTGGAGAATAGCTTGATTCCCTCTTCTTTGTGGCAGCCCCTGAGATATTGGAACATTGCTATCATGTCTCCCCTGGTCCTTCTCTTCATTAAAGTAGACATACCCAGTTCCTGCAACCGTTCTTCATATGTTTTAGCCTCCAGTCCCCTCATCATCTTTGTTGCTCTTCTCTGCACTCTTTCTAGAGTCTCCACATCTTTTTTACATCGTGGTGGTCAAATCTGAATGCAATATTTCAACTGTGGCCTTACCAAGGCATTTTAAAGTGGTATTAACACTATTAGATTGACCTTCAGGTGCCTTCTTTAAACACTACCCTTACAGTTAGTCCTTGAGTTAGAACCTGCCTGCCCATTGGGGCCATAAATTGTAAAAATGGGTTGGTGACATGACCTGTTATTTGTTGTTTTTTGCAGTGGTTGTTAAGTGAAGACCACAGTTATACAGTACACTGGGGTCCCCAATACCCAGGTCATAGCCCAATTCTGGGTCATGATCTATTCAGAACCGGGCCAAGTGAGAGGCAGGTCGATGGATACACACGTACAACTCCACTTGCACAAGCAGCACCCCCAAAGGATTACCGTTTCTCTTGTGTGAGTGGAGCTGCGCACTCATGCATGCACCCCAAAAATTTATTAATTTATTATATATTTTATATATATTATACTGTAGGAAGTTAGCACCCACCCCTTTCCTAGAAGAATGAAATATTTTAGGAAATATTAAAAAGGCAGAATGTTATGTTTCCCTGGATGAGAAATGGAGAAGCATGTTTTAAAGACGAAGCAGCTCCCACCTTCTTGCTCCCCCCCCACCCTTTGTCAATGGACCAGAGGCAGAAACCCAATTCCCTCCCACCTTTGTCAATGGACCATCATCTGCAATACAATAGGACCCATCTAGCAACAGAAACTCATCACATAGCACCTGGGAAGATTACATCAGCCAGCAAGGCTAGCTAAGAGCCCCACCCCCTGGGAGTCTGACAACCAATCAGGATACTCTTTCGGGGCCCCAGTAAGTTCAAAGCCAGAGAGGGCATAAAACCCGGGGACTCACTGCATCTCGCCCCTTTTCTGTTCAGGAACTCAAACCCTGTGATCCTGTCCACCATTAAACCATCTTTCCAAGCAGCCTCCATGTTTCCAGCGTCTTTTTCTGCACTTGGAGCTGAACCCAGAAGGATAATTCTTCTTACAATATATATTATGTATTTTATTATATAAGTATTTCTTTTATTAGTTGTATTGTTTTTTTATATGAGGTTTTTATATTCTTGTAAGCTGCCTTGAGTCACCATGTGAATAGGGGGCAATATAAATTCCCTAAATTAATTAATTAATTGACTAAATGAATACTTGTAAATTGAGGATTACCTGTAGTATGGATCTCTCTAACCTGATCATCCTTTGATCATCTTTCGGTGGTAAAGAAAGAGAGAATATTGAATGCTATGTAAAGCACAACCTGAAAACTAAAATATTATTCTGGTGATTTAGTGGGACATGTAAAGATAGATTTAACAGATTAACGGAGTTGGAAGGGACTTTATAGGTCATCTAGACCAACCCCCTCCCACTCAAGCAGGAGACCCTACACCAGTTCTGACAAATGGCAGTCCAATCTCTTCTTGAAAATCTCAAGTGATGAAGTTCCCACAACTTCCAAAGGCACAAGATAAAACACATTATATTGTATACATTTAAAAGATTAATCTTAGTATCCTGCCCATCATAGTTTTTTGCTTCAACCACATTAAAAATGGCAATTTTTAATTTATGATGTTTGTGTATCTATATTTTTCTTGACTATACACCGCCTTGAGTCCTATAGGAGAAAGGCGGTATAGAAATATAATAAATAAATAAATAATAAATAAATTGAATGGCAAGGAACGGAGGGGATTTCAAATTCAGAATAATATGGATCTGGCCCAAAGTAACTGACTTCTATTTATATTTTTAAAATGACCTCAGCTGATATGGAGATATAGGAAAGGGAGTTTCCCTGACAATGCTTAATCTACAAAAACAGTTTACCATTTAATTCATTGCAGTTCTTACCAGGCTATTTTTCAATAGAGGAACTTCCCAAAGACCATTCTTAGCTAAATTTAGAATATGATGAAAATCTTTGAGAGTGAAAAAAAAGAGAGAAGCAGGAAAAGGGTGTGTATAAGATTATAAAAGAAAACATTGAAGGAGGAACTCTTAATACTCTAGAGAGCTAAGACAAAACATTGCACCTGAGGGCAAAACAAGGATAGACAGACAGACAGATAGACAGAGGATGATAGATAGATAGATAGATAGATAGATAGATAGATAGATAGATAGATATGGATGGATGATAGATAGGTGGGTGGGTGGCAGAGGTGGGTTTCAGCAGGTTCTAACCAGTTCTGGAGAACCGGTAGTAGAAATTCTGACTGGCCCCACCCCCATCTATTCTCTGGAGGCTTTCAAGAAGAGATTGGACTGCCATCTGTGAGAAATGGTTGGGCAGTGGGTGGGATTGGATGACCTACAACGTCCCTTCCAACTCTCTTAATCTGTAAACGTTAATCATGATGACATCACAGAAATGACAGGAGTTACTTCATCAGTTCCATAACATGCCAGCAGGGGTCACGAGATTATGCAGTGTTATCCTGGCTTGCATAAGAGATCTATCATGTGGGGTGACAGAAGGTTAGGCAATCAGCACAGGTGTCAGGTTTCGGTGCTATCTTGAAAAAAACTTCATTCTCAAGCGCAAGCTCTCTAATGAATCACTTTTATTTTAAGAATAGCAGAGTCCGACATTCCTGATTCATTTTGCAGCCAAACTGGCCCCTCCTTCCAACCCCCTCCTCTTCCGCACTCCAACCCCAATGTCTCATTGGCCATCATGCAAATCCATCTCTACATCCCAGCACATTCTTTTCACAGGAATGTGCCCCCCTCCTCGTCTCCCAGGAAACCCTATCTGTAACATACAAAGACTAGGTAAAAGTTCATCTCAGCAATAAATCAAGCTTCTGCTTTTTCTATGTCAGCGCTGGAAGAGAGCCTAATTTGGAACGCTGACATCAGGATTTTTCCATTTTTCTTTCTAAAAATAACAGCTACTGTTGCATCATTTCAAGGTTTTTAACTCCATTGCTCTATTTCTCTCCAAACAAATATTTGCTTCTGCTTTGTCACCCGGTACTTTCAGGAATACTAAATGGGTCTGATTGGGTTTGGATAGTTTTAATATTGCTTCTAGTGCTTCATAAAATAGCAATCGCACTTAGACTTATATACCGCTTCATAGTGCTTCACAGCCCTCTCTAAGCGGTTTACAGAGTCAGTCTATTGCCTCCAACAATTTGGGTCCTCATTTTACCCACCTCATAATATTAAAAAGGTAGCTAAATTACAGATTCATGAATTTGAGATGGGCAGGCATGTCAGTTGAAATAATAAAGACATGAATAAGAACAATAATCACCCAATTGTTGCTAGTTGAGACATCTGGGAACTGTAATTTAGCCATAGCAAGTTAGCAATATTTAACAAGAGCCGCGGTGGTGCAGTGATTAGAATGCAGTCCTGCAGGCTACTTCTGCTGACTGCTGGCTGCCTGCAATTTGGCAGTTCGAATCTCACCAGGCTCAAGGTTGATTCAGCCTTCTGTCCTTCCGAGGTTGGTAAAATGAGCACCCAGATTGTTGGGGGCAATAGGCTGGCTCTGTAAACTGCTTAGAGAGAGCTGTAAAGCACTGTGAAGTGGTATATAAGTCTAAATACTATTGCTATGCTAATATCTAGAGCAGAGGTGCCCAACCTAGGCAATCTTAAGACCTGTGGACCTCAATTCCCAGAATTGGAATTGGCCATGCTGTTTGGGGAATTCTGGGAGCTGAAGTCCACAAGTCTTAAAGTTCCTAAGGTTGAACAACTCCAATCTACAGGGTTTCAGATTTCCCACCCATGGTTGATGTCATAATAAATTATTCGACCTGGGACCCATGTTTAAAAAGGGTGGGACTTGGATTGCAGGTCACAGCTGCATCTAGATGCATTCCACCTAGCTCTGTTGCTTTTGCTGCAACAGATTTGGTTCTGCCACCAAACAAGACAGATGCAGACTTCAACTGATAATTAAAACTGCAGGAAAAAAAATGGCTACCAACCTGCCTTCCATTGAGGATCTGTATACTACACGAGTCAAAAGAGGGCTGTGAAAATATTTACAGACCCCTCACATCCTGGACATAAATTGTTTCAACTTCTACCCTCAAAACGATGCTATAAAGCACTGCACACCAGAACAACTAGACACAAGGACAGTTTTTTCCTGAACGCCATCACTCTGCTTAACAACTAATTCCCACAACACTGTCAAGACTATTTACTAAGACTGTATTACTGTTATTCTTCACATCCTTCCTATTACCTATCTCCTCCCACTTATGACTATAACCATGTTGCTTGTATTTTTACGATTTATATTGTTCTGTTTGTTTCCTAGTATGATTTGATTGCTTATTAGTAACCTATGACTATCACTAAGTGTTGTATCTTATTATTCTTGATGAATGTATTTTTTTCCTTCTCTTTTTTCTTTTTTTTTCTTTTTATTCTATTTTATTAATATATCTAAAAGGTAAAGGTAAAGGTTCCCCGTGCACATATGTGCTAGTCATTCCTGATTCTAGGGGGCGGTGCTCAACTCCATTTCAAAGCTGAAGAGCCAGTGCTGGCCGAAGACGTCTCCATGGTCATGTGGCCGGCATGACTAAATGCCAAAGGCACACGGAATTCTGTTACCTTCCCACCAAAGGGGGTCCCTATTTTTCTACTTGCATTTTTAACCTGATTTCGAACTGCTAGGTTGGCAGAAGCTGGGATAAGTAACGGGAGCTCACCCCATTACATGGCATTAGGGATTTGAACTGCTGAACTGCCAACCTTTCGATCGATACGCTCAGCATCTTAGCCACTGAGCCACATCGTCCCAAATTAATATGTCTACATCCCTGGAATTCCCAGAACAAACTGCTTCAAAGTTAGTTTTAGTTTTTCAATGATTGAAGCAAACAGCATTTAAAAGTTAATGTTCAAATGGAAACCTCATCATTTCTTTCCCCAGTTGAAGTAACCCAGACTGAAGGAGAAGGGACTGTTTTTCTTGTGTCTCTACATTGTTTGTTTTCACAGAAGTCTACCATGATGTCATCGCTTGGTGATCTTCATTCAGCTGCCCTTGGAGGTGATGAAACATAAATTGCCACATACAGCATGGAGCACTGACTTCATCTTTATGGAAGAGGCCTCCAATTCTACCTTGGCAACCACAGGCATAGAACATAGAATAACAGAGTCGGGAGAGACCTTGGAGGTCTTCTAGTCCAACATCCTGCTCAAGCAGGAGACCCAGTGGTGGGATTCAGCCGGCTTGCACCACTTTGGGAGAACCTCCCTTTTTTTTACCTGATGTTTCTGCAATTCTGTCTGCTCTATGTATCTGAAACTCTGAGATATGCAGGCTGCTATCATCATCAGGGTTGATCTAGGATTCCTTTCCTTATGACTTAAAAGGCATAATTCTCTCAGGTTCTGCTATGTTGATAATGGAGGCCCTTTGGCCACAAATAGTCCAAGTCTTTCTGTTCAGACTTTCTGTAAAGGCATAGAGCCACAAAAACTCGGAAACAATTGAAACAAAGATAACTACATGTTCAGGAAGCCATGTCTTTCTAAAAATCTAAAATCAACAGAAAGAAATCGTGTAAATCCAACTCTTAGGAGTGTGAACATCCTGCATCAGGAAAAGGGCTGTGTTTATCTAGCAATTCTGTAGAAGAAGATCTGGAGATTCTTGGATAAGATCAGTTCTTCTCTGGTGTAAGGTAGAAGAATTTGGCTCTGGCCTTGAGAAGGGGATAAAAGACATGAACACTGATGTAAATCTGAAAAAGTAGAAAGTGTGGGAACAACACTTTGTTGTCCATGAAGGAGGATGACTTTCAAGAGTCTGTAAATACATTCTCCAAATAAAGTTGTCCCTCTAAAGAGGCCATGAAGGAGGATGAAGAGACTTTCAATACATCCTCCAAATAGAGTAGTATTTTTGAAATCCAAGTGGTGTCTGGCCTGACCTTGCTTTTCTGGCTGCCTGGCAAAGATCAAGGCAAGTTAGCGCCCAGAAGAGAAGAGTCCCTTTGACACCTCCCCTGCATATCTCCCCCACCCTGTACAGAAACCTCATTCTCTTGACAGGAAGAGCCATTCAATAAAGAAGCTATGGACTCTGCTCTTCTCCATTCTTCCTTCCAGTAACCTTAAAGAAAGAGAAAAGAGACAAAGAAAATGAATTTCATCTCCATCATAAACAAGACTGATTATCCACTGAAAAATGTGGCATGAGATAGCGCTTTATTTATGTATTTTAAAAATGATCTTGTGGTGAATTTGAAGTAAAGAAGACCTCTGGCTGTTGGAGAGAATGGAATGGTCTTGAATCAGTTGCCTTGCAGATCCTCACTTCGATCTATCCACTTGGCTGGCGACATTTCAGCAACACCTTAAAGCGAGATGGGGATTGTGTAACCCCAAAGTGTGGTGTGAAATCCGGAGCTTGGGATTTGTCTGGCCACAATAGCTGGAAGTTTCTGAGAATGCTGGTGAAGAAGAGGAAGAGCTCCATCCGAGCCAAGTTTTCCCCTAAGCAGACTCTCGGTCCTGAAAAGGCAAAGTGAAGAACAAAGAGAGAACTCAATCCGATCGCTGAAGGCTGGCAACCAATTGCAACTGCCGAAACTGTTTGTTTCTCGAAACTATGATCCCAAATCTCATGAGATTTCCAAAGCTGGTAACAGTTCTTTTGCATTCTTTCCTTCTCTAAAAGATTTATCTTCTAGGCCTCTGTGAAGCACACCTCATATGCTTTAGAGTTTAAAAAGAAGTTGAGACTCTGGAAAGAGTGCAGAAAAGAGAAACAAATGATTAAGGGCCTGGAGGCTAAAATATATGAAGAAGGGTTGCAGGTATTGGGTATGTCTTGTCTAGGGATGCGGTGGCTCAGTGGCTAAGACACTGAGCTTGTCGATCGAAAAGTCAGCAGTTCAGCGGTTTGAATCCCTAGTGTTGGGTAATGGGGTGACCTCCTGTTACTTGTCTCAGCTTCTGCCAACTAGCAGTTCGAAAGCACATAAAAAATGCAAGTAGAAAAATAGGGATCACCAAACGTCTGGGGTGACGTTACAGTGGTGCTGCACGGAGGAATAGCCTCATTCTTCTTTGCTGGATTTTTCGCATTTGGAAGCCTAAAAAATGCAAAGCAATGATGTATCCAAATAATACAAATCTTAATAAAATGGTGAGCTATGCAGAACTTTTAGACGACAAAGGAGAGTTAAAATCAGCCCAGGACTTGAAAAAACAAGGAATTGCTATGGACAGATGGCCCTATTTAGAAATTAAGACAAGATTCAAAAAAGAACAGGAACAATGCGGTCTTTAAGAGAAACAATTGGAATTGGACAAAATAATGCAAGGAACGGGAGGAAAAATGATTACTAAAATATACAATTTTCTTTTAAGATATAAAATGGAGCAAGAGACAGTAAAGGAAACAATGATAAGGTGGGCCAGGAATTTTGTTTATAATATTTAGTTAGAACATTGGGACAAATTGTGGGAAAGAAATTATGTTTATGATGGTGGTAGCCTATAAGGAGAATCTATATAAAACGTTCTATCAATGGCATTTACCACCGGCGAGATTGGCCAAAATGTTCCCAAACTTATCCCCTGAATGTTGGAGATGTAGACATAAATCTGAACGTTCTATCATATGTGGTGGACTTGTCCCAATGCCAGAAAATATTGGTTCAAAATTAAGAAATGGCTGGAAAAAAATACAGAACATAGGATGGAATTGAAACCAGAATTATGTTTATTAGGCATACTGGATCTGAAAATGGATAAGAAAAATCAATACATAATATTACATATACTAACCACTGCTAGGATCGCTTTTGCACAAAATTGGAAACAAATAAATACCCCCTCAGATGAAATTGTAATTAGGAAGATACTGGAATGTGCTGAAATGGACAGGATGAGTATGGAATTAAAAGAAAAAGAAGAGTTGGATTATTATAAAATTTGGAGTAGACTGTACAAGTGGCTAGAGAATAGAAGCCAAAACAAAAAATGAGAGTTCAAAAACTATTGTATATAATATAGAGATAAATATATATATGTAAAATCAGAATGTATTATGTTATTATAATATATTATATATAAGATATATATATATATATATAATGTAATATAACTATCATACTATTACTAGAATTGTTAACATTTATGATAAGGCAAATATTGAATATTGAATTACATAAGCAGAATATTCATACTGATACGGAAAGCTGTAAAATTATATTACATTGTTGTGTTGTTTGTTTTTTACTTGTTTGTATTTGTATTTATTTGTTTTTTCTTTTTCTTTTTTCTCTTTTCTTTTGTACATGTGTTTTTTAAAATTGGAAAAAGTTTAATAAAAACTATTTAAAAAAAGAAAGAAAAATAGGGACCACCTTTGGTGGGAAGGTAACAGCGTTCCGTGTGCCTTTGGCATTTAGTCATGCTGGCCACCTGACCACGGAGACGTCTTCGGACAGCGCTGGCTCTTTGGCTTTGAAACAGAAATGAGTACGGCTTCCTAGAGTCAGGAATGACTAGCACATATGTGTGAGGGAAAATTTACCTTTACCTTTTAGTCCAATGGAAAAAAGGACTGCAGGGACATGATAGCAATGTTCCAAAATTTGAAGGGCTGCCACAAAAAGGAAGGGGTCAAACTATATTCCAAAGCACCTGAAGGCAGGAAAAGAAGCAATGGATGGAAACTAATCAAGGAGAGAAGCAATCTGGAACTAAGGAGAAATTTCCTAACAGTGAGGAGATTTAAGAAATGGAACGGTTTGCCTTCAGAAGTTGTGGGTAAACCCAATTTTCCTGTAGGATGCTGAATTATAAGATGAGCCCAAGAGCTGACTTTCACAAGTCTCTAAAGAAAGGTTTCCACTAAAAGTATATCTGTGTGTGAGAGAGAGTATGGGTGTGTGGGTGAGAGAGTGAGAGAGAGAGAGTGACCGAGAGAGAGAGAGACCGAGAGAGAGACAGAGAGACAGAGAGACAGAGAGAGACAGAGGAATAATTCACCTGCTGAAAATGCCAAAAAGGCTTCCGGCTTCACAAACTCTCCCTTTTCATTCAGGAAGTTGGAAGGGTTAAACTCATTGGGAAACTTCCACTGGGATTCATCATGATGCACAGACTGGATATTGACCAAAACGATGGTATCCTACAAACGAGAAGCACACAACAAAGGCATTGGACTATACATTTATGGCACTCCCATAAAATGAGATTCAAAAGAAAGGCTCCCATTGATCTCAATCTCTTCCTCTTAGATAGTAACACAGCTGCCTCAGGTGAGGAAGGCACAGGTGGACATATGCCGATTCACCAAACCTTCACTTCATATAAAGTAATTAAAGGTTTCTGCTTTCACCTTGGGAATTTTATATCCAAAAAGTTGCACATCTTTTTTGGATGCATGAGGTACTCCAAAAGAAGCAACACTTGAAACGCGTTGGATTTCATGAATGACAGCATTTGTGTAGGGCAATTTTTCCCTGTCTTCATATTTCAAGATTGCCTTGTTTCCCAGAACTGTGTCTATTTCCTTCCAGCATTTCTCTGAGGAACAAATAGCTTGGTTACCTTCTGGGAAATATTTCATTGACTTTAAGTAGACAATCAACGGTTTGTTTTCCAAGCAGGTACCCACCAGAAGTGAGGAGAATGAAGCTGATTGAGTTTCCAGCCATGATAATTCAGGAACCTTCCTCATTTTGCATAATAAGTGAAGTTGTTATTTTTATAGGTGAAGAAGCTTATTTCACAATTCTTTACCTTGGATCTCTGGAAAGGCCATCAAATAGAGCAACGTCCACTGCAGTGTTGATGCCATTGTCTCTGTTCCAGCCACAAGCAGGTTAGACAGTAAGACTAGTAGTTGCTCTTCCTCAAAACTTGAACCTTTCCTCTCTGGCTTTTGTTAGTTAAAACGAAGAATGTTATTAAAATCAAATGGAAAAAGGACCTTCTCCCACTCTTTAATTCAGTTGATTACTTCAATTTAAAAGCAGGAATTCATTCTGAAAAATAGGACTCAAAATGGAAAGGAAGTAGGGAGATGGGAAACAAGCATGTTCTGGTGATAAAACATCATAATAGAGTTTGGGGAGAGGATGGGGGTTCCCTAGAGCAGGGCCCCCCAATCTTTTGGGCACCATGGATTGGTTCTGTAGAGAGAAGTTTCTCTGTGGAATAGAGAAGGTGAGGTTTCACATCCTGCCTGCATCCCACAGATGGGGCTTTGCTTGTTTGCATAGCCTGGTTTCTGGCATGCTGCGGCCTGCTGCCAGTTCACAGTCCAAGAATCGGGGACCCCTGCTCTAGAGAGTCACCCTGAGCTGGCAAAAGGTCCTTTCCTCCCGGTCCTGATGGAAAGATCTACCCTAAGGTGGTTGGGTCTCCACAACATGCAAAGGAAAAGGACATCGCTTCATTCACACAATGTGTCACCCAGGCAGTAAGTGGACTTGACACAACATCTAGAAAAATTACTATCAAGGTCTTTGTGATATTTTCAGGATGTGAAAAATAGATCCAAGGGGAGAGGAAAAGAAATCACTGCAATTTCAATGAGAAGAGACTGAGGAATCTACCTTCTGCATTTCTTCTAAATATGCATCAATGAAATCTCGAGGTTCTCCTGGAGTCAAGGTCCCCTTGTGTTCGTCTATCTCTTCTTGATGGAAAGCGTCCATTTTCTTTATAACTGTGAGTAATTCCTGATGGGGCAGGGGGAGGCTTCTCACTAAGGGCACCTCATTGTAAAGCTACCATCAAAGAGAAGAAAAGCCAACACTGATTAACTTGATCAAGATCAATATACCCTCCTTTGTAGGATAAATGGAGCAGGAAAAGAAACCCCTTGTAACATCTCTTATTTACAATTTGATAGGGACTCAAATGCCCCAATCAGATAAAATTTCAAAAAAATGTCCCAGTGAGGTAAAATTTGCCCTGATTAAATTTGGATAGCTGCTGTTTTTGACAATTAACTCACACAGAAGCTTCACCCACACTTCCCGTAACTCTGATGAGAAATTATTCTAATTATAAGGAAAATTGGCTGTTCTAGTTGCTAAGAAAACCAGACAGTTTCCAAAATAGGTGAGACATGAAAACTCAAATTCCCACCACCTAATTGCACACTTATTTTGAATATTCTTTTGGATTCTTGTTAAGGATACCAAGGCCCAGGGTCCTGCTATTATTCGGGAAGCTTGATGTATCATATCCAGCAGAGTTTTGAGGAAGCTGTTATCATATTCAAAATGTTTTCCATATAATATGGTAGACATTATGTCGGCAACTGCAGTGTCCAGAAACCCAAAAGGATCAAAAGGCACATCTGTCAAAGAAAGGAAATTAGATCCCTATCAATTCATCTGCCATCATGTTTCTTTATAGGAGTCATAATGTCTATGTAATGAACCCTTTCTATAACTACAAGGAAACTCTGTCTGACTGCCTATCTATCATCTATCTATCTGTCTGTCTATCTATCTATCTACCTACCTACCTACCTCCTACCTACCTACCTATCCACCATCCATCCATCTCCATCTGTCTGCTGTCTGTCTTTCTATCTCTACCTACCTCTATCTATCTATCTATCTATCTATCTATCTATCTATCTATCTATCTATCACTACCTACCTACCTACCTACCTACCTACCTACCTACCCTGTTTCCCCCAAAATAAGACATCCCATGATAATAAGCCCAATTGAACTTTTGAGTGCATGGCAGTAAGGCCAAGCATGGCAATAAGGCCCAGGGTTCAAAAAAATATAGGACAGGGTCTTATTTTCAGGAAAACATGGTATCTATCTATCTATCTATCTATCTATCTATCTATCTATCTATCATCTATTATCCATTATCTATCAGTCTAATGATCACCATCATCTATCTAATTTATGGACCTGTCCATTTTATAAGCCAACGACTCTGGACAGCATATAATTTCATACAGTGAGAGTGGAAGTTCCTTCTCCAAACTTGTGGGTTGGTTACCGAATGTTTCATTACCAGGCTAGGTAAAATCTTCAGCTGAATTTAGGGAATGTCAGTGTTGGTGTTCTTCTGATTTTGGAGAGTGTAGCCCTAACTCTGTTACAAGCATTTCTTGGTAAGATTTTGCCTCCAGGGGATGATTACCTTTTAGTCTAAAACGTTTGGAGACCAGTTCATTCCATTCCATTCCATTCCATTCCATTCCATTCCATTCCATTCCATTCCATTCCATTCTATTCTATTCTATTCTATTCTATTCTATTCTATTCTATTCTATTCTATTCTTATCTAGACTAGCCATTTTATATAGGTGAATCTCCCCCCACCTTCTACAAAATTCTCTATTAACATCCAATACGATGTAAAAAAGACATGGAGACTCTCGAAAGAGTGCAGAGAAAAGCAACGAAGATGATTAGGGGACTGGAGGCTAAAACTTACAAAGAACGGTTTCAGGAACTGGGTATATCTAATCTGATGAAAATAAGAATTAGGGGAGACATGATAGCAGTCTTCCAATATCTCAGGGGCTGCCACAAAGAAGAGGGAGTCAAACTATTCTTCAAAGCACTTGAGGGTAGAACAAGAAGCAATGGGTGGAAACTAATCAAGGAGAGAAGCAACTTAGAACTAAGGAGAAATTTCCTGACAGTTAGAACAATTAATCAGTGGAACAATTTGCCTCCGGAAGTTGTGAATGTTCCAACACTGGAAGTTTTTAAGAAGAAATTGGATAACCATTTGTCTGAAGTGGTGTAGGGTTTCCTGCCGAGGCATGGGGTTGGACTAGAAGTGGATCAAGGTCCCTTCCAACTCTGTTATTCTGTTCTGTTCTGTTCTGTTCTGTTCTGTTCTGTTCCGTTCCGTTCCGTTCCGTTCCGTTCCGTTCCAATCCATTCTTATCTAGACTACCCATTTTATATATCCCACTTCTCCCCAATTCTCTACTAACATCCAATACCCCAAATTCTAATCTCCTACCAGAATAATAGAGTTGGAAAGGACCTTAGAGCTCTTGTAGTCCAACCCCCTGCTCAGGCAGGAAAACCATTTCAGACAAATGTTGTCCAATCTCTTCTTAAGAACTTCCAGGGTTGGGACATTCACAACTTTGGGAGGCAAGTTGTTCTGCAGATTAATTGTTCTAACTGGAAATTTCTTCTTAGTTCTAGGTTGCTTCTGTCTTGGATTAATTTGCATTCATTGCTACTTGTCCTGCACTCCGGTGCTTTGGAGAATAGACTCCTTCTTCTTTGCAGTAACCCCTCAAATATTGGGACACTGCTATCATGTCATCCCTAGTCCTTCTTTCCGTTAAACTAGACATTCCCAATTCCAGCAACCGTTCTTTATATGTTTTAGCCTCCAGTCCCCTAATCATCTCTGTACTCTGTGCTCTTTCTAGCACCTCAACATCTTTACATTGTGGTGACCAAACAGATATTAACATATGAGCAGAGTTGGGCCTTTGTAGGTCATCTAGTCCAAGACACACACACACACACACCTGCCCAAGCAGGAGGCCCTACACCATTTCTGACAAATGGTAGCAAAAATCCCTGCCCCTCCCCTATCCCCAGCTGAGCTGCATGATCATCAGAGGCTTTTTTTCTTTTAAATGCCTCTGACGATCCAAGCTGAGTTGCCTGATCAGCAGAGGCTTTTTAAAAAAGGCTCGAACAAATGAAAGTCCAGTCTCTTCTTGAAAGCTTCCAGTGATGAAGCTCCCACAACTTCTGAAGGCAACTTCTGTTCCATGGGTTGATTGTTGTTCTACATACATTGCAAGCACAGAAACAAAAGGAACAATATGTCTTATGTTGGTCAGTAGGACTTGGAATTTATGCAACCAGAATTCTATGCTCCTTTCATTCTGCTTCAATACAAGATTGACTGAATGGTCAACCTTGAGACCAACTCAATTGGGTTTATGGAAACCAAAACCATCTCTGGAATGACAATCATCCCAACCATCCCATCATGTCCCAGGAGAGCTTACTTATGTTTTCAGTGAATGCTTGAATCAAACAAGTGGCTTCCTCTAGGATCTTTTCTTCCATTGATTTTCTGCCCATTCCAAAATTTCTGAAAAGCATCCCTGAAAACCTTTTTTGCTCCTTCCATGCTTCACCATATGTTGATGACATTAAACCTAAAAAAGAGAAAATCATCCAAGACTTTATAGCCTGTCAGGCCTGGAAGCCATCTTTTACTTTGGGTCTTCAGGCCTGCCCCATTTACAGCTGTGGGAAACTGGGAGGGGGGGGATTGTATGTAGCCAGGATGATATATATTCATTCTTGTCTCAGAAAGTCAACATGCACTACACCTGGAGGGTGTAACTGGGAAGCATAGGAACATAGGAACTATACCAAGGAAAATACATTGAGTAGGTTTTATTACAATATAAGGGGGGCGGGGGAAGGATTTTTTTTTCAGCTGAATACCAAAATTTCTACTGTATTGTTATTCATAAATGTTGCAAAGAAAAAAGAAGAAGAAAGGAGCGAATTCCAACATTTAAAGAAATGATTCCTTCTCTTCCTAGAAACCTTGGGTCAGAAATCCAGAATGTAGAGAAAAAAGATCATAGACAGCTGAGTCACAGAATGGGTAACTTGAAGCCCTAGCAAGAATAAACAGGCATTTGAATTATATAATTAAATTATATACAATTACCTTTCCTCTTATTGCTGATATCCATTACAGGAATTGGTGGTCTCCCAGCAAATTCTGTGCCTTTTATCATGAGAACCTCCTTTGCTGAAGGAAACCCATGAGTCAAGACCATAGGTGTTCTTCCAACATAAAGACTGAAGAGAGGACCGTATTTTTTGGTCAGCTGAAATGAAGAAGCAATAGCACTTAGACTTATATACCGCTTCACAGTCCTTTACAGTCCTCTCTAAGCGGTTTATAGAGTCAGCCTCTTGCCCCCAACAATCTGGGTCCTCATTTTAGTGACCTCAGAAGGATGGAAGGCTGAGTCAACCTTGAGCAGGTCAGGATTTAATTGCTAGCAGTCGGCAGAATTAGCCTGCAATGCTGCATTCTAACCACCGTGCATCATAGATGGATGGATGGATGGATGGATGGATGGATGGATGGATGGATGGATATGGATATGGATATGGATGGATAAGGGTGGGAAAGAGGGAAGGAGGGAAGGAGGGAGGGAGGAAAGAAGGAAGGAAGGAAGAAACGGCAATAGTATATACCGCTTCATGGTGCTTTCATAGCCCTCTCTAAGCGATTTACAGAGTCAGTCTATTGCCTCCAATAATCTGGTTCCTCATTTTACCCACCTCGGAAGGACAGAATGAGTCAACCTTGTGCTGGTCAGGATCGAACTGCTGGCAGTTGGAAGAATTAGCCTGCAATACTGCATTCTAACCACTATGCCACTGTGGCTCAGTTGCCAGGATTGTCAGCATAGAGGCATCAGGAAATCAGTTGGGACCAAACACTGCAATGTTGCAATATATTGTGTCATCAAGGATGACCCTGAGGAATCTCCCTGAGCTCCATCCAACTCCATTCCCTCTATTGGGAATGGACAGAAGGAGGTCTATTGCTTCTTCTGAATTCATATATAGGCTTACATGTAAACATGTTTGTATGTAAAGTTTTAATGGAACCACTGAACAAGAGAGGGATTTTGATCCTGTCTGGCAGAAGTGCAGAAGGTTTCATTTTGGCCAAGCATTTTTCTTCGAAGAAGGTTGGAAACTAACACTGGAGTGACACAATATCGAGGACGGCAATAAGAGAGGATCTGTAGCTCCTCCACTAGTTCTAGAACTGGAGGGATTACAGATAGTTCTCAATTTACAATAGTTCAGTTAGTGACCACTCAAAGTTACAGCAGCCCTGAAAAAAGTGACTTATGACCATGTTTCACACAAAAAATGCAGCGTCCCCATGGTGATGTGATCACAATTTGGACACTTGGTAACTGATTCCTATTTATGACAGCTGCAGTGTCCCTGGGCTGTGTGATCATCTTTTGCCCCCTTCTGAGAAGCAAAGTCGATGGGGAAGCCACCTAACAATGGTGTTACTAACTTAAACAACTGCAGTGATTCACTTAATGACAGTGGCAAGAAAGGTCATAAAATGGGGCCAAATTCACTTAAACGCTTAGCAATAGAACTGTTGGTCTCAATTGTGGTCATAGGATGAGGACTACCTGCATTCACTAAATTTACACACACACACACACGCACACACACACACTCACACTCACAATATCTTCCACAAAGTGATTTATCTGCCTGAAGAAAGGGGAGAGTTAGGAGATGACGGGTGAACCTGGAGGGATTTTATCTGCTGAAAACATGTCATTTCCAGAGGTTATAGGGAGAGGGTTACTGAAATACTCTTGAGTGGATTGATAGAAGGTCATAAAAGGAGGGAGGTGGAGGAGAATCCTGGAAAGAGACACACCTATTCACTGCAGATGGACCTAAGGGCATCTTCTGAAGATGGGAATATTCTGCTAACGTGAGAAAGTTCCAGCCAAACATAATTAATACCCTTGTTTAATTCCAATGAAAGGGAAATCTTTGAACCATGCTACACACATAAGGGAGTTTAAGTAAATATTCTGACTTTAGAAAAGAGTCTTACTTTACAGAATGAGGGAGTTTAAATTGGGTACATATCAAAATGCACAGGTACAGTATATGTGGTACCTTGCTCAATAGTAGTAACTGTGAGAGGGATCTTGGAGTCCTAGTGGACAACCATTTAAATATGAGCCAGCCGTGTTGCAGCAGCTGCCAAAAAAGCCAACACAGTTCTAGGCTGCATAAACAGAGGGATAGAATCAAGATCACATGAAGTGTTAATGGTAAGGCCACACTTGGATTATTGCATCCAGTTTTGGTTGCCATGATGTAAAAAAAAAAAACCGTGGAGACTCTAGAAAGAGTGCAGAGAAAAGCAACGAAGATGATTAGGGGACTGGAGGGTAAAACATATGAAGAACGGTTGCAGGAACTGGGTATGTCTAGTTTAATGAAAAGAAGGACTAGGAGAGACATGATAGCAGTGTTCCAATATCTCAGGGGCTGCCACAAAGAAGAGGGAGTCAAGCTATTCTCCAAAGACCTGAGGGCAGGACAAGAAGGACACAACGTTCATTGTGTCAATGACACTACCTAACCATCTCATCCTCTTCCATCCCCTTCTCCTTTCGCATTCCATCTTTCCCAACATTAGAGTCTTCTCCAAGGAGTCCTTTCGTCTCATGTGGTGGCCAAAGTGTTTGAGATTCAGCATCAGGATCTCTCCTTCCAAAGGACAGTCAGGGTTGATTTCCTTTAGGATCAACTGAATTGATCTCCCTGCAGACCAAGGGGCTCTCAAGACAGTCACCTTTTAATAAATCTGCTAACAAGGCTCTCTGAGAACCCAGCTTGTTTGATGGGGAGCAAGGCAATCCCCCTTTTTCAAGAGATCAGTGACTTTGGCCCAATTTTTTCAATGTACTGATACATGGGTCACTAGCAGACATGGAGACTAGTTGGCCAATTTATATTTCTCAATCATGTCTGCTGTTGCTGTTCAGTCACCAAGTATATCTTGCAAGACTACAGCAGGCCATCTCCCCACTCTCCCCATCCTCCAGTTGTCTCCTGTAATTTGGCCAAATTCATGTTCATTGCATCGAGGACACTATCTAACCATCTCATCCTCTTCCGTCCCCTTCTCCTTTCATCTTTTATCAAGGTCTTGTTCAAGGAGTCTTCTCTTCTCATGTGGTGGCCAAAGTGTTTGAGATTCAGCTTCTGGATCTCTCCTTCCAAAGAACAGTTGGGTTGATTTCCTTTAGTTTGACCTCCTTGTAATCCAAGGGACTTTCCAGTCTTTCAAACCGCCTTTTAATAAATTTGCTAACAAGGCTCTGTGAGAACCTAGCTTGTTTGATGGTGAGCAGCTGCCCTGGGATAAGGCAAACCATGTAATTGCTTTCCAAAAGATCATGAGCTTTGATGCAATTTTGCTGACAGGGCAGAAACATGAAGAGAGAGCATAAGAAAAAAATTATTCCCTTTGCTAACTCTCACCTTTTGTCAAGAGTCCAAACAACTCCTTATTGCAATGACAGTGTCCCACAAATACCTCTTTAAAGCCTCCTTAAAGGACAGAAGTCCCTTTGTTCAGCTCTGTCAGAACTTTGAACAGTCATGGAATGAATGGTTATTAACTGAAAACTACTTTAATAGATTTGTTTATCTACCTGTACTTGATTCTCCTATCTGTTTCGTCTATTATATTCCCTCACAGTATAAAACAAAATTGAAGGCAAGGTGGAGGAAAGGGAAAAAAGAATGGACCAATTTGGAATTCTGCAAAACCAGAATCATAAACTATTCATTTCATGCAGATAAACGACACCTTCCTTTAGACTTCTAGAACATCAAATTTCTCCAGCAGTTTTTGGAAGGTGAGTGTTTCATTCGGGAACTTGGCAGGAGAATCAAATTCACATCAAAGAGCTCATGAATTATTCAGAAAAAGTTCCATGCAATTAGGAATGAGGATTCCTCTGTATCAAACGGCAGCTATTTTCATATTTCAAATCCTGGATGAAATAAAAATGGTGTCTCATGTAGACATGTTAACAGACACACACAATCATACTCTTTCAGTTCTTTTTGCAGGAGCAAAAATGTTGGCAATTCACTCTCTGAAGTTTAATAAATGAGTGGATAAGAAGTCTTACCTGATCAAATTCCTTCAGAGGGTCCCTCTTACTGAAATGAAGTACATTCCCAAGCAGTGGTAACCTCCATGGTCCAGGTGGGAAACCTTTTGGACGTTGGTTCTTCCAGAGACAGAGGAATAGTAGGGAAAGAATGATCAGCCAGCTCAAAATAGCCATGTTCAAAGCAGAGAAGTCTGCCTCCCTCTGTGTTTCTCTCTACCATGGGGTGGAGCTAGATGTAGGAGTGGTTAAATATGAATATATTAAATAGAGAAGAATAAGTTAACTCCTGATACCCTGGTTATATATTATTTACATAAAGGAGAATAAGGCATTTACTTGTGACAAATCCCCCTCTAAATGCTGATTCGATATATAACAATAATTACATTCAGATTCTGAACAATATAAAACTTGTAACTTAGAAGTCAAATATTTGTGCTGCTTAGAGGGTAAAGGCTTTGTTAGTATGTCAGCAATTTGCTCTGACGTTTCACAATGGACTGCTTTAATAAATCCATCTTGAGATAACTGCCTCACATGTTTGAATTTTATATCTATATGTCTGGATCTTTGTCCAATGGCATCAGATCTAGATATTTCAATAGCAGCCTTATTATCTTCATGTATGATAAATGGTAATGAAGGTTTCATCCAGGTATCTGACAACAAGTCATTAAACCATACGAGGTTATTTGAGGCTTTAGACAAACAGACATATTCTGCCTCAGTCGTTGATGTGGCTACTAAGTCTTGTTTACCAGTATACCAGTAAACTGGACAATTGTTAAGAAAAAATATATAACCAGATGTGCTTTTTCTACATGTGGTGTCGCCAGCCCAATCTGCGTTGGCGTAACATGTGAGGATGGGCTCTTTGACACTATTGGGTTCCAATAATAAACAAAAATCTAAGCTATTTTTCAAATATCTTAATATTCTTTTGACAGCTTCCCAATGATATACTAGTGGTTTGCTGACGTGTCTAGACAACAAGTTGAGAGGCAAAGCGATATCGGGTCTGGTCCAATTGGAGATATATAGAAGGGAACCGATGACTGATCTGTAAAGTGTATTATCTTTAAATTCAGGGGATGACTCATCTGTGTTCCTCAGGAAATCAGTTTGCATGGGAGTATCACAGGGTTTAGCATTGTTTAAGTTACATTTGTTCAGGAGTTCTATAATCTTATCTCTTTGAGAAAGTTTGAATCCCTTTTTTGTTTTACTAATTTGAACTCCAAGATACTTATTTACCTTACCTAATGATTTCAAAGAGAAATGTTCATTTAGTTTCGTTACAAATGTTTCTCTCTTCTCTTTGTGTTTACCTATATACAAAATATCATCCACATAAATTAACACGAATTCTAAACAGTCATCCTCTTTTTTAACAAAGAAACAGTTATCAGCAGTAGTGGCATTAAAATTCATAGTTTTGAGCACTTTGACTAAACATTCATACCATCTTTTGCCAGATTGTTTCAGCCCATATAAACTTTTATTTAGTAACCACGTTTCATTTTTGTTTGTATATTGACTGTGAGGCGCTCTTACATATATCTCTTTATCTAATTTTGCATGTAGATATGCAGTCTGTATGTCGTATTGGAATACATCAAGGTTAAGTGCTGAAGCTATGACCAGTGCAGTTTTAACACTCTCAGTTCTTACTGTGGGAGAGTATGTATCCGTGTAATCCTCGGGATATTTTTGTGCATAACCTTGAGCAACTAGTCTAGCTTTGTATAAGGTGTTGCCTCCTTCTAAGTTTTTGATTTTATATATCCACCTAGTACCAATAACAGTTTTATCTTTAGGTGCATGTGTAGGTGTGAATACATTTAATTTCTGCAAACTATCCATCTCTTTAGTCATGGCTGATTCCCACTTTTCCTTTTCTTCAGGGGGAAGTTTTAGCACTTCCTCGTATGTGTTTGGTGTTGATGTTTCTCCATCCATATACATTATATAATCTTTGTATTTGTTTGGTATTTGGTTTCTGTTATTCCTGATTGTTCTTTTTGGTTTACTATCATTGTCATGTAAATACCTAGCTTCCTTTTTTGTTAATGAATCCGTCTTTATTTTGTATTGACTGTTTGTCCATGTTTTGTTTTTGTTTTTATGTATGTTGTGATTGTATTCTTCTCCAGTTCTTTCCTCTTGGTGTTTAGTGTTTGTATAGTTGTTTGGGAAAATTTCATTAAGATGTATTTTAGACCAGTTGGCCTGTTCATGGAATATAGCCGTTCTGGAAACTATAAATCTGTTATTATTATCGATAAATCTGTACCCTTTTGTGCCTGTTTCGTAACCCATGAACCTGAGTCTCCTAGATACATTCTCACCTTTACGTCTTAATTGCTTAGGTATGTGTACGTCTGCAGTGACTCCAAACATGTGCATATGAGCTATTTTGGGTTTCCTATTATACATCATTTCATATGGTGTCTTGTTAACAATGCTGGACCAAGTTCTATTTTGTGTGTAATTGGAATATTGTAAAGCTTCTGACCAGAATTGTTTTCCTAAGCCTGCATCTTCTAATGTGCATCTAATCATGGTTTGTAATGTCGAGTTCTTTCTCTCTGCCACTCCATTTTGGAATGCAGAGAAAGGGCTAGACGTGTAATGTAACATCCCTTATCTGTCATGATTTGTTTTATTCTAATATTATGTTGTGTTTCTATGCGTTTGTAAAACTCCTTAAATTTCTGAAAAGTTTCATCTTTGTGCTTTAGTGTATAGATAAAGCCATAACGACTATAGTCATCCACAATGGTTAGGAAATAAAGTTTTCTATATGTGATTGATGGTGTTAATGGACCAACTAGGTCCATGTGTACCAAATCAAAAATTTTGTTGGTTGATCTTGTTGATTTTTTGGGTTTGGGGCTAGTTTTGAGTTTTGTAGATTTACATACTGAGCATTCCAAATAGTTTTTACAATTTTTTATTTTAACACCTTCAGCATGTTCAGTCATCTTTTGAACTACAGGAAAACTGGCATGTCCTAATTTCCTATGTAAGACATGAGCACACTCATCATGAATTGGTTTACCAATATTAGGTATTTTGTTGTTGGGTGTGTCTTTGTGATTACGAATAATCTCATGTTCCTCATTGTCACTATTACTACTGCTTTCGTTGTCTATGTTATTGTTATCTTCCATGTTGGAATCAATGTTGTGTAACCATTTTTCTTTTGTCATTAGATAAGGTAGACCTCCTTTAATAATCACAGTACCTATGTTTGTTCTGTTTTTCTCTAATGTTGCTTTTCCTTTTGAGAACACAATATTTATGCCAGAATCTCTGCTTAGTTTTATTGCACTAAGTATGTAATGAGGTATTTCAGGTATTAACAATACCCCCTCTATTTTTCCTAGGCCAGGTAAGGTTATATTTCCTCTACCTATGACTTGAACCTTCTCTTGATTAGCTACCTTAATTACGAATTTATCCTCTACAAATGAAGATAGTATATTTTTATTATTTGTAGTGTGGTTGGTTGCTCCAGAATCGATAAGCCATTCATTGTCCTCTGTCTGTTGTATGTTAGTGTTGTCATGTTTGTTTAACCCATTCAGTGAACCAGACTTTCTATCTTTTGAGTTATCCCTGCCCCCTCTATGTTCCCTATAGATGGGTGGACTTCTATATCTATGTCTATCAATTGATGACTGTCTGTTTTGATACCTATTTCTGTAGTCAGGATTTTTTCTATTTCTGAGGAGTTTTGGACAGTCTCTCCTATTATGTTCTTTGGATCCACAGTTGTGGCATCCTATTGGTTCATGATATCTTTCTTGAAAAACTACCCTCTTATATTGTTTATGTTCCATGTGATTGTTACAACGACTTCTCCTTGAATTATCTTCAGATATTAGCTTGTTAGATAGACTTTCTATGGATAAATATCCTAAATTGATTGTGTCTAAATGAGATATATAGTTATCCCATGATGGGTCTAGTGAGTTAATGATAACACTCTTCATTGTTTGATCTGAAATTATTTCCCCCCTTAAATGCAGTTCTGCTCTAATTTTGTTTAAAGATATTAAATGTTCACTTATGGTAACCCCTGGCTTTATCCTAGCTGAGAAGAAGTCTTTAGACATTCTTGTTGTAGTGGCTACACTTTCACTGTGAAACAATTTAAACATGCATTGAATAATTTCTGATACAGTTAGATTTTGCTTAATACTGTGGTACATGGCAGGAGATACACTGGAAATTAATAAGAAAAATGCCCTATGGTGCAGACAGTCTAATTTTAGAGTCCAAGGTCTTTTTGGGGGATTAGTGATAAAAAATAATAAGTTTTCTTTTAGAAAGACAACCTGGAGCTGCTGACACCATTCTTGCAAATTAATGCCATCTATTCTCAGTTTTGGGAAATCATTGGGTAAATTCCCAATATTGTTGGATCCATTACTTACAACTGGAGGTAGTCCGTGGTCTTGCAAATGTTGAAAGTTACAAAATGGCGTGGGTATGCTTGCGACGATTCTGAATGGTTCTCTCTGTTCTTCATGTCCTTCGAAGTTGTCTGTGTAGTCTTGCACATGCGCGTTGTTCATTTCGCTCCTGAAGCCGTCGTGAGAGGTTCTCGCTGCCGCAGCTCCCTCGCATCGCTCTTCTTCTGAGGAATCGGTCTCCGGCTCGATCTTGGGAGTCCTGGTGATAGCAGGCGCTCGCTTTCTTTGATTGAGAACGCTGGTCCCTGGGATCGTCTGTGGCATGGGGTGGTATCTGCAGGGCTCTCTGGGTTCAGGCGTCGGCGCTTTCGTCGTTTGAATAGAAGTGGGTGGATTCTGAGATGTTTGTTTGCTTGCTTGCCTTTTCGTTGATTCTTTAGTGATTTTCAATTTTGGTCCAAAAGCAGCAAAGAGCGTTTTCATTGCTGATTTTACTTGCATATCTATTGAAGTCTCTTCAATCTCTGTGTCTGATTCTTCTGAGGTGTAAATTTTCTCTTTTTCATTTCTTGCATCGAGTAAGGCTTTTCGCGCCAGGTATTTTGAATCTAGCTTTCTGATTGGCTCTGCTTCACTCATCTTAGGGGTCTGTTGAAACCAAGATGGCTGCCATTCGAAATTTTGCGCGGGACTGTTAGTTTTCTTTTTCGCTGTATTTTTATTTTCAGGCAGATCGCTCACCGTTTTTGAGTCTTTAGATGTATTCGTAATGATGTGCTTCTCTTTTGCTGCTCCGTTGTTTTTTAATATTTCTTGGAGGTTCGCGATGAGATTTTCATCGTTCTTTTGGCTTTTTAAGAGTTTTAGTATCTCTGACCTGAGTTCGTTGTTTTCTATTTCGTTTTCTTCTTGGTCATCAGTCTCATCCATTGTTTCTTCATTGTCAGTAGTGCAGTCTTCAGATTCTCTCGATATTGTATTCGTGGACTCATCGATTATTTCTTGATCTGCTTCCATTTCTTTGCTGTATGCCCTGGTGTTGGGTCTTTCTCTTTTATTTCTGGAGTTTTCTCTCTCAGACATATTTAAAGTTTTATTGAGTCAATTTAACCATCCTCTGCTACCAGATTGTTACGATATTTTCAGGATCAGACTCAATAAGTAGATTAAGAATTAGATATTCAAATAAAGCACTGTTTATTTACAGAAGGCATTCTATATTCACTGAATATTCACAGATAGAAGCACAGAAGGAAAGCATACAGCTCCTTATATATACATGGGGTGGAGCTAGATGTAGGAGTGGTTAAATATGAATATATTAAATAGAGAAGAATAAGTTAACCCCTGATACCCTGGTCATATATTATTTACATAAAGGAGAATAAGGCATTTACTTGTGACACTGATCATGTCCTCAGTGGGACTACAAAAATATGGCTATGCTCCTTTTTCCAAGCCTCCCTCCCCCCCCTCAATCCACATGAGATGGAGAACATGGAATACACAAAGTTTGTAAGCCAATTATGCAAGCTTTTCTCTTGGCATACATTATACTCATGGGAGATTTGATAGAAAGGCTCATCAAATTCAGAGGCCAAAGTCCCTCATTACTGGTTTTGATCTCTAGCTGTGACTTTCAATCTGGTTTGGAGTAGGGTGTTTCACGCCCAGAGACCAAAAGTGGTTTTCAGTAGGTTCTGACCAGTTCTGGAGAACCAGCAGCGGAAATTTTGTGTAGTTCGGAGAACTGGTAAATACCACCTCTGACTGGCTCTGTCCCCATCTATTCTCTGCCTCTTGAGTCCCAGCTGATCGGGAGGATATGGGGATTTTGCAGTAACCTTCCCCTGGAGTGGTGAGGGAATGGAGATTTTACAATATCCTTCCCTGCCACGCCCACCAAGCCAGGCCCACCAAGCCATGCCCACAGAACAGGTAGTAAAAAAATTTGAATCCCACCACTGCCAGAGAGCTCTGTGTTCTACAGCAGAATCAGCCCAGGAATAGAAGAGTTGAAACCACCATGTTTTGCCTGGGCTACACAAATGTTACAGCTGTTTGGGATTCTTTTTTCCCCCAGTCTATTTATGCCCAAGGCACTGCAATAGATTTTATTCCAAATCCCCCAAGGAGTTTTCATCACGGTCAAAGGAAACACCCAGTCCAGTTATGCCCAGCAACCACACAATATCAGCTTTTACATACCATAAAAATATATCTCCATATATTTGTTTATCCCAAGCTTTAAATCCGGAGTTATTATCTCTAGCGGTTTCATCCTTCCAAGCAGTCTATTACTCCCAACGACCGGTAAGATCCCACAGAGTTGGTCTCCTCCGGGTCCCGTCAGCTAAACAATGCTGGCTGGCGGGCCCATGGGGGAGGGCCTTCTCTGTGGCTGCCCCAGTTCTCTGGAACCAGTTACCTCCTGAGGTCCAGACCATCCCCACCCTATTGGCCTTCCAAAAAGCGTTGAAGATCTGGCTTTTCCGGCAGGCCTGGGACCGTTGATCTCGCTCTTGCGATCCGGCGAGATCCGGCCATGAATGGCGTGAATGAGTTTTTAATGTTTTTAATTCTTAAATGTTTTTATAATGATTTAAAATGCATTGTAAGCTGCCCTGAGTCTTCGGAGAGGGGCGGCATACAAATTGAATTAATAAATAATAAATAAATATTATTCAGAATAACAGAATAGCAGAGATAGAAGGGAGCTTGGGAACTTCTAGTCTAACATCCTGCTCAAGCAGGAGACTCTGTACCATTGTAAACAAAAGCTTTTAAGTATCTTCTTAAAAGGCCCTGGTGTTGCACCCACAACTTCTGAAGGTAAGCTGTTCCATTGGTTGGTTTTTCTTACTGTCAGGAAATTTCTCCTTAGTTCTAGGTTACTTCTCTATTTGTTTAGTTTCCATCCATTGCTTCTTCTCTTGCCTTCTGGTGCTCTGGAGAATAGGTTGACTCCCTCTTCTTTGTGGCAACCCCGTAAATAATGGAAGATTGCTAGCACGTCACCCCTTCTTTTCACCAGACTAGCCATTCCCAATTCCTGCAACTGTTCTTCGTATGTTTTAGCCTTCAGCCCCCCACCCAATCAACCTTGTCACCCTTCTCTGCTACTCCAGTGTTACCAAAAATGACACCAGATTTAACCACATTTCAATTTTTTCCTATTAGTTTCTTGAGGTTGAAAAGCAGAATTCTCTAGTTATTCTATCATTATTGAGTTGTTGTCCTTGCACTGTCATATTCTACTTTTCATTTTTATTTCTTGTTATGTATGTTATACAGGTAGTCCCAGTGGTGGGTTGCCCCCGGTTCGGACCGGTTTGCAAGAACCGGTAGTAAAACTGGCGGGAGACCCCACCCACCGCCCCGGATGTTGTCATCGGCAATATGCGCATGCACAGAAGCAAGGCACATGCGTGATCCCGTTGCAAACCCGTAGTAAAGGTAAGTAGAACCCACCCCTGGGTAATCCTCAATGTATGACCAAAACTGAGCCCAAAATGTATGTTGCTAAGTGAGAAATTTGTTAAGTGAGTTTTGCCCCAATTTATGACTTTTCCTACCACATTTGTTAAGTGAATCACTGCTGTGGTTAAATCAGTAACACAGTTATTAAACGAATCTGGTTTCCCCGTTGACTTGGCTTGTCAGAAGGTTGCAAAAGGTGTTGACATGACTCCAGGACACTCCAACCATCATAAATGGGTAATCAGTTGCTGCAACGGTCATAAGTGTGAAAATGGTCAGAAGTCACTTTTTTCAGCATCGTTGTAACTTTGAACCACCACTAAGTGAACTGTTGTAAGAAGAGGACTCCCTGTAAATGTACATACTTGTGAATTATTGCATATCTGTTTGAGTTCATGTGCCGACGGATATAATAAAACTGCTTTTTAAGTTGTATTATGTTTCTTGGCCTTATAGCTGCAGTACATTTTTTTAAAAAAATTGAATTAAATGTAGTGCACTGTCCTCTATCAGCCCTGCGCTCGTGCAAAGCAAGAAAGTCAAAAATAATTCCTTTCGATAAGAGTGCATAGAAATAGTCAGAGAAGGTGAACAACCCAACTGTATTTTAGCAAGATGCAAATTCTTTTGATAGAATAGAATAGAATTCTTGATTGGCCTAATATGATTGGACACGCAAGGAATTTGTCTTTGATGCATAAGCTCTCAGTGTGCGTAAAAGAAAAGATACATTCGTCAGGAATCATAAGGTACAACACTTAATGATAGTCCTAGGGAACAAATAAGCAATCAAATCGTACTAGGAAACAAATAAAACAATATAAATTGTAAAGATACAAGCAACATGGTTATAGTCATAAGTGGGAAGAGATACGTACTAGGAAGGATGAGAAAAATAATAGTAATACAGTCTTAGTAAATAATTTGACAGTGTTGTGGGAATTAGTTGTTTAGCAGAGTGTCCTTGTGTCTAGTTGTCCTTGTGTCTAGTTGTGCAGAGCCCTATAGTATCATTTGGTGGGTAGGAATTGAAACAGTTTATGTCCAGGATGCGAGGGGTCTGTAGACACACACATAAAACTGCTTTTTAAGTTGTATTCTCTTTCCTGGCCTTATAGCTGCAGTACATTTTTTAAAAATTTGACTTGAAAGTAGTGCACTGTCCTCCATCAGCCCTGTACTCGTGCCAAAGCAAGAAAGTCAGAAATAATTCCTTTCGATAAGAGCGCATAGAAATAGTCAGAAAAGGCGAACCACCCAACTGTAATTTTGGCAAGATGCAAATTCTTTTGACCCAGGATTCCTCTCCTGATGACTTTTTAAAAATGCACAATTCCCTCAGGTTCTGCTTCCTTGATAACGGAAACCGTTTGGCCACAACTAGTCCAAGTCTTTGTGTTAAGACTTTACATCTTTAGAGGCACAAAAACTCAGAAGCAATTGGAACAAAGATAGAAGTCATGTCTTCCTGAAAATCTAAGATCAGAAAACAGAAAGACAGCATATAAATCCAACTCTTAGGGGTGTGGACATGCTGCAACAGGAAAAGGGCAGTGTTTATCTAGCAATTCTGTACAAGAAGATCTGGAGATTCTTGGATAAGATCAGTTCTTCTCTGGTGTAAGGTAAAAGAATCTGGCTCTGGCCTTGAGAAGAAGATAAAAGTTGTGAACACTGATGTAAATCTGAGAAAGTAGAAAGTGTGGGAACAACACTTTGCTGCCCATCTAAAGAGGCCATGAAGGAGGATGAAGAGACTTTCAAGAGTCTGTAAATACATCCTCCAAATAAAGTTGTCCCTCTAAAGAGGCCATGAAGGAGGATGAAGAGACTTTCAAGAGATGAAGAAACTTTCAATACATCCTCCAAATAAAGTAGCATTTTTGAAATCCCAGTGGTGACTGGCCTGGTTTTGCTTGTCTGGCTGCCTGGCAAAGATCAAGGCAAGTTAGAACCCAGAAGAGAAGAGTCCCTTTGACACCTCCCCTGCATATCTCCCCCACCCTGTACAGGAACCAGATTCTCTTGACAGGAAGAGCCATTTGATAAAGAAGCTATGGACTCTGCTCTTTTCCATTCTTCCTTCCAGTAACCTTAAAGAAAGAGAAAAGAGACAAAGAAAATGAATTTCATCTCCATCATAAACAAGACTGATTATCCACTGAAAAATGTGGCATGAGATAGCGCTTTATTTATGTATTTTAAAAATGATCTTGTGGTGAATTTGAAGTAAAGAAGACCTCTGGCTGTTGGAGAGAATGGAATGGTCTTGAATCAGTTGCCTTGCAGATCCTCACTTCAATCTACCCACTTGGCTGGCGACATTTCAGCAACACCTTAAAGTGAGATGGGGATTGTGTAACCCCAAAGTGTGGTGTGAAATCTGGAGCTTGGGATTTGTCTGGCCACAATAGCTGGAAATTTCTGAGAATGCTGGTGAAGAAGAGGAAGAGCTCCATCCGAGCCAAGTTTTCCCCTAAGCAGACTCTCGGTCCTGAAAAGATAAAGTGAAGGAGAAAGTCAATTAGACCGCTGAAGGCTGGCAACCAATTGCAACTGCTGGACCTGTTTGTTTCTCGAAACTATGATCCCAAATCTCATGAGATTTCCAAACTTGGTAACAGTTCTTTTGCATTATTTCCTTCTCTAAAAGATTTATCTTCTAGGCCTCTATGAAGCACACCTCAAATGATTTAGACTTTAAAAAGAAGTTGAGACTCTGGAAAGAGTGCAGAAAAGAGCAACAAAGATGATTAAGGACCTGGAAGTTAAAATATATGAAGAAGAGTTGCAGGTATTGGGTATGTCTATTCTAATGAAAAGAAGGACTAGGGTTGACATGATAGCAGTGTTCTAAAATTTGAAGGGCTGCCACAAAAAAGAGGGGGTCAAACTATTCTCCAAAGCATTAAAAGGTAAGACAAGAAACAACAGATAGAAACTAATCAAGGAGAAAAGCAACCTAGAACTAAGGAGAAATTTCCTAACAGTGAGGACAATTAACAACCAAAGGAATGGCTTGCCTTCAGAAGTTGTGGATGCTCCATCACTGAAGGTTTTTAAGAAGAGACTGGACAATGACTTGCCTGTAATGGTATAGGGCCGTGATGGCAAACCTAGATGGCACACAGAGCCATATCGGTGGGCACACAAGCTCAGCTCCGGCACACATGCACACGCCGGCCAGCTGATTTTTGTGCCTTCTGGGCCCCCTGGAAGTCGGCAAACAGGCTGTTTCCGGCCTCCAGAGGGCCTCCAGGGGGCTGGGAAAGACCGTTTTCGCCCTCCCCAGCCTCCTAGAAAGGCTCTGGAGCCTGGGGAGGGCGAAAAAATGGGCCTACAGGGCCCACCGTGCCATCGCGTGCCAAAAGCGGGGGAAATGTGGGGGGGTCATGCACACATGCCCGGGGTGGGGCGCATAGAATTATGGGTGTGGGCACGCACACGCGGGACTCCCCCATGCTCCCCCCACTTTTGGCATGCGATGGCAAAAAGGTTAGCCATCACTGGTATAGGTCTCCTGCTTGAGTACACCTTTCATGGTCCAGGACCAGGTGTTCTGGAATGACCATATTCAACATGATTACCTGTGTTTCTTTTAAACCCCATTTTCCTATAGGATGCTGAATTATAAACTGAGCCCAAGTGCTGACTTTCACAAGTCTCTAAAGAAAGGTTTCCACTAAAAGTGTGTGTGTGTGTGTGTGAGAGAGAGAGAGAGAGAGAGAGATAGAGAGAGATAGAGAGAGGGAGAGGGAGGGAAGGAGGGAGGGAGAAATACTCACAGACAGAGAGAGAAATACAGAGAGAATAATTCACCTGCTGAAAATGCCAAAAAGGCTTCCGGCTTCACAAACTCTCCCTCTTCATTCAGGAAGTTGGAGGGGTTGAACTCATGTGGGAACTTCCACTGAGATTCATCAAGATGGGCAGACTGGATATTGACAAAAACCATGGTGTCCTGCAAAAGACAAGCACACAACAAAGGCATTGGACTATACGTTTATGGCACTCCCATAAAATGAGATTCAAAAGAAAGGCTCCCATTGATCTCAATCTCTTCCTCTTACATAGTAACACAGCCGCCTCAGGTGAGGAAGGCACAGGTGGACATATGCCGATTCACCAAACCTTCACTTCATGTAAAGCAATTAAAGGTTTCTGCTTTTACCTTGGGAATTTTATATCCAAAAAGCTGTGCATCTTTTATGGGTGCATGAGGTAGTCCAAGTGGAGCAACACTTGAAACGCGTTGGATTTCATGAATGACAGCGTTTGTATAGGGCAATTTTTCTCTGTCTTCATATTTCAAGATTGCCTTGTTTCCCAGAACTGTGTCTATTTCCTTCCAGCATTTCTCTGAGGAACAAATAGCTTGGTTACCTTCTGGGAAATATTTCATTGACTTTAAGTAGACAATCAACGGTTTGTTTTCCAAGCAGGTACCCACCAGAAGTGAGGAGAATGAAGCTGATTGAGTTTCCAGCCATGATAATTCAGGAACCTTCCTCATTTTGCATAATAAGTGAAGTTGTTATTTTTATAGATGAAGAAGCTTATTTCACAATTCTTTACCTTGGATCTCTGGAAAGGCCATCAAATAGAGCAACGTCCACTGCAGTGTTGATGCCATCGTCTCTGTTCCAGCCACATACAGGTTAGATAGTAACATTAGTAGTTGCTCTTCCTCAAAACTTGAACCTTTCTTCTCTGGCTTTTGTTAGTTAAAACGAAGAATGTTATTAAAATCAAATGGAAAAAGGACCTTTCCCACTCTGTAATTCAGTTGATAACTTCAATTTAAAAGCAGGAATTCATTCTGAAAAATAGGACTCAAAATGGAAAGGAAGTAGGGAGATGGGAAACAAGCAAGTTCTGGTGATAACACATCATAATAGAGTTTGGGGAGAGGATGGGGGTTCCCTAGAGCAGCCCCCCCCCAATCTTTTGGGCACCAGGGATTGGTTCTGTAGAGAGAGGTTTCTCTGTGGAATAGAGGAGGTGAGGTTTCACGTCCTGCCTGCATCCCACAGATGGGGCTTTGCTTGTTTGCATGGCACAAGAGCAGGGGTCACCAACCTTTCGGACCTCAGGGACCACTAAATTCATAATTTTAAATCCCACAGACCACTAATATGATCTGCCTAATGACCGGCTGGGTGGGTGTGGCTAGGTGGTCATGTGACTGGATGGGTGTGGTCAACTTGGTGTCAATCATGTTGAGGGGCACCTCGTGGCCCTTTACTCACCCCTCCCCTCCTGTTCCCAGCCCCTCCTCGCCTGCCTACACAGGCTCCTTAGGGCCCCAACTGGAAGCCATTGTTGGAGCTAAGCAGCCACCATGAGAAAGAGTTGGCAAAAGAGGTCATTTCAAATTGGATCTGACTGAGAAGGAGGCTCAGCAGAAGCACGTCACTGAGGACTAGGAGCATAGGCTTTCCAAGCAGAGGGAAGACCTGTGGGAGTTCAAGGCCAGGTACAGGCACCTGGAGGCTCAGCAGGCTGAGATGGTCAGCCAGTTCCAGGCCATGATGCAGTCCCACTGGAACGAGGCCCTTTGGCTCTTCACCACCAGCGGCACTTCCTTCCAGCCCCACACCAGGCGGCTGAAGCAGACCCCAAGTCGGAATTTCTTCCCCCCTCCGACCCACACAAAAAGACCCCAAAGGGGGAGACTCTCTGCAGCAAAAACAAATGTTCATTGCACGTATTGCACCAGCCATAGTTTGAGGACTCCTGATTTAGTACAATATAATATGCACTAAATATGATCCATGGACCACCAGTTGGTGACCGTAGTCAACCTGAGCTGGCAAAAGGTCCTTTCCTCCCAGTCCTGATGGAAAGATCTACTCTAAGGTGGTTGGGTCTCCACAACATGCAAAGGAAAAGGACATCGCTTCATTCACACAATGAGTCACCCAGGCAGTAAGTGGACTTGACACAACATCTAGAAAAATTACTATCAAGGTCTTTGTGATATTTTCAGGATGTGTACGGTCAGAAAAATAGATTCAATGAGAGGAAAAGAAATCATTGCAAATTCAACCAGAAGAGACTGAGGAATCTACCTTCTGCATTTCTTCTAAATATGCATCAGTGAAATCTCGAGGTTCTCCTACAGTCAAAGTTGCCTTGTGCTCTTCTATCTCTTCTTGATGGAAAACTTGTATTTTCTTCGAAACTGTGAGTAATTCCTGATGTGGCAGGGGCAGGCTTCTCACTAAGGGGATCTCATTGTAAAGCTACCATCAAAGAGAAGAAAAGCCATCATTGATCAAGATCAATATACCCTCCTTTGTAGGATAAATGGAGCAGGAAAAGAAACCCCTTGTAACTTATTTACAATTTGATAGGGACTCAAATGCCCCAATCAGATAAAATTTCAAAAAAATATCCCAGTGAGTTAAAATTTGCACTGGTTAAATTTGGATAGCTGCTGTTTTTGACAATTAACTCACACAGAAGCTTCACCCACACTTCCCGTAACTCTGATGAGAAATTATTCCAATTATAAAGAAAATTGGCTGTTCTAGCTGCTAAGAAAACCAGACAGTTTCCAAAATAGGTGAGACATGAAAACTCAAAATTCCCACCACCTAATTGCACACTTATTTTGAATATTCTTTTGGATTCTTGTTAAGGATACCAAGGCCCAGGGTCCTGCTGTTATTCGGGAATTTTGATGTATCATATCCAGCAGAGTTTTGAGGAAGACGTTATCATATTCAAAGTGTTTTCCAAATAATATGGTAGACATTATGTTGGCAACTGCAGCGTCCAGAAACCCAAAAGGATCAAAAGGCACATCTGTCAAAGAAAAGAAATTAAACCTAATGGTAAAGAATGCAATGATGAAGCAGTTAAAGCAAACTACTTTAACACATTCTTCGGCTCAGTCTTTGTTAACAGCAATGGCTCATGCCCAACATTCCCTAGTCATACTACTAATGACTACAACAATCTAATCCAAATAGATTTCACAGAAGGTGCCTTCTGCCATTCCCTGAAGACCTTTCTTTTTCAGCAAGCCGGGCTGGCTTAACACTTTTTAAATGTTTTTAATATGTTTTGTTATTGTTTTTTAACTTTGGGGCCAAACTTATATATATCTTTTTAAATTGTTTTTAATGTTTGTATCTATGTTTTTTACTTTGGCTGTACACCGCCCTGAGTCCTTCGGGAGAAGGGCGGTCTATAAATGTGTTAATAAATAAATAAATAAATACATAAATAAATAAATAATGTTGAAAAGGTACTACATAGACTGAAACCATCTCTATCTATTGGACCTGATGGACTATGTGCATACTTCTTAAAAAAAGCTTTCCACTGCTATAGCAGAACCCCTAAGCATAATTTTTGAAAAATCTTTCAGGACCAGTTCCCTACTCAACCTATGGTCAGTAACCACAGTCATCCCTATCTTCAAAAAGGGAGATCCCAGCCTAGTCGAAAATTACAGACCAATCTCTTTATGCTGCGTCACCTGCAAAGTCATAGACTCAATCATCAACCAATCCATTACCCTCCACCTAGAAACAAACAACCTACTCTCTAATAAACAATTTGGTTTCAGAAAAAAATTATCCTGTAATCTACAACATCTACACTGCAAAATATATGGACTACAAATCTTGATCAGGGCAAAGCAATAGATGCAATTTACATAGACTTCTGTAAAGCCTTTGATTCAGTGGTACATGACAAACTACTTCTAAAACTAAAATCCTATGGCATCTCTGGACCCCTCTATAATTGGATAACTGTTTCTGTCAAACAGATGCAAGTGGTCAAATAGGGAGCGCCCTATCAAATCCTGCACCTGTTAATAGTGGTGTCCCACAAGGCAGAGTTCTAGGACCAACACTCTTCATACTATATATAAATGACCTTTGTGATCATATTATAAGTAACTGCATTCTCTTCATTGATGATGTTAAACTATTTAACACTACCAACAATGCTGCTCCCCTTTAAAAAGACCTTGACTTTGTGTCGGAATGGTCAAAACATTGGCAACTCCAAATCTCAACCAACAAATGCTCTGTCTTACACATTAATACAATTGAGCGTGTCCAGAAATATTTCACAAGAAGAGTCCTCCACTCCTCTGCTCGTAACAAAATACCCTATACCACCAGACTTGAAATTCTGGGTTTAGAAAATTTAGAACTACGCAGCCTTCTGTATGACCTAAGCATAGCTCATAAAATCATCTGCTACAATGTCCTACCTGTCAATGACTACTTCAGCTTCAACCACAACAATACACGAGCACACAATAGATACAAACTTAAAGTAAACCGCTCCAAACTTGATTGCAGAAAATACGACTTCAGCAACAGAGTTGTTAATGCCTGGAATGCATTACCAGGTTTTGGTCTCATCCCAAAACCTCCAAAACTTTAACCTAAAACTGTCTACTGTTGACCTCACCCCTTTCCCAAGAGGTCTGTAAGGGGCATGCAACAGCGTGCCTACCATCCCTGTCCTAATGTTCCCTTGAATTGTATTCATTTTATGTATTCCATTCATGCTTAAACTTATATATATTATCTAATATGTACTCGACAAAATAAAATAAATTAAATAAATAAATCCCTATCAATTGATCTGCCTTCATGTTTCTTTACAGGAATCACAATGTCTATGTAATAAACCCTTTCTATAACTACAAGGAAACTCTCTCTGACTACCTATCTATCATCTATCATCTACCATCCCTCTCTCTCTCCCTCTCCCTCTCCCCCCCCCCCTCTCTCTCTCTCTCCCCACCTATTCACCATCCATCCATCTCCATCTGTCTGTCTGTCTGTCTGTCTGTCTGTCTGTATCTATCTATCTATCTATCTATCTATCTATCTATCTATCTATCTATCTATCATCTATCTACCACTATCTACCTACTTATCAATCTTGTTTCCCCCAAAAGAAAACACCCCCTGATAATAAGCCCAATCGGGCTTTTAGAGCACATGGCAATAAGGCCAAGCGCTTATTTCAGGGTTCAAAAAAATCTAAGATGGGGTCTTATTTTGGGGGAAACACGGTATCTATCTATCTATCTATCTATCTATCTATCTATCTATCTATCTATCTATCTATCCATCTATCATCCATCATCTATCAGTCTAACGATCACCATCATCTATCTAATTTATGGACCTGTCCATCTTATAAAACAATGACTCTGGACAGCATACAATTTTGGACAGTGAGAGTGGAAGTTCCTTCTCCAAACTTGTGGGTTGGTTTCCGAATGCTTCGTTACCAGACTAGGTAAAATCTTCAGATGAATTTAGGGAATGTCACTGTTGGAGTTCTTCTGATTTTGCCCACTAAGCACCTTTACTGTTTACAGAGGCAACATCAGAAAAACACAAAATCAGAGATTTTGGTTCTCTGATCAGCTCACCATGAATTTTGGGCAAAAGAACCACAAAGGTCAAATGGCCTCTGCTATTTTCAATCTTTTTCTAACAAACAAAAATCTTGCTGAAAGCTAAAACAATGTACAACTAGATGTTTTAGCCCCACCAGGTAGTGTAGATCATTAGCAGAAAGAGGTATATGAGCTCTATCTAAGGTACAACTGAAAAGACTCCTTGAGGATTGCCAATGCAGAGATTATGTCTATGACATTATTATTACTATTTTTCGGAGTATAAAACACGCTTCCCCTTCCCCAAAAGAGGGTGGAAATGTTGGTGCGTCTTATACACCAAATACAGGCATTGTTGGCCTACCGTAGTCCCGCCCTGCTCATCCCATTTTTGGAATGACTATCCCTCAACCATCCCATCATGTCCCAGGAGAGCTTACTCATGTTTTCAGTGAATGCTTGAATCAAACAAGAGGCCTCCTCCAGGATCTTTTCTTCCATTGATTTTCTGCCCATTCCAAAATTTCTGAGACACATCCCTGAAAACCTTCTTTGCTCCTTCCATACTTCTCCATATGTTAATGTCAGTAAACCTAAAAAAAAAGAAAATCATCCTGGACTGAATAGCCCTTATTTTGCTTATCAGTAAAAATTTGGGTATTGTTATTTTTTTAAATAATGTATTTAAATAGTGTATTTTCAAAAACAATAGTATATGTAAATGTACAGAGAATTATGAAATGATATAATTCAGGGGTGAAATCTAAAATTTTTCCCTACCAGTTCTGTGGGCATGGCTTGGTGGGGGGTGGGGTGTCATGTGACTGAGTGGGCGTGGCCAACTCGATATCACTCACAGCCACGCTCACTCAGTCACAAGACCCCGTCCCACCAAGCCACGCCCACAGAACCTGGTAGGAAAACTTTTTAAATTTTTATTCTGCCATCCACTCACCACCCGCTCTCTCTTTGCTTTGGGCCCAGGGATGCGCCATTCCCTGGGGCCCTGGAGCTGCCGCCTGCTCGCCACCTGCCTCAACCAGGTCCCGAAGCCGCTGCCCGCTCTCTCATCGCCAAGCGGCATGTCCTTACCTTTCTCCTGTGGCTCCGCCCACCTGCCCCATTCCCTGGAGTTGGGGAATGCACCATTCCCCAACTCCGGCCTTGCCACAGAGCCACTGCCTGCTCACCCTTCACCAGGTGGTGTATCCTATTGCTTGTCACTGCGTTTTTTTATTTACCAGCTGAGCTAATTATTTCTGGACTATCAGACTTTCCGTACCTTGCCAAGAATTGTTATCAAAAACTACTACACGTGTCCATCCACCCCCATTCCTTCACATTCTTCCTTTGTTCTCCTGCCACGGGTGCCGGTTGCTGGAAAGCAGCTGGCCCGAATTATTTTCAAAATGTAGCAATTATCTTTCTTAGTTAGTGAGGTGTTTTATTTTCTTTATAACAAATAAATGAGTTTTATTAGAGAACTTTTTCTTCACGTTTTATTTCAGAATATTGCAACTTGGAGAAGCCACGATCCATCCTCTAATTAATCAGGGTGATTTGTCCCAGAGCCAAACATGGGATTAATCGATGCCCTGACACTGCTCACCTTTCTCCCACGGCTGGCTGTCAGGGAAGGCAAGCGCCCGAAAGTTACCAGAGTCACTCACTCTCCTTCTTGAAAGAGCTGCTCTGGTCTACGTGCCAGCTGCGCAAGCGCACCCCCAATCTGCCACTGATGAGTGAATTAAATAAACAGTGTGTGCTTGTGCAACCGGCTCATGGACCAGAGCGGCGATGGTGGCAGCTCATTCACGAAGGAGAGTGAGCGACTCCGGTAATTTTTGGGCGCTTGCCTTCCCTGACAACCAGCTGCAGGAGAAAGGTGAGCAGTAGGATACACCGCGTGGCGAAGGGTGAGCAGGCAGCGGCTCCGTGGCAAGGCCGGAGTCAGGGAATGGTGTATTCCCCAACTCCAGGGAGTGGGGCAGGTGGACGGAGCTTCCAGCTGCCATTGCTATCGGTTCTCTGAACTACCAGCCATCATCGCTACCTGATCAGGCGATCCGGTCCGATCCAGTAGCATTTCACCCCTGAGATAATTCATATTCAGATAATAAAATGGAACTATGCCAAGGAAAATACATTGAGTAGGTTTTATTACAGTATAAGGGAAAAAAAGGATTTTTTTTCAGCTGAATACCAAAATTTCTACTGTATTGTTATTCATAAATGTTGCAAAGAAAAAAGAAGAAGAAAGGATCGAATTCTACTATTTAAAGAAACTATTCCTTCTCTTCCTAGAAATCTTGGGTCAGAAATCCAGAATGTAGAGGAAAAAAGATCATTGGAAGCTGAGTCACAGAATGAGTAACTTGAAGCCCTAGCAAGAACAAACAGGCATTTGAAAAAGACAAATTATATACAGTTACCTTTCTTCCTAGTGAGGAAATCCATTATAGGAAATGATGGTCTCCCAGCAAATTCTGTGCCTTTTATCATGAGAACCTCCTTTGCTGAAGGAAACCCATGAGTCAAGACCATAGGTGTTCTTCCAACATAAAGACTGAAGAGGGGACCATATTTTTTGGTCAGCTGAAATGAAGAAGCAATAGCACTTAGACTTATATACTGCTTCACAGTGTTTTACAGCCCACTCTAAGCGGTTTACAGAGTCAGCCTATTGCCCTGAATAATCTGGGTCCTCATTTTACCCACCTTCAAAGGATGGAAGGCTGAGTCAACCTTGAGCCGGTCAGGATCGAACTGCTGACAGTTGGAAGAATTAGCTTGCAATACTGCATTCTAATCACTATGCCATTGTGGCTCAGTTGCCAGGATTGTCAGCATAGAGGCATCAGGAAATCAGTTGGGACCAAACACTGCAATGTTGCAATATATTGTGTCATCAAGGATGACCCTGAGGAATCTCCCTGAGCTCCATCCAACTCCATTCCCCAAAGGTCTATTGCTCCTTCTGAATTCATACATAGGTCTACAGGTAAACATGTTTATATGTAAAGTTTTAATGGAAGCACTGAACAAGAGAGGGATTTTGATCCGGTCTGGCAGAAGTGCAGAAGGTTTCATTTTGGACAAGCATTTTTCGTCGAAGAAGGTTGGAAACTAACACTGGAGTGACACAATATCAGGGACGGCACTCAGAGAGGATCTGTAGCTCCTCCTCTAGGTCTAGAACTGGAAGGATTACAGATAGTTCTCGACTTATAATAGTTCAGTTAGTGACCACTCAAAGTTACAGCAGCACTGAAAAAGTGACTTATGACCATGTTTCACACAAAATTTGCAGTGTCCCCATGGTGCTGTGATCACAATTTGGACGCTTGGCAACTGATTCCTATTTATGATGGCTGCAGTGTCCCGGGGTCGTGTGATCATCTTTTGCCCCCTTCTGAGAAGCAAAGTCGATGGGGAAGCCACCTAACAATGGTGTTACTAATTTAAACAACTGCAGTGATTCACTTTACGACAGTGGCAAGAAAGGTCATAAAATGGGGCCGAATTCACTTAACCAGTGTCTCACATAGCAATAGAACTTAGCAATAGAGCAATAGAGAGTTAGGAGAAGATGGGTGAACCAGGAGGGATTTTATCTGCTGAAAACATGTCATTTCCAGAGGTTATAGGGAGAGGGTTACTGAAATACTCTTGAGTGGATTGATAGAAGGTCATAAAAGGAGGGAGGTGGAGGAGAATCCTGGAAAGAGACACACCTATTCACTGCAGATGGACCTAAGGGCATCTTCTGAAGATGGGAACATTCTGCTAACGTGAGAAAGTTCCAGCCAAGCATAATTAATACCCTTGTTTAACTCCAATGAAAGGGAAGGCTTTGAGCCACGCTACACACATATGGGAGTTTAAGTAAATATTCTGACTTTAGAAAAGAGTCTTACTTTACAGAATGAGGGAGTTTAAAATAGTAATTGTTGCTTCATTTCACTGGTGTTCATTGCCCATCGACCCTTTCTTTGTTCTTTCTTTCCTCTGAGTTCTTTTGGTGAGAAGATTGGCTGTAATTGGATTTTATTTATTTTTTATTTTATTTATTTATTTTTTTATTTTTATTTGATTTATATGCCGCCCTTCTCCGGAGACTCAGGGCGGCTTACAAAGCGTTAAGCAATAGCCTTCATACTTTTGTATATTTATACAAAGTCAGCTTATTGCCCCCACAAACTGGGTCCTCATTTAACCTACCTTAGAAAGGATGGAAGGCTGAGTCAACCTTGAGCCTGGTAAGATTTGAACCTGCAGAAATTGCAGGCAGCTGTGTTAATTACAGGGTGCATTAAACCACTGTACTACCAATTCATCCTATGGATGAATTA
Source organism: Arizona elegans (assembly GCA_022577455.1). NCBI lineage: Eukaryota > Metazoa > Chordata > Lepidosauria > Squamata > Colubridae > Arizona > Arizona elegans. Next base: position 16,743,293 of record JAKOOJ010000014.1, read on the forward strand.
ATCTGATTGACTTAATTAAAACCTTACTTTAAAGCATTTGCCAAATGAGTAATGCTTGAAAACAATAAATCAGTTTGTTTTGCTGTTTTGCTTTTTCTTTGCTGCTTGTTGGTGAAGGGTATAAAAAAGAGGGAGGGGGAAAACAGAGATAAATGCCTTTGCTGAGTGTTTTTTTAAATGAGCTTTGCACATCTAAAAGCACAACTGGACTTTTCCTATGTAATGTTTTGGGGAGAAAAGGAAAAACATCATCAGAAGTTGTTGTTGATGGTTGTGTTGTTGTTGTCTAATCATTTCCCAATGATCTAAAGCCTTCTGAGAAGGAGGATCAAAGCAGCCCTACCCAAAAAATGTACAGATTAACGAAGCACTAGTTGGCCAATTTATATATCTCAACCATGTCTGCTGTTCTTCAGTTGCTAAATATGCCCAACTCTTCACAACCCCATGGAGTATAGCATGCCAGTCTACCCGGTGCCCCAGTATCTGCCTGAGTTTGTCCAAATTCATGTTCATTGCGTCAATGACACTATCTAACCATCTCATCTTCTGCCGTCCCCTTCTCCTTTCACCTTCCATCTTTCCCAACATTAGGGTCTTCTCCAAGGAGTCCTCTCTTCTCATGTGGTGGTCAAAGTGTTTGAGATTCAGCTTCAGGATCTGTCCTTCCAAAGGACAGTCAGGGTTGATTTCCTTTAGGATCAACTGAATTGATCTCCCTGCAGACCAAGGGGCTCTCAAGACAGTCACCTTTTAATAAATCTGCTAACAAGGCTCTCTGAGAACCCAGCTTGTTTGATGTGGAGCAAGGCAATCCCCCTTTTCCAAGAGATCAATAACTTTGGCCCAATTTTATCAATGTACTGATAAATGGGTCACTAGCAGACATGGAGACTAGTTGGCCAATTTATATTTCTCAATCATGTCTGCTGTTGCTGTTCAGTCACCAAGTATATCTTGCAAGACTACAGCAGGCCATCTCCCCACTCTCCCCATCCTCCAGTTGTCTCCTGTAATTTGGCCAAATTCATGTTCATTGCATCGAGGACACTATCTAACCATCTCATCCTCTTCTGTCCCCTTCTCCTTTCATCTTTTATCAAGGTCTTGTTCTTCTCTTCTCATGTGGTGGCCAAAGTGTTTGAGAGTCAGCTTCTGGATCTCTCCTTCCAAAGAACAGTTGGGTTGATTTCCTTTAGTTTGACCTCCTTGCAATCCAAGGGACTTTCCAGTCTTTCAAACCACCTTTTAATAAATCTGCTAACAAGGCTCTGTGAGAAAATAGCTTGTTTGATAGTGAGCAGCTGCCCCAGGATAAGGCAGACCATGTGATCGCTTTCCAAAAGATGACTAGCTTTGATGCAATTTTGCTGACTGGGCAGAAACATGAAGGGAGACCATGGAAAAAAAATTATTCCCTTTATTTATTATTTATTTATTTTTATTTATTTATTTAAATTTCTACACCGCCCTTTTCCTTTCGGACTCAGGGCGGTGAACAGCCAAAAATAAAACATTTATACACAAAAGTTAAAATAATTTTAAAAATAGTTAAATAAGATTTGGCCCATAATTTAAAACATTTGAATTTAAAATCAGTACCAATTTAAAACCAATATAAATCAGGCCAGCCCGGCTAACTGAAAAAAGTAGGTTTTAAGGGGCCGACGAAAAGTCTGGAGGTCTGGGATCACTCGTATCTCTGGGGGTAGACTGTTTGCTAGCTCTCACCTTTGGTCAAGAGTCCAAACAACTCTGTGTTGCAATGACAGTGTCCCACAAATACCTCTTTAAAGCCTGCTTTAAGGGACATAAGTTCCTTTGTTCAGCTCTGTCAGAACTTTGAACAGCCATTGAATGAATGGTCATTAACTGAGAACGACTTTAACAGATTTGTTTATCTACCTGTACTTGATTCTTCTATCCGTTTTGTCTATTATATTCTCTCAAAGTATAAAATAAAATTGAAGGCAGGTGGAGGAGAGAAAAAAACACCAATTGAATGATTTGGAATTCCACAAAACCGGAATCATAAACTATTCATTCATTCAGATAAACAACACCTTTTTTAAAATTTTTAAAATATCAAATTTCTCCAGGAATCTTCTCGAAGATGAATGTTTCATTTGGAAACTTGGAAGGGAAACCAAATGTAACTTTTAAAGAGCTCATGAAGCATTCAGAGGAAGTTACTTAATCTTAATTAAGTTACTTAATTAAATTATTTAATCTGTTTCTTAATAGTTTTTAACTTCTATATGTATTTGTATTTATTATGGCTGTTCACCACCCTGAGTCCTTCGGGAGTAGGGCGCTATACAAATATGAAAAATAAAATAAAATAAAATAAATAAATAAATAAGTTCTTCGCAATTAGGAATTAGGATTCTACTGCATCAAATGAGGAATGTCATCATATCTTCATAAGGTTCCAATATTTTTCTCCAAATTCTAGGTGAAACAAAAATTGTGTCTCATGTAGACAAGTTAAGAGAAACACACAAACCCTTTCAGTTCTTTTTGCAGGAGCAAAAATGTCGGCAGATTCACTCTCTGAAGTTTAACATGAAAATGGATAAAAAGCCTTACCTGATTCAGCTCCTTCAGAGGGAACCTCGTACACAAATAAAGCAGATTCCCAAGTAGAGGCAGCCTCCATGGTCCAGGGGGGAAACCTTTGGGACGTTGGCTCTTCCAGAGATAGAGGAATAGGAGGGAAAGAACAATCAGCCAGCCGAAAACAGCCATGTTAATAGCAGGAACATCTCATTCTGTCTTTCTCTCTAGCTATTATACTTGGCAAACCAGCCAAGATTAAATCTTTAAAGTTAGGATAACGGGCACACGGTGTTCAGAAAGCAGATTTCATGAACTGGATTTGGCAAGCAGAAAATTAACACGAGGCACCTCAGGGAGAAATTTTTTTTGCCCAATTAACAATGGCAGCAACATATAAGGAAAATTTGTATAAAATGTTTTACGGCGAGATTAGCAAAGAGCTTCAAAAATATATCCACTAAATGTTGGAAATGTAATCAGGGTTTTTATTATCATATATGGTGGACATGTCGAAAGGCAAACAAGGTCTGGATGAGAAAATACGCATGGTTAGAAAAAAAATGATAAAGCAACATATAGATTTAAAACCAGAAATATTTTTGTTAGGTATAATGCCAGCATCCTAGGTATCAACCAAGTACCTTCTTAAAATATATGGTGTTCCGAGTAGCACAGTTTTTTGCAGTTCCGCTGGTGTTATTGCAGGAAGCTGAAATTTCTTGATGTGTTTTGTAAAATTCTTGGACATGGGTACCAAGTGCCCCGATGACAATGGGTATCTTCGGTTGTCCAAGTTTTGCACTTTTGTCCCAGTCGCTTTACGCCCTGGTTCCCCAGCAGTAGCAACTGAGCCCTGTAGCCCATTTTTTGGCAGATGTCCAGGAGCCATAGCATCTAACGCAGTCCTTGTAGACCCAGGCGATAACCGATCCGGTATGGTATTTTGTTGATTTCTTCTCATCATTGGTGATGGTAGGTGCCTGCGTTGGTTCACGGTGGTTAAGCCACTACTGATCCGAAGGACCCACATTCCCATAACCATAGGGACTGCATCAGTGGTGGGTTGCTCCCGGTTCGCACCGGTTCTATAGAACCGGTAGTAAAACCGGCGGGAGGCTCCGCCCACCGACTCCGATGTCATCAGAACGCTTCTGCCCTGTTGCGAACCGGTAGTAAAGGTAAGTAGAACCCACCCCTGGATTGCACCCGATAGTCGTCCAGGCCCAGCCATGGGATTATTATTATGTTAGCATATTATGATTAATATCGGATTGTATAACTAAAATGACTCAGACAATGCAATGTTCACTAAACGCTTATGTTGATTAAAATAAAAATTTAAAAAACCAGTTCATTTAGTGACCATTCAAAGTTATAACAGCACTGAAAAAGTGACTTGTGAATGTTTTTCACAGTTACGACCTTTGAAACATCCCAATGGACACATGACCAAAATGCATACTTACACCCGTTGCTGCATCCCAAGGTCATGTGATCTCCTTTTGTGACCATCTGACCAGTGGTGAAATGTAAAATTTGTTACTACCGGTTCTGTGGGTGTTGCTTGGGGTGGTGGTGGTGGTAATGTGACTGGATGGGCGTGGCCAACTTTTTTTTTTTAACTTTTAAAACCATTTTTTCTACAACCTCTTTTTTCTACATTTTTTCTACATTTTTTTCTTTTAAAAGCTTCGGCCGAAGAGGTTGTAAAAATAACTCTTTTAAAAGCCTCTGCCGATCAGGCAACTCAGCTGGGATCGTCAGAGGCTTTTAAAAGCATTTTTTCTACAGCCTCTTCGGCCAAAGTGGTTATAGAAAAATGCCTCTGATGATCCCAGCTGAGCCATGTGATCATCAGAGGCTTTTTTTTTTTTTTTCTTTTAAAAGCATTTTTTTGCCCAAAGAGGTTTTGGAAAAAATGCTTTTAAAAGTTAAAAAAAAAAAAGCCTCTGATGATCGTGCGGCTCAGTTGGGCATGGGGGGGGCAGGGATTTTTGTTACCGGTTCTCTGAATCACCTGCCACCATCGCTACCGGATTGGGCGATCCAGTCCAAACCGGAAGCATTTCACCCCTGCATCTGACAAGCCAAGTGTATGGGGAAGCCAGAGTCACTCAACAACCAGGTTACTAACTTAACGTTTGCAGTGATTCGCTTAACAACTATGACAAGAAAGGTCATAAAATGGGGCAAAACTCACTTAGCCAATGTCTCATTTAACAACAGAAATTTGGGGCTCCATCGTGGTTGTACATTGAGCACTGCCTGTAGTCAGAGAAGGCAAACCACCTAATCCTATTTTGGGTGAGATGGAAATTCCTGGTTCTTTTGACTTCGAGTTCCTCTTCCTAAAAGAGTAAAAGAAAAAAAGCAGAATTCTCTTAGGTTCTGATGCCACAATAATGGAGACCTTTTGGTTACAAATAGTACCAGAAAGTTCATGCTCAGACTTATACCTTTAGTATAAGGCACAAAAACTCGGAAACAATTGGAACATAAACAGCTAAAATCACATCTGCCTGAACTTCTATGTGCCAGGCCTGGAATCCATCTTTTGCATTGGGCCTTCAGACCTGCCACGTTTACTACTGTGGGAAAATGGGAGGGGGGATTGTATGGAGCCAGGGTAATATATAGTCATAATAACATTCCTTTCTTAGAGAGTCAAGGACATCTTGCCCTGCATCTGGAGGGCTGGAACTGGGAGGTAGGTATCTCCAGTTGGGTTGGTGCTTTGATTGGACCATGTGATGGACATGTGGGTGTTGGGTAGGGACTTGGACTTTCCTTTCAGCTGGGAAAACCTGGAAGCTTTCAGATTCGGGGTTTTCCCAGATGTGCCAAGATGACATCTCTAATAAAATGGAACTTTGAGGAAACTCAAGCCTCGGAGGTTTATTTCATTGGGGGTGTTACTTGGAACCCTGACATTAACCTGAATCTCTTTTAAACAATTCACCAGCTCCCTGTCCAGGGTGCTGAGCCCTGGACACTGACCCAAAATCGGGCAGGGTGAAGACTTAGGGAAGATTGGGGGGTGGGGGACACTATGATCCACTGAAAGACACTGTGTAAATCCAACTTTTAGGATACTTTGTATACAGGAAAAGGACTCAGTTTATCTAGCAATTCTGTACAAGAAGATCTGGAGATTGTTGGACAACTTCAGTTCTCCTCTGGTACAAGGTAGAAGAATTTGGCTCTTGAGAAGAAGATAAAAGATGTGAACGGTTATTGTAGATCTGAGAAAATAGAAAGTGTGTGGGAACGATTCTTTGTTGTGCCTCAGAAGAGAAAATGAAAGGTTCCGAGAAACTTCCAATAATCCCACTGCTGCCTGCTTCTTGTCCTGGCCTTGCTTGTCTGGTTGACTAGGCAAAGACCAAGGCAGGTGGACTCCCAGAAGTCAAGAGTCCCTTTGACAATCTCACCTGCAGAGCTCACTCACTTCGTGTAGGCCTTGGATTCTCATACCAGGAAGAGCCATTTGATAAACAAGCGATGCATTCTTCTCTTCTCCATTCTTCCTTCCAGTAATTTTAATGCTCAGGAAGATAAATCTATCTCAGCATCTACTTCTGTCCTACCATCGCAGCACCATTGAGAGTGTCCTGACATACAGCATTCTTGCATGGTATGGGAGCAGCTCTGCAGCGGACAAAAAAGCTCTACAGAGAATCATTAAAACTGCCCAGAATATCATAGGATTCCAGCTATCAGCCCTGGATGACATCTTTGAATCTTGCTGTTTGAGGAAGTTGCATAATATTCTCTTCCCATCCTGCTTACCATCTTTTTGGGCTGTTGCCTTCTGGCAGAAGATGCAGAACAATTAAAACTCGGACCGCACGTTTTCTGAATAGTTTTTATCCCAGAGCTATAATTGCACTCAACAATGAACTAAAGGGCCATCATCAGTGAGCTGTTGGACAGAATTACTTGGTTTGTTGTGTGGATGTTTGGGTGGTTTAGGGGTGGGGAATTGTGGTGGGTGGGAGTGTGTTTGGGGATTGTTATGTGTGTTGGACCTGGTCTTTGGGTCTTCAGTGAATTTCATTGTATGGGTATACTGTGTATACATGTACAATGACAATAAAGTTGTTGTTGTTGTTGTTGTTGTTGTTATTATTATTATTATTATTATTATTATTGACACAAAAATGACAGTATACACAGTAAACGAGATAACCATGCTGGATTTTGTATCAGAAATCACTAGTCGAACACTTCCCAAGCGTTTAGGACTACGTGATGTATCAGCGGATTATGCGAGCAGATCCCAGTAAAGTGGCCTTCTGCAGCTGACCAATGGTGATCTTGTTATTAATGGTGGTGATGGTGATGATGATGATGATGATGATGATGATGATGATGATGATGATGATTAAATGCCTACGGAGATCTTCAGTCATCCAGGTCATGGTTGTCCCAAGGTTGTTTTTTCAAGAAGCAACTGGACTTTCTTGTTTTTTCTTTGAAGACGTTTCGCTTCTCATCCAACAGAAGAAGAAGCTGAAGAAGCTTCTTGGATGAGAAGTGAAACACCTTCAAAGAAAAACTAGACCAGTCCAGTTGCCTCTTGAAAAAGCACCTTTGGGACAGTAATCTTAAAGAAATTGAGAAGAGACTTGGAAAATGAAATTCATCATCAGAAAAAAATATAAATAAGACCGGTCATCCACTGGATAGTTTTGTATAGGATAGCATTTTATTTATGTTTTTTTTTAAAATGATTTTGTGCTGAATTTGAAGCAGAGGTGGCCACTGGCTGTTGCAGAGAATGGGATTGTCTTGAATCAGTTGTTTTGTAGATCCTCACTTACACCTTTTCACAGGGCTGGCGACACTTCAGCAACACCTTGAAGCGAGACGGGAACTGTGTAATCCCCATGTGTGGTGTAAAATCTGGAGTTTGGGATTTATCTGGCCATGATAATTGGAAATTTCTGAGAATGCTGGTGAAGAAGAAGAAAAGCTCCATCCGGGCCAGGTTTTCCCCTAAGCAGACTCTCGGTCCTGAAAAGGCAAAGAGGAAAGAGGAGCCATTCAGACAGTTGAAGGCTGACAAATTATTCCAACCACTGGAGCCATCTTGGCCCTTCCCAAAATGATCCAATATTTCACTAAATTGCCAAAGTTGGTGAAGGTTGTTTTTTTTGGGGGGGCATGCTTTATTTTTTAAAAGACTCACCTTCTCAAATCAATCTTCACTTTTTCCCTCTCTCACTTCAGTTCCTCTTTTCGTCTCTGATTCTGACCTTAGAGATCAGGTACTTACCTGTCTAATTCTTTCTCCATCACAGAAAGAGAAAGAGAGAGACAGAGAGACAGAGACTGAGACTGAGACTGAGACTGAGACTGAGACTGAGACTGAGACTGAGACAGAGACAGAGACAGAGACAGAGACTGAGACTGAGAGTAAGATTGAGAAATTCACCTGCTGAAAATGCCAAAAAGGCTTCCGGCTTCACAAACTCTCCCTCTTCATTCAGGAAGTTGGAGGGATTGAACTCATTGGGAAACTTCCACTGGGATTCATCACGATGGGCAGACTGGATGTTGACGAAAACCATGGTGTCCTGCAGAAGCCAAGAGAGGTATGTCACATTGAGGAAAGCCCTCGTTGTCAGACATGGCTCTGAATGAGCTTCCAGGTAGACCCCATTGAGATGTGGTTGGAGAATGGCAGATGCAGGTGAAAAAGTACAAGGGGGACTGACGGAATCAAGCAGAGTGGAACTCAGAAGTAGGAAAACATATTTCTATTCCCAAGTATACCATTCCTAAATGAGAATGCCTGAGATTTAAGAAACATTTTTGTTACAAGGTCTTCAGAAAACCTTGAAATTGTGTCATCTTGCAAAGCACCCCACAGAAAAAAGGGTCAATAGGTCTATACTACTTTAATAAAGGGGAGTTCAAAAGTGTCAGAGTATATTCATCAACTGGAATAGGACATGGTAACAAGGTCAACCAATGTATAGGCATAGCAATTAAGTCAGCCAATGAGGGCTGTTTGGGAGCTGAGACAGACTGGAGCCAGGGCATGTCTTAGTCTGCAGCTTCTGAGTCTGTGCAGAGAAACTGAAACTAATGTGCTCTGCTGAAATGAAACTAACTGTTCTCTCCTGTCTTGTGTTGTAACTGCTACATTGGAAGAATTTTCTATATTGGTATTGTACATTTTATCTTCATGTATTATTATGTATATAAAGAAGTTAATGAATCCTGCTGTATCAGTCTGTCTGTGTGTGCTTTCTGGATTTAATTTCTGCAAGAACCTCTGATAAAAAGAAAAAGAGAACAGGATTGATCTCAATTCTTGCTTTCTCTTGCTCTTACACAGAGACAAGTCAGGAAGACACAGATGGACACCTGCAGATTCACCCACACTTTACTTTATGGGAAACAATTACGGGTTTCTGGGAGGGTTTTTTTTTTTTTACCTTGGGAATTTTATATCCAAAAAGCTGCACATCTTTAATGGGTGCATGAGGTAGTCCAAGAGGAATAACATTTGAAATGCGCTGGATTTCATGAATGACGGCGTTTGTGTAGGGCAATTTTCCTCTGTCTTCGTACTTCAGACTTGCTTTGTTTCCCAGAACTGTGTCTACTTCTTTCCAGCATTTCTCTGTGGAACAAATAGGTCGGTTACACTCTGAAGAACATTTACTGGCTCTGTGTAAACATATCTGATATACTTCCCAACCAAGTGCCCACCAGATGTTGAGCAGAGTGCAGCTGACTGAATTCTCAGCCCTGAAAATGACCCCCAATTCAGGATCCTCTTTTTTTTTACTTTCCACAATAAGAGCAGATATTACTATTACAAGAAGACTGTTTCATAATTTCGTACCTTGAATCTCTGGAAAGGCCACCAAATAGAGCAATGTCCACTGAAGAGTTGCGGCCATTGTCTCTGTTCCAGCCAGAAATAGATCAGACAATAGGACTCGTAATTGCTCTTCTTCAAAGCCTGAAGCTTTCTTCTCTGGCTTTTTTGTCAGTTAAAACAAGAAATATGAATATCAAATGGAAAAAAAGGATTTTCTCCCAGTTGCATATCCTTTTTAATAGCGTTGATAACATCCATTTAAACACTGGAATTCATTCTGAGAACGATGACTAAAAGTGTACCAATAATTTCTTCCAGTAACAACCCATTATAATTGTCCCAAAGGTGGTTTTTTCAGGAGGTAACTACAGTTTCTTGTTTTTTCTTTTGGAGACATTTCACTTCTCATCCAAGAAGCTTCTTCAGCTCTGACAGGATAGTGGGGAATGGAAGGATTTATATTCCTTGCAGACGGCTGGTCATTTGCATCCTTTTATTTTATTTTATTTTTTGTAAGGGTTTTTTTTTATTTTTTAAACATACAGACAAATGCATCTTTTCTGAATAAAACATTGACCTGGTCATAAATGTATTCAAATTTTTCGAATAACATTTATTTTCTCTAATTTTAAGAAACCAATATTACCCTTCATCTCAACTTCTAATCCTGATATAATTCAATTTTTCTTTTTCCTCCCTAAAATTTGAACCTCTAGATTTGAATTCATACAACATAATACCATCCCCAATTATTTATCAACTATTCCAAATAATACAATTATATTACATTTCTGCACCATTCAACATATTAAAAGCCAATTAAGTATAAATCTTAACTCAAATGTCCCAACTATTACAATCTTATATGTTAAACTTATTAATATTTCTAAGTCTTATTTCAGTTCTTAAACTTCCATACATTTTACCATTACTTCATATTAACTTAATTAATTCATTATTACATTCTATTACTTCATCAAATTTATGGTCTTATCTCTTATCTTAAAGATATTCCAATTATTATAATTTCCCTGATTAATTAAGAGTATTCAATAAAAAATCAATTAAGTATAAATCTTAATTCAAATGATACAACATAATACAATTCTCAATTGTTTCCCTGAATTCTCTCTGTCCCAAATAATACAATTCAACATGTTTATAAACACCAATTAAGTATAAATCTTATCCAAATAATTCCAAATATATAGTTCAAAGTATTCCAATTGTTACATTCATCATACATCCATATAGTTTTAAATTACTTAATTAATATCACAATTTCATCTTTTCTCTAATATTCATTTCATATACCACATATTCTTCTTCCATTTCTTTCTCCCTTCCTTTTTGAATTTTTTTCTTTTTCTTTCCCCTTCTTTTCTTTTGTGCTTTAAAGTCCTGAGCTCTCTTTTCCCTTTTTCTTATCTTTCCACTATTAATCCCAGTGTAATCATTTTGTATTTTAAAATCATAAACTCTTCTATTCTGCCCTGCATTTCTCGTTATTTTCCATCGCTTTTCTTATTTTCCCACTGATAATCGTGCAATCATTTAAGTTTTTTTATATTCTTTCTATAACACCCTCTTTTTCTTTGCTTCTTTCTCCCTTTTCTATTTCTTCCATTGTTAATTCCAATGTAATCTTTAAAATTGTCTTTTTTATTATTACTACCCACATAATCATTTAATTTTCCGTAATCAATCTCTTTGTCTTTATCTTCTTCTTTATTGACAGTCTCTCTTTCTTGCTTCTCATTGTTTGTTTCCTTGTCAGCTTGAATGTATTCTAAATTAATTTTTTGATCATCAAGTTTCGGTTTGCCATGCAACATTGTGGTCATTTCCCTTATTTCCATTTTCAATGATAAATACATCGTTTTCATCATTTCCTTAACTTCCTGCACCATTTTGTTCTTTCTAGGTTGATAATATTCCAATTTCAAATTGCGTTGTAGTCCTCCTTTTTTAATCATCAAAGTTAAAGCGCTTATAGACAAACAAATCCTCCTTAAAAATTCACAGCTGTTATCCCTTTCAAAGTTCAAGGTTTGTTTTTTTCCCAAAAAAACAAGGATTCAATGTTGTAGTGATCTTTTTTCTCCTGAAGATGGCTCTCTACAATCCACAATTGTAATTAGCAGTCTAAGAAACTATCCATTTTGTTTGCAATCCACTTTAACAGTCTTATTTATTTTTTCCTCTTCTTCTTTTTCACTTTTATATGCACCAAATCAACTTAAAGATCAGTCCAAATTTACAAAGTCCAAATTCCAACTTTACATTCCAATTCAATTTCAATTTAAAATCTTTAACCGGTCCTTTCTATTGCAGGCTGTTCTTCATTCTTTAATCTTCCTTTAAAATTCACTAATTAGAGATAGATCTTTTCAGGTTCTTAATTCTTTTAATTTTTTAAAGTTCTCCAAATATTTAAATCCAATAATCAATTTTCTAATCCAGTTTTATCACTTTATAGCTTCAGCTTTAATCTTCTTCTTCTGTCCTTTCGCCATACCTATTAGGCACTGTTATACCGCTAGGACATTTATAGTTATTTTGAAAGTACTCCTCTTTTTTTTTTCCTCTTCCGCCTATGAGTTGGTTGTCACTCACCTGGCATCAATGTTCCGCTCGGTTCTCCATTCCTGCACAGTGCTTGGTCCAGTTGCCCCAGTTTACTGGCGGTTGCAATGGCCGCCGCCCCCTGCTGCAGAGTGAGGGAGAGTTTCCTCTGACCTCCAAGGAACTTGCCTGTTCTGCTTGGTCTTCTGAGGTGCCTCTCCTTCTTCCCTGTCCCTACAGGACAGATCCAGTTTGAAGACCCCTCTGCAGTAGTTCGTCAGCCCAAGATTTTGCAAGGCTCATTAAAGCCCGCTAATCCCTGTCTCGTCATGACACTTCCGGTTGAATCCCATTTGCATCCTTTTAGAGGGTTGTTGAAGCACTAGGAGGCTTATCTGTGTCCTCAGGGTCACCTGACTAGTGCTAATGGTTCCTGTAGTCTGCAAATTATTTTCTCTGGAAATCCATTCCTACTCCTACACCGTTCAAAGGGGGTTCATCCCAAACTGTTTAGCTCTTCAGCTCAGAATTGAAGAAACCTCTTGGATGAGAAGTGAAATGTCTTCAAAGACAAACAAGAAAGTCCAGTTGCCTCCTGAAAAAGCACCTTTGGAATAACCATGACCTGGATGACTGAGGATCTCTACAGACTTTTAACCCCTTATGACAGAAAGAGTTCAGAGAATAAAGATCCTGCAGAGCTGGCAAAGGGGACTTTCTCCCCTGTCCTGGTGTAAAGACCTACTCTAGTTTAGGAGTCTCCAACCCCTAGTCCATGGAGTAGCATGGGGCCTCGGCATGCCAGAAATCAGGTGGTGCAAATAAGTGAAGCCCCATCCATGAGATACAGGCAGCATGCAAAACCACACCCATTCCTGTCCATGGAAAAACCTTTCTCCCCAGAACCAGTCGCTGGTGCCCAAAAGGAGGGGGGGTGCCCTAGTTAGTTGGGGCTATAAAACATTCAAAGCACCAGGTAGAAAGTAGATCTCTAGAAAAGAAATGTTTCTGTTGCACTTTCCTAAGGGACATTGTCAAAACCACAGGAAAAAGAAAGATCTGCCAGTTGAACCATCTACCTTCTGCATTTCTTCTAAGTAGGCATCAGTGAAATCACGAGGTTCTCCAGGAGTCAAGGTCATCTTGTGTTCTTCCACCTCTTTTTGAATAAAGACATCTATTTTCTTTGCAGTTGTTAATATTGTCTGGTGGGGCAGGGGAAGATTTCTTACCAAGGGCACCTCATTGTAAAGCTGCCAGCAAACAGAAGAAAAACCAACACGGTTGAATTGGATTGTGGTAAAGGCTTCTTTATAGGGATGCAGTAGCTCAGTGGCTAAAATGCTGAGCTTGTTGATCAAAACGTCGGCAGTTCAGCAGTTTGAATCCCTAGTGCCGCGTAACGGGATGAGCTCCCGTGACTTGTCCCAGCTTCTGCCAACCTAGCAGTTCGAAAGCAGGTAAAAAATGCAAGTAGAAAAATAGGGGCCACCTTTGGTGGGAAGGGAACAGCGTTCCGTGCGCCTTTGGCGTTGAGTCATGCCAGCCACATGACCACGGAGACGTCTTCTGACAGTGCTGGCTCTTCGGCTTTGAAACGGAGATGAGCATCGCCTCCTAGAGTCGGGAATGACTAGCACATATGTGTGAGAGGAACCTTTACCTTTAGCTTAAAGGCTTCTTTGCAGGATGTATTGAGCAGGACAAATAATCCCTGCTGTTATCTCTCATTCCCAAACTGATTGGGAATCAAATGTCCCAACAAAGTTAAATTTCAGTATAGAAACTGGCCCTCATTAAATTGGGATAATTGCAGGTTTCGACCAAATCACTCACACAGTAGTTTGTCACCCATTTGTCCTTGCTCTCAGGTGAAGATGTTTCGCTTCTCTAACAGATTAACAGAGTTGGGAGGGACCTTATAGGTCATGTAATCCAACCCCCCTGCCCAAACAGGAGATCCTACACCATTTCTGACAGATGGTGAGATGCTGTTCTAAATTCAGGAAACCCACAGGGTTTCCAGAATGTGTGAACTATGGAACTTTTAAATGACCACTTGTGCATGAATTTGAATCAGGATAGCTTGTAATATCTCTTATTCTCAATTTGATCGGGAATCAAATGGCCCAATAAGGATACATCTCAGTACCAAAACTAGACTTAATTAAATTGGGATAACTGCAAGTTTGGACCAAATTGCTTCACACAGCAGTTCCACTCACTTGTCCTTACGCTCTGGTGAGATACTGCTCTAATTGCAATTGAAAACCAAAACATTCCAGAATGAGTGAGATATGGAAATATAAATTGCAATTAGTTGTGGACAGTGGTGGGTTCCTCCTGGTTCTGCCTGGTTCCGCTGAGCCAGTAGCAGTGATGATATGACATCGCCGAACTGGTTCTGCCTCCCTGCCTACCCTCTGCGTTATTCTTACCTTTTATTTGGCCCCACCCCCAATCTATTGCTGCCTCCTGAGTCCCAGCTGATCGGCTAGAAGGAAAAAAACTGTTTAAACTCTTGCTGCGGGGATTCAAAGGGCCGCCCTACAGCTGATCACTGTTAAAAGGCAGTGTGGTGGTAGACCGGTGCCTCCAAAAACAAATGAGTAGACCGGTGCCTGAAAAAATAAATGGGTAGACCACTGCCTCCAAAAATGAATAAGTAGACGGGTGCCTCCAAAAACAAATGAGTAGACCGGAACGCTCCAAGAACTAATGGGTAGACCGGTACAGCTCTGCAAGCAGTTAAAAGCCTGGTAGACCAGTACCTCTGCTAAATCCTAAAGAATTGTCACATGACCATCAAGCCACGCCCACAAAATAAGCCACACCCACAGAACCAGTAGTAAAAAGAATTTAGAACCCACCCCTGGTTGTGGATTAATTACAAACAATCTTCAGAACTTTTGTTAAGCATACCAAGGCCCAAGGTCCCGCCGTCATTTTGGAACCTTGATGTATCTCATCCAGGAGAGTCCTGAAGAAGCGGTTGTCATATTCGAAACGTTTCCCAAATATGATGGCACAAATTACATTGGCGGCTGCGGTGTCCAGAAACTCATAAGGATCAAAAGGAACGCCTGTGAAACAAAATGAAAGGAAATCAATCTCTATAGAGATTTATTCTTCCTTCGTGTTTATTTAGGAGAGTCATAAGACGCAATCCTCTAAGCAATTTTACTCGTTGCAGAGGTATCAGCAGAAGAATACCAAGAGCCTTGGTAGTACAGGGGTTTAAGGCACCTTGTTATTAAGTTGGTTATTAAGACCAGCTGCCTGCAATTACTGCAGGGTTCGAATCTCGCCAAGGCTCAAGGTTGACTCAGCCTTCCATCCTTTCTAAGGTAGGTGAAATGAGGACCCAGTTTGTGGGGGCAATAACCTGACTTTGTATAAATATACAAAAGGATGAAGGCTATTGTTGAGCACATTGTAAGCCACCCTGAGTCTTCGGAGAAGGGCGGCATATAAATCAAATAAAAAAAAAATACAAAATGCAGGTAGTCCTCAAGGTACGGCCACAACTGAGCCCCAAATTTATGTTGCTAAATGAGAAATTTGGGTCTTTCTTTTTAAATCCTTCCCCATTTTACAATTTTTCTTGCCACGTTTGTTACGTGAATCTGTCTTCTTCGGTGACTTTGCTTGTTAAAGATTGCAAAACAATTACATGACCCTGGGAAGCTGCATCCGTCATAAATATGAGTCAGTTGTCAAGCATCCGAGCGTAAATCACGTGACCATTGGAATGCTGGAGTCGTCGTAAGTGAGAAAAATGGACATAAGTCACTTTTTGTCATAAGTCCACTATAGATTCCAGCTCTTGGATCAGCTCACAAGGAACTTTCATGCAAAGGAGTCATGAAGGTCAAATAATATCTGCTATTTTCTATCTTTTTCTAACGAATAAATCTTGCTAAAATCTAAACATTCCGAGAGATGTCTGCTCGAGATGACACAGTCTTTCAGGATAATGTTGATAAACACCCACCTTTATCTCCCTTGAAACGCTGCCAGAGACCTAATTGTCCATTAATTTTGCAAGGCCAAATGGAGCACAGAGTCAAACGGACTTCTTAGATCGTGAATTGACTATAGGAACTAATTGCTTCCTGCAAAGGCTCATGTCCATTTGTTCCTCTTTTATGTTTTATGGGAGGGGCCAATCATCTCCAAGCCTTACTCCCAACTCACCCTTTTTTTCATAATTGTTCTTGCCTTCTGGCAGCTCTGCACATGCACACACTGGGAACAGGCTCCCCCTGTTCCTCTGCCTTGCTGACGTCAGATTCTGGAGGCTCCAGAGGCAGCACATAACTACCAGATGGCCCTGGCCCTCTCTCTGCCTCCAACGCAGAGCCCTCGTCTGAGCCATTCCCAGACTCCAGGACTGGCCCACATTCCTCCCCAACCTGCACACTGTCCGAATCTGCTGTCAGCTCTGCTGGCTGCTGGTGGGCCACAACATTATGCTTCCTAGGCTAGTCATTTTATGTAGATTAATCTTCTCCCCAAATTCCTATCAACAATTAAAAGCATTCTCAGAATTCTAATTTTCAGGTTGCCACCAAGAATGTTGTAACACTCCTGCTCTACAAACATTACAAACACAGAGGTAAAATGAACAATGTATCTTATTTTGGTCAATGGGACATGGAATTTTATCCAACCAGAATCCTAAGATCCTCCTACTCTGCTGTAATACACACACTTAATGGTTATCCTTGAGGTCAACTCAGTTGGGTTCCATGGGGAACAACAACCACACTGGAATGACAACTTCCCAACCATCCCATCCTGTCCCAGGAGAGCTTACTCATGTTATCAGTGAATGCTTGAATCAAATAAGCTGTTTCCTCCAGGTTCTTTTCTTCCACTGATTTTTTGCTCAATCTAAAGTTTCTGAAAAGCATCCGTGAAAACTTCCTCTGCCCCTTCCATACTTCACCATATCTTAATGTCAGCAAACCTGGGGGGGAAAACCAATACTCATTCATGTTATTTATTTACTTATTTATTTATTTTTAAAGCAAAAGTATATTTTCAAATATGACAAACATCAGTAAATGAACAAAGCATTACTAAAATTATACTATCAATGCTAAACTAATGAACAGTTCTCATGGCAAGAAAAATACATCGAGTTGTTTTTCTGGTCCATGAACAAATTACAATTTTTCATGTAACAATTAGGAAGAGCATTCTAACGCTTCAAGAGATTCTTCTTTCTTTCTTTCATGAGAAGATCACGAGAAGTGTTAGTAACCATTTATAATGCCTTGGTAAGACCACACTCGGAATAATGCATCTAGTTTAGGTCACCACAATATAAAATAGATGTGGAGACTTTAGAAAGAGTGCAGAGATGATCAGCAGAGATGATTAGAGGGCTGGAGGTTAAAACATATAAAAAAATGGATGCAGGAATGGGGCATATCTACTTTAGTGAAAAGAAAGACTAGGAATGACATGATAGCAGCCTTCCACAAAGAAGAGGATGGTCAACCTATTCTCCAAAGCACCTGATGGTAGAACAAGAAGCAGTGGGTGAAAATCATTAAAGGGAGATGCTATCTGGAACTAAGGAACTAATTAAGCAGTAGAATGACCTGCCCCCAGATAGTGTGAAAGCTCCAACATTGGAGGTTTTTAAGAAGAGATTGGACAACCATTTGTCTGAAATGGTATAGGATTTCCTGCTTGAGCAGGGAAGGACTAGAAGACCTCCAAGGTCCTTTCATACAAGGTCCTTGTTATTCTGTTTTGCTGGAAACCTTTGGTCAGCGCTCCAGAATGCAGAATAAAAGGGATATTGGTAACTGGATAACAGATATCTGTTGTGACCCAGGCCCAAGTAAGAAGTAGGAAAATCAGTCCATGAAAAAACAAACTTTATTTGAACAGCTGAGAATTACTTCGTTCCCAGCGTCGTTCAACCAAATTAAAGCAAATTCCTCCCAACACAAATTCCTCAGTCCTATCTCAAACCTTGGTCCAATTAGGCAAACTGCCAAAGGCCTTTCTTGGCAAATGTTCAGAAGTCCCAGATACAAAAATAAATACAAGACGTAGATGAAGAAGAAGACAAAGCTACCAACGTTGTTTTCCGGCAAAGCCCAAACGCCGTTGCTGGTCAGTTTTAAGCCTTATGGGAGGGGCCAATCATCTCTTGGCCCTACTCCTGAGTCGTCCTCTTTGCTTAAGCTGCTCTTGCCTTCTGGCAGCTCTTCTCATGCGTGCATTAGGAACAGGCTCCTCCTGTTCCTCTGCCTCACTCCTATCAGTCTCTGGAGGCTCTGGAGTCCGCACCTCACACCCTGATGGCCCTGGCCCCATCTCTGCCTCAGACACAGAGCCCTCATCCGGGCCTTCTCCAGCCTCCAGGACTGGCCCATGTTCTTCTTCAGCCTCCTCACTGTCCAACTCTGCTGCCAACTCTGCAGGCTGCTGGCGGACCACAACAATATCCTGCTACCATTGGTAGTTGGTAATAGGATAACTTGAATTCTTATCAAGAGCAAACAGGCATTTGTAAATAAAATAAAATAGGTGGGGAAAAAAAGAATTGGAAATTATACTCAGTTACCTTTTTTGTTAGCAATGGCATCCGTTATAGGAAATACTGTCCTTCCAGCAAATTCTGTGCCTTGTATCACGAGAGCCACCTTTGCTGCAGTAAATCCATGAATGAAGACTGCAGGTGTTCTTCCAAAGTAGAAACTGAAGACAGGACCATATTTTTTTGCTAGCTGAAACAAAGTAATTTGGAATATTAGCATACAGAGGCATCAGGAAATTACTTGGGATTAAACACAATGGAGTCCAAAATTTATGTTGCTAAGCAAGACACTTGTTAGGTGGGTTTCCAGTCCCCGGTGACTTTGCTTGTCATATGACCACAGGACATTGGCTCTCATAATTATGAGGCATTTGTTGACTGTCCAACGGCGGGTATGTGACCACAGGGAAACTGTGGTACTGCAACCTCAAGGAATGTCATTTTATTTATTTATTTTGTCGAGTACGTATTAGATAATTAAGTATAGTTAAGTATAACTAAAGCATGAATTGAATACATAAAATGAATACAATTAAAGGGAACATTAGGACAGGGATGGTAGGCACACTGGTGCTCTTATGCACACCCCTTACAGACCTCTTGGGAAAGGGGTGAGGTCAATAGTAGACAGTCTAAGGTTAAAATTTTGGGGGGTTTGGGATGAAACCACAGAGTCAGATAGTGCATTCCAGGCATTGACCACTCTGTTGCTGAAGTCATATTTTCTGCAATTGAGTTTGGAGCGGTTAATTTTTAAGTTTGCATCTATTGTGTGCTTGTGTATTGTTGTGGTTGAAGCTGAAGTAGTCATTGACAGGTAGGACATTGTAGCAGATGATTTCATGTCAAAGATCCCTTCATTTAGGATTGACATAACTTTGAATGGACATTGAACAAAATTCTCAATTCTTTATTGGCCAAGTGTGATTGGACGCACAAGGAATTTGTCTCTGGTGCATAAGCTCTCAGTGTACTTACAAACAACAAAGTGATAGGTCATATATCATAGATCCTAGTTGCAATCCTCAATCGTAGGATACAACAAGTGATAATCATAGATACCAATAGGAGAAGGTAGTAGGAAATATGAGAAGATGAGAAAAAAAATAGCAATACAGCCTAGTACATGAGTAAATATCCTAAGACATAAAACAATACTGGGAGAATTAAGCATTTGTCAGGTGTTCAACAGAGTGAAGGCATGAGGGGGGAAAACTGTCCCTGTGTCCAGATGTTTTGGCATGCAATGCCCTATAGCGCGATCCTGAAGGGAGAAGTTGAAACAGTTTATGTCCAGGATGTGAGACAGGGGTGAAATCCAGCAGGTTTTGTCAGGTTCTGGAAAATCGGTAGCGGAAATATTGAGTAGTTTGGAGAACCGGCAAATACCACCTCTGGCTGGCCCCAGAGTAGGGTGGGAATGGAGATTTTGCAAAATCCTTCCCCCAGGAGTGGGGAGGGAATGGGGATTTTGCAGCATCCTTCCCCTGGAGTGGGGAAGGAATGGAGATTTTGCAGTATCCTTCCCCTGCCACGCTCACCAAGCCATCCCCACAGAACCGGTAGTAAAAAAAATGTGGATTTCATCACTGATGTGAGGGGTCTGTAGATATTTCCTCAGCCCTCTTTCTGGTTCATGCAGGGAAAGCAGGCTTGTTGCAGTGTTTTTTCTTTCTTTCTCCCATTCTGACTATCTGTTGAAGTCTGTACCTGTCCTGTTAACCAAAGGTTGTTAACCAAGGACTACCTGAAATAGACTTGTTATTGATCTACCTTTACTTTATCTCACTGTTTCATTTCCTTATATTCTTTCAACATGAAAAACAGTATTTGGGGAGGAGGGGGTGGGGGGGGTAGGAACAAATAGAGCTGATCGACATGGTGGGTAATCACCTGAACCATACATTATTGATTGATGCAGACAAACAGAAGCCTTCTTTAACCTTCTAGAGCACCAAATTTCTCTAGCAGGTTTTGGAAAGCCAGTGTTTAACTTGAAAACTTCAAAGGCAAACTTAATTCCCAGCTGATGAATCTTTCAGAAGTTTGATTCAATTAGGAATGAGGAATCCTCCACCCTCAAATGACAGGGATTGTTCACATGTCTCCAAGATTCGAAATGTTTTTCTCTAAATCCTGAGCCAAGCAGACATCGGATCTCACGTAGCAAAGTTAAACGACCACACCTGTCTCTTTTTCAGTTGTTTCCTCAGCAGTAAAAAAATGTTGACGGATTCACTTTGTCCAGTTTAACATGAGAATGGATAAAAAGCATTACCTGATCCAGCTCCTTCAGAGGGAACCTCGTACTGAAATAAAGCAGATTCCCAAGTAGTGGCAGCCTCCATGGTCCAGGGGGGAAACCTTTGGGACGTTGGCTCTTCCAGACATAGAGAAATAGGAGAGAAAGAACAATCAGCCAGCCAAAAACAGCCATGTTGATAAGAAGAAATGCCTCGTTCTGTGTTGCTCTCCTGAGCCAAAGATTAGCTCTCTAAAGCTAAGATGAGGGTACACGGTGTTCTGAAGCCAGATGTCGTAGTTTGGCAAGCAGAACATTAGCATTAAGTAATTAATTTAATTTAATTTAATTAATTTAATTTATATGCTGCCCCTCTCCGAAGACTCAGGGTTGCCTCAGGAGCCTCAGGAAAAATACAGCATTATGCATTTGTCTAAAACCACAGAAAACATTTCATCTGTGAATCTGGAGAAGATGGCCCCACAATTAAGTAAATGAAAAGCAATACTTGTCAGGCCTGGGAGCCATCTTTTTCTTTTTCTTTTTTTTTAATTTTAAAAACAAACTTTATTAAATTTAAAAATATTTTTAAAAATATATACAACCAAGATACGCACGATATCAGACTTTGGGACTTTTCGTCAGGCCCTGAAAACTCATTTATTTCATCTAGCCAGGCTGGCTTGATCCCATCCTTTTGGTTTTAATTTGAAATTGGTTTTAATTGGGTTGTTTTAAATTGTGGGCAGAAATTATTTAATATTTGTTTTGTTGAGCATAATTTGTACGGACTCTGTATACTTCATCCAATTCGTTTATTATTTCATCCTTCTCTCTTTGGAGGGCATCTGCTATCATCTCCGCCATTACTAATGTTAGATCCTCCTCTCTGTCTTCAACCATGTTTTGGAAATGTAAATAAAATGCAGCTCTTTCCATCTCTAATTGCACCACGGTGTTTTCTAATTCTTTATTTAGTCCCATCATTTTTAAATCTAGAGATTCCAATTTTTCTTCAGTCAGTTCTGTTTTAAGAGGTCACAAGAGGCCAGGTGAGATGAAGTGTCCCTCTATGTGAGTGATGTTGAGTTGGCCATGCCCACCCAGTCATATGATCACCCAGCCACACCTACCCAGTTGGTCATTAGGATAGAGAACCGGTTGTTAAATTATTTGAATCCCACCACTGTTTACAGCTCTCTCTAAGCCATTTACAGAGTTAGCCTATTGCCCCAACAATCTGGGTCCTCATTTTACCCACCTTGGAAGGCTGAGTCAACCTTGAGCCAGTGAGACCCAAACTGCCAAAGTGTTGGCAGCAGGTGATCAGCAGACGTAGCCTGCAATACTGCATTCTAACCACTGCACCACTGCTGCTCTATTACCTTGAGGTAAGATGGGTGATCTATACATTTTATAAATAAATAAATGTTACAATCACATGGAATCCTTTCCCTGGACCGCTTAAATGCTGGATTTTCTCAATTTAATGCAGTTCTTTACAGCCTGCTCCTAAACTACCTGTCAGTGTTCCAGAGAAATCCCAACTCCAAGTAAAAACTCTAACGCAAGCATTGTTCAAAGTTCTATTTACCAGAATAGGTAAACTGGCACATCTGGGAAAATCCAAATCTGAGAGGTCCAGGTTTTCCCTCAGTAAATCAAAACCCCCCAAACCATTCCCTCAATCCTCAGTCAATCACATGCTTCAATCACCATCCATGCACTCTGACCACTCCTTCTCCAGATGCAGGATCGCCCTGACCTTGACCGACAGGAAGAATGCTATTATGTCTAAAGACAACCCCTCTACTAAATCGCCCCTCCTACTTTCCCACACATGAGAAGGTGGCAGCATGGAAGCTTCCAGCCTAATATGGCTTCCAAAGCTGACACTACCATTAGGAAGCTGTCCTCAGTTGAAGTCAAGCTTATACCCATAGCCCCCCTTTTCTTCATGCAGAAGGCAATTCTAGGCAATCTATATGTAGAACAATAATGAGGAGTCCTTGGTTATCTTCTTTCAGACATTTCATTATTCAACTAGTTAACATCATCAGTGCTAGAGAGGAGGAAGAGGAGGAGGAGGAGGAGGAGGAGGAGGAGGAGGAGGAGGAGGAGGACTGTGGGGTCCTTGGTGCTCTCTGAGCTTGGTTGTTTTCTTGCAGACGTTTAATTACCCAAGTAAGTAACATCATCAGTGCTAGCCTAGCACCACCTAGCACTAATTATGTTATCTAATTGACTAATGAAACATGCAAGAAAACAACCAAGCTCAGAGAACACCAACGACCCTTCATTTCAACCCTGAGCTACAAATATTCTCCTTTACTGATAGAACTGGGCCTGGTTAGTCTAGTGAAGAGAAGGACCAGGGGAGACATGATAGCCGTCTTCCAATATTTGAGGGGCTGCCACAGAGAGGAGTGGGTCAAGCTATTTTCCAAAGCACCTGAAGGCCAGGCAAGGAATAATGGATAGAAACTGAACAAAGAGAGATTCAACCTGGAAATAAGGAGAAATTTTCTGACAGAACAATCAGCCAATGGAACAGAAGCTGCCTTCGGAAGTTGTGGGAGTTTCATCACTGGATGTTTTCATGAAGAGACTGGACTGCCATTGTCAAAAATGGTGTAGGATCTGCTTGGGCAGGGAGGGGTTGGACTAGATGACCTACAAGGTCCCTTCCAACTCTGTTAATCTGTAAACAACTATGATGCTGATCAACTATAATGATGTTCTTGCAGAAAGGGGAGAGTTATGAGATGACTGGTGAATCAGGATGAATTTTAGGAGTCGAAAACATGTCATTTCATGCCAGGGACAGGATTACTGAAACACCTTTGAAAGGATTGAGAAGATCATACAAGAAGATGGAGGAGATCATGGAAAGGGACACACCTGTTCACTGCAGATGAGCTTAAGGGCATCAACTGAACATTTTGCTAGGGTGAAAGAACTCCACCCGAGCATAATTAATACCCTTGTTTTATTATAATGAGAGCTTTAAACCTTGCTATCCACACAGGTAAGTTTAAGTAATATTACTTAAATCTTCGGAGAAGTAATATTATTTCTCCGTAAGATTGTAAATGCTTTTCTCTCAATCTTGCACCAAGCAAAAAATTATGCATTGTGTAGAAAAGTTAACAAACACACCAATCCCATTTCAGTTCTTTCTGCAGCACCAAAAAAATTGGCAGGTTCACCTTCTGGAATTTCATGCAAGAGGGGGGAAGGAGCCATACCTGATCTAAGTCACTCAGAGGATTCTGATATGCAATTCTAGTAGATTCCCAAGCACAGGTAGCCTCCATGATCCAGGAAAGAAAACTTTGGGTTGGTGGCTGTTTTGAAAATAGAGAAATATGAGGGAAAAAATAATCAGTCAGCCCCAAACAGCCATTTTGTTTAGCTAGAAAATCTCACTCGGTGTTTCTTTGCTGTTGTGATTTAGGCAATTTAGCCAAAGATTAAATCTTTAAAGGATGACGGGTACCTGGTGTTCAGACGCCAGATTTCATTAGCTTCAGTTTGGCAAGTAGAAGATCAGGATGCTCAGGGAAAAAACAAGTGCACTAAGTCCTCAATCTATAATTAAATTAGGGAATCAAGCTATTTTCCAAAGCACCTGAAGGCCAGAAAAGAAGCAATGGATAGAAACTGAACAAGGAGATATTCAACCTGGAAATAAGGAGGAATTTTCTGGCAGTGAGAACAATCAACCCAAGGAACAGAAGTTGCCTTCGGAAATTGTGGGACTTTCATCAACTGGAGGCTTTCAAGAAGAGATTGGACTGCCATTTGTCAGAAATGGTGTAGGGTCTCCTGTTTGGGTGGGGAGGTTGGACTAGATGACCTATAAGGTCCCTTCCAACTCTGTTAATCTGTTAAATCTGTTAAAGTTAAAGGAAAAAGACTGTCTTTCTGCTGCCCGGAAGTACAATGGATGCTTCAAAATGATCTCTTTTGGAGCCAGAGAGGTAAAGGAGGGAAATTTTATGCCAGCATTCAAAATGTAGGAGCTGGTCTACCACAGGATAGGGCAGAGGTCAGCAACCTGTGGCTCAGGAGTCACATGCGGCTCTTTGGGTCCTCTGCTATGGCTCCCTGTCAGGTGATCCCACCACTGGCTGGCCCCGCCCCTCGCCCTCCCCTCCCAGTCACTCCTCACCTGGCCTGAGAAGGTAAGGGCGACAGCAGGGGATGGAGAAGTGGCCAGGGCAGAGCGAGAGAGATACAGAGAGAGGGGGAGAGAGTGAGACATAAAGAGATACAGAGAGAGAGGGAGAGAGAGGGGGAGGGAGGGGAGAGAGAGAAATGTCAAAAGGGTTTTATGGTTTTATGGTGTTTTTTAACAATTGGTTCTCTGCCCTAATGACCGGCTTGGTAAGCATGGCTGGGGGTGGGTGGGTCATGTGACTGGTGGAAGTTAGTGACATCGAGTTGGCCACGCCCACCCAGGTTTTGTGGCTCCCGGTGTTCCCTTTTCTGTGGGAAACGGGTCCAATGGCTCTTTGAGTGCTTAAGTTGCAGACCCCCTGGGATAGGGAATAATATGTTGGGGCCTCAGCAGCAGCCTTCATTTCTCCAGATATACTTTGTTGGTGATGATGGCAATGAGAGTCTGTCAAGACCATGGGGATGCTACAATGGTCGTAAGTGTGAAAATGGTCATAAGTAGCGAAGTATGGGTATCCAGCTACTTACAGGTATAATTTATTTTTCCCTTCATTTGTCAAAGCCAGGAAATCAGACCCCAGGCTCTATTTGGGCAGTCTGACACATTGTATATTTGGATAGTTTGTTTTTCTACCCCACAGTCCCAATTCAGTGATGGTATTTTGCCCCATGTATAGAGAGCATCTGTGCATAGCAATAGCACTTAGACTTATATATTGCTTTATAGTGCTTTCCAGCCCTCTCTAAGCACTTTTACAGAGTCAGCCTCTTGCCCTGAACAATCTAGGGTCCTAGATTGAGGGCAAAAGAAGAAGGGAACAGCAGAGAACGAGGTGGCTGGATGGAGTCACTGAAGCAGTAGGTGTGAGCTTAAATGGACTCCAGGGGATGGTAGAGGACAGGAAGGCCTGGAAGAATGTTGTCCATGGGGTCATGATGCGTTGGACACAACTTCACGACTAACAACAACAAATTCTTGGTGGAGGGCATTTTCCATCTTTCTTTTGAGGCGGTATAGGACTCAAAACAGGCAACCCATATGTGGGAGTAGTTTGAATCAAATTATGTGAGAAGAAGCATTTGGCAGACAAGTTGTACACATTCTCTTCAGTAACCTCGAAGGAGAGCAGAGACTTGGAAAATAAAATTCATCATACAAAGTAAGATTGTTCCTCCCCCACTGGATGATTTTCGCATAAGACAGCACTTTATTTATGCTTCAAAAAATGATCTTGTGATGAATTTGAAGTAGCTGTTGGAGAGAATGAGATCATCTTGAATCAGTTGTTTTGTAGGTCCTCTATGTCTATCACTAAGTGTTGTATCTCATGACTATGATGAATGTATTTTTATGATGACTATGATCATGATTGATCACGTTTAACTTTTATGTAA
This sequence comes from Arizona elegans, assembly GCA_022577455.1. Lineage (NCBI taxonomy): Eukaryota > Metazoa > Chordata > Lepidosauria > Squamata > Colubridae > Arizona > Arizona elegans. The sequence goes on from JAKOOJ010000014.1 coordinate 16,769,636, forward strand.
ACTGAGAGTTTATGCACCGAAGAGAAATTCCTTGTGTGTGTCCAATCACACTTGGGCAATGAAGAATGAAGAATTCTATACACAGGGCTGGCGACATTTCAGCAACACCTTGAAGCGAGATGGGGATTGTGTAACTGCAAAGTGTGGTGTAAAATCTGGAGTTTGGGATTTATCTGGCCATGATAATTGGAAATTTCTGAGAATGCTGGTGAAGAAGAAGAAAAGCTCCATCCGGGCCAGGTTTTCCCCTAAGCAGACTCTCGGTCCTGAAAAGGCAAAGAGGAAAGAGGAGCCATTCAGACAGTTGAAGGCTGACAAATTATTCCAACCACTGGAGCCATCTTGGCCCTTCCCAAAATGATCCTAAATTTCACTAAATTGCCAAAGTTGGTAAGGGTTGGTTTTTGTTTTTGTTTTTTGCCATGCTTTATTCTTTAAAAGACTCATCTTCTCAAATCAATCTTCACTTCTTTCCTCTCTCGCTTCAATTCCTCTTTTCGTCACTGATTCTGACCTTAGAGATCAGATACTTACCTGTCTCATTCTTTCTCCATCACAGAAAGAGAAAGAGAGAGACAGAGAGACAGAGAGACTGAGACAGAGATGGAGATTGAAACTGAGAAATTCACCTGCTGAAAATGCCAAAAAGGCTTCCGGCTTCACAAACTCTCCCTCTTCATTCAGGAAGTTGGAGGGATTGAACTCATTGGGAAACTTCCACTGGGATTCATCACGATGGGCAGACTGGATGTTGACGAAAACCATGGTGTCCTGCAGAAGCCAAGAGAGGTATGTCACATTGAGGAAAGCCCTCGTTGTCAGACATGGCTCTGAATGAGCTTCCAGGTAGACCCATTGAGATGTGGTTGGAGAATGGCAGATGCAGGTGAAAAAGTACAAGGGGGACTGACGGAATCAAGCAGAGTGGAACTCAGAAGTAGGAAAACATATTTCTATTCCCAAGTATACCATTCCTAAATGAGAATGCCTGAGATTTAAGAAACATCTTTATTACAAGGTCTTCAGAAAACCTTGAAATTGTGTCATCTTGCAAAGCACCCCACAGAAAAAAGGGTCAATAGGTCTATACTACTTTAATAAAGGGGAGTTCAAAAGTGTCAGAGTATATTCATCAACTGGAATAGGACATGGTAACAAGGTCAGCCAATGTATAGGCATAGCAATTAAGTCAGCCAATGAGGGCTGTTTGGGAGCTGAGACAGACTGGAGCCAGGGCATGTCTTAGTCTGCAGCTTCTGAGTCTGTGCAGAGAAACTGAAACTAGTGTGCTCTGCTGAAATGAAACTAACTGTTCTTTCCTGTCTTGTGTTGTAACTGCTACTTTGGAAGAATCTTCTATATTGGTATTGTACATTTTATTTTCATGTATTATTATGTATATAAAGAAGTTAATGAATCCTGCTGTATCAGTCTGCCTGTGTGTTCTTTCTGGATTTAATTTCTGCAAGAAACTCTGATAAAAAGAAAGAGATCTCAATTCTTGCTTTCTCTTGCTCTTACACAGAGACAGGTCAGGAAGACACAGATGGACACCTGCAAATTCACCCACACTTTACTTTATGGGAAACAATTACAGGTTTCTGGGAGGGTTTTTTTTCTTTTTACCTTGGGAATTTTATATCCAAAAAGCTGCACATCTTTAATGGGTGCATGAGGTAGTCCAAGAGGAATAACATTTGAAACACGCTGGATTTCATGAATGACGGCATTTGTGTAGGGCAATTTTCCTCTGTCTTCGTACTTCAGACTTGCTTTGTTTCCCAGAACTGTGTCTATTTCTTTCCAGCATTTCTCTGTGGAACAAATAGGTCGAGTACTCTCTGAAAAACATTTACTGGCTCTGTGTAGACATATCTGATATACTTCCCAACCAGGTGCCCACCAGATGCAATGAGAGTGCCATTACAAAATTTCCAGCCTTGAACCTGACCTTTCAAGATCCTTCTTCATTTTATATAATGAGTGAAATGTTACTATTACAGGCAAAGAACCCCGTTGTCAACTTGCAAAGCATCCCTGGCCTGCTCTCGAGTTGCCATAGGCAGGAGGGGGAAAAACTGACAGAGCAGCACGGCAGCCACAACCAGAAGCACATTCCATGCATACCTTTCTCAAGGCTGTATCCCAGGTTACTGGCAACAGCCGGAGGGGCATGATCTCTACATCCTGCGAAAGTGCTCCATTGGAGAATGTGATTTATGATGCATCCTGGGAGGAGGAGGGGGGAAACAAAGTCATAATTGGGCCATAAATTATGTAGGGCAGCGCTGGCTTCCTTTGGGTACCTGCTGACATGTTGCTCCTAATAATAACTGGATTTCATTTGAAGCTTGGCTCAAGACTCATGGTTTAATTAGGGCATCCGTCAGAACCCTGACACCCGTTTCATAATTCTTTACCTTGGATCTCTGGAAAGGCCACCAAATAGAGAAATCCCCACTGCAGTGTTGCTGACGTGGTCTCTGTTCCAGCCACAAGTTGGTCAGACAGTAAGATTTCCAGTTGTCCTTCTTCAAAGCTTGAACCATTCTTCTCTGGCTTTTGTTAGTTAAAACCAAGAATGTTGTTAAAACAAAATCGAGAAAGGTTCTTCTTCTCCAACTCACATGTACTTTTTAACAGCGTTGACATGATCAATTTTAAAAAAGAGGAATTCATTCTGAGTAACATGACTAAAAAAGGAAAAGGAAACAGGGACGGGAGGACTTATGACAACCCATCACGATAAAAAGAGTTCAGGGAGAAAAGGAAGGCCCCACAGAGCAGAGTCCCCCAATGTTTCCAGCTTTGTGGACTGGTCGGGAAGGGGGGGGAGGGGATGGTTCGTGCAAGCAGCCAGCTAACACGCATGTGTGCACAGCTCCATTTGCATGTGTGGCTGCCGCTCGCACAAATGAAGTGCGTGCACATGAGCTCACCCGCTGCTTGTGCAAGTTTCAACGGCCCAGTTGCAAACCCATCACGGCCCACAGGTTGGGGACACTGCCCCAGAAGGTCCTCTCCAGATCTGGCAAAGGGGCTTTTCTTCTCAGTGCTGATGGAAATTTCTATCCTATTTGGTTGTGTCTACACAACATGCAAAGCATAGGGACACTGCTACATTCACACTCTGGGTGTCCCAGGTAGAACATTTTCTTTAAGAGAAATTTAGTTTGTTGACTGTTTGTTCACCATGTCCTTCAATGTATGGGGCCTGTCTCCTGATTTTTTTTAGCTGCTCCAAAACATGCATCTATGATAATTTCATTTTGATTTTTTTTTCCCACAGGTATGTCCCAAAGGTGCTTTTTCAGGAGGCAACTGGACATTTTTGTTTTTTCTTTTGAAGACATTTCACTTGCCATCCAAGAAGCTTCTTCAGCTCTGAAAGGATAGTGGGGAATGGAAGGATTTATATTCCTGGCAGACAGCTGGTCATTTGCATCCTTTGAGAGAGTTGTTGAGGTTCATCTGTGTCAGGGGTGGGTTCTACTTACCTTTACTACCGGTTCGCAATGGGGCTGCACACATGCGCTTGCTTTGCTCACACATGCGCACATGCGCAGAAGTGTTCTGATGACATCAGGGTCAGTGGGCGGAGCCTCCCACCAGTTTTATTACCGGTTCTATAGAACCGGTGCGTACCGGGGGCATCCCACCACTGATTTCTGTCCTCAGGGTCACCTAAGTAGGGCTTCTGGTTCCTGTAGTCTGCAATTTTTTCTTTTCTTTTTTTCTTTTCTTTTTTTTTAATAATTTTTTTTTAAGATAAACAAATCTTTAAATAGATCAGTCCTCCCTTCCCTGTGACATCTCAGTGTAATCTTCTAGGCTTCTTCTCTATCTTCCATAAGTTTCTTCTATCTTCATCCAAACCATTCTAACATTTCATTACTAAATCAATATTGTAATCATCATTTATACATAATTATGGTATCAGTCATTTATATCTCTTTTCCAACCAACTATAAAAATAATTCCATGTTTTAAAATATTCTGATTCCTCCTTATCTTTAATCATCAGGGTTAATCTATTCATTTCTGCACAATCTAAAAAAAATTGTATTACTTCTTCTTCCAAAGGTATTTTCTCTGATTTCCAATTTTGAGCATACACAATTCTTGCAGCTGTTACTACATGTATGATCAAATATACATTTTCCTTACTATTTTTTTCTATACAATTATAACAGCTATACAATTTGGGATGAACCCCCTTTGAATGGTGTGTGAGTAGGAATGGATTTCCAGAAGAAAAATTGCAGCCAACAGGAACCAGGAGCATCACTCAAGTGCCCCTGACAGTGGTGGGTTCCTCCCGGTTCAGCCCAGTTCAGCCGAGCCGGTAGCGGTGACGATATGATGTCACCGAACCGGTTCTACCCTCATGCCCACAAAATACGCCATGCCCACAGAACCGGTAGTAAAAAAAATTAGAACCCACCCCTGGATTCTGAGGACACAGATAAACCTCCAAGGGCTTCAACGACCCTCTAAAAGGATGCAAATGACCAGCTGTGTGCAAGGAATATAAATCCTTCCATTCCCCATGATCCAGTCAGAGCTGAAGAAGCTTCTTGGATGAGAAGCGAAACGTCTTCAAAAGAAAAAAACAAAAAAGTCCAATTGCCTCCTGAAAAAAAGCATCTTTAGGACAACCATGACCTGGAGGACTGAGAATCTCTACAGACTTTCACAGGTATGCCTCAACATCTTTAAAAAGTCCCTGTATTGATGTTTCTCGTCTCTTCTCACTACCTGTAATGTCAGGAAAAGGGTTCCAAGATGGCAGGCAAAGAAAATCACCACAAATTCAAGCAGAAGAGTCTGAGGGAATCTACCTTCTGCATTTCTTCTAAATACGCATCAGCGAAATCTCGAGGTTCTCCTGGAATCATGGTCGCCTTGTGCTCTTCCACCTCCTTTTTAATAAAAACATCTACTTTCTTTGCAGTTGCTAGTACTGTCTGGTGAGGCAGGGGAAGACTTCTCAGCAAGGGCACCTCATTGTAAAGCTGCCAGCAAACAGAAGAAGAAAGTGTGAACGTTGACTAATTTTATTTTGATGGAGTATATATTGGCAGGAAAGAAAATCTTGGTTGTACAGGATTCCCGTAAATATCTCTTATTCTCAAATTGATGGGATGTAAAACATCCCAACAGGTTAGATTTCAGTACAGAAAGATTGACTAGTTTGATCACGATAGAGTCTTCTTTGTAGTATATGGAACAGAAAAAGAAATATCTTGTAATATCGGTATTTACCATTCACAATTGGATCGGCAATCAAGTGGCCCAATAAGAGTAAATTTCAGTATTGAAACTAGCCCTTATTAAATTGGAATAACTGCAAGTTGGGACCAAATTACTTCACCCACTACAGAGGTGGTATTCAGCCAGTTCAGACCAGTTCAGGCGAACCGGTAGTGGTGAGGTGTGAGTGGGCTGGCCCACCCGCCCGGAGGCAATCCCATCCTATATTGCTGTGTTTTTGATGTCACACGCATGTGTGGATGATACCCGCGAGCAAATTGCCATGTTTTGTGATGCTGCACGCATGCACGGATGTGTGAGCGAAGCAAGCGCGGGTACTTATGGGGGCGACATGGCGCTCCCACGTGACACCTCTTCTGCGCGAGCTGCATTGGCTTCCAGTGGTCTTCCGGGTGTGCTTCAAGGTGTTGGTTCTCATCTTCAAAGCGCTCCATGGCTTAGGGCCCGGTTATTTACGAGACCACCTTCTGCCACCGATAACCTCCCACTGGCCAATACGCTCCCACAGAGAGGGCCTCCTCAGGGTGCCGTCGGTCAGGCAATGTCGGCTGGTGACCCCCCGGGGAAGAGCCTTCTCTGTGGGGGCGCCCGCCCTCTGGAATGAGCTACCCCCAGGGATACGACTGATCCCGGACCTCCGGACCTTCCGCCGGGCCCTGAAGACTTTTTTTTATTTCAGCAAGCCGGGCTGGGTTAAAAATCTTTTAATTGGGGAATTTTATGGGTAAGGGGTTTTAAATTGGGGAAGCCAAAGATAAATTTAATTTCGTTTTATAGTATTTTAATGTTTGTATAGTGTGTTTTTTAATTTTGGCTGTTCACCGCCCTGAGTCCTTCGGGAGAGGGGGCGGTATAAAAATTAAATAAATAAATAAATAAATAAATAAATAAATAAATAAATAAATAAATAAATAAAATGTGCATGCGCACACGTGCATTTCCAGTGCTGGGTGAACTCGTAGTAACAATACAGTAAGTGAATCCCACCTCTGGCCCACTTTTCCTTACACCCTGGTGAGATACTGCTGTTAACTGCAATTGAAAACCAAAGCATTCCAGAATGAGTGAGATATGGAAATATAAATTGCAATGAGTTGTGGATTAATTTCAAACAACCTTCAGGATTCTTGTTAAGCCTACCAAACCCCAGGGTCCTGCTGTCAGTTTGGAACCTCGATGTATCTCATCCAGGAGAGTCCTGAGGAACCTGTTGTCGTATTCAAAACGTTTCCCAAAGAGTAGAGTAGAAATTATATTGATGACTGCAATGTTCACAAACTCATAAGGATCAAAAGGCATACCTGTGAAAGAGAAGAAAATGAAATTATCATAGATGCACGTTTTGGGGCAGCTGAACAAAAATTAGGAGACAGGCTCTATACCCGTGATGGCGAACCTATGGTACATGTGCCCCAGGTGGCACCCAGAGCCATTTCTGCGGGCACACAAGCAGTCGCCCTAGATCAGCTCCACTGGGCATTTGCATGCCCTCCCACCGGCCAGCTGATTTTCAGCTCTCTGCCGTGCATGCAGGAGATTAGAGAGCATGCCCATGCCACCCTGCCCCTTCCAGGAGTCTCCACATGGCCGGTTTTGGATGCCAAGTAAGTACAGGGCTTGCATGGAAGCTCTGGGAGAGCGAAAAACGGGCCTACCGGAAGTCCGAAAATGGGCCATTTCTGGCCTTTGGAGGGCCTCTGGAGGGCTGGGGGAGGCCGTTTTCGCCCTCCTGGAGGCACCAGGAAAGCTTCTGGAGGCTTGGGAGGCGAAAAACGGGCCTACCGGAAGTCCGAAAATGGGCCATTTCTGGCCTTTGGAGGGCCTCTGGAGGGCTGGGGGAGGCCGTTTTCGCCCTCCTGGAGGCACCAGGAAAGCTTCTGGAGGCTTGGGAGGCGAAAAACGGGCCTACCAGAAGTCCGAAAATGGGCCATTTCTGGCCTTTGGAGGGCCTCTGGAGGGCTGGGGGAGGCCGTTTTTGCCCTCTGGAGGCACCAGGAAAGCTTCTGGAGGCTTGGGAGGCGAAAAACGGGCCTACCGGAAGTCTGGAAACGGGCCATTTCAGGCCTCTGGAGGATTCAGGGAGGCCTGCTAAGCCCAAAATAGGGCACAGGGGTTCACGCACAGGGGATGTGCAGGAAAGTGGGGACCATGGGGGGGGTTGCGCATGCATGCACAGGGGGGTGGGGCAGCACAGGGGGGTTTGTGCGTGCATGTGCAGGGGGGGTGGGGCGTGCATGGGGAGCATTGCATTATGGGTGTGAGCACGTGCATGTGCGCTACCATGTGCACACACATGTTTTTGGCACCCGAGGGCAAAAAGGTTAGCCATCACTGCTCTATACATTGAAGGACATGGTGAACGAACAGTCAACAAATTACATTTCTCTTGAAGAAAATGTTGCAATATAGAATGTGAGTAATCCTTGAGAATCCGACTTTGCGTTATCAACCGCAAAATATGTATTCATAGTCCAGTCTCAATTTGTTACTTTGTTAGTCCGAACTCCATCCCAAACTTATCCTGGTAAATATAATGTTATTGCAAGAAAATAGAGAATGGCAACTAGTTATGTTTCCTAGGGTAGACATTTTATGAATCGGTCTCCTGCTGCAGTGGTGGGTTGCCCCCGGTTCACACCGGTTCTATAGAACTGGTAGTAAAACCGGCGGGAGGCTCCGCCCACCAACCCCAACGTCATCAAAATGCTTCTGTGCAGTTCGCAGCTCCATTGCAAACCGGTAGTAAAGGTAAGTAGAACCCACCCCTGCCCTACTCCCAAATTTCTTCTCAACATATGGCATCACCTCTGGTCTATCTTTCCACTAGACTACCGTGTTTCCCTGAAAATAAGATCCTATCTTATATTTTTTTGAACTCCGAAGTAAGTGCTTGGCCTTATTTTCGGGGAGGTCTTATTATTTTGGGGTGCATGGAGGAAACCAGAGGAAATGGCGGGGACTGGCTGCACATGCGTTTAAATATTTTCAGGGAGGGCTTATTTTGGGGGGGGGTATTTTAGTGCAGGCGCTCAAAAGCCCAATAGGGCTTCTTATCAGGGGATGTCTTATTTTAGGGGAAACAGGGTAGCCATACCCAATTCCTGTAACTGTTCATCATATGTTTTAGTTTCCAGGCCCCTAATTATCTTTGTTGCTCTTCTCCACCCATTTTCCAAACTGTCAACATCTTTTTTGATAATGTGGTGGCCAAAACTAGATGTAGCACTCCAGATGTGGTCTTGCTAAGGTTTTATAAAGCGGTAGTAATGCTTCATGTGATCTTAATTCTATCCTTCTGTTAATGCAGCCTAGGATTGCGCTGGATTTTTTTGGCTGCTACCACACACTTTGACTCATATTTAAATGATTGTCTATCAGGAACATTGAAATGATAATTCTCCAACAATCCCAACTTGTCCCAGGAGAGCTTACTTATGTTTTCCATAAACACTTGAATCAAATATGATGCCTCCTCCAGGATCTTCTCTTCCATTGATTTTTTGCCCATTCCAAAGTTTCTGAGAAGCATCAATGAAAACCTTCTTTGCTCTTTCCATATTTCACCATATCTTAATGTCAGGATACCTGAAAAAAACACTGGACAATCATTCAAATGTCTATGGAGATTCTCAGTCATCCAGGTCATGATTGTCCCAAAGTATCAGGTGTGCTTCCTTCAAAGTCCAGGAAAGAATGACCCAAACTCCATGATTTATAGAGAAAGGTACTTTTACTAAAAAATGAAGTGAACGCAACCAAGGAAAGCTGAAATTAAAGGCAATAAGCGTGAAAATTGCATATAGAAAGCATCCCCTCCCACTGTCCATCGTAAATCATCCAATCCAAAGGTCAGGTGGAAGCACGTCTGGCAGCGTCATCAATCAGGAATGCCACGACGGTTGACCCGATAGCAACTTCAAAGATTCAGTTTCGTTTCTTCCAAAGTCCTCCAGCACACTTCCCCCGCCCCCAGGCCCCCTAGCTCTCCCCCTCCCGTTTCTTATGGCAGCCAAAGCAGTAAAAGTGGAGGCTGACACAAAGGTGCTTTTTCAAGAGGCAACTGGACTTTCTGTTTTTTCTTTGAAGACGTTTCACTTCTTATCCAAGAAGCTTCTTCAGCTCTGACTGGATGGTAGCGAGTGGAAGGATTTATATTCCCAAAAATGACCAGCTGTCTGCAAGGAGTATAAACCCTTCCATTCCCCACCATCCAGTCAGAGCTAAAGAAGCTTCATGGCTGAGAAGCAAAACGTCTTCAAAGAAAAACCAGAAAATCCAGTTGCCTCTTGAAAAAGCATTTTTGGGACGACAATCATTCACGTGATTTATCTTCTTATTTATATTTAAAGTAAAGGTTTATTTTCAAATATGACAAATTTAGTAAATGAACAGAGAATTACAATAGCTATGCACTCAATGCAAAATTAATAAAAGATAACCATGCCAAGCAAAATAGTAGTTTCTACGCTGTAAAAAATTTTTTTTCACAGCTGAATTATTATTCACTATTATATTATTATTCATAAATGTTACAAAAGAAAGGAGAAGAGAGGTAATTCCAACATTTCAAGAGATTCTTCTTTCTCTTGCTGGAAACTTTGATCAACACTCTAGACTGCAGAGGAAAAGGATTATTGGTAGCTGGATAACAGAATGGAAAATTTGGATACCAAGAATTAAACAAAAAGGGGTGGGGAGAGGATTGGAAATTATATTCAGTTACCTTTTTTGTTAGTGATGGCATCCATTATAGGAAATTCTGCCCTCCCAGCAAATTCTGTGCCTTTTGTCACAAGGACCTCTTTTGCCGAAGGAAATCCATGAGTGAAGACCACAGGAGTTCTTCCAAAATAAAGACCGAAGACAGGACCGTATTTTTTTCGTACCTGAAATGAAGTAGCCAGAATTGTTAGAATAGAGGCATCAGGAAATTAGTGGGGACCAATCACTGCAATGTTGCAACGTAATATGTCATCAAGGATCTACCTGAGGACTCTATCTGAGCTCCATCAAACTCCATTCCCCAAAGTGTTTGGCAAATGCTCCTTCCTGTATCCTGCACGAGTCAAAAAGAGGGCTGAGAAAATATCTACAGACCCTTCACAGCCTGGATATAAGTTGTTTCAACTTCTACGATGCTATAGGCCACTGCATACCAGAACAACAAGACTCGAGGACAGTTTTTTCCCCCATGCCATCACTCTGCTAAACCACTAATTCACACAACACTGTCAAATTATTTACTAAAACTGTGTTACTATTATTCTTCTCATCCTTCCTAGTACCGATCTCCTCCCATTTATGACTATAACCATGTTGCTTGTATTTTTACAATTTATATTGTTCTGTTTGTTTCTTAGTATGATTTGATTGCTTATTAGTAACCTATGACTATCACTAAGTGTTGTATCTTATGATTCTTGATGAATGTATTTTTCCTTTTATGTACACTGAGAGCGTATGCACCAAAGACAAATTCCTTGTGTGTCCAATCACACTTGGCCAATAAATAATTCTATTCTATTCTATTCTATTCTATTCTATTCTATTCTATTCTATTCTACTCCGATTCAGAGGTGTAACTGTAAACATTCTACATGAAAAGGTTTAATGGGACCACTAAAGAAGAGAGCGATTTTTATCCCGTCTGGCCAGAATGCAGAAGGTTGTTCTTGGGCAAACATATTTCTTAAAAGAAGACTTCAAAATGCGCTCTCTAGTGGCACCACAGCAAGGAAGAAGTGTCTAAGAGATTATAGCTCCACTGAGCACCACTCTCAAATTTTGGCATTTCTCCTTTTTCTTCGTGCTTCCAAAGTTGCCCCAAAAATGGTCCCAAAAGTGATCCCAAAAGTGTATTTTCAACTGGACTTTCTTTCTTTCTTTTTTTTTTTTGCAAAAAGTTTTTTATTTTTTAAACAAAAACAACATAAAAACATCAACCTTCCAAACACTTACAGACAGTATTTCGATCGGTGAAAATCATTTCGTGCTCTCAAAATTTTCAAACTCTCATTATATGACAGCTGTTCTTACCTCTAACAAAAAACAAGTGCTTAAACATTTTATCCAAATTTCATTTCATATATAATATTTCATCTCCATGCTTTATTATCTATCCATTGATAAAATAGCTCCCATATCAAATAATATTGTTTATCTTCCTGTACTCTTATTTCAAATGTCAATCTACTCATTTCGGCACAATCCAACATTTTCTTAATAATTTCTTCATCAGTAATTATCTTCTCTCCTTTCCAGTTTTCAACTGGACTTTCTTTTGTTGACTCAGAATCTGGGGAGAGCCTGGAAGGCATGTTTCTACAGAAGGCACCATTATCTCTAGACACCTGCAGGGCTGTGGAAAGTCTGCAGGGAAACACCCCATGTCCTGAGATGCCAGGGACCACCCAGTGTCCCTAAAGAACCTCCCTATATATTAAGGACATCTTGATAACTTATCTACTGTGTACCAGACTTTCTGCGTGATTCCTGTATCTCTTATGTGCCAGCCTTGATAGGTGGAGTGTATGAAAAAGCTATAAATAGCAATAGCACTTAGATTTATATACCGCTTTACAGTGCTTTACAGCCCTCTCTAAGCGGTTTACAGCCTAATGCCCACAACAATCTGGGTCCTCATTTTACCCACCTCGGAAGGATGGAAGGCTGAGTCAACCTTGAGCTTGGTGAGATTTGAACTGCCAAAAAAAGAACACCGCTTGGGGGGGGGGCGAAAGCCCTACTAAGCAGGTATATACAAAAGTATGAAGGCTATTGCTTAGCGCATTGTAAGCCACCCTGAGTCTCCGGAGAAGGGCGGCATATAAATTAAACCATAATAATAAACATTCTCTGGGCAGTTTACACTATCAGCCTATTGCCCCCAACAATCTGAGTCCTCATTTTACAGATCTTGGAAGGAAAGCTCAGTCAACCTTGCGCCGGCAAGGATCGAAATCCAGGCTATGGAAAAGAATTTGCCTGCAACACTGCATTCTAACCACCAGCGCTAACAAGTGGTTTTTGAATTTTCTAAACCAGCATCCCTCAATATTTTGGGCACCATGGACCGGTTTGGTGAAGAGAGGTTTTTTCGGTGGACCAGAGGAGGTGTGGTTTCATGTGCTGCCTGTATCCCACGGATGGGGCTTCACTTGTTTGCATATCCCAGTTTCTGTATGCCGCAGACTGGTGCTGGTCCATGAACCAGGGGTTGGGGACCTGTGTTCTAGACGATCAAATTTCTCCAGTAGGTTTTGGAAAGTGGGTGTTTCATTTGAAAACCTTGAAGGTGAACCTAATTCCCCTTAAAGAGCTAATGAATTTTTCAGAAGTTTGATTCCATTAGGAATTAGGATTCCTCTGCCTCAAAAGCAGTGGTGGGTTGCTACCAGTTCGCTCCAGATCGGGCAAACTGGTAGCGGCGGTGGCAGGAAGCTCTGCCCCACCCACCCGGACATCTCTGCGCATGCGAGCAAACTGGTATCAAACAAAATTGAAACCCACTACTGCTCAAATGGCAGTGATTTTCACAAAACATCTAAAAGTTTTAGTCCAAATCTTGTGGCCAGCAAAAATTGGCTCTCGTGTAGAAAAATTAACAGACACACCCATTCCTTTTCAGTTCTTTCTGCAACAGCAAAAAAAACCTGCGTTAACATGAGAGCAGATAAAAAGTTTTACCTGATCCAACTCCTTGAGAGGGTCCTTCTTCCTGAAATAAAGCAGGTTCCCAAGCAGAGGAAGCCTCCATGGTCCAGGGGGAAAACCTCTCGGACGTTCGTTCTTCCAGAAACAGAGGATTAAGAGGAAAAGAATGATCAGACAGCCGAAAACAGACATGTTGAAAGCAGGGAAGTCTCACGTGTTCCTCCGTTGCTGTGTCCCAGGCAAATCAGCTAAAGATTAAATCTTTCAAAGTAAACTTTGATCAGAAGCCAGATTTCACAAGTTTGCCCTTTTGGTAAGCAGAAAATTGAAATCAAATCCTCAGGAAAAGATAAGTATAAAAGATATATCAAGATAAGAAAGAGAAAATGTATAAATACGGATTACTGATGCGAAGATGTTGAAAAGAAGAAGATGTAAATATCTGTTTTTGTATATTTGGGGGGGGTTGTTTGTTTTTAAAAACTGTTTAATAAAAATTATTATAAAAAAAGAAAAGAAAATGTATGAAGCGGACTAAAGAAACTTGTTAGTCAGAAGCTTAGTCAGCAATAAAGAAACTTGTTAGTCAGCAATAAAACCCAGTTAATAGAAGCAATCCTTCAATCTTGGTTTCACATTAGAACAGCTGCAGAACTAAAAGACTTGGTTCACTCCATGGGAAGACGTTGGAAGGCCGTAATTCAATGCTAAAGGTTACCCAACTAAGGATTAACTGACATGGTGCCCATTTTTGTATATCTTGTTTTTTCTACGTGTTTCACTTTTCTCCTTTATACTGTAACTGCTATTCTAATAGCAAATCCTTCAAAGAAGTTATTGCATTACATTCTTGATTAAATTATCTTTCCATTGATATATAATTTTTTTCCACATGACCACAGAGACGTCTTGGGACAGTGCTGGCTCTTCGGCTTTGAAACGGAGATGAGCACTGCTCCCTAGAGTTGGGAACGAGTAGCACACATGTGCAAGGGAAACCTTTACCTTTACCTAATTTTTGGGAGGGCTTGTTTTGCAAGGATTAGGAATTAAGATTGTAGCAATATATTAATCAGTATTTAACTAGAGGAGATAATACTTACAGAATCTTAAATTATTGTGATTATCCCTAGGGATCCTCTCACATGCCAAAGTCCTTGCAGTCATGCCTAAATTTGACAGCGATCATTTCCCAATCCTGCTCCGGTGAAAAGTCTTCATTCAAGAAAACAGACTTGTGGATTGTTACCAACTTCTACTCATGCCAACAGGAAGAATCTACTGCAGGGCGAAGTGGAGGCTGCAATTAAATCAAATTATAATTGTGCTACTGGCATCAGATTGACTACAGTGCCTGCGATGTGCTCTGAGACACCTGGTGGACTCTTGGAGAACAACAGCACCCTTATCCAAGAGCTCCACTAGCATCTAACCTTGAGTAATAGTGTGCCCTTAAGCCATAGTAATACTATACCCTTAATAGCAATAGCACTTAGACTTATATACCACTTCACAGTGTATTACAACACTCTGTAAGCAGTTTACAGAGTCAGCATATTGTCCCCAAAAATCTGGGACCTCATTTTAACAACCTCGGAAGGATGGAAGGCTGAATCAAACTGGAGCCAGTCAGGATTGAACTCCAGGCTGGAGGCAGAGTTGCCTGCAATGACTGCGTTCTAACCACTGCACCACCATGGCTCTTACATAGCAGTAGCACTTAGATTTATATACCATCTCATAGTGCTTTACAGCGTCTCTGAGATGTTTACAGAGTCAGCCTCTTGCCCCCAACAATCTGGGTCCTCATTTTACCCACCTCAGAAGGATGGAAGGCCGAGTCAACCTTGAGCCTGGTGAGATTCGATCTGCCAAACTGCTGGCAGCCGGTTATCAGCAGAAGTAGCCTGCAGTACTGCACTGTAACCACTGGGCAGGGGTGGGTTTCACTTACCTTTGCTACTGGTTCTCTCTCTCATGTGCACATCACTTCTGTGCATGCGCAGAGCGTATTTGATGATGTTCAGGTGGGTGGGCGGAGCCTCCTGCTGCCACTGCTACTGGTTTGGCCGAACCGGGGTGAACCAGTAGCAAACCCACCACTGCACTGCGCCACCGTGGTGACAAGATCTCTAGTTATGATTTGACAAGGCCAGTATGGACCTCAAAACGAGCTCTCTCTACTATTTAGTCTTGCCAACCATACGATCATGGTGGCATCCTCAGACAACTCTGGCTCTCTCGGCTAGGAAACGGAGATGAGCCTCGGCCCCTGAAATCAAGCACAAGTGGACAAGGAGATCCTTTACCTTTTACTATTTACCAGGCTTATAATTCCAACACAAAACACTGACAGTTTCCAGCAGAAGACATGCTACGAACTATTCTTGGCAGGCAAGAAAAGGGAAGCCACGAAGAACAACTGCCTTTGTCTCACTCAGGCGTAAAACCTAGGATAATAGAATTGGAAGGGACCTTGAAGTCTTCTAGTCCAATCCCCTGCTCAAGCAGGAGACCCTATACCAGGGGTGTCACACTCACATCGTCACAGAGGCATCATGTGATGTATAGAGACTTTTCTCCCCTTCACTAAACCAAGCGTGAGCGTGGCCAGCGTGTGACACATCCGGCCCATGAGCCGGGAGTTTGACAGCCTTGCCCTATACCATTCCAGCCTTTTTTTTTTCTTGAAAGCCTCCAATGATGGAGCACCCACAACTTCTGGAGGCAAGCCATTCCACTGAATACAGAATAATGGAAGGGACCTTGGAGGTCTTCTAGTCCAACCGTCCACTCAGACGGCAGGAGACCTTCTATCATTTCAGACAAATGGTTGTCCAATCTCTGCTTGAAAACCTCCAGTGTTGGAGCATTCACAACTTCTGGAGGCAAGCCATTCCACTGAATACAGAATAACAGACTTGGAAGGGAACTTGAAGGCAGGAGACCCTTTAGCCATGATGACGAACCTATGGCACACGTGCCACAGGTGGCACGTGGAGCCATGTCACCTGGCACGCCAGCTTAGCTCCAGGAGTCTCTGGAGTCTGGGGACAGCAAAAAACATCACTTCCTGTCCAATTAGAAGTTGGGAAATGGGCCATTTTGGGCCTCCAGAGGGCCTCCGAGGGGGTGGGGAAGGCTGTTTTCACCCTCCCCAGATGCATAGAGAGGATCTGGAGCAAGTGTGAAATGTAAAATTTTTTGCTACCGGTTCTGTGGGCGTGGCTTAATTAGTGAGCGTGGCTTGGTGGTTCTGTGGGCGTGGCTTAATTAGTGAGCGTGGCTTGGTGGTTCTGTGGGCGTGGCTTAATTAGTGAGCGTGGCTTGGTGGTAAGGTGACTGGGAGAGCGTGGCTTGTTGGTCAGGTGGGCATGGCCAAGTCAATGTCACTGCTTTGCCCTTTTTTAACCTACAAAACACAACACAACACAACTGGCTCACCCACAATGTAAAAGCAGCTGTGCTAGACCCAAAATGGCCCCTGCAACAAGCAGGAACTTCACACAGCCACAAAAAGCCCCAAAAAACAACTTTCACACTTTACACACACAAAATTCCACATACAGCTTTGTGAGATTTTGTGTGTTTGTGTAGTTAGAGGCAAACACTACAGAAACACACTAAATCTCAGAAAGCTGCACAAATATTATTTTATTTTATTTTATTTTTATTTTTATATAAAAGCAGCTAAATTTTTATTTTTATATAAAAGCAGCTAAATTTAAAACTTCCTAAACTTTAAATGGCTAGGTCTAAAAAAAGAACAACTAAAAAAAATCCCCAATTAACTTTTTTTTTTTGAAAAAAGTTTTATTTTAGATTAAAATAAAAAAAAAGACAACATAAAAATATCATCCTTACAAACAATTATAGACAGCATCTCAATCGGTTAAAATCATTTCATGCTTACAATTTTCCAAATCTCATCATATAACAATTATTCTTTACTTGAACTGAAGATAAATATTGAAACATTTCATATATGCTATCTCATCTCCATACTTTTTTGTCAAACCATTGATAAAATATCTCCCATATCAAATAATATTGTTTATCTTCCTGCTCTCTTATTTCAAATGTCAATCTACTCATTTCAGCACAGTCCAACATTTTCATAATAATTTCTTCATCAGTAATTATCTTCTCTCCTTTCCAGTTTTTGGCAAATACAATTCTGACCGCTGTTAAAATGTTCACAATTAAGTATTGTAATTCTTTATTAAATGTCTCTGGTAAAATTCCTAATAAAAATATCTCTGGTTTAAAGTCAATATGTCTCTTTGTCATTTTTTCTAACCACGTATGTATCTTAGTCCAAAATCTCCTTGCTTTCACGCATGTCCACCACATATGGTAATACGATCCTGGAGTTTGATGACACTTCCAACATTTCTCCGATTTATTCTTAAACATTCTGGCTATCCTCGTCGGGGGTAAATGACACCTGTAAAACATCTTATACAAATTCTCTTTATATGCTCTCGACATTGTCATTTTATAATTATGTGGCCACAATTTTTGCCATTTCTCTAAATCAATACTATAACCAAAATTTTTCTCCCATGCTATCATTGATTCTTTGACTTGTTCTTCTTCCAATTTTACTTCAAGTAAATATCTATATAACTTTTTAATTACATGGTCATCCGAATCCATTAATATCTTGTCTAAACCAGTCGAAACATTATAAATACCTTCTTGTTTGAAGTCTTCTCGATATCTGGAAAGTATTTGCATGTATGAAAACCAATCTATCTTAATTCCCTGGTCTAAGTTTTGTTTCAATTTAAGTTCACCCTTTTCATCCAATAATTCACTATATCTAACAATTCATTCCCCTCTAAATACCACTGGATAAGAAAAAGCTTCAATTGTAGATACCCAGACTGGAATCTCAAATAATGGTATTTTTGATCTTCTCCCATGTCAAAAACAAAGCTTCACGTATCTGATGTCTTCTAAAATACCCCTGAATTTTAGTTCCTTTATACCATAAGAAAGCGTGCCATCCCATCAGCAAATCATGTCCCTCCAAATTTAATAATCTAGTGTTTTTTAATGTTACCCATTCTTTAATCCACATTAAACAAACCACTTGGTAGTATAATTCAAAATTCGGTAATCCAAAATCACCCCTCATTTTAGCATCTTGTAACAGTTTGAGTTTTATCCTTGCCTTCTTTCCCTGCCAAACATATTTCAAAACCATTTTATTTAAGTCTGCAAAAAATTCCTTACCCAGCTTTACAGGAATTGTCTGAAAAAGATACAAGATTCTAGGTAAAATATTCATCTTAATAGTTGCAATTCTACCAATCAAAGATAACTGCAAGTTTCCCCATTTCACCAAATCCTGTCCTATCTGTTGCTTAAGCTTATTGTAATTATTTTCTTTAAGAGAACTACATCTTGCTGTTAGTTGAATCCCCAAGTATTTTACCTTATTTGTGACCTGCATCTTGGAGATCTCCCTCAATTCTTCTTTTTGTTTTTTTAACATATTTTTGGCCATTATCTTC
Organism: Arizona elegans; assembly: GCA_022577455.1. NCBI lineage: Eukaryota > Metazoa > Chordata > Lepidosauria > Squamata > Colubridae > Arizona > Arizona elegans. The sequence goes on from JAKOOJ010000014.1 coordinate 16,788,085, forward strand.
GTCTTTTCTTTATTAATTTTCAAACCAGCAACCTCCCCAAATTCACCTATTTTTTCTGTCAATTTATTTATTGATGTTAATGGTTCTTCAATAATAAAAACCAGGTCATCTGCAAAAGCTTGTAATTTATATTCTTCCTTTCTAATTTTCATTCCTTTTATCTCTTTTTCTTCTCTAACATTTCTATTCAACACTTCCAACGTCAATATAAATAGCAAGGGGGATAAGGGACATCCTTGTCGAGTACCTTTTTCTATTTCAATAACATCAGTCAATTCTCCATTAATCATTACCTTTGCCATCTGTTTTGTATATATAGCTTCAATTGCCTGAATAAATTTCCTTCCAAAGCCCATCTCTTCCATTTGTAACATCATAAATCGCCGATTCACATTGTCAAATGCTTTTTGTGCGTCTAGAAATACCAATAAACAAGACTGATCATCCACTAGAAAATGTGGCGTAAGATAACCCTTTATTTCCATTTTTTAAAAAAATGATCTCGTGGTGAATTTGAAGTAGAGAAGACCTCCGGCTGTTGGAGAGAATGGGATGGTCTTGAATCGGTTGCCTTGCAGATCCTCACTTCGATCTACGCACTTGGCTGGCGGCATTTCAGCAACACCTTGAAGCAGGATGGGGATTGTGTAACTGCAAAGTGCGGTGTGAAATCCGGAGCTTGGGATTTATCTGGCCACAATAGCTGGAAATTTCTGACAATGCTGGTGAAGAGGAGGAAGAGCTCCATCCTTGCCAGGATTTCCCCTAAGCAGATTCTCGGTCCTGAAAAGATAAAGTGAAGGAGAAAGAGGGAAGCCAGACAGTTGAAAGGTGGCAACCTTTTGCAATTCCTAGACTTATTTGGTTTTCTACCGTATGATCCCAAATCTCATGACAGTTCCAGATTTGAAATGCTCAATGATTACGATCAAGTTTAATATTTTCGGCTCCCTTTTGCTATGGGACATTGAAGTATAATCAAAGTCTCCATAAGTCTCTAAAGAAAGGTTGGGTTGCTTGGGATCATTGCATGGTGCAAGAATTGTCAGTAAAAGTGTGCATGTCAGAGAGAGAGAGAGAGAGAGAACAAGCGTGTGTGTGTGAGAGAGAGAAGGAGGAAGGGAAGGAGGGAGGGGAAATAAGAGTTCACCTGCTGAAAATGGCAAGAAAGGTTCCGGCTTCATTCAGGAAGTTGGAGGGGTTGAAAGTTAAAAGTGTGTCTGTGTGTGAGAGAGGGGGGGGGGGAGAGGAAGAAGGGGAGAGAGAGGGGGGGAGAGAGGGAGGGAGAGGGAGGGAGGGGGAGGGAGAGAGATATTGCACAACAGACAGTAAGAGATGGAGAAATAGAGAGAGAATAATTCACCTGCTGAAAATGGCATGAAGGCTTCCGGCTTCACAAAGTCTCCTTCTTCATTCAGGAAGTTGGAAGGGTTGAACTCATTGGAGAACTTCCACTGAGATTCATCACGATGGGCAGACTGGATATTAACAAAAACCATGGTGTCCTGCACAAGTCAAAACAAATAAGGTCCTCTTGAAGAAAACCCTCATTGTCAGACATGGCTCTGGATGAACTTCCGGAACAACCCCACTGAGATGTGGTTGAAGGACAGCAGATGAAGGTGAGAAGGAGCAGGGAGAAGATCTGAACATTGCTGAACTTGGTATTAGAAAACGAAGAGTGAGAGAGCAAGGCAGGAGATGTTGTTGTCACCATGAGCTACTCCACACCAATCCTAACTAAGAATGGTTCAAAGGTCAGGAACTGGTCTTGTTGAAAAATCTTTATGGAAAGATACCCTCCCCAGAAAGCATCTTCTTTCTACATCAAATGTCAGTTTCTTACTCTGAGAGAGAGAGAGAGAGAGAGAGAGAGAGAGAGAGAGAGAGAGAGAGAGAGAGAGAGAGAGAGAGAGAGAGAGAGAGATAGGTAATGTTATAGTCTAGAGATGATAAAGACAGATATAGATACCGTATTTAGATGGAGCTAGAGATGTTGTAGACAGATGATATAGAGATAAATACAGTATATAGAGATAAAAATAGAGACATACAAACACACACTCACACACACATATATATAAAAATCTCGGGTGTTTTCCCCCATCATTATAAATAAGTTGGTTAAAATATTTAAAATCCTGGTTAAAATCCCAGCTTAAAATGGGATTTTAACCAGGATTTTAAATATTTTAACCAACTTATTTATAATGACGGGGGAAAACACCAGAGATTTTAATTTTTTGCATATGCACACCCGCGAAAACTTAAGAAGACATATATATATATATATATAGATAGATAGATAGACAGACAGACAGACAGACAGACAGACAGAGATCTCTCACATCAGACAACTACAATTTTGCCTGGAGAATCACCAACACTACACCGTTCCCACTCAAAGGTTTCTGCCTTTACCTTGGGAATTTTGTATCCATAAAGTTGCACATCATTAATGGTTTTACGAGCTACTCCAAGAGGAATTATACTTGATATGCGTTGGATTTCATGAATGACGGCATTTGTGTAGGGCAATCTTACACGATCCTCACATTTCAGCCTTGCCTTGTTTCCCAGAACTGTGTCTATTTCCTTCCAGCATTTCTCTGAGGAACAAATATCTCAGTTACCTTCTGGAGAACATTTCATTGACTTTAAGTAGACATCGGTTTGCTTCCCAACCAAGTACTGTATACACATTACTGAATTTCCTGCCATGATACTAACTCCCTTCTTTCCCGTTTTATGTAATTAGTGAATATATTACTATTTCTACTAAAGGGCACTGTTTCACGATTCTGTACCTTGGATCTCTGGAAAGGCCACCAAATAGAGAAAGGCCCACTGCAGTGTTCCTGATGTTGTCTCTGTTCCAGCAATGAGTAAGTCAAACAATAAGACTCGTAGTTGCTCTTCTTCAAAACTTGAACCTTTCCTCTCTGGCTGTTGATAGTTAAAACAAAGAATGGAAACAGGATTTTTACCACCTATGTATTCATTGGAAGTGGAGGGGAGGGGAGGAAAGGGAAGGGAAGGGAAAATAAAAGGAAAGGAAAGGAAAGGAAAGGAAAGGAAAGGAAAGGAAAGGAAAGGAAAGGAAAGGAAAGGAAAGGAAAGGAAAGGAAAGGAAGATAAATGGGAAGGGAAGGGAAAGGGAAGGGGGGAAGGAAGAGGGAAGGGAAGACAGAGGGAAAAGAAAACAAGGAAAGGAAAGGAAAGGAAAGGAAAGGAAAGGAAAGGAAAGGAAAGGAAAGGAAAGGAAAGGAAAGGAAAGGAAAGGAAGCTTTGTCCTGAAGACTTTATTCTGAAAAGTATCACTAAAAAGAAAAGGGAGGAGGAAGGAGGAGGAGGAGGAGGAGGAGGAGGAGGAGGAGGAGGAGGAGGAGGAGGAGGAGGAGGAGGAGGAGGAGGAGGAGAAGCAAGCAAGCAAGCAAAGAAGCAACAAATCTTCAAATGCCCAAGTTTCTCTAACAATTCATCAGGGAGAAAACAGTTCAGGAATTTAATGATGAAAAGGAGGTTTTCTCACAGCTTACTGGCTGGGGAGTTCTGGGAGTTGAAGTCCATTTGTCTCAAAGTTGCTAAGGTTAAGAAACTCTACTCTATGAGGACTCTAGACAGATCTTCATTTAATTGATCTTGAAGAAATTTCCAGGCAGGGAGTGGAATTTCTGCTTACTGTTACTTCTTTCAGACAAAAATCTCCTCCCAGGTTGTCCCATTTTGCACTATCATCTATTGCACCATTAACTAAGTTTGGATACTTATTTCACTTTTTACACTATTTTCAGTTATATTCTAATAGTTCTTATTGATATGTAGAGTTTAAACTCATAGTTTTTCTGAGAGGGGGGATTTATATGGTTGGGTAGGAGAGAGAGGGAGAGGAAGGGAGAGAAAGAGAGAGATGATGGATGAATGGATGATAGATGGTTGATAGAGGGATGATAGATGGATACAGATGGATAGATGCTAGATGCTAGATAGATGCTAGATATATAGATAGACAGTTGATAAATGGATAATGCATGTAACAATCTTCAATTAGATATTTTTGTCATATCTGGCTTTATGGCTGAAATAAACTGATTTGATTTCATTTTCGGGGGGACCAACACAAGAGAGATACTGCAAGATAGATAGAAAAGTCTTGAAAAATATTAGTGAGCAGGTTCACATATTGCAGAAGAGCCAATGTGGATTTCTGGCTTTGAGTTCCCTTCAGTGGGTTTATAGCTGTATATTTATAATATTTCTAGCATAGTATTTATAGCTGTGTATTGTCTGGAATTCAGATTCAAAGAGTTTGATTTTAACAGAGGATGTTCACTTTGCTACATTTACAGAACAAGCTAAGCAAAGACCCATAGCAGAATCCAAATATTTTATATAGATTATATATATATATATATATATATATATATATATATATATATATATATATATATATACCAAGTGCTTTGATAGAAAAACACTATAGATAGATAGATAGATAGATAGATAGATAGATAGATAGATAGATAGATAGATATAGATATAGTGATCGATGATAGATAGATAGATAGATAGATAGATAGATAGAGATAGAGATAGAGATAGATAGATAGATAGATAGATAGATAGATAGATAGATAGATAGATAGATAGATAGATGATAGATAGATAGATAGATCTTTGTGGTATTTTAAATTACAGCCATATGCCAAAGAACTGTTGTACTTGTACAACTTGTAATGTTAGAGAAAGAGACGCGGGATGAGACAAAAATATATACAAATCAAAAAGGAGACTAAGAAATCTACCTTCTGAATTTCTTCTAAATATGCGTCAATGAAATCCCGGGGTTCTCCAGGCATCAATGTTGCCTTGTGTTCCTCCATTTCTTTTTCAAGCAAAGCAAACATTTGTTGGGCATTTGTTAGTATTTTCTGATGGGGCAGGGGAAGCCTTCTCACCAAGGGCACGGCATTGAAAAGCTGCCAATAAACAGAAGAAAAGCCAACATTGGTTAATTGGATCAAGACGGAGTCTTCTTTGCAGGATATATTGAAAGAGAAAAGAAAATCCCTATAGCAGGGGTGAAATGCTACTGGTGTGCACCGGTTCGGGCAACCCGGTAGTGATAAAAGCTATCGGTTTGGGCAAACCCGTAGGGGAAAAAAAACTACCAGTTCATCCAAACTGGTATTTCCGACAATCAGCTGTGCCACGCGATTTATGTTCACTAGAAAGCAGGAAATCGTACTTTCTATCAAATCTAAATCATGCGGCACAGCTGTTTCCTCACCCTTCACTGTTTTACTTACCTTGTTAAGCCTTTTTCCACGTGAAGCACTCATTTGGAGTGCACTGTGCATGCACAGGCAGCAAACTGGTGGCAAACTGCGGAGGATTTCACCACTGCCCTAAAGGGTTCGTATAAATATCTCCCACAATTTGAAAGGGAGTCCAATGTTTAGATAAACTGAATTTTAAGTATAGAACTATTATCCCCAATTCAGAGCCACTTTGGGTGAAGGAGTTGGTCTAAAAAACAAGTGATTGTGAAATCTAGTCCCATTTTAGGCATGAAAGTCAGCTGGGTGACTTTGAGCCAGTCAGTTTCTCACAACCCACATCAGGAACCAATGGATCAAGGTTCAGCTGATCTGAAAAAAGTGGACCCTGAACTTGTGGGGAAGACAGTAGAAGAGGAAGAATTATACCCCATTAAATGTGGATAACGGCTGTTATTCGAGAGAGCCTTCACCCACTCTTCCTGGCACTCTGATGAGACAGTTCCATAAAACAAGAAGCTTCTAATTGCAAGGAAAATCAATTTCCCAAATGGACAAGACATTTCTCATTCAAGGTCTGGCAACGGTAACATCAAGAACACAGAATTTCAAATTCCCACCAGTTGTGCTTTAAATTTAAATGGTTTTCTGGATTCTCATTTAGGATACCAAGGCCCAGGGTCCTGCTGGCAGTCTGATGTTTTGATGGATCAAGTCCAGCAGGCTTCTCAGGAAGTTGCTGTCATATTCGAAACGTTTCCCAAATAGTATGGTGGAAAGTATGTTGGCGACGGCACTGTCGATGAACTCATAAGGATCAAAAGGCAGCCCTGCAGAATGAAACGAAAGAGATCGATTTAGGTCAGGGATAGGGGATTAATTTTTGCAAGAGGTCACATGGGAACCCGGGATGGTTGTGAAGGGCTGAACCAATAGGGCTGTGAAGCAGTGGTGGGTTCCAACCGGTGTTACCACCGGCTCTCTTCGCACACGAGCTTTGCGCACGATCACCGCATGTCTGCTCGCTTTGCTCGAACGCGCACCAGATTTGTGCTCTGCACAAGCGCGTTAGATTTCTGCCCAGCTGAGGGACAGCAATCCATTCTGCCGTGCCTATCAGCTAGGCTAAAAAATGACAAATAAAGGTAGGTATAACGCGGGGGCGGGTGGGAGGGCCCAGCTCACAGTCATAGAGAACCGATTCACTGACGTCACATCATCACCACTACCGGCTCGCCCGAACCAGGCCGAACCGGAAGTAACCCACTACTGCTGTGAAGGTGCGTAAGTGTACATGCACGCATATATATATAAACGGGGAAAAAATAACAGTTGCCTTCAAAATAAAAGCAACCACACAGGCCAGACGGGGACAGCTAAAGGGCTGGATGTCGCCTGGGGACAGTATAACATCGAGATCTGCTATAGATTCACTCTCCTGCATTTTCCCTTCAAATAGTTGCAATAAGCTATCCGTTAAGCCAGTGTATGAGTTGCGGAGAGATTATCAGAGGAACACAAAGTAAATCAACTGTGGAGTCTAGTGCTCACAATGAATTTGCCATACCTGAGTCACCAGGATGAAAAAATATCTGCTATTTTCAACCATTTTCATATATATATATATATATATATATATATATATATATATATATATATATATATATATATATATATATATATATGTGTGTGTATATATATATATATATATATATATATATATATATATATATATATATATATATATATGTCTCCAGTATATCACAGAAGTGAGTACTCCCCCTCACATTTTGTAAATATTTAAGTATATCTTTTCATGTGACAACACTGAAGAAATGACCCTTGGCTACAACGTAAAGTAGTGAGTATACAGCTTGTATAACAGTGTAAATATGCTGTCCCCTCAAAATAACGCAACACACAGCCATTGATGTCCATACTGGTGGCCACAAAAGTGAGGACTCCAGGTGAAGCTCTGGTGAACTCTATGCTCAAGAGGGTTAAGGCTGTGCTGGAAAATAATGGTGGCCATACAAAATATTGACACTTTGGGCCCCATTTGGATATTATCACTTAGGGGTGTTTAGACATTAATGGCTGTATGTTGCATTATTTTGAGGGGACAGCACATTTACACTGTTATACAAGCTGCATAACAGGGGAAATGCTCCCTGTTCGGACCGGATCAAGTGATCCGGTAGCAATTGTGGCAGGTGGTTCGGAGAACCGGTAGCGATGGTGGCACGAGGCTCCGCCCACCCGCCCACTTCGCCCAAATAGGTTATAAAAAAATGCTTTAAAAAAATTTTAAAAAAAGTTGGCCACGCCCACCCAGTCACATTACTCCCCCCACCCACCAAGCCACACCCACAGAACTGGTAGTAACAAATTTTACATTTCACCACTGCTGTATACTCTCTACTTTACATTATAGCCAAGTGTAATTTTTTCAGTGTTGTCACATGAAAAGATATACTTAAATGTTTACAAAATATGAGGGGGTGTACTCACTTCTGTGATATACCATGTATGTGTGTGTGTGTTAATCTCCCACAGTGACAATGCAAATGGTTGTCTTTGTAGTTTAATGCTTCTGGGGAATCATCATACCGCTACCAAAACTACTGAGACATCACAGGGCCAATATAAGGAACATAGAATGAAGGTGAATATACATGTCCCAGGATAACGTTGCAGGATCCAATCTGGGTCAGTCCCCAGGACCAGGGGTTTTGTCTTCCAAGCTTTCAGACTCACACTGGAACACATCCTCAAGGAACCTCTCTCTCATCAGAATGTGTGAATGGGGAAACACAGACCCAATAAATGGTGCCAAAGAGTATTCCATGAAATTAGAAGTTGGTGACTAGTTATATTTTCTAGGATTTTATAGAGGGTGAAACTTCCCACTTATCCCCAAATTTATTTATTTATTTATTTATTTATTTATTTATTTATTTATTTATTTATTATCTAATTTTTATACCGCCCTTCTCCCGAAGGACTCAGGGTGGTGCACAGCCAAGAAATAAAACAAACACCTATATAAAATTAAAAGCAATTTAAAAAAACCTATTAAATAATTTGGCCCCGATATCATTAAAAAAAACTAGAACAACCCATTAAAATTAATGTTTAGGCCAGCCCAGCTTGTTGGAACAATAACGTCTTGAGGGCACGGTGAAAGGTGCGTAGGTCAGGGATCATCCGTATCTCCGGGGGCAATTCATTCCAGAGGGCGGGTGCCCCCACAGAGAAGGCTCTCCCCCTGGGGGTCGCCAGTCGACATTGTTTGACCGACGGCACCCTGAGGAGTCCCTCTCTGTGGGAGCGTACTGGCTGGTGGGAGGCTATCGGTAGCAAAAGGCGATCTCGTAAGTACCCAGGTCCTAAGCCATGGAGCGCTCTAAAGATGGTAACCAACACCTTGAATGTCTATCTCTATGAACATTCAAGGCATTCTGCCAACCAAGAACTAAGGACTTAAAAACATTACAATTAAATAAAACTAAAGGTAGGTCTCATTTTGGCCAATTATAGCTAGGGCTTTGAATTTTATGCAATCGTACTTCTACCTTTCTCCCATTCTGCATCAGTGCACCAATTCAATGGCCAACTCTGAGGCCAACTATGTCCTCTGGAAAAGGGAGCAGCCCCAGAGTGACAATTCCCAACCATCCCATCCTCTCCCAGGAGAGCTTACTCGTGTTCTCGGTAAAAGCCTGAATCAAATAAGATGCTTCCTCCACGATCCTTTCCTCCATCAGATTTTTTCCCACGCCAAAGTTTCTGAGAAGCATCAGTGAAAACCTCCTTTGCTCCTTCCACGCTTCACCATAAGGCTGTGCGATTATGCCTGTCAAGTCAAAGATGCATACAGGTAGTCCTCGGCTTGCAACCACAAATTGAACCCAACATTTCGGTCGCTAAGTGAGACAGTGGGTAAATGAGTTTTGCTCCATTTTACAACCTTCCTTGCCACAGGATCGCAGCAGAGCTAAGTGAATCACGCAGCTGTCAAGCATTGTTTTTGCTTGTCAGAAGGTTGCAAAAGATGATCACACAACTCTGGGACACTGCAACTGTCATAGGTATGCCAAGCATCTAAATGTTGAACATGTGACTGTGGGGATGCTGCAATGGTTGTAAGTGTGAAAAACCATCGTAAGTTACTTTTTTCACTGCCGTTGATCACTAAACGAATGGTTGTAAATCAAGGACTACCTGTAATGAAAAATTAGCAAACAAACATTCCTTTTGAAACGTCCTTCTGATTAACCAATTCTAAAATTTCAACTGATCACTTCTTCTCTTACTTGAAAGTAAGTAATGTGCCAGATCTGTGTATCTGCCATTCTTCGTGGAAGAAAGGGGGGGGGGGGGGAATTGGAGTTGTCATATTTAGTTATTTTCCTATGTGTCCTAAGTATCCAATATCTTGCCTGATCCTCTTTGTATAAACTTTACCCTGATTTATAACCGTTGCCTGGTGCCAGGAATGACTGGAGAATTCTCACACCTCAGGAAATGAAAGGAGAGGGGGGGGAACGAGTGGATTGTAAGATGACCCTGAGAAGCTCTTTGTATCTGTTTCTCAGAGAGGCTGGTGCAATTCGTATTCACACCGGCGGATTGGCTGGAATTCACATCGGAAGGTGGGGAGGGGGTTCCTTTAATTTCCTTTATCCTGAACTGCATGCCCTGAGGGACCTCTTAGCTTGCTTTGAGTTTTGACTTGCTTTCATCCCTTTCAGTATAGGTTCCTTTTGAAATACAAAATTCTTAAGAGTTTGTACTTTCTTGAAAGGCAGGTGTGGGGTGAGAAGCTGGTCCTCACATAATGAGTAAGTAGTAAGTATTTAATGCTAGCATTCAGAGGAAAAAAGAGAGAGGACATTAGGTAACAAAACAAATAACTTGAAGGGGTAATACAACGGCTTGAAAATTATATTGTTACCTTTTTTCTTAGTGATAATATCCATAATGTAAAAGTCTGATCTCCCAGCAAATTCTGTGCCTTTTGTCACAAAGACCTCTTTTGCGGAAGGAAATCCGTGAGTTAAAACTACAGGTTTGCTTCCCAGATAAAGAGAGAAGACAGGGCCATATTTTTTCCCAAACTGAAACGAAACAACGGGATGAGCAAAGAGTTACTAGGAAATCACTGAGAACCAATCACTGCAACGATTCGATGTAGCCTCACCAAGTTGAACCATGACCTGTAGCTCCACCGTGCTCCATTCTTCAAAGTGATCGGCTGTTACCCCCTCCCTACTCAACTTGTAAGCATGTTGTATGCAGAATGTTCACTGGACTACTTAGTAGAAATATTGTATACCATATTGTAGAGGGGAAAGGATTTATTTATAGATAATAATAGAGCTCTTCTTTCTGCTTTTTGGCATGGTACCTCTTAACGTAGACCCACTTAGACTTGGAATCACTTTATTGTCACTTTAAATGTACATTAATTGGCATACATTAAAATTAAATTTCATTGCATACAGCTCTCAAAGGGTCACTGCCTCCAATATACACTTCATAAACATGACAATAAATAAATAAATAAATAAATAAATAAATAAATACAATAAATAAACAAACATACATATACCCACATACCCGCATATATTATATGACACAGAGAAACAACGCAGCCTAGTTCGGATGTATAAACGTACATTGCGAGTTGGCAAAAGAGTCATTTGAATGTGAATGTCAAAAGGCCATACTATTAGAAAGAATAGAATAGAATAGAATAGAATAGAATAGAATAGAATAGAATAGAATAGAATAGAATAGAATAGATTTAGAGTAGAGTAGAGTAGAGTAGAGTAGAGTAGAACAATAATATAGAATAGAATAAAATAGAGTAGAGTAGAATAGAATAGAATAGAATAGAATAGAATAGAATAATAATAAAGAAGAGAAGAGAAGAAAAGAGAGAAGAGAAGAGACGAGACGAGAAGAGAAGAGAAGTAGAGTAGAGTAGAGTAGAATAATAAATAGAATAGAATAGAATAGAATAGAATAGAATAGAATAGAATTAGAGTAATAATAAAGAATAGAATAGAATAGAATAGAATAGAATAGAATAGAATAGAATAGAATAGAATAGAATAGAATAGAATAGAATAGAATAGAATAGAATAGAATTCTTTATTGGCCAAGTGCGATTGAACACATAAGGAATTTGTCTTCGGTGTATAAGCTCTCATTGTACCTAAAAGCTATAAGTGATACAGTAAATATGAGCATGGTTTTCCAAGCAACCTCATTCTAATACTTCGTTTACCACATGATTCCACTTCAGTGTCTAAATAACCTTTTAACTTTTGCTATTGGGCAGTACTTTGTGCTAATCCTTCAAATAGCAACGAGAAACGTGTAGAGTTTAATTCAGCTCAAAGAACGATGCCTGGCACATCATGTTTTCCAAGAGGGTGGTGTGCTTGGACTCATTCTGGCCTAAGAACAGGCCAGAAACATACCGGAATAACAATGTGTTCCTTTCTCTAACTTTCACCATTTGTGAGAATTCACACACCTCCTTGGGGCAAAGACAAAGTGCAAACTCTAGCAACAATTATTGGAAGCCTTTCATCAGAAGTCTCCTTGTTAAAATCCAAAATTAAGAGCGGTGGGCTTTTTCTACAGGGAAATTGCTACACGTTGGTGTTTGTTTAAAGACAAGTTCCTGACAGTGGTGAAATCCAATTTTTTTTTACTACCGGTTCTGTGGGTGTGGCTTGGTGGGCGTGGCAGGGGAAGGATACTGCAAAATCCCCATTCCCTCCCCACTCCAGGGGAAGGACACTGCAAAATCCCCATTCCCACCCCATTCCAGGAGATGGATACTGCAAAATCCCCATTCCCACCCCACTCCAGGGGAAGGATACTGCAAAATCCCCATTCCCTCCCCACTCCTGGGGGAAAGGTATTGCAAAATCTCCATTCCCATCCCTCTCTGGGGCCAGCCAGAGGAGGCATTTGCCAGTTCTCCTAACTGCTCAAAGTTTCTGCTACCGGTTCTCCAGAACAGGTTAGAACTCACTGGATTTCATCCCTGAAGTTCCCCTAATTGCATTATAGAAATTTCACATCAAAGTGAGAGACTCAGTGGTGGTTTGCTCCCGGTTCGGACCGGTTCACAAGAACCAGTAGTAAAACTGGCAGGAAGCCCCGCCCACAGCCCCAGATGTCGTCATTGGCGATCGGTGCACGCACAGAAGCTGAGCGAAGCAGAAGCACACACGCGCACCATCCTGTTGCGAACCAGTAGTAAAATAAGTAGAACCCATCCCTGGACAGAATAGAATTGTAATGTTTACAAGAAAGTGAAAGCAGTGACTTCCAGCAGCTGCAGGGCCTTTTCTCCCTTCTCCAAAGAATTGGTGGGGTGGAGGTATTTAAGATGGTGTAGAAAGATTTCTGGTTGTGTCCTAGGCAATTCCAAGCGTTGCTTTGGAAAAGGGGCAGAGCCGACTTTTGGAATTCAGCTCAAACATTCATGAACCTGCCACGCAATGCAAATAAACCCTGACCAATCTTTTGGAAGCAGCAAAATGCCATTAGGGGTTAAGGAATTGCTCGGAGTCAAAGGGTAAGGGTAATGGGTTTTAATACTTCGGGAAGCCAATTGGATTTAATTCTGTTTTAAATTATTTTAAATTTTGTATTGTATGTATTTTAATTTGGCTGTGCACCGCCCTGAGTCCTTCGGGAGAAGGGCGGTATACAAATTTAATAATAATAATAAAAAAAAGGTAGCTGGGATTTCATCATCTGCATATAACGTTCTCAACATTTCTCCTCAGTCGGCTGCAGACTGTATTGTCAATCCCACGCAGAAACTTTTAACAGACACAGCACTGCTGAGCAGGGGTGAAATCTAAAATTTGTTACTACCGGTTCTGTGGGTGTGGCTTTGTGGTGGTGGGGTAATGTGACTGGGTGGGCGTGGCCTTTTTTTTTTTTTTACTTTTAAAACCATTTTTTCTACAACCTCTTCGGCAAAGAGGTTGTAAAAAAATGCTTTCAAAAGGCTCTGACGATCCCAGCTGAGTTGCCTGATCAGCAGAGACTTTTTTTCTTTTAAATGCCTCTGACGATCAGGCAACTCAGCTTGGATCGTCAGAGGCATTTAAAAGAAAAAAGGGTTTTTTAAAAAAAAAAAGCCTTTGATGATCCCAGCTGAGCCACGCGATCATCAGAGGCTTTTTTTTTTAACTTTTAAAGCATTTTTTCAGCCGAAGAGGTTGTAGAAAAAATGCTTTTAAAAGTAAAAAAAAAAGCCTCTGATGATTGTGAGGCTCAGCTGGGCATGGGAGGGGGGGCAGGGATTTTTGCTACCGGTTCTCCGAACCACCTGCCTCCATCACTACGGATCGGGCGATCCGGTCCGAACCGGGAACATTTCACCTCTGCCGCTGAGCCAGCCTCCTTTTAAAAAACTCTTTCTTTTCTGCAAAGTGACTCCGCGGAGTTTAATATAAGAGCAATTAAGGAGCCTTACCTGATCAAAGTGCTTCAGAGGGTCCATCATATTGAACTGAAGTAGATTCCCAAACAGAGGCAGCCTCCATGGCCCAGGAGGAAAACCTTTGGGACGTTTGTTTTTCCAAAGCCAGAAGAATAAGAGGGAAAGGAGAATGCTCAGCCAGCTGAAAACAGCCATATTCAAAGCAGAGAATATGCTCCCTTCCTCCTTTCTCTGCTGCTGTATTTCTCTGCTGGCAAAAAGCCAAAGAGGAAGTGTACTCCCTCAATACTGGGATCAGATTGGATAATTACACATTCAAAGCTGCCCCTGGGATCGGGACTTTGTTGTTTTTCATGTTTTAATCTGAAAGGACATATTGACACAAATCAATCTAACCTTTGCTCTTTGCTTCTGTTAAAGAAGTTGCTTGTAGAAGCTGTTTCCCCAAAAATAAGACCCAACCAAAAAATAAGTCCTAGCATGATTTTTCAGGATGCTTGCAATAAAAGCCCTACTCCCAAAATAAGCCCCAGTTAAGATTGTCAGCCAGATGGATGCATTTAGTACCATATTTCCCCCAAAATAAGACCTAACCAGAAAATAAGCCCTAGCATGACTTTTCAGGATGCTCGTAATATAAGCCCTACCCCCCAAAATAAGCCCCAGTTAAGATTGTCAGCCAGATGGATGCATTTAGTACCATATTTTCCCCAAAATAAGACCCAACCAGAAAATAAGTCCTAGCATGACTTTTCAGAATGCTCGTAATATAAGCTCTACCCCCAAAATAAGCCCCAGTTAAGATTGTCAGCCAGATGGATACATTTAGTACCGTATTTCCCCCAAAATAAGACCCAACTGGAAAATAAGTCCTAGCATGACTTTTCAAGATGCTCGTAATATAAGCCCTATCCCCAAAATAAGCCCCAGTTAAGATTGTCAGCCAGATGGATGCATTTAGTACCGTATTTCCCCCAAAATAAAACCTAACCAGAAAATAAGCCCTAATGCGTATTTTGGAGCAAAAATTAATATAAGACCCAGTCTTATTTTCGAGGAAACATGGTATTTTGCTATGGTTAGGAAGCATTTGTTAGGGATTCATTCTGTAAGAGAATTGTATCCTTTTCTATATGGTTTCTCGCTTCTGTCGTTTGCTTCAAAGCTAGGCATCATCCTTGGAGACAGTTCCCAAGAACATCCTGCTCCATAGATACGGGGGGCTGCCTAGGAGCACAAACCCGCCAGGACAAGGGATACTTTGTAAGATAGCAAAGCATGGACAGAGACAGGAGTCTGAAAAATCACGTTGGTGATGAACCTTTGTCTCTGATTGGATAAACTTTGTTTCTATTGGCATAAAATGTATATAATCCTCTGAGCCACTCTCACAGGCTGTGGCTATTCCTTACATGCTTTTGTCTGTGTTTTGGAAATAGTATCACGCAGCTCTTTTTTGCTTTGGCCAAAGGATAAAAAAGCTGTTATTTTTACAAGCCTCATCTCGAATGTCACTCTCTTTGGCATTTCAGCAGCTCGGGGAAACTTCTGGGACCTTACAAATCTGTTCAGTTTTATAGTATTAATATGGTTTTGTGAGTTTTAACTTTCGTTGGGAGACTCCCCAGAGTTGGTTAAAACACAGGCTGCTATATAATCTGTATTGAAATGGACAGCCTGTTGGTTTGGAATCTATTCCCAAGCATCAATATTCTGGACCAGAGGTGGATTTCAGCAGGTTCTGACCAATTCTGGAGAACCGGTAGCGGAAATTTTGAGCAGTTTGGAAAACCGGTAAATACCACCTCTGACTGGCCCATCCTCCATCTATTCTCTGCCTCCCAAGTCCCAGCTGATTGGGACGAATGGGGATTTTGCAGTAACCTTCCCCTGGAGTGGGGAGGGAATGGAGATTTTACAGTATCCTTCCCCAAGCCACGCCCACCAAGCCACGCCCACCAAGCCATGCCATGCCCATCAAGCCACACCCACAGAATCAGTAGTAAAAATTTTTGAAACCACCACTGTTCCGGATAGAATACAGTCGTTGCAAAGATCTCTAAAAGTCTAAATCTGAGATCACTGAGTTGAACAGAGTACACTAGGCTAAAAAAAATCCATCTTTCCTGAACAATAACATATCATAAAGGGAAGAGGGCCAAGCTATAACAGAAGAATGGAGCATTAAAATAACGGCATAAATAATACTACTCCAATTGGAGCAATTCTGAAGATTCCTTTCTATTCACTCTTTCCTTCTTGTGGTCCATACCACATTCTTCCCTTTGGTTTAGCTTGGGTGTCAGCAACCTGCGGCTCCGGAGCCGCATGTGGCTCTTTTGGCCCCCTGCTGTGGCTTCCTGTTGGCTGAACCCACCACTGGCTGGCCCTGCCCCTCACCCTCCCCTCCCAGTCACTCCTTGCCTGGCCTGAGAAGGTAAGGGTGGCGGCAGGGGATGGAAACTCACTCCATATTCCAGAGAGGGAGTGAAGCTTCCCTGTACTTGCTGAGTATATATAGTCAGATGCCACTAACTCTTTTTTATGGTTTTCATATATATACAGTATATATGTTTTCGTAGATTTTCACGGGTACAGGTTTGCAAGTCTTGATGTATTCGGGTCTTTTCCCGTGTAAGATTGAGAGTATCTTGGCGACGTTTCGACGAGGTCCCACTAGTCATCTTCAGGCTGGTGTCTTTGGCTTCCTGCATTTGCTCGCACATGCACGAAGCCGAAGAAACCAGCCTGAAGATGACAAGTGGGACCTCATCAAAACGTTGCCAAGATACTCTCAATCTTACACGGGAAAAGACCCGAATATATCAAGACTTGCACATGTATGTATGTATGTATGTATGTATGTATGTATGTATTTTTCTTCAACAGGGTATTTTCCTATTTGAAGAAAAATACATACAAAAATCTACGATAAGAGAAGAAAGCATTCGGGTTTTGTCCCACGTAAAATTGGAAGTACCTTGGCGACGTTTCGACAAAGTCTCATTCGTCATCTTCAGGCTGGTGTCTTCGGCCTTGTGCTTCTAGGAGCAATGTGTGATCGTGGTTGTTTCTTCTTTTCAACTGCCAGTGGAGGTATGAACTGATTGGGTGGGAGCATGGGTGTTCTGATTGGGTGGAGGTATGTTCTGATTGGGAGGGGGCTTGGCTGTGCTCTGATTGAGTGGGGGGTTGGCTGTGCTCCATCACCTCACACATAAAAAACTCATTCCAGTTCATAGAGATCATAAAGAAACAAAACTTACAGCCCAGTGACCTACTTGTGAACTTTGATGTTGTATCCCTCTTCACCCAAGTGCCAATCAAAGAAGCCTTGACAGCTATCCAAAACAAATATAACACCCCCAAGCACATCCTAGATCTGACCAACCGCTGCCTATCCAACACATACTTCATCTATAAAGGACAAAAATACAAACAAATAGAAGGAGCACCCATGGGATCACCTCTCTCACCTGTCATCGCAAACCTCTACATGGAACATTTTGAAATCCAAGCCCTTGAAAAATCTGATCATAAACCCAAACTCTGGCTCAGTTACATAGACGACACCTTCGTAATCTGGCCACATGGGAAAGAAAAACTGGACAACTTCCTCACACACCTCAACAGCCTACACCCCAAAATAAAGTTCACCATGAAAACAGAAGCTAACAACCAACTTTCCTTCCTGGATGTCTTAGTCTACAAGAAATCCAATGGCTCCCTAGGACACACCATCTACCAGAAGAAAACACACACAAACCGCTATCTGCACACACTCTCTCACACCACCACCCAGCACAGATCAACTCCGTAGCCAAGACACTCATCTCCAGAACAAAATGCTTAGCTGATGAACAACATCTAAAAATTAATCTACATACTCTCACTAACGTACTAACATCCAATGGATTCCAAAGAAACAAGATTAACAACCTAATCCAAAAAGAGACACCCACTAAAATCCAAGACAGAGAACAAGAAAATGGCAAAGCCCTCCTCCCATACATAAAAGGCACCACAGACAGAATCAGCAAGATCCTCCACAAACACAATATCAAGACAGCATTCTGCACAAACCGAAAAATATCCACCATCCTAAGAAACCCCAAAGACAAAATTGAGTTAGAAAATCAATGAGTATATGAAATCCCATGCCCCACCTGCCCCACCTCATACAGCGGACAAACCAACAGAAGAATAAATGCATGCATTGAAGAACACAAAAACTCAATCAGAAAAGAGGAACCAACTTCTTCCCAAGTCCAACACCTTAAAGCCACAGGACATGAAATTGATTTAAAAAAAACCAGAACTATCGCCAAAACTGAACACTTTAACAACAGAATAATCAGAGAAGCCATTGAGATAGAAAAACGTCCCCACAGCATGAATAAAAGAGATGATACCTCCCACCTACCAGCCATTTGGAAACCCACCCTTATTGACAAACGAATCCCAAATACAAAGAATAACACCAGACCAGAAAGAAAAAGTTTTTTAATATAGGGTGATATGATTAAAAGCTAGAATAAGTGATAGAAATAAAGGTAATATTAATGTATTATATTTTTATTTGATAAAATGAAAGTAATAATGAGAAAAAGCTGAAATAATTGACTAATGATAGACTGTAAGCTAATATAGATGTGTATTGTTATGGGAATTACATAAATCGATTGAATGTAATAATAATGTTCAATTTGATCAGTTTTGTTTGTATTGGAATGTATGGCACTCAGGTGCCCCACTGCTCACACATTGATTTGACACTTTTATAAAAAATAAAAAACTTTAAAAAGAAAAAAAGAGAAAGTAACTTAAACACAAGAATCTGTCAGCTCCAGTGTGCTGTTGGCATGGAGCTGCCATTCGTGGTGGGAGGAACGCACAAACCTCGTTTCAGCCCAGTATCTGCTTCGTTGAGCCTCCCAGGAACTGACAGGATTGATGGGAGGGAATAGCTGGGGGATGACATTATCTTGGCCAGCCGGAAATAACAAGGGGATTAACTGTTTAGACGCTGGTTGCAAATACTCAAGTGGATTAATTGTTTGGATGCTAGTTGTAAATACTCAAGAATTAAACATAAGCCACCTTCTGGATCACATGGGAGGGAGCAGCACGCGTGATTGGTTGGGTGGTGATAACTAATGGATAAATGGTGGTGGGAAGCACAGGGCAATAGCCCTAAAAAGATTTTCATCTGTGATTGTCAGCGAGTGCCAAGAAGTGATTAAACTAAGGTAGCAGCCATCCAGGGTTGTCTCCTTTTGTTTCCTTCTGTTTGGAACCTGACAGAATCTATTCAACTAATGGTTAGCATTAAATTGGTGCTAGATAAGAATCAATGGATTTCAAGAGGGGCTCAACTTGGATTGTTTGTAGCAATGCAAGCACTCTAAACTGATGAAATATTTAACTCCACCCTCCAGTTCTGCCTTTTCCTCTCCCAGGCTACAAGAAGCAAGCCTATGATTTACAAAGCCTGGTTGTGCAACACTGCTTGTAAGCCAAATTTGCATGTTTTTTTTTTCCCTGCTCCACATTTAGTCTCCGTTGCATTCTTTTATTATTTCATAGAAACACTTGGCATCTAGCAGCCTCAGAGTTCAAAGTTTCAGATTGCTAGTTTTTGACTGGATGTTCCTTACATGCTAATTTGAGGAATTAGTATTTTATGTTCAGAAAAACTCTGTTCTCTACAGCAGAATCTCTTCAAGGAATAAACATCGTAGGAAGGAAGACATTTTAGTCTCTGGCAGGGGTATCAAACTCCTGGCAGGGGTGTCAAACTGCAGGCCAGATTCAGCCTGCAGGGTACTTAAATCTGGCCCATGGGGCAGCTTGGAAAAATACAAAGGACCAGCCTGTGATGCCTCTGTCTGCCAAAACAGGGTGTGAGGAGCTGCACAGAGCCTCCTCGCACCTTGTTTTGGCTAGCAAAGTGCTACGGGAGCATCTGCTCCATCTCCTCACCCCAACCATTCTGTGGAGGAAAATTACAATGCTGATCCAGCCCTCAAAGAAATCCAGTTTCACACCCCTGGTCTATGGTATAGACAAAAATGTCAGGCATATTTTGATTGTTTCTTTAATTTTATTAAATGGTATAAGCTTTTGTGAACTACAGCAATAACTGAAGAAGACGAATTGTTAGACTGATACAGAATTTAAATTTGGATGAGGTGGAGGGAAGGAAGGAATGTGAAAGGCAGACTGGTTTTTCTAAATCAAGTTTATACTATTGAACATAATTTTTTCATATCATCTAGGATAAATCTTTTGTTCATGTAATTGGTTTAAGCCACGTAGCCTATGAATTTCATCTGGGTCTTTCAAGTGTCTTTGGAGAGGATGACTTTGCTTTGAGTGATGGAAAAAAACTTCCCTCGATCTAATCACTCTCCTGGCGGCCTTTCATGGATATTATAAAACTTGACGGGTATTGTGTGATACCAAAGTTAGGTGTGAGATCTGGTGCCTGGGATTTATCTGGCCAAGATAGCCGGAAGTTTCTCAGGATGGTGGTGAGGAAGAGGAAGAGCTCCATCCGAGCCAGATTTTCTCCTAAGCAACCCCTTGGTCCTGAAAAGTCAAAGACAAGATGAACAATCACAGCTATTCATCTAGAGCAGCACACACTTTGATGATAAAACAGCACCCCTGAAACTCAGATTTGTGGTTTTGTAGCGTCATGTGAAACTGACTAGTGTCCTTAGGATTAATGGATTTATATCTTTGTGTATGAGAGAGAGGGAGGGAGAGGAAAGGCAGAAGGAGACGGAAGGGGGAAGGAGAGGAAAAGGGTAGGTTGAGGAAGAGAGAGAAGGAAAGGGAGAGGGAAGGGTGAAGTAATAGGAGAGGGAAGGAGGAGGGAGAAGGAAAGGGAGAGGAAGGGGGAGAGGGAGAGGGGAGGAAGGGGGAGGGGGAGGGGGAGAGGGGGAGAATAGCAAAGGAAAACATGTATTTCCTGATTTCTGGAATGGGTTGATGAAATGGCATATTTTCTATTTTAGCCTGCTGAAGGATACACTCAATCAGAGAAGGAGTGCTTTCACAAATATGGGTGATGATATCCCCAAAGTGAATATGCTTTTCAGTTGCTCCCTGTTGGCCATATTCACATGATATTAGCATGCATCCTAGTTTTCTCCGCCCAATGATGCCCTGAAGTAGGCTTAAGTACAGGAGCTGAGTTCACAGGGTTGTCTAATCCCTGGTTCTGCCTGTTGTGCAGCCCTTCCCATTCAAAGGAAAACAGAGAGAGAGAGAAAATTTACCTGCTGAAAATAGCAAAAAGGCTTCCGGCTTCACAAACTCTCCCTTTGCATTCAGGAAGTTGGAGGGGTTGAACTCGTGTGGGAACTTCCACTGGGATTCATCGTGATGAACAGAATGGAGGTTGGTGAAAATGGTTGTGCCCTGCAAATATCAGGGCACCATCATCAATTTGGCTTAGCCCTTTTGAGATCTGGTTCAAAAATGAATGGATGATAGTGAAAAGAATCGTTCATGGAATCGTAAGGCTTAAAGGGGAACTTCAAGATGGTCTTCTAATCCAACCCCCTTCCCAAGGCAGGAGTCCTTATAGCATCCCAGACAAATGGCTCTCCAACTTTTTCTGGAAAACGTCCAGCAATGGTGAGGCTAGCTTTCCCACTGATTAACCATTCTCACTTTCTGGAAATCCCCCCTTATTTCCCAGCTGGAGCTCCCTGTGATGTGTTTTCACCCAGGTGCTTTGGACAATAAACTGACACCTTCTTTTCTCTGGCAGCCCTTTAAGTATTGGAAGACTGCTATGATGTCATGCCTCCCCTAATCCTTCCCTTCATTTGGCTAAATATGCATCGTTCCTTTAATCTTCATTGCACAGTTTAGCCTCCAGATCAGGGGTGAAATGCTCTCAGTTCAGACCAGCTCGGGCGAGTAGGTAGCGATGGTGGTGGGCAGTTTGGAGAACTGGTAGCAAAAATCCCTGCCCCTGGCCCCATGCCCAGCTGAGCTGCGCGATCATCAGAGCCTTTTTTTTTCTTTTAAATGGCTCTGATGAGACAAGCTCTGACGATCCCAGCTGAGTTGCCTGCTAACCGGTAGCAAAAAATCCCCCCACCCCCCGCCCCCTCCAGCCTGCAGCTTGCTTACTTTAGCTGCTGGTCGCAACGCCTTGCTGTAATCCCTGCAATCCATTGCATCAGCAAGCAACTGAATCTCCCTGCCTGCAATCAAGCTCATCGATAAGCAGCTCTATCTGCCTGCCTGCCTGCCTTGTACCTTCTATTGCAGGGGTCTCCAACCTTGGCAACTTTAAGACTTATGGACTTCAACTCCCAGAATTCCTGGCTGGGGAATTCTGGTAGTTGAAGTCCACAAGTCTTAAAGTTGCCAAGGTTGGAGACCCCTGTTCTATTGGATAAGTTTTTTCCCCCTTTGGGAGTTTTTTAAAAAAAAAGTTAATTGGGGTTTTTTTTAGTTGTTCTTTTTTTAGACCTAGCCATTTAAAGTTTAGGAAGTTTTAAATTTAGCTGCTTTTATATAAAAATAAAAATAAATTAAAATAAAATAATATTTGTGCAGCTTTCTCAGATTTAGTGTGTTTCTGTACTGTTTCACTCTAAGTACACAAACACACAAAATCTCACAAAGCTGTATGTGGAATTTTGTGTGTGTAAAGTGTGAAAGTTGTTTTTTTGGGCTTCTTGTGGCTGTGTGAGGTTCCTGCTTGTTGCAGGGGCCATTTTGGGTCTAGCCGAGCTGCTTTTACATTGTGGATGAGCCAGTTGTGTTGTGTTGTGTTTTGTAGGTTAAAAAAGGGCAAAGAAGTGACATTGACTTGGCTACACCCACCTGACCAACAATCCACGCCCACCCAGTCACCTTACCACCAAGCCCCGCCCACTAATTAAGCCCCGCCCACAGAATCAGTAGCAAAAAAATTTAGATTTCACCCCTGCTCCAGACCCATGGCCAACTGTGAAAGTTCCCAGTTTTACCTTGGGAATTTGATAGCCACAAAGCTGTGCATTTTGGATGGGTGCGTGACCTACTCCGAGAGG
This sequence comes from Arizona elegans, assembly GCA_022577455.1. Taxonomy (NCBI): domain Eukaryota; kingdom Metazoa; phylum Chordata; class Lepidosauria; order Squamata; family Colubridae; genus Arizona; species Arizona elegans. Next base: position 16,810,908 of record JAKOOJ010000014.1, read on the forward strand.
ACCAATAGTTGTACAGCGCTGGATTTCATGAATGACGGCATTTGTATAGGGCAGCTTTTCTCGATCTTCATATTGCAAGTTTGAATTACTTCCCAGAATAGCATCTATTTCCTTCTGGCATTTCTCTGCAGTGCAAATAAATTAGTTACTGAGGAGAGTAAGGAAGGGGACTTCAATTATGCAGGAACTGCTCCCTGTGAAAAAGGGCTGAAGCATGTTTAAGTCTAGAACAACGAGGCAACATTCAGAAGAGTATCTGGAAGACAGCTCCCTAATTCACTGGATTATAAGAAGGGGAGGATATCCAGCCAAATGAGATGTGCAAGATCAATCAATCAATCAATCAATCACAATAGAGTTGGAAGAGACCTTGGAGGTCTTTGACTCTTCTGATCAAAGCAAATTGGAGAGAGATAAGAGTCAATGGAATTCAAAGTGGGCAGGACTTAGAGCTCTTGTGGGCACGAAGGGACTCGAGTCTGATGATACACTTGACTCCTCCTTCAGGCTCAGCCATGTCATCTCCTACATACATTTTTGAAAACTTCACACTGATTCCCCATGTTTTGTGTCCTTCTCAACTTGGTGCTCTCTTTGAGTTATGGGAGAGCAATGCATCTCTATCTAGGAATTCTTCTAGGTGTTACAGTTCTAAACATACCAGAAGGGATGAATCTGTCTAAATCCAAATGAAGCTTTTAGAAAGGTCTGGAATCACACCTTCAAGACCCATCCTGATTTTGCATGGTTCATTGAAGACCTTCGTCATTTGCTATTTCCGTACCTTGGATCTCTGGAAAGGCTACCAAATACAGCAATGCCCACCAAAGTGTTGAAGTCGTTGTCTCTGATCCAGCAGTTAAAAGGTCCATCAGTAAAACTAGTAATTGTTCTTCTCCAAAACTTGAAGCTTTCCTCTCTGTCTTTTATTAATTAAAACAAAGAAAGAAAGAGAAAATAGTCCTCAACATATAGTTCTAAACCATTTGTACACTGATAGTTTGCGGTTATGACAGTGCTGAGACGAAGAATAGACTAGAAGAGAAGGGAAGGGAAGGGAAGGGAAGCGGAGGGGAGGGGAGGGGAGGGGAGGGGAGGGGAGAGGAGAGGAGAGGAGAGGAGAGGAGAGGAGAGGAGAGGAGAGGAGAGGAGAGGAGAGGAGAGGAGAGGAGAGGAGAAGAGAAGAGAAGAGAAGAGAAGAGAAGAGAAGAGAAGAGAAGAGAAGAGAAGAGAAGAGAAGAGAAGAGAAGAGAAGAGAAGAGAAGAGAAGAGAAGAGACGAGACGAGACCTTGGACATCTTCAAGTTCAACCCTCTGCTTAGGCAGGAAACTCTATACCATTTCAGACAAATGGCTGTCCAATCTCTTACAAGGTTCCCACTCTCTTTTTGACAAGCAAAGTCCATGGGAGAAGCTGGATTTGCTTAATAACCATGTGATTCAGTTAACAATCCTGGTGATTCACTTAACACTACAGGAAACAAGGTTGTGAAATAGGGTGTGAATCACTTAACAAGTGCCTTGCTTAGTGATGGACGTTCGAGTCCCAACTGAGGTTATAGGTTGAGGGCCATTTGTATTATTCTAGGATATTTTCCAATCGCATCTGTTGAATGAAGTTCACATTCATTCGTGTTCTGATTTAGAGCAATGGGTTGGCAGGGCTTGTGCAACAGGCTAAGCAAAGTCCCATAGATGAGTTCAGATAACACAATAGCTTGTTCCTTTCTTTAGGACAAAACTCTAATTCACACAAATTTCAAAAGACTTTGTGTGGAAGTTGTTTAACTGACCAAGCAATGAATTATGTATGCTTTTAGATTATCAAACGAGGTGAGGGCCATCCACTGGAGACCTCCTTTTCATAGTCACACAACTGTAATGTGGTAGCCACAGATACAAGACCAGAACAACTATATAAGAGTGTAAAATCGACTATTGTTCTTATTCCAGACAGTACCAATAAAAATTGAAAAGACTTATTTCCAACATCTTAACAAGATAATAAGGAAATTTATATGGCAAGGGAAAAAAGCAAGAATAAGTATAAAAATGCTACAAGATGCAAGATTATGTGGAGATTTAGACTGCCAAATTGAGAACTATATTATGAAGCAGCAGTATTGACTTGAATGAGGGAATGCATTAAGAAACACAAGATTATTGTTTATGATCTTGTGTCATATTTTTAACTATCATCTTAGTTTTTTTCTGGTTCAGTCTAAAATCAGTGTGGGAAAAGGTTAGAGATAAATACTATTTGAAAATACCAATTTGGTTATCAACAATAATACACCCAAATATTATTAATCTTAGAAATATTGTTAGATATAAAGATTTACTATAAGATAAGGAGGAATTGAAAGGGAAACGAGAATTGGAAAAACAGGGGATTGAGACGGATTGGTATATGTACATGAAAATACAAACAAGATATGAAAAAGATGTAAACTATATAGTTTTTACTTAGAGATGACAGAGTTGGATAGGATAGTCACAGGAACAGAGGATAAAATAATTTTAAAAAAATATAATTTCTTACTTGGCATTGAATTAGAGGAAGAACAAGTAAAGGAAACAATGATAGTGTGGGCAAAGAATTTTGGATATTCAATTGATCTAGATAGATGGCAACAGTTATGGGAAAGGAACTATAAATTAACAATGTCCACTGCATATAAAGAAAATCAATATAAAATGTTCTACAGATGGCATATGCCTCCTGAAAAATTGGCAAAAATGTTTAAACACAAATCAGCTAAATGTTGGAAATGTCATCGGTTACCAGGACCTTATTGTCATATGTGGTGGACATGCTCAGAAGCTAAAAATTATTGGAGTAAAATTAAGATATGGCTAGAAGAAATGATGCAACAACATATTGCCTTAAAACCAGAGCTGTTCCTATTGGGTATCCTTCCAGAGAAAATTAGTAAAGAAAAGATATATTTGATTATTCATGTAATAACAGCAGCGAGGCTTGTATTTGCACAAAATTGGAAAGCAGAGAAAATACCTCTGGAAGAGGAAGTAATTAAGAAAACGTTAGACTGTGCAGAAAAGAATAGATTGACTTTGATAATTAAAGAAAGAGAGGATTCAGAATATTTTAAAGTATGAAGTCAATTTTACCATTGGCTAGCAAAAGAGATATAGATAAATAAATTAATAGTTATGCGAGAAAATGGTATAATTAAAATATTGTATTTTTGAAGAGAGGTTGTAATAGATTAAGAAAAGAAAGAAGAAAGAAGAAACAACAAGAAGACGAAGCCATTGAAGAAACACCGAAATGACAATCGAAAGAATTGACTGATGTATTAAGTGTTGGTTTGTGTATAAAGTAAAATTAAAAAACTGGGGCGGGGGAAAGAGTGTAAAATCAAACAAAGGGGAGTGGATTTTTTACCTTCTTTATTTCTTCTAGGTATGCATCAATGAAATCTCGGCATTCTTCAGGAATCAAGGTTCTCTTGTGTTCTTCCACTTCCTTTTCAATGAAAGCAAAGACTTTACGGGCATTTCTTGCCATTCTCTGATAGGGCAGGGGAAGCCTCCTCACTAAGGGCACAGCATTGTAAAGCTGCCAAGAAGGAGAAAATAAATCAAAATTAATTAAAATGATCACCGGGTAATATACACTGTAGGGTGTGTTGGGAGAGAAAAAATACCTTTAACTATCTATGTTCATGTATGTTATTTCATGTTCACCTTTTGATAGAGCTAAGTTAATATTAAATTAAGTTAAACTTAGTTTAACTTATTAAACTAAGTTAATATTAAACTAAATATTAAACTAAGTTAATATTTATTAAACTAAGTTAATATTTCAACAAATATTAAATTAAATTAATATTTCAATGAAGAGGTGTCATGCTCTAATTTACTCTGGTTCTTACTGGCTCCTCCAAGTCAGTCATAAAATTATGATGTTCCTTTAAAAATAAATAAAGTTATGCAAGGAAAATTGGATAAAATTCCCACTAGCATTCTGGGAATCGTGACCATTTTCCTGCCCTCTTATTGAGGATACCATGGTCCATGGTCCCATCATCATTTCGATATTTTGATGTATCAAGTCCAGCACAGTATTGAAAGAGCTGTCGTTTTCAAAACGTTTTCCAAAAAGAATGGAAGACATAATTTTGGTGACTGCAGTTTTAAGAAATGGATGAGGATCAAAAGGTGAATCTGCAGAATAAAGCAAAATAAAATAAAATTAGAGATAGTCCTGTGATGCATGAACAAACAGATTCATATGTGTATAATTCAAGCTAGCTACTTTATTGTTCTCTGCCTGTAATACAGGAATCTCCCTAGACTGGAAGCTTTCTCCTGGGAAAGATCAGAGAAGGCTCTAAATCACTCAAGGAGAGGTGAGATTGAATGCTCCTCACTTAGGCCTTCCTCCCATCCAAAATGGTTACTCTCCAAGGAGTCCTTGACTTACAACCATTCAAAGTTACAACAGATCACAAACAAGGTAGTTAGACTGGGATTAGAAGTTCCAATGGCCATTTCCCCCAGATAATTATGTGATCTCATCTTGGGTTTCGTAGCCCCCATTTACAACTGTCTGCAGCATACCAAGATCACACAACCACGATTTATGCATTTTGCCAGAAGCCAAAGATTCACTGGACAACCATGATTATTTGTTTAACCACCTCTAATAACCAACAAAAATTCATAAAATCTGATCGGTCACGTGGTGACCCACTTAACCAAAAGCACGACTTACAACCGTAATTCCCCTGCTCGGTTGTGATCATATGTTGAGGACTAACTATATGTACTTGTGAACTATCACCTTTCATTTTCTTATCGGTTATGTGTCTTCTAAAAAAATAAAAATGGGAAGGAGATCCATGTTTGGGCGCTTCTTTTCAAAGGCCAGAAAAAGGAAAAGAGTCAGCATGGTCGGGAAAGGCAGGCAGGCAGGCAGGCAGATAGAGCTGCTCACCGATGAGCTTGATTGCAGGCAGAACTTTGAGCCTATTTCGGTAACCAATGGTAGCCTATATCTGCAGACATTCCCTGGCCCTTCCCCTTCAGAGTCTCCATGTGTTTCCATGAGTTATCCAACCAAGAAATAAAGAGACCTCCTGCTTCATTACTGCCACAATGAAAACATAAGCATGAACAATGTTATGTTGAGTATTATGTTCGGGGTGAGAATGGAAGCAAAACCAGAGTGATTTCAGCAAAGCTCGTCTATTTAGTTCATACGGACAATAGCAACAGCCTGGTTGACAGGGTTCCTTTTATCGGAGGCTGTCAGCCGGTCAACCGATCAGATGAAAATATTTTCCCACTTCAGTAGCGGATCTGAGTGAGAACTTCGGCAACTAGTTTCAGCTACTCATTTCAATATGTAACATTGAGACTTTGGGAATAATGCAAAGAAGAGCAACTAAGATGATTAAAGGACTGTAGAAAACATGTGAAACATAAAAAACAATTGAAGAACAGTTGCAGGATTTGAGTTTGGCTACTCTAGAGAAAAGAAGGACGGGGGTGGTGGTGGGGGATATGATAGCAGGATTCCAGTATTTGAGGGGCTGCCACAAAGAGGAGGGGGTCGATTTATTTTCCAAAGTACCAGAAGGCAAGAAAAGAAACAATGGATGGAAACTATTCAAGGAGAGAAGCAACCTGGAATTAAGGAGAAACTTCCTAACAGGGGGGGACAATTAACCAGTGGAACAGAAGTGGTCTCCGGAAATCATGGGTGCTCCATCACTGGAGGTTTTTAAGAAGTGACTGGACAGGTGATTTGCTTAACCATCTGTAATAACCAATAATTCACTGGACAGTCACTTGTCTGAAATGGTATAGGGTACTGATGGTTAACCTTTTTGGGCCAAGTGCCCAAAGCACGCACGGACACGCATGAATGCACGTGCGCGTGCCACAATCCCCAAAATGCAATGTGAGCGCCCACGGCACATGTGCCCTGCACATGCACACACGTTCCCTGCGCATGCACCCCGGGGCTCTTGTTTTGGCTGCCAGGTTGGTGCAGCAGGCTTTTCAGGCCCAAAATGGGGCGCAGGGGGGAGGCAGCTAGGACTTGATGGGGGTAGAAACTGCAAAGATCAGAAAAGGCACGGAAGGCAGGAGAAAGCTAGGACTCGATGCGGGGAGAAACTGGAGATCATGGAAGGCAGGAAGGCAAGAGAAAGCTAGGATTTGATTGGGGGAAAAACTGGAGATTGTGGAAGGCAGGAGGCATCTAGGATTCGATGGGTGGAGAAACTGCAAAGATTGGAAAAGGCACAGTAAGCAAGAGAAAGCTAGGATTCGATGGGTGGAGAAACTGCAAAGATTGGAAAAGGCACAGTAGGCAAGAGAAAGCTAGGACTCGATGGGGTGGGGAGAAGCTGGAGATCATGGAACTGGAGTTTTTCTCCCAATCGAGTCAGAGCTGCCTCCTGCCTTCCTGCCTTCTCCAATCTTGGCAGTTTTTACCCAATCGTGTTCTAACTTTCTCCTACATTCCTGCCATGGAGAGACACCTGTGGATGGTGGAACCTGCAGAGATCGGGAAAGGCCCCGCGGGGCAGAGACCCGAAGACCAGCTGGCTGACAGGAGGTGCACCATGTGTGGTGAAGCTGGGCTGGGGCGATGGCTGGTGTGCCCTCAGAAAGGACTCTGCATGCCACCTGTGGCACGCATGCCATAGGTTTGCCATCACGGGTATAGGGTCTCCAGCTCTATTCTGATTAAATGAAATGGAATCTTATTTTAATGTGCTTTAACTATGGAGTCCTTGATGATCTCTGAGCTTGATCGTTTGCTTGTAGACATTGTTCTGACCTAGGCATTCCCAAACCACAAAGCAGACTCCTTATCCCGACAAAAACCCTTTTTATTAAGTTACTGTGAATTTCTCTCATTCACACTCAGCAAAGTCTTTCAAAGGAGTATTTACAGTCATAGACCTTATCTGGCTTGGAGAGCTGCCAGGCTGATATCTTCAAAACTTGGCAAGGAGTCTCGGAGAGTCACAAACCAATTAGGTGAACTAATTGTCTCCTGCAAACTCCACTCCCCATTCGCTCCTCTTTTATTTCCTCTGGGAGGGGCCATTCATCGTCCATCTGTGGCCTTACTTCCAAGTCAACCCTTGTTCTTTAGCTGTTCCTTTCATCTGGCAACTCTGTGCATGCACACACTGGGAACAGGCTCCAGCTGTTCGTCTGCCTCACTGATGTCTAACTCTGAAGGCAGCTGAAAATTGGCATCCAGCCCTGGCCCTCTCTCTGCCTCCAATGCAGAGCCCTCATCAGAGCCTTCCCCAGACTCCAGGACTGGCCCATGTTCCTCCCCAACCCCCTCACTGTCCGAATCTGCTGCCAGATCTGCTGGCCACTCATGACATTTCATTACCCATCTATATAACATCATCCTGTTGCCTAGGAGGGGAATGAAATACCTGAAATCTACAAATATTCTCTTCCATTGGAATTTGCTTGAAGTTTTATACAACCAGAATACTAAGTTCCTCCCACTCTGCATCAACACACACACACACCCTTACACACAAACACATGGGTCTAACTGTGAGATCAATTGAATTCTGTCCTGTGGAAAAAAAGAAGCAACATTGGTGTGATGATTTCCCAGCCATCTGGTCCTGTCCCAGGTGAGCTTACCTGAGTTTTCAGCAATTGCTTCAATCAAATATGATGCCTCCTGCAAGATCTTCTCTTCCATTGATTTTTTGCCCAGTCCGAAGTTCCTGAGAAGCCTCAGTGAAAACCTTCGTTGCTCTTTCCACGCTTGGCCGTAGGGTGCTGTGATTATGCCTGTAAAAATGAGAGATGGAAAATGAAGCAATGGAACTATAGTGATTTCCCTGTATAGGTAGACCTTACAACACGTCGTTTAGTGACCCTTCAAAGTTACAACGGCACTGGAAAAAAGTGACTCATGACTGGCTTTCATACTTACAACCGTTGCAGCCTCCCCATGGTCACCTCATCAAAATTCAGATGCTTGGCACCTGACTCATATTTACAATGGTTGCAGTGTCCCGGGGTGTTGTGATTCCCTTTTGTGACCCCCTGACAAGCATAGACAATGGGGAAGCCAGATACATTTAACAACCGTGTTTACTGGATTCGACCGGAAGCATCGCAGTGAGACAGTCGGAGATTAGTGGGCTCTGATGAGCCTTTGGAAATCCTGGACTGACGAAGCATTGCAGAGGGGTCTTCAGACTGGATCTGTCCTGTAGGGACAAAGAAGAAGGAGAGGCACCTCGGAAGACCAAGAGGAACAGGCAAATTCCTTGGAGGTCAGAGGAAACTCTCCCTGACTCTGCAGCGAGGGGCGGTGGCCATTGTGACCGTCAGTAAACTGGGGCAACCAGACCAAGCATTTTGCAGGAGCGGAGAACTGAGCAGAACATTGATGCCGGGTGAGTGACAACTAACTCATAGGCAGAGAAAAGGAAAAAAAAGAGGATTTTCAAAGTAATTATAAATGTTCTAGCAGTATAACAGCAGCTAATACACATGGGGAAAGGATGGAAGAAGAAGATTAAAGCGGAAGTTATAAAGTGACAAAACCCAATCAGAAAATTGGGGGTTTTTTGTTTTTTTTGGGGGGGGATTTAATTATTTGGAGAACTTTAAAATACTAGAAGAATTAAAAACCCGAAAAGGTCTTTCTCTAATTTGGGAATTTTAAAGGAAGGAAGATTAAAGAAAGAAGAAAAACCCACAATAGAAAGGACCAGTTAAAGACTCTAAATTGAAATTGAATTGGAATGTAAAGTTGGAATTTGGACTTTGCAAATCTGGATTGAATTTTAAATTGATTTGGTACATATAAAGGTGAAACAGAAGAAGAGGAAAAATTAAATAAGTAAAGACTGTTAAAGTGGATTGCAAACAAAATGGATATTTTTCTAGGCTGCTACTTGCAATTGTGGATTGTAGAGAGCCATCTTCAGGAGAGAAAAAAAGTTACTACAAAACTGAATCTTTGTTTTGGAAAAAACTTTGAAAGGAACAACATCTGTGAGAATTTTTAAGGAGGCTTTGTTTGTCTATAAACGCTTTGACTTTGATGATTAAAAAAGGAGGATTACAACGTAACTTCAAATTGGAATAATATCAATCTAGAAAGAACAAAATGGTGCAGGAATTTAAGGAAATGATGAAAATCATGTACTTATCATTGAAAATGGAAATAAGGGAAATGACTACAATGTTGCATGGAAAACCGAAATTTGACAAGCAAAAAATTGATTTAGGATATATTCAAGCTGACAAGGAAACAACTAATAAGAAGCAAGAAGGAGAGACTGACAATAAAGAAGACAAAGACAAGGAGATTGATTATGGAAAATTAAATGATTATGTAGGTAGTAATAATAAAAAGGAGAACTTTAAAAATTACATTGGGATTAACAATGGAAAAGGGGGAAGAAACAAAGAAGGAAAAGAGGGTGGAATAGAAAGAATATAAAAAACTTAAATGATTACACTGGGATTATCAGTGGGAAAATAAGAAAAAGGGAAAAGGGATGGAAAATAACGGGAAATGCACAACAAAATAGAAGAGCCTATGATTTTTTTAAAAAAATGATTATACTGGGATTAACAATGGAAAGATAAGAAAAGCAGAAAAGAGAGTTCAGGAGTTCAAAGCACAAAGGAAATAAGAGGAAAGAAAAAGAAAAAAATTAAAATAGAAAGGAAGAAAGAAATGGAAGAGGAATATATGGTAAATGAAATGACTATTTAAAAAAAATGAAATTGTATTATTAACTAAGTAATTTAAAACGATATGGATGGATGATGAATGTAACAATTGGAATATTTTCAAATTAAGGAAATTGTAACAACTGGAATATTCTTAACTACATATCTGGAATTTAACTAAATAAAAGAAAGCTGAAATGATATTGGATGATGAGTTAATTAGATAAGATTTATACTTAATTGGTTTTTATAAATATGTTGAAGTGTATTATTTGGAACAGTTGATTAAAAAAATTTGATATTGGAATAAGAGAATGCAAGGAAATAATTGGGAATTGTATTATGTTATATGAATTTAAATTTAGGGGTATTGAATTAAGACTTATATTTAATTGATTTTTAATTGAATATTCTTAATTAATTAGGGAAATTATGATAAATGGAATAATGAATTAATTAAGTCAATATGAAGAAATGACAAAATGTATGGATGTTTAAGAATTGAAATAAGACTTAGAAATATGAATAGGTTTAATATATGACATTGTAGTAGTCGGAACATTTGGGTTAAGATCTATACTTAATCGGTTTCTACAAATTGTGATTAGAATAAGAGAATGTAAAGAAATAATTGGGGATTGTATTATGTTGTGTGAATTGAAATATAGGGGTTCAAACCTTAGGGAGGGAAAAGAACATTTGAATTATATCAGGATTAGAAGTTAAAATGAAGGGTAATAGTTTTCTTAAAATTAGAGAAAATAAATGTTATGATAAAAATTGAACATATAAAATTGTGTTAAAGATGAACAAAAATTTGTACAAATTTAAGACCAGGCCAATATTCTGTTCAGAAAAATGTAGTACTTTGAGTTATTTGTACTAAAGGTTTCTCTTCAAACCCACCTGGAAAATTTATAGGGTGGAAAAGACCAACTGAAAGAGAGGAGTGAGAGTGTGTGTGGATCCACTCTCACATCCAGTATTTTAGCAGCGAGGAAAGTGAAATAGTAACCGCTTGTTACTATTTTGCTATTGGGGGAAAAAAAAGAGAACTTGGGGAATTTTAAACTCTTTTTAAAAACTGATAATAAGAATTGGGACAATGAATTGAATTAAATTGAAGATGAAAATCCCATTTGAATGAACTATTACAGAAACGGGATGATTGTTGTAGGATCTTGAATCAACAAACCATAAAGAAGGGAAAGCCTGTGTTAATGTTAAAAGTTGACCTGCAGTGCCAGTCTTAATATTTAAAGGAGTCAGTTTCAGATGGTTAATACCTGAAGGAATTATTGTGACATGGCAAGAACAAAGACATAGAGTTGATTCTATTGAAAAAGCAAAGTTGTTTTATCAACAATTTTGTGGACCGTTAGAGGAAGATCAGGGTGCAGTAGGCAAGACAAAACAGAGAGATGAGGAGAAAGATAGAGGAAAAAACAAAAGAAGAATGAGCGTTAAGAGAAGGGGCAAGAGCAAAAGACCAAATGGAACAAAGAGAGACAAGGGCGATGAAATCAAAAACTAGTAACAAGTAAAACATGGAAGAAGAAATAAGAGCAATATCACTGAATGTAAATGGACTAAATGCAGCAATAAAAAGGAATAGAACCTTAAGTAAATTGAATAGTTTGAAAATGGACATTATATGTCTACAAGAAGTACACATTAGAAGACAACATGTGAAATTGTTATAATATCCAAAGCTAGGAGTTTTATTTACATCACTGATACAACAGAGTAAAAGACGTGTGGTACTGTATATCAAAAGAAAATTAGAACCAAAATTATGTTTTGAAGATGATAAAGGTAGGATTTTGATGGTGGAAATAAATATGGATTTAAAACAAATATTACTCATTGCAGTATATGCACCAAATGAAAAACAAGAAGAATTTTATCGAGGATTACACAAAAAATATTAGAACTGGATTATGAATATGTAAGCAATATACATTTTATTCAAATAGACACTTATCATGGTCAAGGTTAGATATGATATGGATGTCAACAGAACTTATGGATATATTCAAGAAGCAAATATTGACTCAAATATCTGGGCAAATCATAACCCAATGATAATAACATGGAAAGGTCAAAAGAAAAGGACAAGATGGACTTTAAATGCAACAATATTAAATGAAAAAGACTTTCAGCAGCTTATGGAAAAAGAATTAGATTTTTTCTTTAAATAAAAAAGAGGATATATCACTTCAGATTGTATGGGACACTATGAAAGCTTATATTAAAGGAGTGGCAATAACTTATTTGGGCAAAAGAATAAAAAGAAAAGACAAAAACAGATAAGATTGGAAGAGGAATATAAGAAATTAGAAAAAGAATTACAAAAAGATACACAAAATAAAAAAATTAAGAAGTGATGGAAGTGAAAAAACATGAAATAAATTTAAATGAGCAGGAACAATTAGCAAATAAATTAAGGGCAATTAAAAATGCAAATAAACCAGGAAGGTGGTTAGTATATAAATTGAAAAAAGAGAAGGAGAAAAAGATGATAAAATATTTACAAGATGAAGAGGGGAAAATATGTTACAGAAATGAGGAAAAGAAGAAGATAATTCAAAAATATTATAAAAAACTCTACCGTCAAGAAAAAAATCTCAGAGGAAGAGATATCAACATATTTAGAAAAATCAGATCTACCCAAAATAACAGATCAATACAAAGGAATGTTAGAAGAAAGAATAACCATGATGGAATTAACAGAAGCGATAAAAAAGACAAAAAAATGGGAAAGCACCTGGACAGGATGGTCTACCAGCAGAACTATACAAAACATTACAGCAATGAGCAATGTAATGCTGGAATTATTTAATGAACTTTTAATGAAGGCTAAAATGCCAGATTCATGGAGGGAGGCCTATGTGACACTTATTCCCAAAGAAGATACAGATTTACAACTAATAAAAAACTATAGACCGTTTTCGTTATTAAATGTGGATTGTAAGATCTTTGCCTCAATAATGGCAAATAGATTTAAAAGACAGTTAAATGAATTTATTCATACAGATCAAAATGGATTCTTACCTAAAAGGCAAATTAGAGACAATATGAGGGTAATTTTGGACACTTTGGTGTATTACGATACACATTCAGAAAGACAAATGGCGATGATGTTTTTAGATGCTCAAAAAGCTTTTGACAGTGTGAATTGGCAATTAATGACAGAACAATTGAAGAGAATGGACTTCGGGGAGAGATTTATAAATATAGTAAAAACGATTTATGACAACCAATTTGCTAAGATAATGATAAATGAGGAAAAGACAGAGAATGTTGGAATTATGAAGGATACCAAACAAGGATGTCCTCTATCACCATTATTGTTTATTCTGAGTTTAGAAGTATTGCATAGAAATATTAGGCGAGATAAAGAGAATGAAGGGAATGAAAATTAAAAAAGAGGAATACAAATTGCAAGCATTTGCGGATGATCTAGTATTCAGTTTGGAGGAACCACAAGCTACAGGACCAAAATTATTAGCTCAAATAGAGAACTATGGAAAAGTGCCTGGACTGAAAATAAATAAATAAAAAATAAAAATTTTGGTTAAAAATATTACAGAAAAATAAAAAAGAGAGATAGAAGACAATTATACCTACAAGTGGTGAAAAAAGTTAAATATCTAGGAATATATTTGACTTCAAGATGTGCAACGATTAAAGAATACAATTATTATAGATTAAAAGAACAGACTGAAAAAGACTTGGAGAAATGGAAGAATCTTCAATTGTCACTCATGGGAAGGATAGCAATCATAAAGATGAATATATTACCAAGATTATTATTTCTATTTCAAACAATACTGATAAAAATTTAAAAGACTTATTTTCAATATCTAAATAAGATAATAAGGAAATTTATATGGCAAGCTAAAAAAGCAAGAATAAGTTTTAAAATGCTTCAGGATACGAGATTACGAGTAGGATTTGGACTCCCGAATTGGGAATTGTATTACCAAGCAGCAGCATTGACATGGTTGAAAGAATGGATTGAACTAAGAAATACAAGACTATTAACTCTGGAAGGACATGATCTACAATTGGGTTGGCATGCTTTTTTACAGTATGGTAGAAATAAGATACACACATGCTGTCATAGACATTATATAAGAAATGCATTGTTATTGGTATGGGAAAAAGTTAGAGATAAATATTATGTGAAAATAGCAATATGGTTATCAACAATGAAAGCCTTAATTCACCCAAATGTTTTTAATTTTGGAAATATTGTTAGATATAAAGATTTGTTAACAGATAAGGTGGAATTGAAAGGGAAACAAGAACTGGAAGAATAAGGATTTGAAATGGACAGTTATATGTATATACAAATACAAACTAGATATGAAAAAGATGTTAAATTACAGGGTTTTTACTTAGAGAAGACTACGCTTGATAAAATACTCATGGGAACAGAGGATAAATTAATTTAAAAATGTTACAAGTTTTTACTAAATATAGAATAGAGGAAGAACAAGTAAAAGAAACAATGATAGCCTGGGCAAAAAAATTTGGATATTCAATTGCATTGGATAAATGGCAACAACTATGGGAATGAAATTATAAATTAACAATGTCCACTGCATATAAGGAGAATCAATACAAAATGTTTTATAGATGGCATATGCCCCCTGAGAAACTGGCAAAAATGTTTAAAGATAAATCAGCTAAATGTTGGAAATGCCACCAGTTACCAGGTTCATATTACCACATGTGGTGGACATGTCCTGAAGCAAAAAGCTACTGGAATAAAATTAAGTTATGGATGGAGGAAATGATACAACAACGTATAGACTTAAAACCAGAACTATTCCTACTGGGTATCTTGCCAGAGAAAATTAATAAAGATAATATATATATATTATTATACATGTAATAACAGCAGCAAGGATTGTTTATGCACAAAATTAGAAAGCAGAGAATATACCATCGGAGCAGTGGTGGGATTCAAATAATTTAACAACCGGTTCTCTGCCCTAATGATTTCTTCCAACAACCAGTTCACCAAACTGCTCAGAAAGTTAACAAAGAAGTGGTGCGAACTGGCTGAATCCCACCACTGCATCGGAGGGAGAAGTAATTTTAAAAAATTTAGAATGTGCAGAAATGAATAGATTAACTATGATGATAAAGGAAAGAGAAGATTCGGAATATTTTAAGATATGGAATAAATTTTACTGTTGGTTAGAAAAGAGATATAAATAAGTTTTAAAAGAGATTGAAGAAAATCTTTTTTTGTTGTAATTAGAATATTATATTAATGGAAAACCTTTGTAATGGATTTGGTGAGATTGAAGACAGAAGAGACAGAGAAGAGAAGAAATTTTTGAGGATAACAGCAAAATGTTACATGGAAGAAATGAATGAAGTACTAAATGTTTTTTTGCCTTAAAAATAAAAAAAAACTTTATTAAAAAAAAAAGAAAAGATGTATGGTATGTTTGTTTGTGTGTTTAAAAAAAATAAAAAAACTTTACAAAAAACCCAACAAGAACTGTGTTTACTAACTTAACAACGGCAGTGATTCACTTAACAACTATGGCAAGAAAAGTGATAAAATGGGGCAAAACTCACTTAACTGTCTTGCTTAGCAACAGAAATTTTGGGCTGAACTGTGGTTGTACATTAAGAACTACATGTATTTATCTTTTGCATACCTAATCGTAAAACCTGATTAATTAATCAATCATTCCTTGGATTCATCCATCTCATAATTGCCAACGTAACATAAAGATCCAACAAAGCGAACAACAAAAGTAGAGAGGAAAAACAGTTTTGGAAAGGATATATTGGTACCTTTTTTCTTAATGATATCATCTACTATTGGATTATCTGGCCTTCCAGCAAATTCTATGCCTTTTGTCACCAGGACCTCTTTGACTGAAGAAAACCCATGAGTGAAGACCGCAAGCGTTCCTCCAATGTTGAGACTGAAGATGGGACCGTATTTTTGGGCTAGCTGAAATGAAATCACCAGGGTTAATCTAGAAGCATCAGGAGATCGGTTGGAAGCAATCACTTGCAAGGATGCAACATGGAGGAGAGGCGAGATTACCTGAACCTCCATCACATGCAATCTCCTTCAAAAACCTTCAGCCTATCCTTTCCCCTCCTGTTCAGGCATAGTTATAACTTCTTAGATGTAGAAGAATAATAGGATCTCTTGAGTAGAATTATACCATTAAATGAAATGGCCTTTTTTGTACATTGTGACCTGTCCAAAACTGGATTTTCTTCAGGTACATCTGCAGACAGGCCAAATTATCTTCAACGTGATGTTTAAAAATATAGTATGGTCATTCAAAGGCGCTTTTTCTAAAGGGAACTGGACTTTCTTGGGGTTTTTTTCCCTTTGAAAATATTTCACTTCTTTTCATAACTGAAGAAGCTTCTTGGGTGAAAAGCTAAACAAAATCAAGAAAGTCCATTTACCTTTTGGAAAAAGCACCTTTGGGAGAACTATGATCTGGATGCTTGAGAATCTCCATAGACACAGGATGATCACAGTTATCAAGTAGCCTCACTTCCCTCCTTTCCCACAACCCAAATTTACTTTCTTAATTTAGCCTAGTTTATGGATCAGATCAAATTATTCTTTCATAAGCGCTAGAAAAATATTGCAACCTTACCTAGCTTAAAAGCGAAAGAAGGATAGCTAAAAAATAGAACACAAGGTTATGAAATTGGCATTCAACTAAGCTCAGTAAGAGCCTTGGTAGTACTGTGGTCTAAGGCACCCTGTTATTAAGATGGTTATTAAGATCTGCTGCCTGCAATTACTGCAGGTTCAAATCTCGCCAAGGCTCAAGGTTGACTCAGCCTTCCATCCTTTCTAAGGTAGGTAAATTGAGGACCCAGTTTGTGGGGGCAATAAGCTGACTTTGTATAAATATACAAAAAGGATGAAGGCTATTGCTCAGCACATTGTAAGCCGCCCTGAGTCTCTGGAGAAGGGTGCCATACATATCAAATAAAAAAAAAAAAAGTAAGCAAGCATTTTAATCAAGAATAAGTTAACGAGTGGAAATGTAATGTAAAACACTGCAATACAGATGTAGATTGAAGAAAGGCCATTGAAAGAGGGGACAAGAATAGCAAGAAGACTCAGCAGCAAAAACAACAAAGCTCCACCAACAATTTCACTTTAAATAACCTGGAGTGGCAGGCATATAACCACCGCCTTTTAATTACTGAAAAAACATCTGTTTTCTTCTTAAATGATCTGTATTTACGTCCTTCAAAGTACCGAATTTCTTTCAAAGCCCATGAAAGTCAAACATAGTTCTAGGATTGATTTCATCTTAAAAAGCTATTGATTCTCTCAAGAGCAGCCCGATTCCATTAAGTATTAGGATTCCTTCAAATCAAACATGCATCTCTACAGAGCAGAATCCTTTAATATCTAGGTAGCATTCTGAAAATTTCTTTCCCTAAATCTTACTTTGATCTCCTGTTTTGCAGCAAGACGCTTAAATAATTGCAAGAAAATGTCCTCCGTTTTTGGCTGACTCACACAGTGGGGATTAATGAGGGATCGGATAAGAAGCCGTACCTGATCCAGGTCCTTGAGAGGGTCCTTCTTACTGAACTGAAGCAGGTTCCCAATCAGGGGGAGGCCCCATGGTCCAGGGGGAAAACCTTTGGGACGTTGGTTCTTCCATAAATAGAGGAATAGGAGGGAAAGAACGATCAGCCAGCTGAGAACAGCCATGTTGGTAGAAAAGACGTCTCTCTCTGTGTCTCTTTGCTGCTGTGATTTTAGTAAAGATTAAATCTTTAAGATCATGATAAAAGATAAGCTTTGGACAGAAGCCAGATTTTATAAGCTGCAACTTAACAAGCAGGAAAGTTTGAGTTACATGAGATTAAAATAATACTCTTTCTCTTCATCAACAGGAGTGCCATACAGGTGGTCTTTTGTTAAGATAAGGATGATTGAATAGTGGAACAACTGGTATAAGGCTGTAAACCGAGATGATGCAATGAGAATGAGTCAGTAGGGTTACTGCCACTTTAAGAAGCTGTCTTCTTAAAGAAGCTGTAGGGTTAGGAAAAATTTGGTTGTTGGACAGTGGGGTGAGTCAACATATTGCGAATAATCTACAAAAGTTTTCTGGTTTGAGACTAGCTATGCAAACATATGTGAGTCTCTAATGGTCAAGGAGCTGCTGTAAAAGAGGAAGGTAATGTTTATGTACCTGAGATAGAAGAAACATTGTACAATGTCCTATATGTACCTGCATTAGATCATAATCTGTTGAGTGTGTCCAGGTTAGACTGGCAAGGTTATGAAATACTATTTGCAGGAGGAGAGTACTCCATCAGGAAAGGTGGAAGGATGAGGGGTTAAGAAGGATGGCCTGTACATTCTAGGAAGGCATGAGAATAGTTGTGCCCAAATTCGTACGGGCGCTCCCACACATGACAATTGTGTACATTTGTTGCATAAGGGAGTGGTGAGAGTTTCAGAGGGCTGCAGAAGATGCCAGACCTAGTTAGGTGCACGGGTGAAATCCAGCAGGTTCTGACAGGTTTTGGAGAACCAGCAGTGGAAATTTTGAGTAGTTCGTAGAAGCGGTAGCAGAAATTTTGAGTAGTTAGGAGAACCGGCAAATACCATCTCTGGCTGGGCCCAGAGTGGGGTGGGAATCGAGATTTTGCAGTATCCTTCCCCTGGAGTGGGATGGGAATGGAGGTTCCCCTGCCACAGCCACCGAGCCATGCCCACCGAACCACACCACAGTCACCAAGCCACGCCCACAGAACCAGTACTAAAAAAAATTGAATTTCACCACTGGTTAGGTAAGATAAGCTCCAGCAAATGCCAAAGCAGTGCAAGAAGTACTTAGGATGCACTGTTTGTAAGGAGGCAAAATACAGAGTCACAGAATTAAGATCCAGGCACCTGACAACATATTGTCCTCAATTTATGACCATTTGTCATTCTCTAGTTTGTTTCAAGCCCTGGGTTAGAAAGAATAAAAGCCAAAGTGAGACATAATGTGTTGTGGCTCCGACCTCCAAGCCTGTCTTATCGGAGGAAGAAGGCTCTGAAAGGGAAGGAGAGGAGTTGGCTGGGCCTCCCTCTCCAGGACCCTCCTCTCTGGCAATGCCTCAGGTGTCTCCCGACGGAGAAGAGATTGGCCAGGAGCCAGGTATCCCCGCGCAGGCGCAGTCAGACAGTGACAGGGATGAGTCTTGGCTGGATCCACGCCAGCGTCGGAGAGATAAGTGCATGCAACAGAAGAGGAGGCGTGCCAGAGATTAGGCTGAGTCCCTGGACCACACCCCACAGGGTATAAAAGGGAGTGTGGTGGCCAGTCAAGCCTTGTGACGAACAAAGCTGAAAGCTTCCACGCCATTCTGCATTGCCGGACTTTTGCTATAGGCTTTGCTGGATTATATTTGGACTTAATTTACTCTGTAATTATTGAACATTTTACTTTGATGTACCAAAAGCAGAGGGAAGTTATCTCTTCCTTCGTGAGTAATAAACTCTTGGCAGGCAGCCACTAGGTTGCTGCCAAGTTCTGTTATCATAAGGAAAAGGATTTTGTCGGCTGGTTTGGTTTTTAACTCTTGGACGTCTGTTGGTGTGTGTGTGTAGGACAGGGACAGAACATAATGGTGATGTTGTGAAACAAGGAAAAACAGGTATCCAATGTTTAGACTACACTCCGACCCATCATGAAGTGATTCGATAACAACTAGAGCAAGGAAAAAATATCCAAAAAATACAAAACCCTAGCCATTATAGAAATATCACTTAGACGTATAGGTCACTTCACAGTGCTTTACAGCAGTGGTTCTCAACCTTCCTAATGCCGCGACCCTTTAATACAGTTCCTCATGTTGTGGTGACCCCCAACCACCATAAAATGCATGCCCAAAGTCCGAGCGTGCAAGTGCTCGTGCGCTCTCATGTGCCAGCACCCATAATGCAATGGGTGCCCCTATTTGAGCATGCATGACCCCCAAAGCTCCTAATGTGCATGTGCCTCACACTGCACATGTGCACATGCAACCAGCAATGCACATGTGCGCCCCCTCCATGCATGCACCCCCACTTTTTCCAAGAGAGCCGGCGCACCTCTTATCGGAGGACAACCAGTTACCGGCCCGTTCCCTGGCGAGACAGCTGTTCCCAAGCCGAAAACGCAGGTATATGTGTTTTCCGATGGTCTTAGGCGACCCCTGTGAAAGGGTCATTCGACCCCCAAAGAGGTCGCGACCCACAGGTTGAGAACCACTGCTTTACAGCCTTCTCTAAGCGGTTTACAGAGTCAGCATATTAGCCTCCGTTGCAGTCTTTTATTATTTCATAGAGACGCTTGGCACCTAGCAGCCTCGGAGTTCAACGTTTCACATTACTAGTTTTTGACTGGATGTTCCTTACATGCTAATTTGAAGAATTAGTATTTTATGTTCAGAAAAACTCCGTTCTCTACAACAGAATCTCTCCAAGGAATAAACATTATAGGAAGGAAGACATCTTAGTCTCTGGCAGGGGTGTCAAACTCCAGGCCTGTGGGCCAGATTCAGCCTGCAGGGTGCTTAAATCTGGCCCATGGGCGGGCCTGGAAATATCAAAGGACCAGCCCGTGATGCCTCTGTCAGCCAAAACAGGTTGTGGTGGGCTGCACAGAGCCCCCTCGCACCTCGTTTTGACTAGCAAAGTGTTACGGGCGCATCTGCTCCATCTCCTCACCCCAGCCATCCCATGGAAGAGAACTACAATGCTGATCCAGCCCTCGAAGAAATCCAGTTTCACACCCCTGGTCTATGGTATGGACGAAAATGTCAGGCATATTTTGATTATTTCTTTCATTTTATTAAAAGGTATAAGCTTTTGTGAACTACAGCAATAACTGCAGAAGACTTATTGTGTGGTTAGACCGATACAGGATTTAAATTTGGATGAGGTGGAGGAAAGGAAGGAGTGTGAAAGGCAGACTGGTTGGGCAGATGCAAGTTATACATAAAACAGATTACAAATATCAATGAATGAAAACCCAGACCATTCAGAAAGTATTCAGACTCCCTTCACTTTTGTCAATTTTGGGATGCTGCAGCCTGATGCTACAGTTGTTGAAATTCATTATTTTCTCACTAATCTACAATCAGTACCACAAAATGACAAAGTGAAAACAGAATTTTTAAAATGTCTGTAAATTTATTAAAAAGAAAATACTGAAATGTATGAGGTAATGAGTGGAGATTAAGGAGGGGGAGAAACCATTTTCAACTACTGAAAAATGAGGACAAAATATTGACAAAAGTGTTGGGGGTCTGAATACTTTCTGAATGCACTGTACATTAAAAAGACATTGTGCTTTTGAGTTCTTTGAAATCATTTCCCTGTGAATACACTCATTTCTTGCTCAATGACCAAGAAGGTCTGCTCGATAATGATCCTGAGAATAGTTCTTCCAGATACAGAGAAATAGAGTATAGTAGAATAAAATAGAATTCTCTTATTGGCCAAGTCTGATTGGACAAACAAGGAATTTGTCTCTGGTGCAGAACCTCTCCATATATATACAACAACAACGTGATAGGTCATAAGATCATAAATCATAGTTTCAATCATTAATCATAAGGTGATAACCTTATGATAACCAATTAGCAGCAGACATTTTGGGCTCAGTTGTGGTTGTAAGTCAAGGACTACCTATACAGCTAGGAGTCCTTGGTGTGCTACTTGTCTGGAGTACCTCAGAAGGCAAGTCAAAAAAAAAAAAGCATAGCAATTGAAGTATCAAAGCGGGCCAGAGACGATGGGTAGATGATTTCTTTTTTTTTTTCCCTTTATTTTTGTTTTTGACTTGTTTTTCCTTTTCCCCCTCTTTCTTTTAAAGCTTAGCAATTAAAGTATAAGCACGCAAGAGATGATGGATGGATGATTCCTTTTCTTGGTTGTTGTTTTGAATGGTCTTTCCCTCCCTCCCTCCCTCCCTCTATTCTTTTTCCCCCCTCTTTTTGTAGGCAGGTGGTTGTAAGTCAAGGACTACCGATACAGCTAGTAGTCCTCAGTGTGCTACTTCTCTGGAGTACCTCACAAGGCTGGCAGTAATATTGTAACTCTGAAAGTACTTCCCCCCCCCCGCATGTTTACAATCCAAGAAACTAGGGAGGGTCTCTTCTAAGATCTTTGCCTTGTCTCCATTTTTTCCGCAGGCTCAGCTGCCTCTTAACTCACTATTGCCTAGTCTGCAGCTCTTCCTCCTGTCTCCCAAGGTCAGGTCCACATACCACTACATCCAAAAAACAGCATTATCTTTCTAAATCAAGTTTATAATATTGAACATAATTTCAATTAGCCTATGAATTTCATCTGGATCTTTCAAGTGTCTTTGGAGAGGATGACTTTGCCTGGAGTGATGGAAAATCTTCCCACCATCTAGTCACCCTCCTGGCGGCCTTTCATGGATATTTTAAAGCTTGACGGGTATTGTGTGATACCAAAGTTAGGTGTGAGATCTGGTGCCTGGGATTTATCTGGCCAAGAGAGCTGGAAATTTCTCAGGATGGTGGTGAGGAAGAGGAAGAGCTCCATCCGAGCCAGATTTTCTCCTAAGCAAACCCTTGGTCCTGAAAAGTCAAAGACAAGATGAACAATCAAGGCTATTCATCTACAGCAGTGCGGACTTTGATGATAAAACAGCACCCCTCAAACTCAGACTTGTGGTTTGTAATGTATTGTGAAACTGACTAGTGTCTTTAGGATTATTGGATTTATATCTTTGTGTATGAGAGAGAGGGAGAGGGAGAAGGAGAGGGAAGGGAAGAGGGACAGGGAGAGGGAGAAGGAGATGGAAGGGGAGTGGGACAGGGAAAAGGAAAGGGAGAAGAAGGGGGAGAGGGAGGGGGAGGGGGAGGGGGAGAGGGAGAGGGAGGAGAGAGGGAGAAGGAGATGGAAGGGGAGTGGGACAGGGAAAAGGAAAGGGAGAAGAAGGGGGAGAGGGAGAGGGAGGGGGAGGGGGAGGGGGGAGAGGGAGAGAATAGCAAAGGAAAACATGTATTTCCTGGTTTCTGGAATGGGTTGATGAAATGGCATATTTTCTATTTTAGCCTGCTGAAGGATATACTCATGCAGAGAAGGAGTGCTTTCACAAATATGGGTGATGATATCCCCAAAGTGAATCCACTTTTCAGTTGCTCTCCATTGGCCGCATTCTTATTTATTTATTTATCTATCTATCTATCTATCTATCTATCTATCTATCTATCTATCTATCTATCTATCTATCTATCTATTTATTTATTTTTATATGTCGCCCTTCTCTGGAGACTCAGGGCGGCTTACAATGCGTTAAGCAATAGCCTTCATACTTTTGTATATTTTATACAAAGTCAGCTTATTGCCCCCACAAACCGGTTCCTCATTTTACCCACCTTAGAAAGGATGGAAGGCTGAGTCGACATATAATATATGAATATATAATATATATATGATATGATCTTAGCATGCATCCTAGTTTTCTCCACCCAATGATGCCCTGAAGTAGGCTTAAGTACAGGAGCTGAGTTCACAGGGTTGTCTAATCCCTGGTTCTGCCTGTTGTGCAGCCCTTCCCATTCAGAGGAAAACAGAGAGAGAGAGAGAATTTACCTGCTGAAAATGGCAAAAAGGCTTCCGGCTTCACAAACTCTCCCTTTGCATTCAGGAAGTTGGAGGGGTTGAACTCGTGTGGGAACTTCCACTGGGATTCATCGTGATGAACAGAATGGAGGTTGGTGAAAATGGTGGTGCCCTGCAAATATCAGGGCACAACCATCAATTTGGCTTAGCCCTTTTGAGATCTGGTTCAAAAATGAACTGATGGTAGTGAAAAGAATCTTTCATGGAATCATAAGGCTTGAAGGGGAACTTCAAGATGGTCTTCTAATCCAACCCCCTTCCCAAGGCAGGAGTCCTTATAGCATCCCGGACAAATGGCTCTCCAACTACAACCACAAATACCCACCAAGTAGTAACTAATAACACTGGACTCAACAACTGCCTCGACCTCATCTTCTGCAACAGCTTAAACTACGCAGTCTAAAACCATCCCTATCTATTGGACTTGATGGACTATGTGCCTACTTCTTAAAAAAGCTTTCCACTGCAATAGCAGAACCTCTAAGCATAATCTTTGAAAAATCTTTCAGGACCAGCTCCTTGCCCAACCAGTGGTCAGTAGCCAAAGTTCACCCCTATCTTCAAAAAGGGAGACCCCAACCTAGTTGAAAATTACAGACCAATCTCTTTATGCTGCGTCCCCTGTAAAGCAGGGATGAAATGCTCCCGGTTCGGACCGGATCCCCCAATCCGGTAGCTTTTTTAAAAAAAAATTTAAAAGCATTTTTTCTACAACCTCTTGGGCAGAAAAAATGCTTTTAAAAGTAAAAAAAAAAAAAAAGCCTCTGATGATTGCGCAGCTCAGCTGGGATCGTCCGAGGCTTTTAAAAGCATTTTTTCTACAACCTCTTGAAGAGGTTGTAAAAAAATGCTTTTAAAAGCCTCTGATGATCCCAGCTGAGTTGCCTGATCGTCAGAAGCTTTTTTTCTTTTAAAAGATTCTGACGATCCCAGCTGAGTTGCCTGATTGGTAGAGGCTTTTTTTCTTTTAAAAACATTTTTTCTACAACCTCCTCGGCTGAAGAGGTTGTTTAAAAAAATGCTTTTAAGAATTAGATAGAATTTTGTTTTAGAAAGTGCAATAAAAATGGAGTTGTATTGAATTTGAAATTAAGATTTATGGTGATAAAATTGTAAGGTAAATAATTGGAATAAGAGGTTAGAATATTGTTAAAAATTATTTTGACACTGATGGTAAAAGATACAAGGTGAAGAAGAACAAGATAAAATCAGGATTGACATATAGATATAAAAATGAGCGAAAGTTAGTTTGAAATTAAAATTGTATTGATATAATGGATTTGTTTAGGTGGAGATGCTAGACTTTATGTTAAAATTTGTTTTTTTATGTTTTGAATTTCTATCCACAAAAGATGTAATGGGAAATTGAATGGAGCTTGTTAAAGGAATGTAAGCGTGGTAACTATCTATGACCAGATCATAGATCATTTAAGACTTCGTTCTTAAAAGTTATATTTTATGCTTATGTTTGGGAAAAAAAATAAAAAATATTTACAAAAAAAAAATACTTTTAAAAGCCTCTGACGATCCCAGCTGAGTTGCCTGATCACCAGAGGCTTTTAAAAGAAAAAAAATCTCTGCCAATCAGGCAACTCAGCTGGGATCATCAGAGGCTTTTAAAAGCATTTTTTTACAACCTCTTCACTGAACCAATCACATTATCCACCACCACCACCAAGCCACACCCACAGAACCGGTAGTAACAAATTTTAGATTTCACCACTGCTGCAAAATTATGGAAGCAATCATTAACCAATCCCTTACCCTCCACCTAGAGACAAACAACCTACTCTCCAACAAACAATTTGGTTTCAGAAAAAAATTATCCTATAATCTGCAACCACTATACTGCAAAAATATATGGACTGCACATCTCGGTCTGGGCAAAGCAATAGACTCAATTTACATAGACTTCTGTAAAGCCTTTGATTCAGTGCTACATGACAAACTACTTCTAAGACTAAAATCTTATGGCATTTCTGGACTCCTGCATAAATGAATAGCTGCCTTCCTGTCAAACAGGCAACAAGTGGTCAAAATAGGAAGTGCTCTATCAAATCTTGTACCTGTTAACAGTGGTGTTCCCCAAGGTAGCACTTTAGGACTAACATCATTATACTTTACATAAATGACCTTTACCGTCATATTAAAAGCAACTGTGTGCTCTTCGCTGATGGTGTAAAACTGTTCAACACTACCGACAATGCTACTACCCTTCAAAAAGACCTTGACTACGTGTCAGAATGGTTAAATAAGTGGCAACTTCAAATCTCAACCAACAAATGCTCTGTCCTACACATTGGCAAAAAAAAAAAAACCCAGAACATAAAATACAAGCTGGATGGACACGACCTTCACTCTGTAAAGGTCCTTGGAGTACTCATCTCTAATGATCTAAGTGCCAGAGCCCACTGTAACTACATTACCAAGAAGGCATTAAGGGTTGTTAACCTAATCTTGCATAGCTTCTTCTCTGGGAATATTATACTACTAACTAGAGCATACAAAACATTTACTAGACCAATTCTCGAATACAGCTCATGTGTCTGGAACACACACCGCATATCGGACATAAATACAATCGAGAGAGTCCAGAGATATTTCACGAGAAGAGTCCTCCATTCCTCTACCCGCAATAAAATACTTTATGCCACCAGACCTGAAATTTTGGTCTTAGACTACTTAGAACTACGCCGCCTTCAGTCTGACCTAAGCATAGTACATAAAATTATCTGCTACAATGTCCTACCTTCCGCTTCAATCACAACAATACACAAGCACAGAATAGATAAAAACTCAAGGTAAACCGCTCCAAACTCGATTGCAGAAAATACGACTTCATCAACAGAGTGGTCGATGCCTGGAATGCACTACCTGACTCTGTGGTTTCTTCCCCAAATCCCCAAAACTAAAACCTTAGACTCTCTAAAGTTGACCTCATCCCATTACTAAGAGGTCTGTAAGGGGCATGCATAAGTGCCTACCGTCCCCGTCCTACTGTCCCCATTTATTCGTATTCTTATCCTGTATTCATAATCATATTTATACATATATCTGTTATCTTATATATGATTGACAAATGAATAAATAAATAAAATAAATAAACTCACTTTTAGGAAATTCCCCCTTATTTCCAGTTTGGCACTCCCTGTGATGAGTTTTCACCCAGGTGCTTTGGAGAATAAATTGACCCCTTCTTTTCTCTGACAGCCCTTTAATTATTGGAAGATTGATATGATGTCATCTCTCCCCTAATCCTTCTCTTCGTCTGGCTAAATATGTCTAGTTCCATTAGCCTTCATTGTACAGTTTAGCCTCCCAGGTTTACCTTGGGAATTTGATAGCCCCAAAGCTGTGCAATATGGATGGGTGCGTGAGCTACTCCGAGAGGAACAATAGTTGTACAGCGCTGGATTTCCTGAATGACGGCATTTGTGTAGGGCAGCTTTTCTCGATCTTCATATTGCAGGTTTGAATTACCTCCCAGAAAAGCATCTATTTCCTTCTGGCATTTCTCTGCAGTGCAAATAAATTAGTTACTAAGTTATTCGTTACTAAGGAGGGTAAGCAAGGAGACTTCAACACAATTATACAGCCAATGTTCCCTGGGAAGAAGTACTGAAGTATTTTTAAGGAGAAAACAATTAGATAACATTCAGAAGAGTATCTGGAAGACAGCTCCCTAATTCACTGGATTATAAGAAGGGGAGGATATCCAGCCAAATGAAATGTGCAAGATCAATCAATCAATCAATCACAATAGAGTTGGAAGAGACCTTGGAGGTCTTCTACTCTTCTGGTCAAAGCAAATTGGAGAGAGATAAGAGTCAAGAGAATTCAAAGTGGGCAGGACTTAGATCTCTTGTGGGCACGAAGGGACTCGAGACTGATGATGCTCTTGACTCCTCCTTCAGGCTCAGCCATGTCATCTCCTACATACATTTTTGAAAACTTCACACTGAAACCCCATGTTTTGTGTCCTTCTCAACTTGGTGCTCTCCTTGAATTGCGGGAGAGCAATGCCTCTCTATCTGGGAATTCTTCTAGGTCTAATACAGTGGTGCATTTCAAAAATTTTTACTACCAGTTCTGTGTGCATGGCTTGGTGGGCGTGGCCTGACTTGGTGGGCATGGCAGGGAAAGGATACTGTAAAATCTCCATTCCCACCCCACTCCAAGGGAAGGTTACTGTAAAATCCCCATTTCCTCCTGATCAGCTGGGACTCGGGAGGCAGAGAAGAGATGGGGGTAGGGCCAGTCAGAATTTTTACTACCAGTTCTCCATACTACTCAGAATTTCCACTACCAGTTCTCCAGAACTGGTCAGAACCATAATTATAACTATGTTATAGTTCTAAACATACCAGAAGGGATGAATCTGTCTAAATCCAAATGAAGCTTTTAGAAAGATCTGGAATCACACCTTCAAGACCCATCCTGATTTTGCATGGTTAATAGAAGACCTTCGTCATTTGCTATTTCCGTACCTTGGACCTCTGGAAAGGCTACCAAATACAGCAATGCCCACCAAAGTGTTCCAACTGTTGTCTCTGATCCAGCAACTAAAAAGTCCGTCAGTAAAACTAGTAATTGTTCTTCTCCAAAACTTGAAGCTTTCCTCTCTGTCTTTTATTAATTAAAACAAAGAAAGAAAGAGATAATAGTCCACATATAGTCCTGAACCATTTATTCACTGATGGTTTGAGGTTATGACAGTGCTGAAATGAAGGATAGGATAGGATAGGGTAGGGTAGGGTAGGGTAGGGTAGGGTAGGGTAGGGTAGGGTAGGGTAGAGAAGAGAAGAGAAGAGAAGAGAAGAGAAGAGAAGAGAAGAGAAGAGAAGAGAAGAGAAGAGAAGAGAAGAGAAGAGAAGAGAAGAGAAGAGAAGGACGTGACCTTGGAGGTCTTCACGTCCAACCCTCTGCTTAGGCAGGAAACCCTATATCGTTTCAGACAAATGGCTGTCCAATCTCTTGGGGACTCTTCTCACACTTATGATCACCACATTATCCTGCAGTCACATGATCAAAATTCGGGCACTTGGAAACCAGCATGCATTCATGACAGTTGCAGCATCCCAGGGCCATGTGGATCATCATTTACAAGGTCCCCAGTCACTTTCTGACAAGCAAAGTCCATGGGAGAAGGTGGATTTGCTTAATAACCATGCGATTCAGTTAACAATTCCAGTGATTCACTTAACACTACAGGAAACAAGGTTGTGAAATAGGGTGTGAATCGCTTCACAAGTGCCTTGCTTCGTGATGGAAGGTCATTTGTTCCTTTCTTTAGGACAAAACTCTAATTCACACAAATTTCAAAAGACTTTGTGTGGAAGTTGTTTAACTGTCCAAGCAACGAATTATGTATATTTTTAGATTATTAAATGAGGTTAGGGCCATCCACCAGAGACCTCTTTTTCATAGTCACACAACTGTAGTGTGGTAGCCACAGATACAAGACGACAACAGCTACTGTATATAAGAGTGCAGTACCAAACAAAGGGGAGTGGATTTTTTACCTCCTTTATTTCTTCTAGGTATGCATCAATGAAATCTCGGCTTTCTCCAGGAATCAAGGTTTTCTTGTGTTCCTCTACTTCCTTTTCAAGGAAAGCAAAGATTTTATGGGTATCTTCTATTATTCTCTGATGGGGCAGGGGAAGCCTCCTCACTAAGGGCACAGCATTGTAAAGCTGCCAAGAAGGAGAAAATAAATCAACATTAATTAAAATGATCATTAGGTAATATACTCTGTAGGGTGTGTTGGGAAAGAGAAAACACCTTCAACTATCTATGTTCGTGTATGTTATTTCATGTTGTCATGCCCTAATTTACTCCTACCAGCTCCACCAAGTCAATCATAAAATTATGATGTTCCTTCAAAAATAAATAAAATTATGCAAGGAAAATTGGATGAAATTCCAAAATAGATAAGGCATTTTATCCATAATATCCTGCATAATCGTGTTGCTCAACCTCAACAACTTTAAGAGAGGTGGACATTTAATTTCAATAAACTAAAATTCCCACTACCATTCTGGGAATTATGACCATTTTCCTGCCCTCCTGTCAAGGATACCATGGCCCAGGGTCCCATCATTGTTTTGATATTCTGATGTATTATGTCCAGCACAGTGTTGAAAGAGCTGTCATTTTCAAAATGTTTCCCAAACAGAATTGAAGACATAATGTTGGCGATTGCAATTTCAAGGAATGGATGAGGATCAAAAGGTGAATCTGCAGAATAAAGCAAAAAAAAAAAAAAAAGATTAGAGATAGTCCTGTGATGCATGAACAAACAGATTCATATTTGTATAATTCAAGCTAGCTACTTTATTGTTCTCTGCCTGTAATACAGGAATCTCCCTAGACTGGGAGCTTTTTCCTGGGAAAGATCAGAGAAGGCTCTAAATCACTCAAGGGGAGATGAGATTGAATGCTCTTGATGTTTATGTTTATGACACCAGGCTGCTTCCTCACTTAGGCCTTCCTCCCATCCAAAATGGTTACTCTCCAAGAAGTCCTCGGCTTGCAACTGTTCAAAGTTACAACAGACCACAAACAAGGTAATTAGACTGGGATTAGAAGTTCCAATGGCCATTTCCCCCAGATAATTATGTGATCTCATCTTGGGTTTCGTAGCCCGCATTTACAACTGTCTGCAGCATACCGAGATCACACAACCACGATTTACGCATTTTGCCAGAAGCCAAAGATTCACTAAACGACCGTCATGATTTGCGTAACCACCTCTAATAACCAAGAAAAGTTCATAAAATCTGAGCAGTCACATGGTGACCCACTTAACCAAAAGCATGACTTACAACCGTAATTCCCCTGCTCAGTTGTGATCATATGTTGAGGACTAACTATACTTGTGAACTATTCCTTTTAATTTTCCCATCAGTCAAGTGTCTTGTAAAGAAATATAAATGGGAAGGAGCTCCAGGTTCGGGCACTTCTTTTGAAAGGCAGCCCCAGGTCCAGAAAAAGGAAAAGAGTCAGCAAGGTCAAAAAAGGCAGGCAGCATTAGAACTTTGAGCCTATTTAGGTAAGCAATGGTAGTGTTGTGGCCTGCCTGCGGCCAGGAGAGCTGACAGAGAATCAGACAGTGAGGAGGTTGGGGAGGAACTTGGGCCAGTCCTGGGGGTTGGGGAAAGCTCGGACGAGGGCTCTGAGTCAGAGGCAGAGAGGGAGATAGCAGCGAAGCAGAGGAACAGTTGGAACCCGTTCCCAGTGTGCGCATGTGCAGAACTGCCAGAAGACAAGAGCATTTAAGAAAGCAGGGTCGACTCAGTAAGGGCACACCTTAGAGATAATTGGCCCCTCTAATAGGAAATAAAACTGGCGACTGGCGGCCCCCAGGGGGAGGGCCTTCTCTGTGGGGGCACCCACTATCTGGAATGAGCTCCCCCCAAAGATACGGAGGATCCCGGATCTACGCACTTTCCGCCGTGCTCTTAAGATTCTCCTATTCCAGCAAACCGGCCTGGCCTAATTTCCTCCCCTGTTTTAAAATTCTTTTAAATCGAAATTTTAATCTGTTTTAAATTATTGGGATTTTTTAATTGTCTCGGACTAAATTATTTAATCTGGTTTTAATTATGTCTTTTAACTTTTGTATTTATGTATTTTATTTTGTGCCTGTTCACCGCCCTGAGTCCTTCGGGAGTAGGGCGGTATATAAATTTAATAAAAATAAAAAATAAAAAATAAAATAAATAAATAAATAAAAGAGGAGCAAATGGGACGTGGGCTTTTGCAGGAAGCAATTAGTTCATTTGGTCGATTCAAGATTGGAAAGTACTGTTCCTGACTCTAGTAGAATCTGTGCCAAGTTTGGCCTTGCCCTGCATTTGGAAATTGATTTTCTGGCAGCGTTCCAAAGGAGATACAGTGGGTGTTGATAAACATTCCTCTGAAAGACTGTTTGCCAAAGCCTTTGAAGGGAAACAATAATAAGGATATAATAAATAATGCTAGGATATGATATACTGGTATACTAGATTCTGTAACCATTAGGTTCTTGTAATACACATATGCCTTTGTATTTGTATCACATATATTATGCCTTTATATTTGTGTCTCCTGTAACAAACACATTCTGTTATTAGGCCTGTAATGTATCTGGTATTTGTCAAACATATGTCCCTGCCATTTGACCTGAACCCATATCAATCTTCTCCCTGTTTTTTCTTGTGCCATCTAAGAGCATGGTACTATCTCAGTCTTAATTTATGTTGATCTGGATAGACTCCTACTTTCCAGGGCCAGGGGGCCTAAGTGGCCAATTGAGTAAACAAAGAAATGCTCAAGATGACTAATTGGGAAGTTTCTATTCCCCCTTGCAGGGCAACAAGGAATGCACGGGCCTGGATTGGGAGGCCAGAGTTGGGTACTAAACTGACGTCTCTGAGGGTATAAAAGGACGCCATACCTTCCCCAAGGTGTAGCTATCTCCTCGCATGCATTGTATCTGTATGTTCTGGATATAGTTCCACCCAGTATTTTGTTTTTGGCCATAAATAAAATCTGTTTTTTTGCAAGCCTCCTCTTGAGTCTCTCTCTTTGGAATTCTGGTGACTCAAGTGTATTTTGGGACCTTACACCTTGTTGACTGTGAATGACAGTAATTCACAGTTGTTTAAATAAAAGAGGTTTGGCCGGACTTAAGACTTTGCTTCATGCTTTCTAAGGAAGCCTAGGTCAGAACAGGTAGCCTATTTCTCCAGACATTCCCTGGCCCTTCCCTTTCAGAGTCTCCATGTGTTTCTATGAGTTATCTCAGAATTCCCATTTGTGTTTTCCAACCAAGGAACAAAGAGGCCTCCTCCTTTATTATCACCACAATGAAAACATGAGCATGAACAATGTTATGCTGAGACTTTGGGAAAAGGGCAAAGAAGAGCAACTAAGATGATTAAGTTGCTTAACTTAGCAGGATTCTAGTATTTTGACAAGCTGCCACAAAGCAGAGGGGGTCGATTTATTTTCCAAAGCACCAGAAGGCAGGACAAGAAACAACAGATGGAAACTATTCAAGGAGAGAAGCAACCTGGAATTAAGGAGGAACTTCCTAACAGAGAGGACAATTAATCAGGGGAACAGCTTGCCTTCAGAAGTTCATCACCTCTAATAACCAGTAATTCACTGGACAGTCACTTGTCTGAAATGGTATAGGATCTCCAGCTCTATTCTGATTGATTGAAATGCAGTCTTATTTTAATGTGCTTTGACTATGGAGTTCTTGATGATCTCTGAGCTTGATCGTTTGCTTGTAGACATTGTTCTGACCTAAGCATTCCCAAACCACAAAGCAGACTCTTTATCCCGATAAAAACCCTTTTTATTAAGTTACTGTGAATTTCTCTCATTCACACTCAGCAAAGTCTTTCAAGGGAGAATTTACAGTCACAGACCTTATCTGGCTTGGAGAGCTGCCAGGCCGATATCTTCAAAACTTGTCAAGGAGTCTCGGAGAGTCACAAACCAATTAGGTGAACGAATTGTCTCCTGCAAACTCCACTCCCCATTCGCTCCTCTTTTATTCCCTCTGGGAAGAGCCATTCATCGTCTACCCGTGGCCTTACTCCCAAGTCAACCCTTGTTCTTTAGCTGTTCCCTTCGTCTGGCAACTCTGCGCATACGCACACTGGAAACAGGCTCCAGCTGTTCATCTGCCTCACTGATGTCTGACTCTGAAGGCAGCTGATAACTGGCATACGGCCCTGGCCCTCTCTCTGCCTCCAGTGCAGAGTCCTCATCAGAGCCTTCCCCAGACTCCAGGACGGGCCCATGTTCCTCCCCAACCTCCTCACTGTCCGAATCTGCTGCCAGCTCTGCTGGCCACTCATGGGCCACAACTGACATTTCATTACCCACCTACATAACATCATCCTGTTACCTAGGAGGGGAATGAAATACCTGAAATCTACAAATATTCTCTTCCATTGGAATTTGCTTGAAGTTTTATACAACCAGAATTCTAAGCTCCTCCCACTCTGCATCAACACACACACACACACACACACACACACAAAAACATGGGTCTAACTGTGAGATCAATTGAATTCTGTCCTATGGAAAAACATAAGCAATATTGGTGTGATGATTTCCCAGCCATCTGGTCCTGCCCCAGGTGAGCTTACCTGAGTTTTCAGCAATTGCTTCAATCAAATATGATGCCTCCTGCAAGATCTTCTCTTCCATTGATTTTTTGCCCAGTCCGAAGTTCCTGAGAAGCCTCAGTGAAAACCTTCGGTGCTCTTTCCACGCTTGGCCGTAGGATGCTGTGATTATGCCTGTAAAAATGAGAGATGGAAAATGAAGCAATGGAACTACAATGATTTCCTTGTACAGGTAGACCTTACAACACTTCGTTTAGTGACCCTTGGAAGTTACAACGGCACTGGAAAAAAAGTGACTCATGACTGGCTTTCATACTTACGACGATTGCAGCCCCCCGCATGGTCACATGATCAAAATTCAGATGCTTGGCACCTGATTCATATTTACGACCGTTACAGTGTCCCGGGGTCATGGGATCTCCTTTTGTGACCCTCTGATGGGGAAGCCAGATTCACTTAACAACAGTGTTTACTAACTTAACAACTGCAATGATTCTCTTAACAACTATGGCAAGAAAAGTTGGAAAATTGGGCACGACTCACTTAACAACTGTCTTGCTTAGCAACAAAAAAATTGGGCTCAACTTTGGTCGTACATTGAGGAATATTTATTTTTTGCTTACCTAATGGTAAAACCTGATTAATTAATCAATCATTCCTTGGATTCATCCATCTCATAATTGCCAACGTAACATAAAGATCCAACAAAGCGAACAACAAAAGTAGAGAGGAAAAACAGTTTTGGAAAGGATATATTGGTACCTTTTTTCTTCATGATATCATCTACTATTGGATTATCTGGTCTTCCAGCAAATTCTATGCCTTTTGTCACCAGGACCTCTTTGACTGAAGAAAACCCATGAGTGAAGACCGCAAGCGTTCCTCCAATGTTGAGACTGAAGATGGGACCGTATTTTTGGGCTAGCTGAAATGAAATCACCAGGGTTAATCTAGAAGCATCAGGAGATCGGTTGGAAGCAATCACTTGCAAGGATGCAACATGGAGGAGAGGCAAGATTACCTGAACCTCCATCACATGCCATCTCCTTCAAAAACCTTCAGCCTATCCTTTCCCCTCCTGTTCAGGCATAGATATAACTTCTTAGATGTAGAAGAATAATTGGATCTCTTGAGTAGAATTATACCATTAAATGAAATGGCCTTTTCTGTAAATTGTGACCCGTCCAAAACTGGATTTTCTTCAAGTACATCTGCAGACAGGCCAAATTATCTTCAATGCAATCTCCATTTACCTTTTGGAAAAAGCACCTTTGAGATAACTATGACCTGAATTTATATTTTACTGACAAAGAAATAAAGGGAGACTTGTATAGATCTATTTCAGGATATTTAGCTCTTTTTTACACAAAAAGAGTTTGCTGTGAAAGTGACTGCCTGCAAAGGCTCCTGGATTGGGGTTGAAAAGTGGAAGCAATATGCTCCGTCCCATGATTGGTAGATCAGGTAGCCCCAATAGACGGGTCTCACCAGAAATAACGCTGAATTGGACTAGCTGATTCTAACGTCAGTTAGGACTGAAGACGTTTCTTGGCTGACAAGCAAAATATTTGCAAAGCAAAAAACCAGAAAGTCCAATCCAGTCGCCTTTTGAAAAAAAGCACCTTTGGGAAAACTATGACCTGGATGCTTGAGAATCTCCATAGACACAGGATGATCACAGTTATCAAGTAGCCTCACTTCCCTCCTTTCCCACAACCCAATTTACTTTCTTAATTTAACCTAGTTTATGAATCAGATCAAATGATTCCACCATAAGTGCTAGAAAAATATTGCAACTTACCAATTGCCTAGCTTAAAAGCAATAGAAGCACAGCTAAAAAATAGAACACGAAGTTATGAAATTGGCATTCAACTAAGCTCAGTAAGCAAGCATTTTAATTAAGAATAAGTTAATGAGTGGAAATGTAATGTAAAACACTGCAATACAGATGTAGATTGAAGAAAGGCCATTGAAAGAGGGAATAAGAATAGCGAGAAGACTCAGCAGCAAAAACAACAAAGCTCCACCAATAGCTTCACTTTAAATAATCAAGACTGGCAGGTATATAACCACTGCCTTTTGGTTACTGAAAAAACATCTGTTTTCTTCTTAAATGATCTGTGTACTCCAAAGTACCAAATTTCTTTGAAAGCCCATGAAAGTCAAACATAGTTTCAGAACTTATTCCATCTCAAAAAGCTAATGGTTCTGTCGAGAGCAGCCCAATTCCATTAACTATCAGAATTCCTTTGAATCAAACATGCATCTCTACAAAGCAGAATCCTTTAATATCTAGGTAACATTCTGAAAGTTTCTTTCCCTAAATCTTACTTTGATCTCCTGTTTTGCAGCAAGACGCTTAAATAATTGCAAGAAAATGTCCTCCGTTTTTGGCTGACTCACACAGCGGGGATTAATGAGGGATTGGTTAAGAAGCCGTACCTGATCCAGGACCTTGAGAGGGTCCTTCTTCCTGAACTGAAGCAGGTTCCCAATCAGGGGGAGGCCCCATGGTCCAGGGGGAAAGCCTTTCGGACGTTGGTTCTTCCATAAATAGAGGAATAGGAGGGAAAGAACGATCAGCCAGCTGAGAACAGCCATGTTGGTAGAAAAGACGTCTCTCTCTGTGTCTCTTTGCTGCTGTGATTTTAGTAAAGATTAAATCTTTAACGTCATGATGAAAGATAAGCTTTGGACAGAAGCCAGATTTTATAAGCTGCAATTTAAGAAGCAGGAAAGTTTGAGTTACATGCAATTAAAATAATACTCTTTCTCTTCATCAACAGGAGTGCCATACAGGTGGTCTTTTGTTAAGGTAAGGATGATTGAATAGCGGAACAACTGGTGTAAGGCTGTAAACAGAGATGACGTAATGTGAATGAGTCAGCAGGGTTACTGCCACTTTAAGAAGCTGTCTATATAGGGGATGCTCTGTAGGGCGACCCGGGGGTCCAATAACTGAGGCGAGACCAGGCTAAGTCAAACAGGAACACTTTATTTCTGACAACCGCTGTAGAGGCTTGGATTAAAACAGAACAGAGAACAAGGAGTTTGACAGCTATTTATACTGTAGCTGTCAAACTAAACAACCAATTGGAGAGGCAACATTCTCCCGCCGGAAAAGTCCGTGCGCCTGAGCCAATCAGGGACGCCCGTCGTAAGTCGAGGACTTAACACCCCTTCCCCCCTGGATGGAGCAGGCGTAGTCGGCCAGGTACGCAGGGTGCCTGCGCGTTCGACTAGATCTACGTAGTTCAGGGGTGGCTGCCTGAGTAGTTGGCGGAGCTTGTGTCACCGGTGGAACTCCCGGCGACTCGTCTGGAACACCCGAGTCGGCCTCGTCGTCGGATAGCTGGCCTGGTTCATCAAGTAAGTTGGGCTCTGGGGGCGCGTTTGAGTTAGGGACAGTTGGTGTACAGTTAGGGGTTGGAACTGTTGCGGGCTCATCCAGGCCGGCTGAGTTATCTGGATGGAATGTCAAACGGGCTCTGATTTGATTCAGATGGCGGTGCCAGAGCCGGCCATCGAGTAACCGGATTTGGTAGGAATAGGGGCCAGTGTTCTGCTCAATGGTTCCCGGTAGCCATTTGGGTTCGCCCCCAAAGTTCTGGGCATAAACTGAGTCGCCGACATTAAAACTGTGGTGTCGACTGGTTGAGTCAGGGGGTTTCTCTGGAGAGTAGGCAGGGTGCAAGCGGTCGAGGTCGGTGCAGAGACGTCTGCCCATTAGACGTTCTGCGGGGCTCCTGTTGGTAGAAGGGCATGGAGTTACGTGTTGTGCCAACAGGTATTGGGCCACTTTCTCCTGCCAGTCCCCATGGGTGAAACGGGAGAGGGTCTCTTTGGCTGACCTCACGGCCCTTTCTGCCAAACCATTGCTGGCAGGGCAAAATGGTGCCACCCTGGCGTGGCGTATCCCATGTCCTGCTAGGAAGACCTGGAAGGCAGCAGATGCTAGTTGCGGGCCGTTGTCCGAAACGATGACATCGGGCAACCCGTGGGTGGCAAAAAGTCTTTGCAAGGCCCTGATTAGGGCGGCCGCGGTGGTTGATGCCATGGCAACTATCTCCACCCACTTTGAGTAGGCATCGACCACTACTAGGAAGGTCTGCCCATGGAAGGGTCCGGCAAAGTCCACATGGATTCGTGACCAGGGCGACTTTGGCATTTCCCACTCTTTGACTGGAGCAGCGGGGGCTGCTGGTCGGGACAGTTGGCAAGGCTGGCACCCTGCGACCCACAGAGTGGCCGCTTGATCAAAATTTGGCCACCAGACGTAACTGCGCCCTAGAGACTTCATCCTAACTATTCCCGGGTGTCCCTCATGCAGGGATTCCAAAACTCGCTGCTGGAGTTTGGC
Organism: Arizona elegans; assembly: GCA_022577455.1. Taxonomy (NCBI): domain Eukaryota; kingdom Metazoa; phylum Chordata; class Lepidosauria; order Squamata; family Colubridae; genus Arizona; species Arizona elegans. Next base: position 16,848,785 of record JAKOOJ010000014.1, read on the forward strand.
GGGCACTACTACTCTATTTCCCCACAGCAGACACCCTCGCTGTACAGACAACTCATGCTGTCTGACGTGGTATGGCTTGAACTCAGGACCTACATTTCCAGGAGGCCATCCCCTGCGCACCCAGTCCAAAACCCTGCAGAGGATGGGGTCCTTAGTAGAGTGGGAAGCAATGTCGGAGGCAGAGAGTGGCAGGTGCAGGGATTCAAGGAGGAGGACCTGAGAAGTAGGAGAGGGGTCATAGACAGAGATGGGCAGGGGGCAGCGGCTGAGGGCATCTGCATGTGGCAGAAACTTGCCAGGGCGATAGACGAGAGAATACGAGTAAGCGGCTAGGAATTCAACCCAGCGTGACATGCGGGGGGAGAGGACCTGGGGCGTTGCGATGTTGCCAGCCAGGATGCCTAAGAGGGGTTTGTGATCTGTGACTAGGGTGAAATGCCAACCGTAAAGGTAGTCATGGAAACGCTTGACGGCTGCCACAGCGGCCAGCGCTTCCTTGTCGATTTGGCCATAATTGTGCTCAGTTGAGGAGAGCGTCCTGGAATAAAAGGCAATGGGGGCCTCAGTGCCATTTGGGAGGGAGTGGCTTAAAACGGCCCCAATTCCGAAGGGGGAGGCGTCGGCAGCAAGAACTAAGGGAAGGCTGTCAGAGTATTGCACCAAAACGGCATCGGATGACAGGAGGGATTTGACAGCCTCAAAGGAGGATGCCTCCCGGGGGCCCCAGCGCCAGGGGGATTTCTTATCCAACAGACGGTGCAGGGGTTCGGTAACAGTGGCCTTGTGTGGCAAGAAGGTGCTGTAAAAATGTAAAAGCCCAAGGAAGGCTTGTAAGTCGGTTTTGTTGCCAGGGGTGGGGGCCCGCTTGATGGCAGCTGTCTTTGAAGGGGTGGGATGTATGCCGGAGGCATCTATCAAAAACCCTAAGAATTCAACCTGGGGCACCCCAAGTCTACACTTAGCCTTCTTAAGCTTAAGGCCAGCCGTTTGGAAACGGCGTAGGACTGTCCTTAGCTTGTCCTTAAGTTCTGACTGACTAGAGGCAGAGATGATGTCATCAAAATATGGAACGACTCCTGGCAGCCCCTGCAGGAGTCGCTCCATAAGGCTCTGGAAAATGCCAGGAGCCACACTAATGCCAAACTGGAGGCGGTGGCATTTAAATGCCCCCCGGTGGGTAACTATGGTCTGGGCTGCAGCCGTGGCAGAATCAACGGGGAGTTGCTGATAGGCTTGCGCCATGTCCAGCTTGGCAAAAATGGAGCCATTGCCCAGTGAGTGCAACAAGTGTTGCACTACAGGTACAGGATAAGGGTGGGCTTGGAGGGCCTTATTTACTGTATTTTTATAGTCCACGCAGATGCGGATAGACCCATCTGGCTTGATGGGTAGGACTATGGGGGTCTCCCAGGGGGCATGATCGGTGGGTTCTAGAATGCCCTGTGCAATAAGTTTGTCTAACTCTTTATCCACCAGAGGTTTAAGTGCAAATAGCACCCTTCTGGGCTTTAATCTAACGGGGGCTACTTTTGGGTCTAAATTGAGGGAGATGGGAGATCCCTTATATTTACCTAAGTCGTCGTTGAAAACGTCTGCGAATTCGGCCATGAGATCCTCAAAGTTGTCGGGACGTACTGAATGGATGCCAGTTATGCCAAGTCCTAAGGCGCCAAACCAGTCAAGCCCCAGTAGGCTGGGCAGTGGGTCTCGTACGATGATCAAGGGAAGCTTGCCAGTGAAGGTCTTGTGTTCCACTAGGAGCTTGGTGCCGCCCATGACAGGAATGTAATTCCCTTGATAGTCCCGGAGGCGTACTTGGCATGGTTGAAGGGCGCGTTTTTGAATATTTGGTGCCACTTGTTTAAGGGTGTGCCAAGAGATTAGAGATTTGGAAGACCCCGTGTCGACCTCCATCTGGCAGGGGGTTCCTTCTATGGTGATCGTCATGTAGATTTTCTTGTTGGCACCAACTCTGAATTTGCGGGCAGACACTGCAGGAGCGTTGTTACTCTTTGAAACGGCAAAACAGTCACCGCTTGGCTTAGGTGTTTTTTGGAATGGTCGTCTGGAGGCGTTCAGCTGTGTGCTCTGCAAATTAGCCCAGCAGACTCTTGCCAGATGCCCCTTTTTTCCACATCTGCGGCAGATGGTGGTTTTAAAACGACAAACCGCTCGGGGATGCATTTCACCGCAGCCTTGACAGGGAGACCCTGCGAAGTCCTTGTCTGAGGTATTTCTATTGCCCTTGGAGGTTTTGAGGCGGCTAACCTCATCCTCCTCCTCCTTGATCACCTCAGAGTCTGTCTCTTCCGAATGGACAGTGTTGGGCTTGGTGGCAGGAGCGGCGGCTTGCGATTTACGAATTTCTAGGGTAGATCTGCTAGATAGTTTGCATGCCTGAGCCTCCTCTATGGCAGTCGCAAGGGTAATTTCTTTCTTCTCTAACAAGTGGCGTTGTATTCTTAAGTCTTTTACGCCACAAACGAACTGCTCCAGGAGAGAGTCTTCTAGTTGGGCAAATTCGCAGTTCAAGGCGGCAGTCCTGAGGGAGGCCATGTAGTGATTGATGGATTCCCCCTCAGCTTGAAGAATCTGTCTGAAAGCGAACCTTCGAGCTATCCGCGATGGTGTGGGTTCGTAGTGGCTCTTGAGTTTGTCCCTCAGGACTTCCCACGACACTGTCTGGACAGGGACTGGGGCTAGCAGGGCCAGCGCGACGGCAAACATTTCGGGACCGCAGGCATTTAAAAAGTGCGCCCTTTTCCAGCTGCTGGACAGCCCTGTATAGTCGTTCGCTTCCAGGAAGCACTCGAATCTAGCCTCGTATGAGTTCCAGGTTTCTGTGGCTGGGTTGAAAGGAGCGAATGTTGGGGGTGCCATCCTGATAAGGACGGGTTCTGTTTCTGTGAGGAATTTGTCTTCACAAACGACGTCTCGTCGTTTAGTGACTCAGCTAGCGCCTTGGCTTAGCGCTAGTGACTTCAGCTGTTGACTACCTGTCTCCTCATGCCCGGTATCCCACCTTCGTCGCCAGTGCTCTGTAAGGCGACCCGGGGGTCCAATAACTGAGGCGAGACCAGGCTAAGTCAAACAGGAACACTTTATTTCTGACAACCGCTGTAGAGGCTTGGATTAAAACAGAACAGAGAACAAGGAGTTTGACAGCTATTTATACTGTAGCTGTCAAACTAAACAACCAATAGGAGAGGCAACATTCTCCCGCCGGAAAAGTCCGTGCGCCTGAGCCAATCAGGGACGCCCGTCGTAAGTCGAGGACTTAACAGGGGAGGCCATGTGAGGATGTCTCTCTTTCTCCTCATGTTCTGTCTCCATTGTAGTTCGCCATGTATTTTCTCTCATGTATTTTCTCTCTATGTGTGCTTCCTGTTATAGTTTGTGTTTGATTGATTGCCCGGTTTAGCTTAGTACGTGTATTACATGTGTGTGTGTGTGTGTGTGTGTCTGTCTGTCTGTCTGTCTGTCTGCCTGTCTGTGTCTGTATCTGTGTTAAGTGTTTTTCTATCCAGACACCTGGTCTACCCCAGCATGTGGGAGGGAGCGTAATGCATCCCTTTCGCCTTTCAGCTCCAATCCAGGAGCCCTCAAGCAGTCGCATTCATGACAAACCATTTTATACCAAATTTACATTTCGCTGATAAAGAATAAAGGGAGACTAGTATAGATCTATTTCAAACTATTTAGCTCTCATCGTTCTCTAAATAGCTTGTATAACTTGTAGAGAGACCAGAGAGAAGAGAAACCCAGTGTGAGTTTGCACCAGAGCCAGAGAGCTTGTGCAACGTGGTTTGTTAGTGGTTAGTGCTTGTGAAAGAAAGCAGGCAACTTGTTACTAGGGTTGTCAGGTCAGCTTCCAAAAAATAGTGGACAAATCGGGGGGGGTTAAGTAGTAAAAAAATTAAAAAAAATTACAATTAAATTATATATTTTCTTACAAACATTTTAACACGTATTAAAATAATCACTTCAAAACTTTACTTAAAATTCAAACCATCAAATATATTATAATAATATGTAAAATATTAAATTACATTTTACTTTGCTGTCGTGTGTATTTTTTATTTGACTGTGCAGCTTTGATCAATTCTTTGTGTTTAAGGAATAATTCTTTAATTTCAGTACAACATTGAGGAATATTAAAAAATATACAAAGTTCACTTCGAACTGATGGTACAAGCAGTCGGTTACATTCGTCAGTCCACACATTTCCCATGACGCTGAAAATTCGTTCAACGTTTGCATTTGATACCGGAATTGATGCACAATACTGGAACAGTTTCAGTAAACTCGGAGCTGGCTCTTTCTTGAAAAAGTACGTCCACTTATCAAGGGATGAATCGCCCTGCAGATGAACATAAACTTCTTCTAAGGCAGAAATTTCATCGAAGAGAGTGTTGGGTGGAAGTTCTTCTCGCCATGGTGATAATAACCAGATGTTCGTCATTTCTTCTAAAGTTGGAGGGTTATTGCGATCAATTAGATTGAAACAACTTAGCATCTCATATACTGAATCGGTGAAATTATACCACTTTTCTAGGTACGCAATGGCTCTTTGATATACGTTGATGGCTTCTTTCTTGAACTTTTCCACGGCATTCTCAGGCAAATGTTTTTTACATAAGGCAAATAAAACTTTCATTCCAAAAAACTGCTCATCGTAATTTTTTTTTTTTGCAAAGAATCACGCAGCTTACACATGATAATGTGAAGATCACATGCAAGAATTTTCTTGCTTTCCAGCTTCAGTAGGGTGTCTTGCATTATTGACATGAAGAAGTGCGTGAAATATAAATACAATTCTGAAATTGTTGGTTCATCGTCCTTTGCGAGTTCATTTTCCTGATCCGAAATAAGGTTCCAGATAACCTTATGGCACTCATCAGATCCAAGAGAAATAAAATACGATTTTAGAGGTATCCAGTTTAAAAGAAGTCTTTCAACCACTTTAAACAAACTTAACCAACATGTTGGAACATGGCGCAAAACTTCATGGAATTCTGACTTGCAAAACCTACGTACCATTTCATCATAAAGCTTTTGAATAAAAAAAAGTCCACTATTTTGTGAAAAAAAATAGTGAACATAATGTGAAAAAAGTGGACTCTCCGCTCAAATAGTGGACATCTGGCAACCCTGTCGATGTTGCTTGTATCTTTCAATTATATTGTTTTTATTTGTTTCCTAGTACGATTTGATAGCTTATTAGTAACCTTGACTATCACTAAGTGCTGTATCTTTTTATTCTTGATGAATGTGTTTTATTCTCCTTATGTACACCGAGAGCATATACACCGAAGACAAATTATTTGTGTGTCCAATCACACTTGGCCAATAAAAAATTCTGTTCTGTTCTGTTCTGTTCTGTTCTGCTCTGCTCTGTTCTGTTCTATTCTATTCTATTCTATTGGAAAGAGGAATCATATTTGCTGAAGCACCCAAGGTGTATGTGGTGCCTAGTTCCTTAGACAGTTCATGGGACACTCTTGTGACTAGTCTAGAGTCCATGCAAGAACTATTCATCCAGAATTGAGTGTTAAAGCAGCATCTTAGCATTTGGGGACATTTGGGGTGGAGCGGGGTGGATACCTAACCGGACATGAAAGCTGTTGGAGAATAAACAACAGATTATGAGATAAACAGACTCCTAAACTGGAAAGAAGCCCTACTTCGTGCGCCGGCCATTTTAAATCCCGGCTTCCGATTGGGCGGGGGTCGGCCATCTTGCCCGACCACGTGGTCAAAGATGGCCACCGTTTTGAATTTTGCGCGGGGCTGTGGGGCTCGGTGACTGCAGTGGGGTCGTTTTGGGGCGATCCACTCACCGAGTCCAGCTCTTCGAGCTCCGGGTCCAAGTCTTCCTCGCTCCTTGCCACCTCGCAGTCCATTATGAAGCTTCATAGGTCCACGAGGAGGTTCTTGTCGCTGGCTCGCTCCTTTAGCAGTCGTAGGACGTCGAGCCGCAGCCTTTCTTCTTCCTGATCACCAGGGTTCGTTATTTTTTCTTTCTTGGTCTCTCCTCTTTCCTCCGTTTCAGTGGCTTTGGGGTCTGTCTTGGTTTCTGCCTTCCCTGGCGATCCCGCTGGGTTGCCATCCCGTTGCTTTGGTGGGGTCGCCATCTCGTAGGCAGTGATGTGTCCTCATTGTAGGTTCGGATGTTATTGGGCCATCAAACCATCCTCTGCTACCATATTGTTACAGGATCCATGGATCAGGCCCAATAACAGACATGAGTCAATCGGTTGATTAATTCTCTTTTATTTACAGGTTCACCATTACATCACATACTGCATCTGGAAGTGAGCTACATGGGAGAGTGCATCTACCTTTTATACCTGTGGGCGGAGACTCGGGTAAGGAGTGGTCTGTGGGTGGAGCTGACCAGGTGGATGTTAGTGTTAACCCCTGCACTGCTGTATCACAGTTGACCCCTGGCATGGGTAAGGCATTTATACTTGACACCCCCCCGACTTCCCAGAGCAAAATACAGGATATAGCATTCAACAAACATATACTAATATAAGCTAACCATCTATAGACTCCTATCTTCCTTTTGTGCTTTAATTCCCCTTTTACCTGACTAAATATAAGTACTTTTCTAAAATCTCTATTTTCATTCATAAACTATTTGAAACTTTTTAGTCCGATATTTGTTTTGAATATAGTCAATCCATCTTCTCCATTCCAAAATATATCTTTCATTTGAATAGTCCTTCAAATATGCTGAAATTTTGGCCATCTCTGCTAAATTTGCTATTTTCAGTGTCCATTCTTCAATCGTAGGCAAATCTTCCTTCTTCCAATACTGCGCCACCAAAAGTCTTGCTGCAGTTATTAAATTTAAAATCAAATTAATCTCTATAACCGTACAATCTGTAATTATACCCAGCAAAAACAGCTGTGGGGTAAACTTTATCTTCTTTTTAAGAATGTTTTGCATAATCCACCATATTTTTATCCAAAATGCTTTAATTTTTTTACATGTCCACCATATATGATAATACGTGGCATCATCACACTCACATCTCCAACACTTAGATTGTAAACTTGGGTACATACGAGCTTACTTTTTAGGATCTAGATGCCATCTATAAAACATTTTATAAAAATTTTCTCTCAGATCTTGAGCTTGCGTAAATTTTACATTTCTAACCCATATTTTTTCCCACGTTTCCATCATTATTGATTCCTCAATATTTTGTGCCCATTTTATCATACAATCTTTAACTAACTCCATTTCTGAATCTATTTCTATCAGTGTATTTTACAACCTTTTTATATGCATTTGACTCTGGTCTCTGATTTGTTTTACCAAGTTTTCATCTGTTTGCATGATACCAATTTTCTGATCCTCTTTCCATCTAGCTTGTAACTGTCCGTACTGAAACCAAGTTTGAATTATCCTTTCTTCTTTTAATACATTCAAAGACTTTAACTGTAATGTACCTCTTTCCATATTAAGAAGCTCTTTATATGTAATCACATCTTATTTTTGTTCTACATTTATATTCTCAATCGCATGTCTGGGTACTGGCCATATAGGTATCTTATCATTTAGTTTGTATTGATACTTTTTCCAGACATTTTCCAGACTAGGGGGAAAACATATTAAGGGAGTTGGAAGATATGCTTGAAAAAGAGACAGTGGCCTCAGTAAAAACTTTAGAAAATAGGCAGTGGAAGAGGGTAGAGGTGGGAGAAATACCTAGATTGGACATCCAAGAAATAGATATAGATGGGGTATTAAGAGAGAAATGGGGGAGGTAAGTCAAAAAAAAAAAAAAGCATAGCAATTGAAGTATCAAAGCGGGCCAGAGACGATGGGTAGATGATTTCTTTTTTTCCCCCTTTATTGTTGTTTTTGACTTGTTTTTCCTTTTCCCCCTCTTTCTTTTAAAGCTTAGCAATTAAAGTATAAGCACGCAAGAGATGATGGATGGATGATTCCTTTTCTTGGTTGTTGTTTTGAATGGTCTTTCCCTCCCTCCCTCCCTCCCTCTATTCTTTTTCCCCTCCTCTTTTTGTAGGCAGGTGGTTGTAAGTCGAGGACTACCGATACAGCTAGTAGTCCTCAGTGTGCTACTTCTCTGGAGTACCTCACAAGGCTGGCAGTAATATTGTAACTTTGAAAGTACTTTCCCCCTCTTCATGTTTACAATCCAAGAAACTAGGGAGGGTCCCTTCTAAGATCTTTACCTTGTCTCCATTCTTTCCGCTGCCTCTTAACTCACTATTTCCTAGTCTGCAGCTCTTCCTCCTGTCTCCCAAGGTCAGGTCCACATACCATTACACCCAAAAACAGCATTCTTTTTCTAAATCAAGTTTATACTATTGAACATAATTTTTTCATATCATTTAGGATAAATCTTTTGTTCACGTAATTGGTTTAAGCCACATAGCCTATGAATTTCACCTGGATCTTTCAAGTGTCTTTGGAGTTGATGACTTTGCTTTGAGTGATGGAAAAAACCTTCCCTTGATCTAGTCACTTTCCTGGCGGTCTTTCATAGATATTTTAAAGCTTGATGGGAATTGTGAGGGACCAAAGTTAGGTGTGAGATCTGGTGCCTGGGATTTATCTGGCCAAGATAGCCGGAAGTTTCTCAGGATGGTGGTGAGGAAGAGGAAGAGCTCCATCCGAGCCAGATTTTCTCCTAAGCAACCCCTTGGTCCTGAAAAGTAAAAGACAAGATGAACGATTACAGCTATTCATCTAGAGCAGCACACACTTTGATGATAAAACAGCACCCCTGAACTCAGACTTGTGGTTTTGTAGTGTCATGTGAAACTAACTAGTATCCTTAGGATTAATGGATTTATCTTTGTGTGTGAGAGAGAGGGAGGGAGAGAAGGAGAGGCCAAAGGAGAGGGACAGGGAAGGGACGGAGACGGAGGGGAGAGGGAGAAGGAGAAGGAGAGGAAAGGGGTAGGTTGAGGAAGAGGGAGAAGGAAAGGGAGAGGGAATAGGAGAGGGAAGGGGGAGGGAGAGGAAAGGGGTAGGTTGAGGAAAGGGAAAAGAAAAGGGAGAGGGAATAGGAGAGGGAAGGGGAAGGGAGAAGGAAGGGGAGAGGGAGAAGGAGAGGGAAGAGGGAGGGAGAGGGAGAGGGGAGGGGAGGGAGAGAGGGAGAGGGAGAGGGAGGGGAGAGGGAGAGAATAGCAAAGGAAAACATGTATTTCCTGGTTTCTGGAATGGGTTGATGAAATGGCATATTTTAGCCTGCTGAAGGATACACTCATGCAGAGAAGGAGTGCTTTCACAAATATGGGTGATGTTATCCCCAAAGTGAATATGCTTTTCAGTTGCTCCCCATTGGCCACATTCACATAATAAATATTTATTTATTTATTTATTTATTTATTTATTTATTTATTTATTTATTTATTTATTTACATTTCTATACCGCCCTTCTCCCAAAGGACTCAGGGCGGTGTACAGCCATATTAAAACAAACCCATCACAAAAATTAAAAACCGTTAAAATAATTAAAGCATGCATCCTTGTTTTCTCCACCCAATGGTGCCCTGAAGTAGAAGTTTTAAGTACAGGAGCTGAGTTCACAGGGCTGTCTAATCCCTGGTTCTGCCTGTTGTGCAGCCCTTCCCATTCAAAGGAAAACAGAGAGAAAGAGAGAATTTACCTGCTGAAAATAGCAAAAAGGCTTCCGGCTTCACAAACTCTCCCTTTGCATTCAGGAAGTTGGAGGGGTTGAACTCGTGTGGGAACTTCCACTGGGATTCATCATGATGAACAGAATGGAGGTTGGTGAAAATGGTGGTGCCCTGCAAATATCAGGGCACAACCATCAATTTGGCTTAGCCCTTTTGAGATCTGGTTCAAAAATGAATTGATGATAGTGAAAAGAATCGTTCATGGAATCGTAAGGCTTGAAGAGTTGGCCCTCCAACTTTTTCTGGAAAACCTCCAGCAATGGTGAGGCTAGCTTTCCCACTGATTAACCATTCTCACTTTCCAAAAATCTCCCCTTATTTCCCGGCTGGAGCTCCCTGTGATGTGTTTTCACCCAGGTGCTTTGGACAATAAACTGACACCTTCTTTTCTCTGGCAGCCCTTTAAATATTGGAAGACTGCTATGATGTCATGCCTCCCCTAATCCTTCCCTTCATTTGGCTAAATATGCATCATTCCCTTAGTCTTCATTGCACAGTTTAGGCTCCAGACCCATGGCCCACCTGTGAAAGTTCCCAGTTTTACCTTGGGAATTTGATAGCCACAAAGCTGTGCATTTTGGATGGATGTGTGAGGTACTCCGAGAGGACCAACAGTTGTACAGCGCTGGATTTCATGAATGACGGCATTTGTGTAGGGCAGCTTTTCCCGATCTTCACATTGCAGGTTTGAATTACTTCCCAGAATAGCATCTATTTCCTTCTGGCATTTCTCTGCAGTGCAAATAAATTAGTTACTGAGGAGAGTAAGGAAGGGGACTTCAACAAAATTATGCAGGAACTGCTCCCTGCGAAAAAGGGCTGAAGCATGTTTAAGTCTAGAACAACGAGGCAACATTCAGAAGAGTATCTGGAAGACAGCTCCCTAATTCACTGGATTATAAGAAGGGGAGGATATCCAGCCAAATGAGATGTGCAAGATCAATCAATCAATCAATCAATCACAATAGAGTTGGAAGAGACCTTGGAGGTCTTTGACTCTTCTGGTCAAAGCAAATTGGAGAGAGATAAGAGTCAAGAGAATTCAAAGTGGGCAGGACTTAGATCTCTTGTGGGCACGAAGGGACTCGAGACTGATGATGCACTTGACTCCTCCTTCAGGCTCAGCCATGTCATCTGCTACATACATTTTTGAAAACTTCACACTGGAACTTCCTGTTTGCTCTCTGTCGCTGCCAGATGGTCCCTCGGGACTGCCAGCCCCGTCGCCTGTAAAGAGCTGCCTTTACATCTGAAAGGCGGCTCAAAAAACTCCATTTCCATAAGGAAATGTGAGACAGTGCAGGTGAGGGCAGGTAGAGCTCTCTGCGAAGCCCCGAGAGTTTTTTTTACTCTCGGGGGCGAAGCAGATGAAGCTCCCTATTTCCCTTGCCATTGCTCCGGGCTTCGGGAGACCTCTGCTTTTTTGCAGAGCCAGGCAATGAGAACAAGCTCTTTAAAGAAAATTAACAGATTAATTAAAGAGGATGAGATCTGGATCTGTGACCCTAAATCGCAAGTATTTTCATTTACTTTATAAAAGATACTGAAGAAAGGAAAAAAGAATTTTAAAATGGCGACTGCCGAGATTTGAGCAGGGAAAGCTGAAAAGGGAAAGTCCTTCTGTTTCTTATTAAGCCACAAAGTAGCGGAATAAATACTCCTGGCTTTAATTGAAGAAAAAGCTCCACTTTTGTGTTTTCTCTTTCTCTTTCTTGGAGATTTGATATTGATCTTGTTTGGAAAGAAGCTTTTTTTTTTTTCCTTTTCTAAAAGAGTTTGTCTGTGTGGAAAGATGGCGTTTAGACTAACGAAGCCAGACAAACAAGCAGTGGGGGGGGGTTCCCCCATCTACAAACTATATGAACAAGTTCTAAACCTACAGACTCAGAAAACTGATTTTAATATAATTGAATTTCTCTTGGAGGAGATTGTAAGAAGGGATGAGATTGTGAACCAGAACTTTGAAAAATTTAAGCAGGAAATTAAAGAATTGGTGCAATTAAAGTTTGATATTTTGCAACGAAAGATTGCAAAAGTGACTAATGGTTTTTCAGAAATTGCTATGAAGTTGGATACAAATATTAATTCATTAGAGTCTAAAATGGAGGAAATTGAGGATAATTTGGACAATAAAATACAAAGAATTGAAGATGATTTGATAAACACTCAAGATAATTGCTTAGAAGAAAAACCTAAAATGGAAGCTGATCATAAGACTTGTAATGCAGAAAATATAAAACAACGGATTGAAAAAGAAGTTTTAATGATGCAATATAATCTCACAGAATATGCGATTAGATTGAGAGGATTACAGGAAAATAACAGAGATGACTTAAGGAAAATATCTTCTGAAATTCTGGCTGGGATCTTAAAGGTTCATCCTGAGGAAGTATTTTGTAGGATTGACAGAGTCTATAGAATAAATTCCTGGATTGCAAAGCAAAGGCAACTGCCTAGAGATGTGGTGATTTATTTCACAGATAAAGAAATAAGAAATAACATTGTGCAAAAATCTTTTAATTCTACTTTGCAATTGTTTGGAAGAAAGATTTGGATATACAAAGAGGTACCGCTTAAGATGTTATTGGAAAGAAAGAAATTTGGATTTCTGGTGACTGAGCTTAAAAAACAAAATATTTTATTTAGGTGGGACGTTCCAGTTGGTATAATATTGAGATATCAAGGAGAAAGACACCAATTAAATACTGTTGAAAAAGCGGAAGAATTTCATCAAAAAATTTTGAAAATGAGCTCAACATTTTTATGCACAACACAAGATAAGCAGAAGGAGTTGGAAATAAAGGAAAAGTATCGAGCTACAGAGGCCTCTGTAGATGAACCGCCTTTGGATTCTTTAGATGCCTCAGTTGGATTATCTATAAATAAGAGAGACATGGCATCGGATTCTAATGTGATGACTCATCAAGTCACAGACAAGCATGGAAACCAATTAGTTGATACACAACTTAGAGAAAAGAAATATGAGCCACAAAAGCAAAACCAACAAGATCAAGTCATAAATCAGAATGAAAACCGATCAGTTGACATACAACTCGTAGAAAGGAAATTAGGATGGAGTTCAAACCCACAAAAAGTCAAGAAAAAAAGAAATAGGTCTCACAAAAACAAAAATTTCTAAATTAGGCAACAGTGAAGCCAGTTATTTAAAAAATGACTGAATACATGAAAAGATAGTTGAGGCGAAGTATTGGTTAATATTATCCTGAGGAGAGTGACAGACCTCTGCAACGCCGTAATTTTGGGAGGTGAAAAGGGTCTTAAATTGTTGGATTGGAATTATCTATTTTGGATTTTTTTTGATAAATGTATTATGTTTATGCTGAGCTACATGGCAAGAGAGCTATGCTGGGGCATGCAGAAGATCTGGTTGTTACCCCATTATGACGGTGGGAATTAATAATCCTGAAGAAAGCCACTACTACAGATATTATATGGAATACAATTATAATGTCACTCGGGTGGTTGTTTTCTTTTTTTATATACACGAAGATATTCATTACTGATGGGGGCAGATGATAACTGAGGATTTTGAACATTCTGTTGCAATCAGGATGTTATGTTACCCTAATATGGGTGATGGAGTTAACAATCCAGTGGAAAGACATCAAAGAAGACATTATATGGATTATAAATTTAAAGTTATCGATTTTATCTATGTAAGGGAATATTTTTTTAGTAGGGTGGGCAGAAGAATAAAGATATTAAGAATTGTTATGTATGGTAATTTTGTAGGAGAGTGGGTGGAGACAGGCTAGTTTATTGATTGTTTAGTTTAAGAAAAGGGATGTTTAAGAGATATATTTATGGGAGTGGAGGAAATGGATAGAGTTGAATAAATGTTAAATCAGGATTTATTATATAGCTTTATAGGGGAAGGCTGCTTCGAAATGTTATATGTTATACACAATGTTATACACAAAAGATTAAATGTTAAATTAGGATTTATTATATAGTCTTAAAGTGGAAGGTTGTCTTGAAATGTTATATTAATATACAGATATATGTATGGGGGAGGAGAAAAAGGGCAGATTATTGCTAAATTGGGAGTCATAATAATATTACTATGCTAAATCAGAAGTTATTATACAATGTTATAGTAGAATGTTATTTTGAAATGTATGGTAAAAGGGGGATGTAATAATATTATTAGAAAGAAAGGGTCAGTATTTGGGGGAGGGAGTAAGGGGATGGTAAAGTATTATATAATCTGTTATGAATTTGAATATTACTTTGAAGAAGTCACAGGGGGACGGGTGGTGAGGGGGGGTTAGGGAGGAGGGGGGAGAAAAAAGGGGAAAAATCTGTATTTGAAAAACTTTTTCAATAAAAACAACATAAAAGAGAAAAAAAAAGAAAGAAAACTTCACACTGATTCCCCATGTTTCGTGTCCTTCTCAACTTGGTGCTCTCTTTGAGTTGTGGGAGAGCAATGCATCTCTATCTGGGAATTCTTCTAGGTGTTATACTTCTAAACATATCAGAAGGGATGAATCTGTCTAAATCCAAATGAAGCTTTTAGAAAGGTCTGGAATCACACCTTCAAGACCCATCCTGATTTTGCACGGTTAATAGAAGACCTTCATCATTTGCTATTTCCGTACCTTGGACCTCTGGAAAGGCTACCAAATACAGCAATGCCCACCAAAGTGTTCCAACTGTTGTCTCTGATCCAGCAGTTAAAAGGTCCGTCAGTAAAACTAGTAATTGTTCTTCTCCAAAACTTGAAACTTTCCTCTCTGCCTTTTATTTGTTAAAACAAAGAAAGAAAGAGAAAATAATCATCTACTTATAACCATTTGTTCAGTGACGGTTTGAGGTTATTACAGTACTGAAATAAATGTCTTAGGGACTCTTCTCACACTTATGACCATCACAATATACTGCATTCACAGGATCAAAATTCGGGCACTTGGAAACCAGCATGCATTTATGAAACCAGTTGCAGCATCCCAGGGCCATGTTGATCACCATTTTATAAGGTTTCCACTCTCTCTCTGACAAGCAAAGTCCATGGGAGAAGCTGGATTTGCTTAATAACCATGCGATTCAGTTAACAATCCCGGTGATTCACTCAACACTACAGGAAACAAGGTTGTGAAATCGGGTGTGAATCGCTTCACAAGTGCCTTGCTTAGTGATGGAAGCTCCAGTCCCAACTGAGGTTATAGGTTGAGGGCCATTTATATTATTCTAGGATATTTTCCAATCGCATCTGTTGAATGAAGTTCATATTCATTCATGTTCTGATTTAGAGCAATGGGTTGGCAGGGTTTATGCAACAGGCTAAGCAAAGTCCCATAGATGAGTTCAGATAACACAATAGCTTGTTCCTTTCTTTAGGACAAAACTCTAATTCACACATATTTCAAAAGACTTTGTGTGGAAGCTGTTTAACTGACCAAGCAATGTATGCTTTTAGATTATCATGTATGCTTTTAGATTATCAAACAAGTTGAGGGCCATCCACCAGAGACCTCCTTTTCATAGTCACACAATTGTAATGTGGTAGCCACAGATACAAAACCAGAACAACTATATAAGAGTGTAAAATTGACTATTGTTCTTATTCCAGGCAGTACCAATAAAAATTGAAAAGACTTATTTCCAATATCTTAACAAGATAATAAGGAAATTTATATGGCAAGGGAAAAAAGCATAAGTATAAAAATGCTACAAGATGCAAGATTACGTGGAGGATTTGGACTGCCGAATTGGGAACTATATTATAAAGCAGCAGTATTGACTTGAATGAGGGAATGGATTAAGAAACACAAGATTATTAACTTTGGAAGGACGCTATTTACAATTGGGATGGCATGCATTTTTATGGTATGGTAGAAATAAGATGCATATGTACTTTCATAGACATTATATAAGAAATGCATTGTTATTAGTGTGGAAGAAGGTTAGAGATAAATACTATTTGAAAATACCAATTTGGTTATCAACAATGGAAACATTAATATACACAAATATTATTAATCTTAGAAATATTATTAGATATAAAGATTTACTAATAGATAAAGAGGAATTGAAAGGGAAACGAGAATTGGAAGAACAAGGGATTGAGATGGATTGGTATATGTACATGAAAATACAAACAAGATATGAAAAAGATGTAAACTATATGGTTTTTACTTAGAGATGACAGAGTTGGATAGGATACTCACAGGAACAGAGGATAAAATAATCAAAAAAATTATAATTTCTTATTTGGCATTGAATTAGAGGAAGAACAAGTAAAGGAAAGAATGATAGCGTAGGCAAAGAATTTTGGATATTCAATTGATCTAGATAGATGGCAACAGTTATGGGAAAGGAACTATAAATTAACAATGTCCACGGCATATAAAGAAAATCAATATAAAATGTTCTACAGATGGCATATGCCTCCTGAAAAATTGGCAAAAATGTTTAAAGACAAATCAGCTAAATGTTGGAAATGTCACCAGTTACCAGGATCTTATTATCATATGTGTTGGACATGCTCAGAAGCTAAAAATTATTGAAGTAAAATTAAGATATGGCTAGAAGAAATGATACAACAACATATTGCCTTAAAACCGGAGCTGTTCCTATTGGATATCCTTCCAGAGAAAATTAGTAAAGAAAAGATATATTTGATTATTCATGTAATAACAGCAGCGAGGCTTGTATTTGCACAAAATTGGAAAGCCGAGAAAATACCTCTGGAAGAGGAAGTAATCAAGAAAACGTTAGACTGTGCAGAAAAGAATAGATTAACTTTGATAATTAAAGAAAGAGATGATTCAGAATATTTTAAGGTATGACGTCAATTTTACCATTGTCTAGAAAAGAGATATAGATAAACAAGTTAATAGTTATGCAAGAGAATGGTATAATTAAAATATTGTATTTTTGAAGAGAGGTTGTGCTAGATTAAGAGAAAATGAAGAAAGAAGAAACAATAAGAAGACGAAGCCATTGAAGAAACACCGAAATGACAAACGAAAGGATTGACTGATGTATTAAGTGTTTGTTTGTGTATAAAATAAAATAAAAATTGGGGGGGGGGAGTGTAAAATCAAACAAAGGGGAGTGGATTTTTTACCTTCTTTATTTCTTCTAGGTATGCATCAATGAAATCTCGGCTTTCTTCAGCAATCAAGGTTCTCTTGTGTTCTTCCACTTCCTTTTCAAGGAAAGCAAAGACTTTATGGCCATTTCTTGCCATTCTCTGATAGGGCAGGGGAAGCCTCCTCACTAAGGGCACAGCATTGTAAAGCTGCCAAGAAGGAGAAAATAAATCAAAATTAATTTAATTTAATTTAATTTAATTTCCAATTTATATACCGCCCTTCTCCCTGAGGACTCAGGGCGGTGTACAGCCAAGATAAGAACATAGAATACAAATATTAAAAATAGTTAAAAATATATATAAATTTGGCCCGAAAGTTAAGAAATCACAAACTGATTAAAAGAATTTTATCAATTAAAATGATCACCGGGTAATATACGCTGTAGGGTATGTTGGGAGAGAAAAAATACCTTCAGCTATCTATGTTCATGTATGTTATTTCATGTTCACCTTTTGATAGAGCACAAATATTAAACTAAGTTAATATTTCAACGAAGAGGTGTCATGCCCTAATTTACTCTGATTCTTACTGGCTCCTCCAAGTCAGTCATAAAACTATGATGTTCTTTTAAAAATAAATAAAGTTATTCAAGGAAAATTGGATAAAATTCCCACTAGCATTCTGGGAATCGTGACCATTTTCCTGCCCTCCTATTGAGGATACCATGGCCCAGGGCCCCATCATCATTTCGATATTTTGATGTATCAAGTCCAACACAGTGTTGAAAGAGCTGTCGTTTTCAAAACGTTTCCCAAACAGAATGGAAGACATAATGTTGGTGACTGCAGTTTCAAGGAATGGATGAGGATCAAAAGGTGAATCTGCAATACAATGCAAAAGAAAATAAGATTAGAGATAGTCCTGTGATGCATGAACAAACAGATTCATATGTGTATAATTCAAGCTAGCTACTTTATTGTTCTCTGCCTGTAATACAGGAATCTCCCTAGACTGGGAGCTTTCTCCTGGGAAAGACCAGAGACGGTTCTAAATCATCCAAAATGGTTACTCTCCAAGGAGTCCTTGACCTACAACCATTCAAAGTTACAACAGATCACAAACAAGGTAATTAGACTGGGATTAGAAGTTCCAATGGCCATTTTCCCCAGATAATTATGTGATCTCATCTTGGGTTTCGTAGCCCCCATTTACAACTGTCTGCAGCATACCAAGATCACACAACCATAATTTATGCACTTTGCCAAAAGCCAAAGATTCACTGAATGACCATGATTATTTGCTTAACCACTTCTACTAACCAACAAGAGTTCATAAAATCTGAGCAGTCACGTGGTGACCCACTTAACCAAAAGCACGACTTACAACCGTAATTCCCCTGCTCGGTTGTGATCATATGTTGAGGACTAACTATATGTACTTGTGAACTATCACCTTTCATTATCCCATTGGTCACGTGTCTTCTAAAAAAATAAAAATGGGAAGGAGCTCCACGTTTGGGCACTTTATTTCTTTTTTTTTCAAAAAAAAAAGATTTTTTATTTTTAAAACAAACAACCATAAAACCATCTTCAATTTGCAAACAGTGTGTCAGTTGGTTACAAGTCTTTTGTGCATCCTTCACCAAATTCATAGTTTACAGTTTTCAATTTACCTAGATTCTCATATCCTCAATCTATATTTTGGGAAAACTGCAAAGAAAAGCAACTAAGACGATTAAAGGACTGTAGAAAACATGTGATACATATAAAACATGTGAAGAACGGTTGCAGGATTTGGGTTTGGCTAGTCTAGAGAAAAGAAGGACCAGGGAGGACATGATAGCAGGATTCTAGTATTTTGACAGGCTGCCACAAAAAGGAAGGGGTCGATTTATTTTCCAAAGCACCAGAAGGCAGGACAAGAAACAAAAGATGGAAACTATTCAAGGAGAGAAGCAACCTGGAACAGTTTGCCTTCAGAAGTTGTGGGTGCTTCGTCACCTCTAATAACCAATAATTCACTGGACAGTCACTTGACTGAAATGGTATAGGATCTGCAGCTCTATTCTGATTGATTGAGATGCAATTTTATTTTAATGTGCTTTAACTATGGAGTCCTTGATGATCTCTGAGCTTGATTGTTTGCTTGTAGACACTTCATTACCCACCTACATAACATCATCCTGTTACCTAGGAGGGGAATGAAATATCTGAAACCTACAAATATTCTCTTCCATTGGAATTTGCTTGAAGTTTTATACAACCAGAATGCTAAGCTCCTCCCATTCTGCATCAACACACACATACACACACATGGGTCTAACTGTGAGATCAACTGAATTCTGTCCTGTGGAAAAAAAAGAAGCAACATTGGTGTGATGATTTCCCAGCTATCCGGTCATGTCCCAGGTGAGCTTACCTGAGTTTTCAGCAATTGCTTCAATCAAATATGATGCCTCCTGCAAGATCTTCTCTTCCATTGATTTTTTGCCCAGTCCAAAGTTCCTGAGAAGCATCAGTGAAAACTTTCGTTGTTCTTTCCACGCTTGGCCGTAGGGTGCTGTGACTATGCCTGTAAAAATGAGAGATGGAAAATGAAGCAATGGAACTACAGTGATTTCTCTGTGCAGGTAGACCTTACAACACTTCGTTTAGTGACTCTTTGAAGTTACAACGGCACTGGAAAAAAGTGACTTATGACTGGCTTTCATACTTATGACTGTTGTAGCCTCCCCATGGTCACATGATCAAAATTCAGATGCTTGGCACCTGACTCATATTTACGAAGACTATTAACACTGGAAGGACATGATCTACAATTGGGTTGGCATGCTTTTTTATGGTATGGTAGAAATAAAATACACACGTGTTTTCATAGACATTATATAAGAAATGCATTGTTATTGGTATGGGAAAAAGTTAGAGATAAATATTATGTGAAAATACCAATATGGTTATCAACAACAGAAGCCTTAATTCGCCCAAATGTTTTTAATTTTGGAAATATTTTTAGAGATAAAGATTTGTTAATAGATAAGGTGGAATTGAAAGAGAAACAAGAACAGGGAATTGAAATGGACTGGTATATGTATATGCAAATACAAACTAGATATGAAAAAGATATTAAACTACAGAATTTTTACTTAGGGAAGACTACGCTTGATAAGATACTCATGGGAACGGAGGAT
The DNA here is from genome assembly GCA_022577455.1 of Arizona elegans. Taxonomy (NCBI): domain Eukaryota; kingdom Metazoa; phylum Chordata; class Lepidosauria; order Squamata; family Colubridae; genus Arizona; species Arizona elegans. The sequence goes on from JAKOOJ010000014.1 coordinate 16,868,717, forward strand.
AAATTAATTTTAAAATGTTACAATATAGAACTAGAGGAAGAACAAATAAAAGAAACAATGATAGCCTGGGCAAAAAAAAAATGGATATTCAATTGAATTGGACAAATGGCAACAACTATGGGAAATAAATTATTATTTATTATTATTTATAGAAAGAAATTATAAATTAACAATGTCCACTGCATATAAGGAGAATCAATACAAAATGTTTTATAGATGGCATATGCCCCCTGAGAAACTGGCAAAAATGTTTAAAGATAAATCAGCTAAATGTTGGAAATGCCACCAGTTACCAGGTTCATATTGCCACATGTGGTGGACATGTCCTGAAGCAAAAAGCTACTGGAATAAAATTAAGTTATGGGTGGAGGAAATGATACAACAACATATAGACTTAAAACCAGAACTATTCCTATTGGGTATCTTACCAGAGAAAATTAGTAAAGATAATATATATTTGATTATACATGTAATAACAGCAGCAAGGATGGCTTATGCACAAAATTAGAAAGCAGAGAATATACCATCGGAGCAGTGGTGGGATTCAAATAATTTAACAACCGGTTCTCTGCCCTAATGATTTCTTCCAACAACCAGTTCACCAAACTGCTCAGAAAGTTAACAACCAGTTCTCCTGAAGTGGTGCGAACTGGCTGAATCCCACCACTGCATTGGAGGGAGAAGTAATTAAAAAAAATTAGAATGTGCAGAAATGAATAGATTAACTATGATGATAAAGGAAAGAGAAGATTCGGAATATTTTAAGATATGGAATAAATTTTACTATTGGTTAGAAAAGAGATATAAATAAGTTTTAAAAGAGATTGAAAAAAAATTTTTTTGTAATTAGAATATTATATTAATGGAAAACCTTTGTAATGGATTTGGTGAGATTGAAGACAGAAGAGACAGAGAAGAGAAGAAATTTTTGAGGATAACAGCGAAATGTCACATGGAAGAAATGAATGATGTACTAAATGTTTGTCTTAAAAAAAGTTATTAAAAAAAAGGAAAGATGTATGGTATGTTTGTTTGGGTGTTTAAAAAAAATAAAAAAACTTTACAAAAAAACCAACAACAACCGTGTTTACTAATTTAACAATGGCAGTGATTCACTTAACAACTATGGCAAGAAAAGTGATAAAATGGGGCAAAACTCACTTAACAACTGTCTTGCTTAGCAACAGAAATTTTGGGCTTAACTGTGGTTGTACATTAAGGACTACATGTATTTATCCTTTGCATACCTAATCGTAAAACCTGATTAATTATTTAATCATTCCTTGGATTCATCCATCTCATAATTGCCAACGTAACATAAAGATCCAACAAAGCGAACAACAAAAGTAGAGAGGAAAAACAGTTTTGGAAAGGATATATTGGTACCTTTTTTCTTCATAATATCATCTACTATTGGATTATCTGGCCTTCCAGCAAATTCTATGCCTTTTGTCACCAGGACCTCTTTGACTGAAGAAAACCCATGAATGAAGACCGCAAGCGTTCCTCCAATGTTGAGACTGAAGATGGGACCGTATTTTTGGGCTAGCTGAAATGAAATCACCAGGGTTAATCTAGAAGCATCAGGAGATCGGTTGGTGGGCTTATGCCCAAATTTGCTCGAAATTTAAAAAAGATAGGGAACAAGTTGGTATTAATTTGAATCAGCATGAACTGGACAATATCATTCTAGGAAAAGAGGATAAAATGTTATCAAGGATATATAAACTTCTAATAGACTATTGGATAGGGGATGAAATAGTTAAAGACTCTATGATTGCCTGGGGGAGAAATATTGGTTATCCAATTGATGTGACCAAATGGGAAGAAATCTGGCTCAAACATATGAAACTCCTGTGGGCAACATCATATAAAGAAAATGTGTACAAGATGCTGTATAGATGGCACCTTCCACCTGCCCGTCTTTCTAAAATGTATTCAAATCTCTCACCAAACTGTTGGAAGTGCGGGGAGATCGGCACCTATTTCCACATGTGGTGGACCTGTCCCAGGACGAGGGAATTCTGGAAAACCATACAGGCATGGATTATGGAAATCACAGGTTATAATCTAATTCTGAAACCAGAGTACTATCTACTGAACATTAGGCCAGATAATATAGGCACAAATATATGGTGTCTGTGTGTATTTATCACCACCTCAGCAAGAATATGTTTCACCCAACATTGGAAGGGGAAAGATCTGCCGGCTGAAGATTGGATTCTGGAGAAAATTTTGGATTATGCGGAAGCCGACAGACTGACTAAAGCATTGCGAGATCAAAAGGACTCCGTATATTTCCAATGTTGGGACAAATGGTATGTTTGGTTGAACAATAGACACCCAAAAAGTCAAGTATAACCAGGACTATGCTTTTTTTTTTTTATTGAAAAAGTTTTCAAATACAAGTTTTTCCCCCTTTCCCCCCCCCTCTTCCCTAACCCACCCTTTCCACCCAACCCCCCCTGTGACTTCTTCACAACAATAGGCTATTTCATAACTAGTTACATACATAATATCTTCCCTTTCCCTTAATCCCTTCTCGGAATACTGACCCTTAACTTGTTAATCTTATAACTCCCATTTTTACGGTAATCTGCCCTTTTTCTCCTCCCCTAAACTTATTGAGTATTATTACAAATTAACCTTTAATCTTTTATATATATTAATATAACATTTTAAATCGGCCTTCTCCCTGCAACCAAATTTATTCAATTCTGTCCACTTCCTCCACTCCTCTAAATATATGACTTGAAATCAGACAATACAATTCTAAATATAATCCACTACCCACTTTACTAAAATATACACATATCTATATATGCATCCCATTTTATAACAATCAGTAAACTAACCTATTTCAACCCTTCAATTCCTAGAAAATCATGCAGTACAATTCTAAATATAATCAACTGCCCACATTACTAAGATATACACATATCTATATATGCATTTCATTATGTAAAAAGAGAAAAGACAATAACTTTAAGTTTATGATCCATATAATATCTTCTTTGATGTCTTTCCACTAGATTGTTAAATCCATCACCCATAATAGGGTAAAATAACATGCTGGTGCAACAGTTTGTTCAAAATCTTCAGTCATCTTCTGCCCCCATCAGTAGTAGATATCCTCACACCTGTATAAAAGTAAAAACAACCACCCGAGTGACATTATAATTATGAATATATCCGTATGGTTATAGTTGTGGTATTCATCAGGATTGTTAATTCCCATCATCCTACTGAGTAACATCCAGATCTTCTGCATGCCCCGGCAAAACTCTCCTGCCTTATAACTCAAAGTAGTTATAATATATTTCCAAGAGAAAAAAAAGGTAAATAAGAAAAAATTAGATGATTCAAATCCAACAAAGTGAGGCTCTTTCCACATCCCAAAATCATGGCCTTGCAGAGATCTGCCACAATCCTCAGGATAGTATCAGACAATTGTTCGCCGCCACTATCTTTTCTAGTATTCATTCATTTTTTAAAGCGCCTGGCTTCACTGTTGCTTAGTTTAGAAATTGCTGTTTCTATAAGATCTGTTTCTTTTCTTTTTCTTTTTCGGGTTGAATTTCCATCCTCTTTTCTTGCCTACCAATTGTATATCTGCTGGTTGATTTTCATTCTGCTTTGTGGATTGTTCTTGTTGGGTTAATTTTATCATCTCATCTTTCTTCTCCATCACTTGTATATCAACTGATTGATTTGCGCACTTGTCTGTGACTTGATGATTCATCACCTTGGGTTCGGATGACACTGCTCTCTTATTTATAAACAGTCCAGCTGGGGTCTCCAGGGAGTCCAAAAACAATTTATCCATCACAGCCTCTGTAATTTGATGTTTTCCTTTTATTTCCAACTCCTTTTGCTTATCCTGTATTATGCCTAAAGGTGTTAAATTCATTTTTAGAATTTTTTGATAAAAATCTTCCGCTTTTTCAACAGTGTGCAATTGATATCTTACGCCTTGATATCTCAATATTAAACCAACTGGGATGTCCCACCTGAATAGGATATTTCTTTTTTTTAATTCAGTCACTAAAAAGCCAAATTTCTTCCTCTCCATTAACATCTTGGGCGGGAGCTCCTTGAAAATCCAAATCTTTCTTCCATGAAATTGCAAATTGGAATTAAAAGAGTTCTGCACAATATTATTCCTAATTTCTTTATCTGTAAAATAGATCACCACATCTCTAGGCAATTGCCTTTGCTTTGCCCACCAGGAGTTTATTCTATAAGTTCTATCAATCCTGCAATACACTTCATCAGGTTGAACCTTTAAGATCCCAGCCAGAATTTCAGAAGATACTTTCCTTAAATCATCTCTATTATTTTCCTGCAGACCTCTCAGTCTAATTGCATATTCTGTAAAATTATATTGAGTCATTAAAACTTCTCTTTCAATCCTCTGTTGTACATTTTCCTCATTACCAATCTTTTGGTCAGTCTCCATTTTAGATTTGTCTTCCAAGCTATTATCCTGAATGTTTATCAAATCCTTTTTAATTTTTTGAGTCATGTCATCCAAATTCTCCTCAATTTCCTTCATTTTAGTCTCTAATAATTCAGTCTTTGCCTCCACCCGAATCAGAAAGCCTGATAAACCATTAGCAGCTTTTGAAATCTTTTTATTCAAGAAGTCAGACTTTGATTTCACCAATTCACCAATTTCTTTGATTTCCTGCTTAAATTTTTCAAGTTGCTGATTCACAATCTCATCCCTTCTTACAATCTCTTCAAGGATAAATTCTAATATATTAAAATCGGGTTTCTGACACTGAAGAGTTGAAATTTGTTGGCGCAATTTCTTAAGGGGGGAAATTCCCCCCCCCGTTTGTCCAGCTGTGTAAGTCCTGATGCCATTTCCCACACAGACAAGATTTAGCAAAAATGAGAGAAGAAATAGAAAACAAAAAGACTTTCCCTCATTAAAAAAAACTTCTGAGCAGCACAGGAGCGAGGTTTCCTCTAGAAATGTAGCCAGTGATATTTATTCCGCTACATTGTAATAATGAGAAACGGAAGGACTTTCCCTTTTAGCCCTTCTCCAGCCACAGCAGACGCCATTTTAGAAGGCTCTTTTTCCCTCTTTTCCTCTGCTCTTTTCTTTTAAATAGTTTTTGAAAGGGTGAGATACTTGCGGTTCAGTATTAAGGGTCCAGTTCTTCATTTCTTTAATTATTCTTTTAGATTCACAGGCTTGCTCTTGACGCCTGGCTCTGCATAGGCAGAGGTCTCCCAAAGCCCGGAGCAGCGGCAGGGGATATGGGGCTTCTCATCCGCTCCGCTCCGTCCCAAACCGGAAGCCCCCAGCAGCAAACCGGAAGCCCAACCAGGACTATGTTTAATATTTGTTAAATTTGACTGAAGCCTACATACCGTAGAAAGTGTAAATATCATGTAAAGTTTCTGTCGCGATCATTTGTTTGACTATTTCTTTTTTTTGTTTGATGTACTGTTTTAAATAAATAAACATAATTAAAAAAAAAAAGGAGATCGGTTGGAAGCAATCACTTGCAAGGATGCAACATGGAGGAGAGGCGAGATTACCTAAACCTCCATCACATGCAATCTCCTTCAAAAACCTTCAGCCTATCCTTTCCCCTCCTGTTCAGGCATAGTTATAACTTCTTAGATGTAGAAGAATAATAGGATCTCTTGAGTAGAATTATACCATTAAATGAAATGGCCTTTTTTGTACATTGTGACCTGTCCAAAACTGGATTTTCTTCAGGTACATCTGCAGACAGGCCAAATTATCTTCAACGTGATGTTTAAAAATATAGTATGGTCATTCAAAGGCGCTTTTTCTAAAGGGAACTGGACTTTCTTGGGGTTTTTTTCCCTTTGAAAATATTTCACTTCTCTTCATAGCTGAAGAAGCTTCTTGGGTGAAAAGCTAAACAAAATCAGGAAAGTCCATTTACCTTTTGGAAAAAGCACCTTTGGGAGAACTATGACCTGGATGCTTGAGAATCTCCATAGACACAGGATGATCACAGTTATCAAGTAGCCTCACTTCCCTCCTTTCCCACAACCCAAATTTACTTTCTTAATTTAGCCTAGTTTATGGATCAGATCAAATTATTCTTTCATAAGCGCTAGAAAAATATTGCAACCTTACCTAGCTTAAAAGTGAAAGAAGCACAGCCAAAAAATAGAACACAAGGTTATGAAATTGGCATTCAACTAAGCTCAGTAAGCAAGCATTTAGTTAAGAATAAATTAACAAGTGGAAATGTAATGTAAAACACTGCAATACAGATGTAGATTGAAGAAAGGCCATTGAAAGAGGGAACAAGAATAGGGAGAAGATTCAACAATGACAACAAAAAAGTTCCACCAATACCTTCACTTCAAATAATCAAGAGTGGCTGGTATATAACCATCTTTTGATTACTGAAAAAACATTTGTTTTCTTCTTAAATGATCTGTACTTATGTTCTCCAAAGTACCAAATTTCTTTGAAAGCCCATGAAAGTCAGACATAGTTCCAGAACTTATTCCATCTCAAAAAGCTAATGGTTCTGTCGAGAGCAGCCCAATTCCATTAACTATCAGAATTCCTTTGAATCAAACATGCATCTCTACAAAGCAGAATCCTTTAATATCTAGGTAACATTCTGAAAGTTTCTTTCCCTAAATCTTAATTTGATCTCCTCTTTTGCAGCAAGACGCTTAAATAATTGCAAGAAAATGTCCTCCGTTTTTGGCTGACTCACACAGCGGGGATTAATGAGGGATTGGTTAAGAAGCCGTACCTGATCCAGGACCTTGAGAGGGTCCTTCTTCCGGAACTGAAGCAGGTTTCCAATCAGGGGGAGGCCCCATGGTCCAGGGGGAAAGCCTTTGGGACGTTGGTTCTTCCATAAATAGAGGAACAGGAGGGAAAGAACGATCAGCCAGCTGAGAATAGCCATGTTGGTAGAAAAGATGCCTCTCTGTGTGTCTGTTTGCTGCTGTGATTTTAGTCATGATGAAAGATCATGATGAAAGATAAACTTTGGACAGAAGCCAGATTTCACAAGCTGCAATTTAACAAAGAGGAAAATGTGGTTATATGCAGTTAATAATAATAATCTTTCTCAATCCTTCTCCCATTTCCTATTTGTTTCTCACTTTTCTCTATAAAACAACATTTTAAACCATTTATAGGCCAATTCACCATAGTTATAGAATCTATAAACAAATCTTATTGTTATTCAAGAATTCATTCCCATTCTCTTGTTTGCTGTAGAAAAACAACATTTTAAACAACTTTCAAATCCATTTTCTATAACCATTAAAACACTTATTAATATTTTTTAGAGAATTCATTCAAAGTATTCACATTTTTTCTATTAATAACATTTCTCACTTTAAAAATGAGCGTGTATAAGTAGTTCTTAGCAATATTCAAAGCTTTGTTCACATTTTCTTATTTTCTATAAAAAACAATATTTTTGACCATTTTAAAGAGACAGTTTTCTGTAATTGTTAAATCTATCAGTAATTCTTATTGGTAATCAAAGATTCATTCATAATCTTCTATGAAGATTATGAATCTTCATAGAAGATTCTTTTATAGAAGAAATCTTCTATAAGATTTCTTATATCTTACAGCATTTTAAACCACGCTTATTAATAAGAAAAGGTAAAAGGTAAGAAAAGGTAAAAAAAAGAAAAAGGTAAAGAGGAAAGAGAAAGAGGAGAGAGAAACTCTCCTCCTTACATTGTTTACAAATCAAGTACATAAAAAGCATTTACATCCATTTTACTCAAACTATGGTGTTTTTCTCATTCTGTCTAAACTCTTTCTTCTTCTTTTTTTTTCCTTTTTTCCAGTTCCAATATCCATAAAGTTATAAAGACTAACAGATTTAATTCTTTTGTATTCCATATATGGAATACAATTGTTTAACTGTTCCAAATAGCTTCTTCTTCCCAAATGTCCATAAGTAGTTCAAAAACAAATTGAATACATCCAAAATCAAACCTCCTTAATTTTTCCTCAATATACTCCAGTTCAAGAGATAAAAGACAAAGTTTCTTCTTCAAACAGCAAGGAATACACAATTTGCAGCTTCCACTTTCGCTTCTCTTAACAAGCGTCCATCTTAAACTCCCTCCGCTTATTGTTTTCGCAGCTTTTAAAGAAGACATTCCGTTTCCTCTTCTCCTCCTTTCTCTTTACAGCTAGTCCATTCTTGCTGACACTTGGGGTGGTTTCAACTGCTCTATTCTTGGGCTGATTCTGAACACAGAGCTTTTGGCACAGGTTAGGTGTTGGTGGAGCTCCACTCAATAGCAATGGCATCTAGACTTATACACCACTTCACAGTGCTTGACAGCCTTCTCTAAGCGATTTATACAGTTAGCATCTTGCCCCCAACAATCTGGGGCCCCTTTTTACCAACTTCAGAAGGATAGAAGGCTGAGTCAACCTTGAGCCAGTCAGGATCGAAGTGCTGACAATGGGCAGAATTAGCCTGCAATACGGCTGTCAACCATATTCTAACCACTGCGCCTCCATGGCTCAGGTATAAATATGCAGCGAGGAACAGCTTACAGATTTTGCTTACAAATGAGGTGAGAAAACCTATTTGTGGGACCAGGTTCTGCACCTCCTGTGAATGCTGTTGGTAGGGGAAGGATCCTATCTAATGGGACACATGGTCAGGGCTAGAGATTCCTTTCTTTGGGTCCCCCTCCCCTTTCAGTAGTATTGTCAGGGTTCCAAATAACACTCCCAAAGAAAGAAAACTCCGAGGCTTGAAGTTTCTCAAAATTCCATTTTATTAGAGATGTCATATTGGCACATCTGGGAAAACCCTAATCTACAAGTTTCCAGGTTTTCCCCACCCAAAGGAAAGTCCAGGTCCCTTCCCCTGCACCCACATGCCCATCACAAGGTCCAATCAAAGCACCATCCCAACTGGAGATGCCTCCCGGTTCCAGCCATCCAGGTGCAGGGCAAGATGTCCTTGACTCTCTGAGAAACGAATGTTACTATGACTATATATCATCCTGGCTCCATACAATCCCCCCTCCCAGTTTCCCACAGTGGTCAATGTGGCAGGCCTGAAGGCCCAATGAAAAAGATGGCTTCCAGGCCTGACAAGTATTGCTTTTCATTTACTTAATTGTGGGGCCACCTTCTCCAGATTCACAGATGAAATGTTTTCTGTGGTTTTAGACAAATGCGTAATGCTGTATTTTTCCTGAGGTTCTTAATGTTAATGTTCTGCTTGCCAAACTATGAAATCTGGCTTCAGAACACCATGTACTCTCATCTTGGTTTTAGAGATCTAATCTTTGGCTCAGGAGAGCAACGCAGAACGAGGTGTTCCTTCTTATCAACATGGCGGTTTTTGGCTGGCTGATTGTTCTTTCTCTCCTATTCCTCTGTTTCTGGAAGAGCCAATGTCCAAACTCAAATAAAAAATTATAGACCCATCTCCTTATTAAACACTGATTACAAAATTTTCATGAATATAATGGCAAACAGGGTGAAAAAATTATTGAATAGCAGAATACACTCAGATCAAAATGGGTTCTTACCCACGAGACAAACTAAAAATAATATAAGAACAGTAATCAATGTAATGGAATATTAAGAGGTGCATCCGGAAAGGCAGGTGGCACTGGTATTTCTGGATGCACAAAAAGCATCCATAGAGCATCCTCTTCATAGAGGATCCATTAAAAACAACACCAATACTAATAAAAGAGATAGAGGAATTCGGAAAAGTGGCAGGCCTAAAAATTAATAAGATATGATTAAAATGATAACGAAAAATATAACAGTAAAACAAGTAGAAGAATTAGTGAACAAATCAGGATTACAGGCAGTGAAAAAGGTGAAGTACTTAGGGATAAGTCTGACAGCGAGAAGTGCAACTATAAAGGACAATAATTATGGAACCTTAGTCCAACAAATAAAAGAAGACTTAGAAAAATGGGGGAAATTGAAATTATCACTACTAGGGAGGATTGCAGCGATAAAGACAAATATCCTTTATTAATTTGGATAGAATAACTACAAAATTCATGTGGGAAGGGAAGAAACCAAGAATCAAATTAAGTATTTTGCAAGACGATAGAACTAGAGGTGGATTTGGATTGCCAGCATGGGAAAAATACTATAAAGCAACAAGTCTAACATGGATTAGAGAGTGGGTGAGCTTGGAAAATCAAAGGTTATTAAAATTAGAAGGACATGATCTGATGAAGGAGTGGCACACCTTCTTATGGAACACCGGGAACAAACATATAAACATTTCAGTAACCATATAATAAGAGACTCATTAATTTGTACATGGCGAGAAATCAAAAACAAACATTATTTGAAAGTTCCCGGATGATTATCTATAATGGAGGCAGCAATGCACCCCAACACACTAGCAACACAAAAAACAATAAGATATAAGGAAATATTGGATTCTCAGGGAGTATTGAAAGCATAGGAAGAACTTAGAGAGCAAGGAATATCAATAGACTGGTGGCCCTATTTACAGATAAAAATAAGATATAAAAAGGATCAAGAGGAAGGAGGAATAGACCCAAAACCGAATCGATTAGATAAATTCTTAGAAACCAAGGAAGAAAAATTAATTTCAAAAATTTATAAATACTTATTAGAATTTGACCTAGCAGAGGAATTGGTTAAAGGACAAATGATAGCATGGGCAAGAAACATTGGACATAACATATAGTTAGAAGAATGGGAAAGGGTATGGGAAACCAATTATATCACGACAAAATCAGTAGTTTATAAGGAGAATCAGTATAAAATGTGGTATAGATGGTATCTGGCCCCTTCGAGATTAACGAAGATGTATCCAAATTTAAACCCAATTTGTTGGGTTGGAAAATGTAAACAGGAACAGGGTACTTTCTTTCATGTCTGGTGGCTTTGCTCAAAAATTAGGAAATACTGGGAAAAAATAAAAATGTGGTTAACAGAAATTACAGAAGGGGAAATAGAGTTTAAACCAGAAATTTTTTTATTAGGCATGATCAAAGAAAATATTAGGAGAGAAATAAAATACTTAATATTACATATAATTACGGCAGCCAGATTGGCACTAGCGCAACATTGGAAAACGGATCAATTGCCAACGGATAAATTAGTAATCCAGAAAATTTACAATTGTGCGGAAATGGATAAATTAACATTTGAGTTAAAAGATAAGGTAGACTCAAAATACTATATGGTATGGAATAGATGGTACGATTGGATAAGTCAAAAAAAAGAGAGTAAATGTAAAAGTTTGTATGAAAATAAAATTAACAAACAGGCACCGTCAACAAGATAAATGATGTAATAAGTCTCTATCTATCTATCTATCTATCTATCTATCTATCTATCTATCTATCTATCTATCGATCTATATTTAGTTTGCTTGTTTGTTTGGTTTTGTATTGTTTTTTCTATTTTATATAAATGTATTTTGTATGTATTTGATATGATATTTTATCTTTTTATGTTTAATAAAGTTTGTTTTTAAAATGAAAAAAAAAAGATGGCTTCCAGGCCTGACAAGTATTGCTTTTCATTTACTTAATTGTGGAGCCATGTTCTCCAGATTCACAGATGAAATGTTTTCTGTGGTTTTAGACAAATGTGCAATGCTGTATTTTTCCTGAGGTTCCTAATGTGCCCAGGCTTGACTGAAATACCATATTATGGCTTGCCAAATACAAAATCTGACTTCAGAACACCGTGTACCCTCATCTTGACTTTAGAGATTTAATCTTTGGCTCAGGAGAGCAACACAGAACGAGGTGTTCCTTCTTATCAACATGGCGGTTTTCGACTCCTATTCCTCTGTTTCTGGAAGAGACAACGTCCTTCCCCCTTGGACCATGAAGGCTGCCTCTACTTGGGAATCTGATTTATTTCAGTACGAGGTTCCCTCTGAAGGAGTTGGACCAGGTAAAGCTCTTTACCTTCTCTCATGTTAAACTGGACAAGGGGAATCCGTCAATCTTTCTTTGCTGCTGAGGAAACAACTGAAAAAGGGACAGGTGCGGTCGTTTAACTTTCCTATGTGAGATCCGATATCTGCTTGGCTCAGGATTTAGCGAAAAACATTTAGAATCTTGGGGACATGTGAACAATCCCTGTCATTTGAGGGTGGAGGATTCCTCATTCCCATTTGAATCAAACTTCTGAAAGATTCATCAGCTGGGAATTAAGTTTGCCTTTGAAGTTTTCAAGTTAAACAGTGGCTTTCCAAAACCTGCTGGAGAAATTTGGCGCTCTAGAAGGTTAAAGAAGGCTTCTGTTTGTCTGCATCAATCAATAATGTATGATTCAGGTGATTACCCACCATGTCGATCAGCTCTATTTGTTCCTACCCCCCCACCCCCTCCTCCCCAAATACTGTTTTTCATGTTGAAAGAATATAAAGAAATGAAACAGTGAGATAAAGTAAAGGTAGATCAATAACAAGTCTATTTCAGGTAGTCCTTGGTTAACAACCTTTGGTTAACAGGACAGGTACAGACTTCAACAGAAAGTCAGAATGGCAGAAAGAAAGAAAAAAACACTGCAACAAGCCTGCTTTCCCGGCATGAACCAGAAAGAGGGCTGAGGAAATATCTACAGACCCCTCACATCAGTGGTGAAATCCAAATTTTTTTACTACCGGTTCTGCAGACGTGGCTTGGTGGGCATGGTGTGGCTTGGTGGGCATGGCAGGGGAAGGATACTGCAAAAATCTCCATTCCCATCCCACTCCAGGGGAAGGATTTTGCAAAATCTCCATTCCCACCCCACTCTGGGGCCAGCCAGAGGTGATATTTGCCGGTTCTCCAAACTATTCAATATCTCTGCTACCGATTCTCCAGAACCTGACAGAACCTTCTGGATTTCACCCAGTTGAAATTCTCCCTTCAGGATAGTGCTATAGGGCATTGCATGCCAAAACATCTGGACACAGGGACAGTTTCCCCCCCTCATGCCTTCACTCTGTTGAACGCTTAATTCTCCCAGTACTGTCTTATGTCTTAGGATATTTACTCATGTACTAGGCTGTATTGCTATTCTTTTTCTCATCTTCTCATCTTTCCTACTACCTTCTCCTATTGGTATCTATGATTATCACTTGTTGTATCCTACGATTGAGGATTACAACTAGGATCTATGATATATGACCTATCACTTTGTTGTTTGTGTACCAGAGACAAATTCCTTGTCCGTCCAATCACACATAGCCAATAAAGAATTAAGAATTTTGTTCAATGTCCATTCAAAGTTATGTCAATCCTAAATGAAGGGATCTTTGACATGAAATCATCTGCTACAATGTCCTACCTGTCAATGACTACTTCAACTTCAACCACAACAATACACAAGCACACAATAGATGCAAACTTAAAAGTGAACCGCTCCAAACTCAATTGCAGAAAATATGACTTCAGCAACAGAGTGGTCAATGCCTGGAATGCACTACCTGACTCTGTGGTTTCATCCCAAAACCCCCAAAATTTTAACCTTAGACTGTCTACTATTGACCTCACCCCTTTCCTAAGAGATCTGTAAGGGGTGTGTATAAAAGCACCAGTGTGCCTATCGTCCTTGTCCTAATATTCCCTTTAATTGTATTCATTTTATGTATTCAATTCATGCTTATACTCAGTGGTGGGATTCATTTTTTTAACAACCAGTTCTGAGGCTTATTTTGGGGGCATGGCTTGGTGGTCATGTGACCAGGGGGTTGTCTAGCTGGTCATGTGACCGGGTGGGCATGGCTATGTGCATAGGGACTACTTAGAGGGCTAAAAAAAGTCATTTCTGATCGGTCCTAGACACAGGAATTAGTCAGATTTCCGAAGCTGCTTCCTTTCAGGAACAGAGATTAATATTTTTCCTTCCAAACAAAGCTGAATAGGGAAAATTATCTCATCACTAAACACAGGATTAAACATCACCAAGCACAGAATTAAACTACACCAAAAACCAGTTTTAGGCCAAAAGTCAGAAAGGGTATGTAAACTCACGTTTGAATATCAATCTTTCTAGCTAGCCAAGAAGCCTTGCTGAATGTCACTCATCTTGGTTCCTTGTCATTAAAAGCGTCTGCTTCGTTATTCAATTATTTCTTCAAAGTGCTGATCATTGCACTCTGGCTGGAAGAACTCCAACAGGGGAGTATTTCCTCCCAAAAGTGGTGTAAAAAGCTTAAAACAATCCTTCCCCTTTAAAAAAGACAAGCCAAAACAAAAAACCCTCCGAGAAGCTCCGGAACCAGAACTGACAGTAAATCTAGGCATACTGCCAAGAATGTAATAAGGGTTAACGGAGAGGCAGTTTCTGTAAGCAGGGCAATAAAGATTAAGCTAGGAAACAATAATTCCTTACAGGACTAATCCTGTAAAGTGGAAAATAAACAAAAGGAGATCTCTTCTAAAAACCTGTTCTCAAAACTGCTTAACTATTTAACAACCGGTACTACCGAACCAGTGCAAACCGGTAGAATCCCAGCACTGAATAGAACTGAGTGTTAACTTAAGAGATATAAAAAACTGGGACTAATGCAGGGGTCCTCAACCTTTCGGACCTCAAGGACCACTACATTCATAATTTTAAATCCCACAGACCACTAATATGATCTACCTAATGAATGGCTGGGTGAGTGTGGCTAGGTAGTTATGTGACTGGGCTGGTGTGGCCAATTTGATGACCAACTCAATGTCACTCACATCAAAGGGCGCCTTGCCAGCCTCTACTCATCCCTCTCCTGCCACCCACTCCTTGCCTCCCCGCCCAGGCTCCTTAGGGCCCCAACAGGAAGCAGCTGTTGGAGCTAGGCAGCCACCATGAGAAAGAGTTGGCAAAACAGCTGGCTCAGTTCAAATTGGATCTGACCGAGAAGGAAACTCAGCAGAAGCACCTCACTGAGGACTATGAGCATAGACTTTCCAAGCAGAGGGAAGACCTGTGGGAGTGCAAGGCCAGGTACAGGCACCTAGAGGCTCAGCAGGCTGAGATGGTCAGCAAGTTCCAGGCCATGATGCTGTCCCACTGGAACGAGGCCCTTCGGCTCCTTGCCACCAGTGGCACTTCCCTCCAGCTTTCACCCAAGCCCTGCACCAGGAGGCCAAAGCAGACCCCAAGTCGGAATTTCTGTCTCCCTCCAACACACACAAAAAGATCCCGAAGGGGGAGACTCTCTGCAGCAACACAAACGGTCATTGCCCATATCCGGCCCAGGGGGGATAGTTTGAAGACCCCTGATTTTGTGCAATATTTTTTTAAAAATGCAAATAATTTTTCTGCGGACCACCAAAATTTTCTCACAGACCACCAGTGGTCCACAGACCACCAGTTGGTGACCGCTGGACTAGCGTATTCCTTGAAAGATAGTTTAAAGACTAAATAAATAATTTTCGGACTGTTAGATCAATTTTTTTTAAAAAGATAATGAAGAAGGAGAGATGAGTGGAATTGTCCAGGAGATGGATCTACTTTTTCAAAATATAAAAGACATTATGGACAAAGGATTTAAGGATATCATGGAAAAAATGGAAAATACTATACAAGGGATGATGATTACAGACCAAGACGCCCAGGAAAGAGAGGAGTCAAAAGAAGAAATAAAAAAGGAAGAAGACAAAGAGGAGATTATAACGAAAATAACAATGATTGATGAATTAAACTAGGGGGAAAACATATTAAGGGAGTTGGAAGATATGCTTGAAAAAGAGACAGGGGCCTTGGTAAAAACTTTAGAAAATAGGCAGTGAAAGAGGGTAGAGGTGGGAGAAATACCTAGGTTTGACATCCAAGAAATAGATATAGATGGAGATTTAAGAGAGGAATGGGGGAGGCAAGTCAAAAAAAAAAGCATAGCAATTGAAGTATCAAAGCGGGCCAGAGACGATGGGTAGATGATTTCTTTTTTTCCCCCTTTATTGTTGTTTTTGACTTGTTTTTCCTTTTCCCCCTCTTTCTTTTAAAGCTTAGCAATTAAAGTATAAGCACGCAAGAGATGATGGATGGATGATTCCTTTTCTTGGTTGTTGTTTTGAATTGTCTTTCCCTCCCTCCCTCTCTCTATTCTTTTTCCCCCCCTCTTTTTGTAGGCAGGTGGTTGTAAGTCGAGGACTACCGATACAGCTAGTAGTCCTCAGTGTGCTACTTCTCTGGAGTACCTCACAAGGCTGGCAGTAATATTGTAACTCTGAAAGTACTTTCCCCCCCGCATGTTTACAATCCAAGAAACTAGGGAGGGTCCCTTCTAAGATCTTTGCCTTGTCTCCATTTTTTCCGCAGGCTCAGCTGCCTCTTAACTCACTATTGCCTAGTCTGCAGCTCTTCCTCCTGTCTCCCAAGGTCACGTCCACATACCACTACATCCAAAAAACAGCATTCTTTTTCTAAATCAAGTTTATACTATTGAACATAATTTTTTCATATCATTTAGGATAAATCTTTTGTTACGTAATTGGTTTAAGCCACATAGCCTATGAATTTCATCTGGATCTTTCAAGTGTCTTTGGAGTTGATGACTTTGCTTTGAGTGATGGAAAAAACCTTCCCTCGATCTAGTCACTCTCCTGGCGGTCTTTCATAGATATTTTAAAGGTTGATGGGAATTGTGTGGGACCAAACTTAGATGTGAGATCTGGTGCCTGGGATTTATCTGGCCAAGATAGCCGGAAGTTTCTCAGGATGGTGGTGAGGAAGAGGAAGAGCTCCATCCGAGCCAAATTTTCTCCTAAGCAGACCCTTGGTCCTGAAAAGTAACAGACAAGATGAACGATCACAGCTATTAATCTAGAGCAGCACACACTTTGATGATAAAACAGCACCCCTGAACTCCGACTTGTGGTTTTGTAGTGTCATGTGAAACTAACTAGTATCCTTAGGATTAATGGATTGTGTGTGTGTGAGAGAGAGGGAGGGAGAGAAGGAGAGGCCGAAGGAGAGGGACAGGGAAGGGGACAGAGACGGAGACGGAGGGGAGAGGGAGAAGGAGAAGGAGAGGAAAGGGGTAGGTTGAGGAAGAGGGAGAAGGAAAGGGAGAGGGAATAGGAGAGGGAAGGGAGAGGGAGAGGAAAGGGGTAGGTTGAGGAAAGGGAAAAGAAAAGGGAGAGGGAAGGGAGAGGGAATAGGAGAGGGAAGGGGAAGGGAGAAGGAAGGGGAGAGGGAGAAGGAGAGGGAAGAGGGAGGAAGAGGGAGAGGGGAGGGGAGGGAGAGAGGGAGAGGGAAGGGGAGACAGAGAAGGAGAAGGAGAGGGAGGGGAGAGGGAGAGAATAGCAAAGGAAAACATCTATTTCCTGGTTTTTGGAATGGGTTGATGAAATGGCATATTTTAGCCTGCTGAAGGATACACTCATGCAGAGAAGGAGTGCTTTCACAAATATGGGTGATGTTATCCCCAAAGTGAATATGCTTTTCAGTTGCTCCCCGTTGGCCGCATTCACATGATATTTATTTATTTATTTATTTATTTATTTATTTATTTATTTATTTATTTACATTTCTATACCGCCCTTCTCCCGAAGAACTCAGGGTGGTGTACAGCCATATTAAATACAAACTCATCACAAAAATTTAAAAAACATTAAAAT
The DNA here is from genome assembly GCA_022577455.1 of Arizona elegans. NCBI lineage: Eukaryota > Metazoa > Chordata > Lepidosauria > Squamata > Colubridae > Arizona > Arizona elegans. The sequence continues at coordinate 16,886,285 of JAKOOJ010000014.1, forward strand.
AATTAAAGCATGCATCCTAGTTTTCTCCACCCAATGATACCCTGAAGTAGAAGTTTTAAGTACAGGAGCTGAGTTCACAGGGTTGTCTAATCCCTGGTTCTGCCTGTTGTGCAGTCCTTCCCATTCAAAGGAAAACAGAGAGAGAGAGAATTTACCTGCTGAAAATAGCAAAAAGGCTTCCGGCTTCACAAACTCTCCCTTTGCATTCAGGAAGTTGGAGGGATTGAACTCGTGTGGGAACTTCCACTGGGATTCATCATGATGAACAGAATGGAGGTTGGTGAAAATGGTGGTGCCCTGCAAATATCAGGGCACAACCATCAATTTGGCTTAGCCCTTTTGAGATCTGGTTCAAAAATGAACGGATGATAGTGAAAAGAATTGTTCATGGAATCGTAAGGCTTGAAGGGGAACTTCAAGATGGTCTTCTAATCCAACCCCCTTCCCAAGGCAGGAGTCCTTATAGCATCCCAGACAAATGGCTCTCCAACTTTTTCTGGAAAACCTCCAGCAATCGTGAGGCTAGCTTTCCCACTGATTAACCATTCTCACTTTCCGGAAATTCCCCCTTATTTCTGGAGCTCCCTGTGATGTGTTTTCACCCAGGTGCTTTGGAGAATAAACTGACCCCTTCTTTTCTCTGGCAGCCCTTTAAGTATTGGAAGACTGCTATGATGTCTTGCCTCCCCTAATCCTTCCCTTCATTTGGCTAAATATGCATCATTCCCTTAGTCTTCATTGCACAGTTTAGGCTCCAGACCCATGGCCCACCTGTGAAAGTTCCCAGTTTTACCTTGGGAATTTGATAGCCACAAAGCTGTGCATTTTGGATGGTTGCGTGAGGTAATCCAAGAGGACCAACAGTTGTACAGCGCTGGATTTCATGAATGACGGCATTTGTGTAGGGCAGCTTTTCCCGATCTTCACATTGCAGGTTTGAATTACTTCCCAGAATAGCATCTATTTCCTTCTGGCATTTCTCTGCAGTGCAAATAAATTAGTTACTAAGGAGGGTAAGGAAAGGGACTTCAACAAAATTATGCAGGAACTGCTCCCTGTGAAAAAGGGCTGAAGCATTTTTAAGTCTAGAACAATGAGGCAACATTCAGAAGAGTATCTGGAAGACAGCTCCCTAATTCACTGGATTATAAGAAGGGGAGGATATCCAGCCAAATGAGATGTGCAAGATCAATCAATCAATCAATCAATCACAATAGAGTTGGAAGAGACCTTGGAGGTCTTCTACTCTTCTGGTCAAAGCAAATTGGAGAGAGATAAGAGTCAAGGGAATTCAAAGTGGGCAGGACTTAGAGCTCTTGTGGGCACGAAGGGACTCGAGTCTGATGATGCACTTGTCTCCTCCTTCAGGCTCAGCCATGTCATCTCCTACATACATTTTTGAAAACCTCACACTAATTCCCCATGTTTCGTGTCCTTCTCAACTTGATGCTCTCTTTGAGTTGTGGGAGAGCAATGCATCTCTATCTGGGAATTCTTCTAGGTGTTATAGTTCTAAACATACCAGAAGGGATGAATCTGTCTAAATCCAAATCAAGCTTTTAGAAAGGTCTGCAATCACACCTTCAAGACCCATCCTGATTTTGCATGGTTCATTGAAGACCTTCGTCATTTGCTATTTCCGTACCTTGGATCTGTGGAAAGGCTACCAAATACAGCAATGCCCACCAAAGTGTTGCAATCATTGTCTGTGATCCAGCACTTAAAAGGTCCACCAGTAAAATTAGTAATTGTTCTTCTTCAAAACTTGAAGCTTTCCTCTCTGCCTTTTATTAATTAAAACAAAGAAAGAAAGAGAAAATAATCCTCAACATATAGTCCTGAACCATTAGTTCACTGATAGTTTGAGGTTATGACAGTGCTGAAATGAAGAATAGGCAAGAAGGGAAGAGGAGAGGAGAGGAGAGGAGAGGCAAAGAGAAGAGAAGAGGAGAGGAGAGGAGAGGAGAGGAGAGGAGAGAGAGGAGAGGAGAGGAGAGGAGAGGAGAGGAGAGGAGAGGAGAGGAGAGGAGAGGAGAGGAGAGGAGAGGAGAGGAGAGGAGAGGAGACTTTGGATATCTTCAAGTCCAACCCTCTGCTTAGGCAGGAAACCTATACCATTTCAGACAAATGGCTGTCCAATCTCTTATGTTTTAGGGACTTTATGACCATCACAGTATCCTGCATTCACAGGATCAAAATTCAGGCACTTGGAAACCTACATGCATTCATGACAGTTGCAGCATCCCAGGGCCATGTTGATCATCATTTACAAGGTTCCCAGTCACTTTCTGACAAGCAAAGTCCATGGGAGAAGCTGGATTTGCTTAATAACCATGCGATTCACTTAACAATCCCAGTGATTCACTCAACACTACAACAAACAAGGTTGTGAAATTGGGTGTGAATCGCTTCACAAGTGCCTTGCTTAGTGATGGAAGCTCCAGTCCCAACTGAGGTTATAGGTTGAGGGCCATTTATATTATTCTAGGATATTTTCCAATCGCATCTGTTGAATGAAGTTCATATTCATTCATGTTCTGATTTAGAGCAATGGGTTGGCAGGGCTTATGCAACAGGCTAAGCAAAGTCCCATAGATGAGTTCAAATAATACAATAGCTTGTTCCTTTCCTTAGGACAAAACTCTAATTCACACAAATTTCAAACGACTTTGTGTGGAAGTTGTTTAACTGACCAAGCAATGAATTATGTATGCATTTAGATTATCAAACGAGTTTAGGGCCATCCACTGGAGACCTCTTTTTCATAGTCACACAATTGTAATGTGGTAGCCACAGATACAAGATGAGAACAACTATATAAGAGTGTAAAATCAACTATTGTTCTTATTCCAGACAGTACCAATAAAAATTGAAAAGACTTATTTCCAACATCTTAACAAGATAATAAGGAAATTTATATCGCAAGGGAAAAAAGCGAGAATAAGTATAAAAATGCTACAAGATGCAAGATTACGTGGAGGATTTGGACTGCTGAATTGAGAACTATATTACGAAGCAGCAGTATTGACTTGGATGAGGGAATGCATTAAGAAACACAAGATTATTAACTTTGGAAGGACACGATTTACAATTGGGATGGCATGCATTTTTATGGTATGGTAGAAGTAAGATGCATATGTTTTTTCATAGACATTATATAAGAAATGCATTGTTATTAGTGTGGGAGAAGGTTAGAGATAAATACTATTTGAAAATACCAATTTGGTTATCAACAATGGAAACATTAATACACCCAAATATTATTAATCTTAGAAATATTGTTAGATATAAAGATTTACTAATAGACAAAGAGGAATTGAAAGGGAAACGAGAATTGGAAGAACAGGGGATTGAGATGGACTGGTATATCTACCTGAAAATACAAACAAGATATGAAAAAGATGTAAACTATATGGTTTTTACTTAGAGATGACAGAGTTGGATAGGATAGTCACAGGAACAGAGGATAAAATAATCAAAAAAAATTATAATTTCTTATTTGGCATTGAATTAGAGGAAGAACAAGTAAAGGAAAGAATGATAGCGTAGGCAAAGAATTTTGGATATTCAATTGATCTAGATAGATGGCAACAGTTATGGGAAAGGAACTATAAATTAACAATGTCCACTGCATATAAAGAAAATCAATATAAAATGTTCTACAGATGGCATATGCCTCCTGAAAAATTGGCAAAAATGTTTAAACACAAATCAGCTAAATGTTGGAAATGTCACCAGTTACCAGGATCTTATTATCATATGTGGTGGACATGCTCAGAAGCTAAAAATTATTGGAGTAAAATTAAGATATGGCTAGAAGAAATGATACAACAACATATTGCCTTAAAACCGGAGCTGTTCCTATTGGGTATCCTTCCAGAGAAAATTAGTAAAGAAAAGATATATTTGATTATTCATGTAATAACAGCAGCGAGGCTTGTATTTGCACAAAATTGGAAAGCCGAGAAAATACCTCTGGAAGAGGAAGTAATCAAGAAAACGTTAGACTGTGCAGAAAAGAATAGATTAACTTTGATAATTAAAGAAAGAGACGATTCAGAATATTTTAAGGTATGACGTCAATTTTACCATTGTCTAGAAAAGAGATATAGATAAACAAGTTAATAGTTATGCAAGAGAATGGTATAATTAAAATATTGTATTTTTGAAGAGAGGTTGTGCTACATTAAGAGAAAATGAAGAAAGAAGAAACAACAAGAAGACGAAGCCATTGAAGAAACACCGAAATGACAAACGAAAGGATTGACTGATGTATTAAGTGTTTGTTTGTGTATAAAATAAAATAAAAATTGGGGGGGGAAGTGTAAAATCAAACAAAGGGGAGTGGATTTTTTACCTTCTTTATTTCTTCTAGGTATGCATCAATGAAATTTTGGCTTTCTCCAGGAATCAAGGTTGTCTTGTGTTCCTCCACTTCTTTTTCAAGGAAAGCAAAGACTTTATGGGCATTTCTTGCCATTCTCTGATGGGGCAGGGGAAGCCTCCTCACTAAGGGCACAGCATTGTAAAGCTGCCAAGAAGGAGAAAATAAATCAAAATTAATTAAAATGATCATTGGGTAATATACGCTGTAGGGTGTGTTGGGAGAGAAAAAAATACCTTCAACTATCTATGTTTGTGTATGTTATTTCATGTTCACCTTTTGATAGGGCACAAATATTAAACTAAGTTAATATTTCAACAAAGAGGTGTCATGCCCTAATTTACTCTGGTTCTTACTGGCTCCTCCAAGTCAGTCATAAAATTATGATGTTCCTTTAAAAATAAATAAAGTTATGCAAGGAAAATTGGATAAAATTCCCATTAGCATTCTGGGAATCATAACCATTTTCCTGCCCTCCTATTGAGGATACCATGGCCCAGGGCCCCATCATCATTTCGATATTTTGATGTATCAAGTCCAGCGCAGTGTTGAAAGAGCTGTCATTTTCAAAACATTTCCCAAAAAGAATGGAAGACATAATGTTGATGACTGCAGTTTTAAGAAATGGATGAGGATCAAAAGGTGAATCTGCAGAATAAAGCAAAAAAAAAAAAAAAGATTAGAGATAGTCCTGTGATGCATGAACAAACAGATTCATATTTGTATAATTCAAGCTAGCTACTTTATTGTTCTCTGCCTGTAATACAGGAATCTCCCTAGACTGGGAGCTTTTTCCTGGGAAAGACCAGAGAAGGCTCTAAATCACTCAAGGGGAGGTGAGATTGAATGCTCTTGGTGTTTATGTAGGGACACCAAGCTGCTTCCTCACTTAGGCCTTCCTCCCATCTAAAATGGTTACTCTCCAACAAGTCCTCGACTTACAACCGTTCAAAGTTACAACAGATCACAAACAAGATAATTAGACTGGGATTAGAAGTTCCAATGGCCATTTTCCCCAGATAATTATGTGATCTCATCTTGGGTTTCGTAGCCCCCATTTACAACTGTCTGCTGCATACAGAGGTCACACAACCACAATTTACACATTTTGCCAGAAGCCAAAGATTCACTGAATGACTGTGGGGATTTGCTTAACCACCTCTACTAACCAACAAGAGTTCATAAAATCTGAGCAGTCACGTGGTGACCCACTTAACCAAAAGCTCGACTTACAACTGTAATTCCCCTGCTTGGTTGTGATCATATGTTGAGGACTAACTATATCTACTTGTGAACTATCACCTTTCATTATCCCATCGGTCACGTGTCTTCTAAAAAAATAAAAATGGGAAGGAGCTCCACGTTTTGGCACTTCATTTCTTTTTTTTTTTTTTAAAAAGATTTTGTATTTTTAAAACAAACAACCATAAAACCATCTTCAATTTGCAAACAGTGTGTCGGTTGGTTACAAGTCTTTTGGGCATCCTTCACCAAATTCATAGTTTACAGTTTTCAATTGACCTAGTGTCTCATATCCTCAATTTATATATTGTTATCCTCATTAATCGTTTATTTAAATATAACTATTTCTTCCTGCATTATCATTCAAAATATTCTAAGATTTGAGTTAATTTTTATTTATGACATTTATTTCATAAATGTCATAAATAATCTTCTGAATCTCTCCAATAATCACACATCTCTATGTTATATTTCACATCGTTCTTCAATTCTTGTATTGTAAAAATCTCTACCGTATTTTTTTATCTAGCCATTGATAAAATAAGTCCCATAACTTGTAGCATTGTTTATCTTCTTGTTCTCTAATTTCAAGTGTCAATTGGCTCATTTCAGCACATTCCATAATTTTCTTAATAACTTTGTTGTGCGTTGTTATTTTCTTATTTTTCCAATTTTTAGCAAACACAATCCTAGCTGCTGTTTGGGCACTTCTTGGTGTGATGATTTCCCAGACAGCTTGTCCTGTCCCAGGTGAACTTACCTGAGTTTTCAGCAATTGCTTCAATCAAATAAGATGCCTCTTGCAAGATCTTCTCTTCCATTGATTTTTTGCCCAGTCCAAAGTTCCTGAGAAACACCTGTGAAAGCCTTCGTTGCTCTTTCCACGTTTGGCTGTAGGATGCTGTGACCAGGCCTATAAAAATGAGAGATGGAAAATGAAGCAATGGAACTACAGTGATTTCCCTGTATAGGTAGACCTTACAACACGTCGTTTAGTGATTCTTTGAAGTTACAACGGCACTGGAAACAAGTGACTTATGACTGGCTTTCATACTTACAACTGTTGCAGCCTCCCCATGGTCACATGATCAAAATTCAGATGCTTGGCACCTGACTCATATTTACGATGGTTGCAGTGTCCCGGAGTCATGTTATTCCCCTTTGTGACCCCCTGACAAGCATAGTCAACAGGGAAGCCAGATTCACTTAACAACCGTGTTTACTGGATTTGACTGGAAGCGTCACGGCGAGACAGTCAGTGATTAGCAGGCTCTGATGAGCCTTGCGAAATCCCAGACTGACAAACCGCTGCAGAGGGGTCTTCAGACCGGATCTGTCCTGTAGGGACAGGGAAGAAGGAGAGGCACTTCAGAAGACCAAGAGGAACAGGCAAGTTCCTCGGAGGTCAGAGGAAACTCTCCATGACTCTGCAGTGGGCAGTGGCGGCCATTGCAACCATCAGTAAGCTGGGGCAACCGGACCAAGCATTGTGCAGGAGTGGAGAACTGAGCAGAACATTGATGCCGGGTGAGTGATAACTAACTCATAGGCAGAGAAAAGGGGAAAAAAAGAAGATTTTCAAAATAATTATAAATGTCCTAGCAGTACAACAGCGGCTAATACATGTGGGGAAAGGAAATGATGAAAATGATGTACTTATCATTGAAAATGGAAATAAGGGAAATGACTACAATGTTGCATGGAAAACCAAAATTGATTTAGGATATATTCAAGCTGACAAGGAAACAACTAATGAGAAGCAAGAAGGAGAGACTGACAATAAAGAAGAAGACAAAGACAAGGAGATTGATTATGGAAAATTAAATGATTATGTGAGTAGTAATAATAAAAAGGAGGACTTTAAAAATTATATTGGGATAAACAATGGAAGAAATAGAAAAGGGGGAAAGAAACAAAGAAGGAAAAGAGGGTGGAATAGAAAGAATATAAAAAACTTAAATGATTACACTGGGATTATCAGTGGGAAAATAAGAAAAAGGGAAAAGGGATGGAAAATAACAGGAAACGCACAGCAAAATAGAAGAGACTATGATTTTAAAAAACAAAATGATTATACTAGGATTAACAGTGGAAAAATAAGAAAAAGGGAAAAGAGAGTTCAGGAGTTCAAAGCACAAACGAAAAAAAATTGTATGACATGTTTTACATGTGGCATCTACTCCCAACGAGAATAGCCAGAATGTTCAAGAACAAATCGGAAAAGTGCTGGAAATGTCATCAGACACCGGGCTCATATGTGGTGGACATGTGTAGAAGCCAAAAGATATTGGACTAAAATCCACACATGGTTGATTAAAAAGCACATTGACTTCAAACCAGATATTTTTTTATTAGGGATCTTACCAGAAACATATAATAGAGAATTGAGTTACCTGATTGTGAATGTATTGACAGTGGCTAGAATTGTGTTTACTAAAAATTGGAGAAATGAGGAAATACCTAAACAAGATGAAGTTATTAGGAAAATTATGGAATGTGCTGAAATGAGCAAATTGACATGTGAAATTAGAGAACAAGAAGATAAACAATACTATAAAATATGGGATTTATTTTATCAATGGCTAGATAATAAAACATGGAAATGAAATATGAAATACAAAATAAATGTTATAATACAATTTATGGAAATGATTTTAATGGGATGAAAATGCCACTCTTAAATGAATGACAAATGAGAATAATGATATAAATATATGTTAGATTGATAATGTGAGAAATTAGAGAATTTATAAAGATGAATATGAGATGAAGCACAAAAGATTTGTAACAGACCGACACACTACTTGTAATTGGAATGGATGATGGATGTTTTTATGTTTTGTTTAAAAATAAAAAACTTTAAAAAAGGAAGCACAAAGGAAAAGAAGGGGAAAGAAAAAGAAAAAAAATTGCAATAGAAAGGGAGAAAGAAATGGAAGAAATGGAAGAGGAATATATGGAAAGGGCACAATTCAAGGTGTTGGTTATTACCTTTAAAGCCCTACATGGCTCAGGGCCAGGTTATCTTCGAGACCACCTTCTACCACGTAGCTCCCAGTGACCGGTAAGATCCCACAGAGTTGGTCTTCTCTGGGTCCTGTCAGCTAAACAATGCCAGCTGGCGGGCCCACAAGGGAGGGCCTTCTCTGTGGCTGCACCAGCTCTCTGGAACCAGTTATCTCTGAGGTCCAGACCACCCCCACCCTATTAACCTTCCGAAAAGTGGTGAAGACCTGGCTTTTCCGGCAGGCCTGGGGCCGTTGATCTCGCTGTTGCGATCTTGTGAGATCCGGCCATAAATGATGTGAATGGGTTTTAATGTTTTAATTTTTTAAATGTTTTTATAATGGTTTTTTTTTAATGCATTGTAAGCCGCCCTGAATCTCCAGAGAAGGGCGGCATATAAATTGAATTAATAAATCATAAATAAATCATAAATCATAAATGAAATGAATATTAGAGAAAAGATGAAATTGTGTTATTAACTAAGTAATTTAAAATCATATGGATGTATGATGAATGTAACAATTGGAATATTTTCAAATTAAGGAAATTGTAACAACTGGAATATTCTTAACTACATATCTGGAATTTAAAAAAAAGAAAGCTGAAATGATATTGGATGATGAATTAATTAGATAAGATTTATACTTAATTGGTTTTTATAAATATGTTGAAGTGTATTATTTGGAACAGTTGATTAAAAAAAATGATATTGGAATAAGAGAATGCAAGGAAATAATTGGGAATTATATTATGTTATATGAATTTAAATTTAGGGGTATTGAATTAAGACATATTTAATTGATTTTTAATTGAATATTCTTAATTAATTAGGGAAATTATGATAAATGGAATAATGAATTAATTAAGTCAATATGAAGAAATGACAAAATGTATGGATGTTTAAGAATTGAAATAAGACTTAGAAATATGAATAGGTTTAATATATGAAATTGTAGTAGTTGGAACATTTGGGTTAAGATCTATACTTAATCGGTTTCTACAAATTGTGATTAGAATAAGAGAATGTAAAGAAATAATTGGGGATTGTATTATGTTGTGTGAATTGAAATATAGGGGTTCAAACCTTAGGGAGGGAAAAGAACATTTGAATTATATCAGGATTAGAAGTTAAGATGAAAGGTAATATTTTTCTTGAAAATAGAGAAAATAAATGTTATGATAAAAATTGAACATATAAAATTGTGTTAAAAATGAACAAAAATTTGTACAAATGTAAGACCAGGCCAATATTCTGTTCAGAAAAGATGTAGTGCTTTGAGTTATTTGTACTAAAGGTTTCTCTTCAACTCTAGCTGGAAAATTTACAGGGTGGAAAAGATCAGCTGAAAGAGAGGAGTGAGAGTGTGTGGGGATCCACTCTCACTTCCAGTATTTTAGTGGTGAGGAAAGTGAAACGGGAAGCTTGTTACTATTTTGTATTGGGAAAAAAAAGAGAACTTGGGGAATTTTAAACTCTTTTTAAAAACTGATAATAAGAATTGGGACAAAGAATTGAATTAAATTGAAGATGGAAATCCCATTTGAATGAACTATTACAGAATGGGCAGGGGGTGAAATCCAGCAGGTTCTGACAGGTTCTGGAGAACCAGTAGCGAAAATTTTGAGTAGTTTGGAGAACTGCCAAATACCACCTCTGGCTGTCCTTCAAAATGAGATGGGAATGGAGATTTTGCAATATCCTTCCCCCAGGAGTGGGGAGGGAATGGGGATTTTGCAGTATCTTTCCCCTGGAGTTAGGTGGGAATGGAGATTTTCCAGTATCCTTCCCCTGTCATGCCCACCAAGCCACGCCCACAGAACCGGTAGTAAAAGAAATTGGATTTCACCACTGAGAATCGGGATGATTGTTGCAGCGATCTTGAATCAACAAACTATAAAGAAGGGGAAAATGCTGTGTTAATGTTAAAAGTTGATTTTGCAGTTCCATTTAGTGGTGAAAGAAAAAAGAAAAAATACATTGAAGAAATTTTAACAAATAACTGACTTTGACATTTTGGCTGAAAGATAATTGAACAGCTGTGGAGGAGAGAAGATTAGACTCTGAACTTCTTTTTGAACTTTTTTCCCCTTTATTCTGGCTTTGATCTTATATAATTCTTCCTTTCTTCCCTGAAGACCAGTTTATAATATAATAACGTCAGAGATGATGGAACTAAGAAATTTTATGCAATCGCTTCATGATGATATAAAACAAGAGTTAAAAGAGATGAAAGAATTGATGGGGAAAAATGAAGAGGGAATCCAAAAAGTAGAAGAAAAAACAGATATTACAGAGAAGAAAGTTGAAGAATTAGAAGAGAAATTAGTGTCAACAGATAAGTTATAAGAAAAAACAATTATCTCACTCGAAATGGAACGTTCTGAATTTTACTTAAGATTCCAAAATACAGAGGAAGAAAAAGAAGAAAACCTACTCAAGGTGATTGCAGAGATCTTGGCAGAAGTTTTGGAACAACCCAAGGAAAAGATTTTAAATGAGATTGATCAAGCTTTCAGAGTATATAGAAGATATGCAATGAGGAATAAATTGCCAAGGGAAGTACATGTAAGATTTACAAAGAAGGCGGTGAAAGGAGAGATTTTACAACCAACAAGAATTACACCATTGAGATATAAAGGTAAAGAACTTGTGGTTTTACGACAAATTCCCAGAAGAGTTCGAGACCTGAGGAGGGAATATCAATTTTTAACAAAATTCTTAATATTTAAAGGAGTGAGTTTCAGATGGTTAATACCTGAAGGAATTATTGTGACATGGCAAGAACAAAGACATAGACTTGATTCTATTGAAAAAGCAAAGTTGTTTTATCAACAATTTTGTGGACCGTTAGAGGAAGATCAGGGTGCAGTAGGCAAGACAAAACAGAGCGATGAGGAGAAAGATAAAGAGGAAAAAACAAAAGAAGAATGAGCGTTAAGAGAAGGGGCAAGAGCAAAAGACCGAATGGAACAAAGAGAGACAAGGGCGATGAAATCAAAAACTAGTAACAAGTAAAACATGGAAGAAGAAATAAGAGCAATATCACTGAATGTAAATGGACTAAATGCAGCGATAAAAAGGAATAGAACCTTAAGTAAATTGAATAGTTTGAAAATGGACATTATATGTCTACAAGAAGTACACATTAGAAGACAACATGTGAAATTGTTACAATATCCAAAGCTAGGAGTTTTATTTACATCACTGATACAACAGAGTAAAAGAGGTATGGTACTGTATATCAAAGGAAAATTAGAACCAAAATTATGTTTTGAAGATGATGAAGGTAGGATTTTGATGATGGAAATAAAAATGGATTTTAAACAAACATTACTAATTGCAGTATATGCACCAAACGAAAAACAAGAAGAATTTTATTGAGGATTACACCAAAAAATATTAGAACTGGATTATGAATATGTATGTATAATGGGTGATTTTAATACCATAGTAGAGGTGGACTTGGATTATAAAACAACGAAGATTAATAAAAGGTCTAGAAGAATACTGCCGAGATCTTTTTTTACAATGATGAAAGAATTGAGTATTCAAGATGTATGGAGACAAAAGCATTTGAAAGAAAAGGAATATACTTTTTATTCAAATAGACACTTATCATGGTTGAGGTTAGATATGATATGGATGTCAACAGAATTTATGGATAATATTGAAGAAGCAAATATTGACTCAAATATCTGGATAATAACATGGAAAGGTCAAAAGAAAAGGACAAGATTGACTTTAAATGCAACAATATTAAATGAAGAAGACTTTCAATAGCTTATGGAAAAAGAATTAAAGTTTTTCTTTAAATAAAAAAGAGGATATATCACTTCAGATTGTATGGGACATTATGAAAGTTTATATTACAGGACTGGCCATAACTTATTTGGGCAAAAGAATAAAAAGAAAAGACAAAAACAGATAAGATTAGAAGAGGAATATAAGAAATTAGAAAAAGAATTACAAAAAGATACACAAAATAATTAAGAAGTTGATGGAAGTGAAAAAACATGAAATAAACTTAAATGAGCAGGAACAATTAGCAAATAAATTAAGGGCAACTAAAAAATGCAAATAAACCAGGAAGGTGGTTAGCATATGAACTGAAAAAAGAGAAGGAGAAAAAGATGATAAAATATTTACAAGATGAAGAGGGGAAAATATGTTACAGAAACAAGGAAAAGAAGAAGATAATTCAAAAATATTATAAAAAATTCTACCCTCAAGAAAAAAATCTCAGAGGAAGAGATATCAACATATTTGGAAAAATCAGATCTACCGAAAATAACAGATCAATACAAGGGAATGTTAGAAGAAAGAATAACAATGATGGAATTAACAGAAGCGATAAAAAGACAAAAAATGGGAAGGCACCTGGACCGGATGGTCTACCAGCAGAATTATACAAAACATTACAGCAATGAGCAATGTAATGCTGGAATTATTTAATGAACTTTTAATGAAGGCTAAAATGCCAGATTCATGGAGGGAGGCCTATGTGACACTTATTCCCAAAGAAGATACAGATTTACAACTAATAAAAAACTATACACCGATTTCGTTATTAAATGTGGATTATAAAATCTTTGCCTCAATAATGGCAAATAGATTAAAAAGACCGTTAAATGAACTTATTCATACTGATCAAAATGGATTCTTACCTAAAGGGCAAATTAGAGACAATATGAGGGTAATTTTGGACACTTTGGAGTATTATGAAACACATTCAGAAAGAAAAATGGCAATGATGTTTTTAGATGCTCAAAAAGCTTTTGACAATGTGAATTGGCAATTCATGACAGAACAATTGAAGAGAATGGATTTCGGGCAGAGATTTATAAATACAGTAAAAACGATTTATGACAACCAATTTGCTAAGATAATGATAAATGGGGAAAAGACAGAGAATGTTGGAATTATGAAGGATACCAGACAAGGATGTCCTCTATCACCATTATTGTTTATTCTGAGTTTAGAAGTACTGAATAGAAATATTAGGCGAGATAAAGAGATAAAGGAAATGAAAATTTAAAAAGAGGAATACAAATTGCAATGATCTAGTATTCATTTTGGAGGAACCACAAGCTACAGGACCAAAATTATTAACTCAAATAGAGAACTATGGAAAAGTGACTGGACTGAAAATAAATAAAGAAAAAACAAAAATTTTGGTTAAAATTATTACAGAAAAACAAAAAAGAGAGATAGAAGAGACATTAGATGTACAAGTGGTGAAAAAAGTTAAATATCTAGGAATATATTTGACTTCAAGATGTGCAACGATTAAAGAACACAATTATTATAGATTAAAAGAACAGATTGAAAAAGACTTGGAGAAATGGAAAAATCGTCAATTGTCACTCATGGGAAAGATAGTAATCATAAAGATGAATATATTACCAAGATTATTATTTCTATTTTAGACAATACCAATCAAAATTTAAAAGACTTATTTCCAATATCTAAATAAGATAATAAGGACATTTATATGGCAAGCTAAAAAAGCAAGAATAAGTTTAAAAATGTTTCAGGATACGAGATTACAAGTAGGATATGGACTCCCGAATTGGGAATTGTATTACCAAGCAGCAGCATTGACATGGTTGAAAGAATGGATTGAACTAAGAAATACAAGACTATTAACACTGGAAGGACATGATCTACAATTGGGTTGGCATGCTTTTTTATGGTATGGTAGAAAAAAGATACACACGTACTTTCATAGATATAATATAAGAAATGCATTGTTATTGGTATGGAAAAAAGTTAGAGATAAATATTATGTGAAAATACCAATATGGTTATCAACAATGGAAGCCTTAATTCACCCAAATGTTTTTAAATTTGGAAATATTGTTAGATATAAAGATTTGTTAACAGATAAGGCAGAATTGAAAGGGAAACAAGAACTGGAAGAACATGGAATTGAAATGGACTAGTATATGTATATGCAAATACAAACTAGATATGAAAAAGATGTTAAACTATAGGGTTTTTACTTAGAGAAGACTGCGCTTGATAAGATACTCATGGGAACAGAGGATAAATTAATTTTAAAATGTTACAATTTTTTACTAAATATAGAACTAGAGGAAGAACAAGTAAAAGAAACAATGATAGCCTGGGCAAAAAAAATTGGATATTCATTTGAATTGGGCAAATGGCAACAACTATGGGAAAGAAATTATAAATTAACAATGTCCACTGCATATAAGGAGAATCAATGCAAAATGTTTTATAGATGGCATATGCCCTCTGAGAAACTGGCAAAAATGTTTAAAGATAAATCAGCTAAATGTTGGAAATGCCACCAGTTGCACATTCCCAACGAGAAGAAAAGCACTTTCAGGTGGCAGCGCTGCAATCCCCTCCCCAAATCCAAAATGGTTCCCAGTTCCCAGCTGCACATTGCAGGGGAATTGGCCGCCCACCGCCTGAAACGCGGCTCTGATTATTGCATTGGGCAATCCGGGCAGCAGTGGCAGGAAAGGAGGGGCGTTTTACTTTAGGAGCTCCCGTTTGGCTCACTCGGCTCCTGGGCGCAGAGAGGCGGCAGCTCCTTACATTGCAGGGGAAATGGCCGCCCGCCGCCTGAAACACAGCTCTGATTATTGCGTTGGGGAATCCGGGCAGTGGTGGCTGAAAAGGAGGGGCGTTTTTCTTTAGGAGCTCTTGTTCAACTCGCTCAGCTCCTGGGCACAGAGGGCTTAGGCGGCAGCACCTCACATTGCAGGGGAGTGAAGTCATTGCAGCCATTGCCTGCCCTAAACTGCTTGCTGGGTGGCCAGAGGGGTGACCAGCTGCAAATCGTGGCACCCGCCTTGTTCCCCGAAGCTGCCGGGCAGATTCCCCCCTCCCCAGACCGTCCCGAAGTGGGTTGTTCCTCAGGCTGTGCCCCGACTCAGATCCCTGCCGCCTGGAACTGCCCGAAAATGGCTGAAGGGTGGGGGCCAGTGGGTGGGCGGGGCTACATTCGGCATATAAGATGCACCCAGATTTTAACCCCCTTTTTGGGGGTAAAAAGGTGCGTCTTATACACCGAAAAATACGGTAACTGCAGTGATTCACTTAACAACTACGGCAAGAAAGGTGATAAAATGGGGCAAAACTCATTAACAACTGCCTTGCTTAGCAACAGAAATTTGGGGCTGAATGTGGTTGTACATTAAGGACTACATGTATTTATCTTTTGCATACCTAATGGTAAAACCTGATCAATTAATCAATCATTCCTTGGATTCATCCATCTCATAATTGCCAACGTAACATAAAGATCCAACAAAGCGAACAACAAAAGTAGAGAGGAAAAACAGTGTTTGGAAAGGATATATGGATATGGTACCTTTTTTCTTAACGATATCATCTACTATTGGATTATCTGGCCTTCCAGCAAATTCTATGCCTTTTGTCACCAGGACCTCTTTGACTGAAGAAAACCCATGAGTGAAAACCACAAGCGTTCCTCCAATATTGAAACTGAAGACAGGACCGTATTTTTGGGCTAGCTGAAATGAAATCACCAAGATTAATCTAGAAGCATCAGGAGATCGTCTGGAAGCAATCACTTGCAAGGATGCAACATGGAGGAGAGGCGAGATTACCTGAACCTCCATCACATGCCATCTCCTTCAAAAACCTTCAGCCTATGCTTTTCCCTCCTGTTCAGGCATAGATATAACTTCTTAGACGTAGAAGAATAATCGGATCTCTTGATTAGAATTATACCATTAAATGAAATGGCCTTTTTTAAATATTGTGACCCATCCAAAACTGGATTTTCTTCAGGTACATCTGCAGACAGGCCAAATTATCTTCAATGCGATGTTTAAAAATATAGTATGGTCATTCAAAGGCGCTTTTTCTAAAGGGAACTGGACTTTCTTGGGGTTTGTTCCCTTTGAAAATATTTCACTTCTCTTCATAACTGAAGAAGCTTCTTGGGTGAAAAGCTAAACAAAATCAAGAAAGTCCATTTACCTTTTGGAAAAAGCACCTTTGGGAAAAGTATGACCTGGATGCTTGAGAATCTCCATAGACACAGGATGATCACAGTTATCAAGTAGCCTCACTTCCCTCCTTTCCCACAACCCAATTTACCTTCTTAATTTAGCCTAGTTTATGAATCAGATCAAATTATTCCACCATAAGCGCTAGAAAAATATTGCAACCTTACCAATCGCCTAGCTTAAAAGCTATAGAAGGACAGGGGGAAAAATAGAATACGAAGTTATGAAATTGGCATTCAACTAAGCTCAGTAAGCAAGCATTTTAATTAAGAATAAGTTAACGAGTGGAAATGTAATGTAAAACACTGCAATACAGATGTAGATTGAAGAAAGGCCATTGAAAGAGGGGACAAGAATAGCAAGAAGACTCAACAGCAAAAACAACAAAGCTTCACCAATAGTTTCACTTTAAATAATCAAGACTGGCAGGTATATAACCACTGCCTTTTGATTACTGAAAAAACATCTGTTTTCTTCTTAAATGATCTATATTTATGTACTCCAAAGTACCAAATTTCTTTGAAAGCCCATAAAAGTCAAACATAGTTTCAGAACTTATTCCATCTCAAAAAACTAATGGTTCTGTCGAGAGCAGCCCAATTCCATTAACTATCAGAATTCCTTTGAATCAAACATGCATCTCTACAAAGCAGAATCCTTTAATATCTAGGTAACATTCTGAAAGTTTCTTTCCCTAAATCTTAATTTGATCTCCTCTTTTGCAGCAAGACGCTTAAATAATTGCAAGAAAATGTCCTCCGTTTTTGGCTGACTCACACAGCGGGGATTAATGAGGGATTGGTTAAGAAGCCGTACCTGATCCAGGACCTTGAGAGGGTCCTTCTTCCTGAACTGAAGCAGGTTCCCAATCAGGGGGAGGCCCCATGGTCCAGGGGGAAAGCCTTTCGGACGTTGGTTCTTCCATAAATAGAGGAACAGGAGGGAAAGAACGATCAGCCAGCTGAGAATAGCCATGTTGGTAGAAAAGACGCCTCTCTCTGTGTCTGTTTGCTGCTGTGATTTTAGTAAAGATTAAATCTTTAACGTCATGATGAAAGATAAACTTTGGACAGAAACCAGATTTCACAAGCTGCAATTTAACAAACAGGAAAATTTGGGTTGCATGCAATTATAATAATACTCTTTCTCTGCATCAACAGGAGTGCCATACAGGTGGCCTTTTGTTAGGGTAAGGATGATTTAATAGCTGACCACCTGCTGTAAGACTGTAAACCAAGATGACGTAATGAGAATGAGTCAGCAGGGTTACTGCCACATTAAGAAGCTGTCTATATAGGGGAAGCCATTGGCTTCTCTGTTGCAATGATTCGAGGATCGGACTCAATGAAGGATTCAGAAAAAGTAGTATTCAAACAAAGTATTATTTATTTACAGTAGGCATTCTATATTCTCTGGATGATTGCAGATACAGTCAGGTCCAGAAATATTGGGACATCGACACAATTCTAATATCTTTGGCTCTATACACCACCACAATGGAGTTGGAATGAAACAAACACAATGTGTGTTAACTGCAGACTGTCAGCTTTAATTTGAGGGTATGTACATCCAACTCAGGTGAACGGTGTAGGACTTACAGCAGTTTGCATATATGCCTCCCACTTGTTAAGGGACCAAAAGTAATGGTACAGAATAATAATCATAAATCAAACTTTCCCTTCTTAATACTTGGTTGCAAATCCTTTGCAGTCAATCACAGCCTGAAGTCTGGAACACATAGACATCACCAGACACTGGGTTTCATCCTTGGTGATGCTCTGCCAGGCCTCTGCTGCAACTGTCTTCAGTTCCTGCTTGTTCTTGGGGCATTTTCCCTTCAGTTTTGTCTTCAGCAAGTGAAATGCATGCTCAATGGGATTCAGGTCAGGTGATTGACTTGGCCATTGCATAACATTCCACTTCTGTCCCTTCAAAAACTCTTTGGTTGCTTTTGCAGTATGCTTTGGGTCATTGTCCATCTGCACTGTGAAGTGCCATCCAATGAGTTCTGCAACATTTGGCTGAATGTGAGCAGATAATATTGCCCAAAACACTTCAGAATTCATCCTGCTGCTTTTGTCAGCAGTCACATCATCAATAAATACAAGAGAACCAGTTCCATTGGGAGCCATACATGCCCACGCCATGACACTACCACCACCATGCTTCACTGATGAGGTGGTATGCTTAGGATCATGAGCAATTCCTTTCCTTCTCCATACTCTTCTCTTCCCATCACTCTGGTACAAGTTGATCTTGGTCTCATCTGTCCATAGGATCTTGTTCCAGAACTGTGAAGGCTTTGTTAGATGTTGTTTGGCAAACTCTAATTTGGCCTTCCTGTTTTTGAAGCTCACCAATGGTTTACATCTTGTGGTGAACCCTCTGTATTCACTCTGGTGAAGTCTTCTCTTGATTGTTGACTTTGACACACATACACCTACCTCCTGGAGAGTATTCTTGATCTGGCCAACTGTTGTGAAGGGTGTTTTCTTCACCAGGGAAAGAATTCTTTGGTCATCCACCACACTTGTTTTCCATGGTCTCCCAGGTCTTTTGGTGTTGCTGAGCTCACCGGTGCATTCCTTCTTTTTGAGAATGTTTCAAACAGTTGTTTTGGCCATGCCTAATGTTCTTGCTATCTCTCTGATGGGTTTGTTTTGTTTCTTCAGCCTAATGATGGCTTGCTTCACTGATAGTG
Source organism: Arizona elegans (assembly GCA_022577455.1). Classification (NCBI taxonomy): domain Eukaryota; kingdom Metazoa; phylum Chordata; class Lepidosauria; order Squamata; family Colubridae; genus Arizona; species Arizona elegans. The sequence continues at coordinate 16,905,628 of JAKOOJ010000014.1, forward strand.
ACAGCTCTTTGGCGTTTGCCGGATTGCTTTAATCCATACAAACTTTTGTTCAGTAACCAAGTTTCATTCCTATTTGTGTTTTGGCTATGAGGAGCTCTTACATATATTTCTTTATCAAGTTTTGCATGTAGGTATGCAGTTTGTATGTCATATTGAAAGACTTCAAGATTAAGGGCTGATGCTATTACTAAAGCTGTCTTAACACTTTCAGTTCTTACAGTGGGGGAATATGTGTCGGTATAATCCTCAGGATATTTTTGAGCATAGCCCTGTGCAACTAGTCTTGCTTTATATAATGAATTGCCTTCTTCCAGATTTTTAATTTTAAATATCCACCTAGTGCCAATAATTGTTTTGTCTTTTGGAGCTGGTGTTGGAGTGAATACATTTAGTTCTCGCAGACTGTCCATTTCTTTGGCCATGGCTAATTCCCATTTTTTTCTTTCTTCTATGGGGAGTTTTAATACTTCCTCGTATGTATTGGGTGTTGATGTATTATCATTTATGTGCATTATATAATCCTTATATTTATTTGGTGTTTGATTCCTGTTACATCTAACTGTTCTCTCTGGTCTGCTATCGTTATTGTGTAAATATCTTGCTTCCTTTTTTGTTAATGAATCTGTTTTGATTTTGGGACAATTTCCTATCCATGTTTTATTGTTGCTCTTTTGTGTATTGTGGTCATGTTCTTCTCTTTCTGTCTTATCATGATTATCAATGTTTGATTTTGTACTTGAAAAAAATCTCATTAAGATGTATCTTAGACCAATTGGCCTGTTCGTGAAATACAGCTGTTCTAGAAATTATGAATTTATTGTTATTGTCAATAAATCTGTATCCTTTTGTGCCAGTTTCATATCCCATGAATCTGAGCCTTCTGGATACATTATCCCCCTTACATCTCAATTGTTTTGGTATATGTACGTCTGCTGTAACACCAAATACATGCATGTGGGCTATTTTTGGTTTTTTATTATATACTAATTCATATGGTGTTTTATTTATGACACTAGACCAAATTCTGTTTAGGGTATAATTAGAATATAATAGAGCTTCCGACCAAAATTGTTTGCCTAAACCAGCATCTTCTAATGTGCATCTAATCATGGTTTGTAATGTTGAGTTCTTTCGTTCTACCACTCCATTTTGAAATGCAGAGAAAGGGCTAGAGGTGAAGTGTAACATTCCTTTGTCTTTTAGCCATTGGGAGAATTCTTTTGACATGAATTCAGATCCCCTGTCTGTCATGATTTGCTTTATTTTTACATTGTGTTGTGTTTCTACATGTTTATAAAATTCTTTAAACTTTTGAAATGTTTCATCTTTGTGTTTCAAAGTATAGACAAATCCATAACGACTATAGTCGTCTACAATAGTAAGGAAATATCGTTTGTTGTATGTAATTGATGGGGTCAGTGGACCAACTAGGTCCATATGTACCAGGTTAAAGATATGATTTGATGATCTTGTTGCCTTTTTTGGTCTGGGTTTAGTTCTGAGTTTTGAGGACTTACATTCTGAACATACCAAATAATTTTTACAATCTTTTATTTTAACACCTTCAGCATGTTCAACCATTTTTTGTATTACAGGAAAACTAGCATGTCCTAATTTTCTGTGTAATATATGTGCACATTCATCATGAATTGGTTTTCCAATTATTGGTCTTTTGTTAATATGTGTATCTTTAATTGATGTGTTTTCATGGTTATGATTTGTTTCATGTTCCTCATTGTTACTGTCACTGTCATTTTCATTTTCTATGCTATTGTCATCTTCCATGTTTGAATCAATGTTGTGTAGCCATCTTTCTTCAGTGACTAAGTATGGTAGATCTCCTTTGATAACTATATTGCCTAAGTTTGTTTTGTTTTTCTCTAGAGATGCTTTTCCTTTTGAGAACACTATATTTATGTCAGAGTCTCTGCTCAGCTTTATTGCACTAAGAATGTTATGGGGCATCTCGGGTATTAATAAAACCCCCTCTATTTTCCCTAGACCGGGTAAATTTACATTTCCTCTTCCAATGACTTGAACTTCTTCTTGGTTGGCTACTTTAATTACAAATTTATCTTCTATGAAAGAAGATAATATTTTCTTGTCATGTGTTGTATGATTTGTTGCCCCAGAATCAATGAGCCAGGCATTATCTTTTGGGTTTTGATTTTTGCTTATGTTATACTTATCTAATCCATTTAATGATCCAGACTTTCTCTCTCTTGAGTTATCTCTGCCCCCTCTATGTTCTCTGAAATTTGGTGAGTTTCTATATCTGTACCTGTCAATAGATGATTGTCTGTTATGGTATCTGTTTCTATTGTCATGGTTTTGTCTTTCTCTAAGGAATTTTGGACAATCTCTTCTATAGTGTTCTTTGGACCCACAATTATAACATTCAATTGGTTCTTGATGCCTGTCTTGAAATACTACCCTTTTGGTCTGTCTGTGTTCTTTGTGTGTGCTGTAGCGGCTTCTCCTTAAATTATCTTCAGCTATTAGTCTATTTGATAAACTCTCTATAGATAGATATCCTAGATTAATTGTGTCCAAATGTGATATGTAATTATCCCATGATGAGTCTAATGAATTAATGATAACGCTTTTCATTGTCTGATCAGATATTATTTCTCCCCTTAAATGAAGCTCTGCTCTAATTGTGTTTAGTGATAGTAAATGCTCACTTACAGTAGTCCCAGGTTTTATCCTGGCTGAGAAGAAATTTTTAGACATTCTCGTTGTGGTTGCTACACTTTCACTATGAAACAATTTAAACATACAATGAATTATTTCTGAGACAGTTAGATTATGCTTAATACTATGATAGATAGCAGGAGATATGCTAGATATTAGCAAATAGAATGCTCTGTGATGCAGGCAGTCCAATTTTAGAGTCCATGGTCTTTTGGGAGGGTTAGTTATGAAAAATAATAAATTCTCTTTTAGGAAAACAACCTGAAGTTGTTGACTCCATTCCTGTAAATTAATACCGTCTATTCTCAATTTTGGGAAATCACTAGGCAAGTTTCCAATGTTATTTGTTGCAATACTTACAACTGGAGGCTGTCCATGATCTTGTAAATGTTGATAATTGCAGAATGGTGTAGGTATGCTAGTGATCAGTCTGAATGGTTCTCTCTGTTCTTCACTGTCTCTATATTCGTCTGCGTGAGTTCGTGCATGCGCATTGCTCATTTTGTTTCTGAAGCTGTCGGGAGAGGTTCTCGTCACTGTAGCTCCCTCGTAGTGCTCTTCTTCTGACGATTCGCTTTCTGGCTCGGCTTTTGGTGTCCAGGTGGGGATCGGAGCTTGCTTTGTTCTGTCGTAGTCGTCTCGGTTGAGACTTCTGGTTCCCAGGATCGTTTGCGATGTGGGCGAGTACTTGCAGGGTCCCCTGAGTTCGGGCGTCAGCGGTCTCGTCGTTTGGGCTGGAGTGGATGGAAGTAGGGACGCTTGTCCACTTGCTTCTGTGTCCTTGGATTGAGTAGTTTGTTCTTTCTTCGTTATTTTATTTACAGTCTTTGGTACTTTCGCTGATTTTTTTGTGATTTTCAGATTCGGGCCGAAGGCTGCGAAGAGTGTTCTCATAGCTGTTTCGATTTGTATTTCAGTTGGCGTTTCTTTGGTGTCTGTATCAAATTCTTCTGAAAAATAGGATTTCTCCTTTTTATTCTTTATGCTGGGTAAAGTCTTTCGCGCCAGCCATTTTGAATTCTGTCCTTTGATTGGTTCTGAGCTAGCCATTTTGGTGGGCTGGCTAATCCAAGATGGCTGCCATTCAAAATTTTGCGCGGGACCGTTAGTCTTCCTCTCGGTTATGTTTTCATCTGTAGGTGATTTGCTCACCATTTTGGGTTCTTTAGGCTCCGGTGTGTTGATGTGCTTTTCTCTCGCTGCTCCGTTTTCTTTGATAATGTCTTGGAGGTTCGCGATGAGATTTTTGTCATTTTTACGGTTCTTCAGCAGTCTTAATATTTCTGATCTGAGCGTATCGTTTTCTGTCTCGCTCTCTTCTTGATCATCGGATTCATCGATTACCACTTCTTCGTCTGTGGTGTAGTTTTCAGGTTCTCTTGTTGTTTCAGTCGTGGATTCATCGATCATTTCTTGATCTGTTTCTATCTCTTTATTGTGTGCCCTGGTGTTGGGTCTTTCTCTCTTTTCTTTGGAGTTTTCTTTCTTTGGCATGTTTGTTTCTTATTGAGTCAGCCAACCATCCTCTGCTACCAGATTGTTGCAATGATTCGAGGATCGGACTCAATGAAGGATTCAGAAAAAGTAGTATTCAAAGTATTATTTATTTACAGTAGGCATTCTATATTCTCTGGATGATTGCAGATAGAAGCAAGAAGGAAGAGCATGTATGCTCTTTTATATCAATAAGGCGGAGTTAGGGGTAGGAGTGGTTACATATGAATACATTAAGGAAGGGAGAATAAATTAACCCTTGATGTACTATATACATACATTTCCTATATTTGAGAATAAGGCATTTACCTGTGACATTCTCTCTCTCCTCATGTTCTATCTCCATTATAGCTCTCCGTGTATTTTCTCTCCGTGTATGCATCCTGTTATAGTTGAGGATTCATTGATTGCCTGGTTTATCTTAGTACGTGTATTACATACGTGTGTGTGTGTGTGTGAAGTGTTTTTCTATCGAGACACCCAGCATGTGGGAGGGAGCGTACTGCATCCCTATCGTCTTTCAGCTCCAATCCAGGAGCCCTCAAGCAGTCGTATTCATGACAAACCATTTTATACCAAATTTACATTTCGCTGATAAAGAAATAAAGGGGAGACTAGTATAGATCTATTTCAAGCCATTTAGCTCTCATCATTCTCTAAATAGCTTGTATAACTTGTAGAGAGACCAGAGAGAAGAGAAACCCCGTGTGAACTTGAACCAGAGCCAGAGGGCTTGTGCAACGTGGTTTGTTAGTGGTTAGTGCTTGTGAAAGGAAGCAGGCAACTTGTTACTATAACGATGTTGCTTGTATCTTTCAATTATATTGTTTTTATTTGTTTCCTAGTACGATTTGATAGCTTATTAGTAACCTTGATTATCACTAAGTGCTGTATCTTTTTATTTTGATGAATGTGTTTTATTCTCCTTATGTACACTAGAGCATATACACCGAAGACAAATTCCTTGTGTGTCCAATCACACTTGGCCAATAAAGAATTCTATTCTATTCTATTCTATTCTATTCTATTCTATTCTATTCTATTCTATTATTATTATTTTTTGAAAAAAATTTTTTATTTATTTTTAAAACATAAAACATAAAACAACATCTTTTTGGAGCAAGAGTTCCAAAAAGTATAACATAGGTATAAATTCCCAATTTCATCCATTAACATCTTAAGACAAACAAAAAATAACAAAAATAACAACAACAAAAAAAACCCCAAATCTAAACCCAATTTTTATTATTCAATCTAACATCTTATTCTAACATTTAAGTTTCTATTGTGTAGTCACCCTAACTCTTAAACTTCAAATCCAAACAGCACTTTATAGTATTCATTTATCATTTTAACAATCAGTATTTCATTTATTTTCTGTACTTCAAAGACCCAAATTAATGTTTCTTTTAGAACACATCTAGTAACCAATATAAAATATTTCTTTCCTCTCTGAAAGACATTTTAAAATCAATATCCATTCTTCAAAAGTATCTCCTTCATTCCTCCTAGGTTTATTTTTAGCTGGATTGCAGCTTAGTTAGCTGGTTTCCAGGGATGTTTTCCTCCACTCCTAACCTTATTTATTGGCTGGATCACAGTTACTTTTAACTGCTTCCAACATTTTCTCCTTCACTCCTCCTAGGTTTATATTTAGCTGGATAACAGCTTTTCAGCTGTTTTCCAGGTATGCTTCCCTCCATTCCTAACCTATATTTCGCTGGTTCACAGTTTAGCTTTAACTGCTCCCCAGTATGTCTCCTCCTCTCCTCCTAAGTTTATTTTTTGCTGGATCACAGCATAGTAAGCTGTTTTCCAGGGATGCTTTCCTCCACTCCTTACCTTATATTTAACTGGTTCACAGTTTAGCTTTAACTGGTCCCCAGCGTTGCCTCCTCCACTCCTCCTAAGTTTATTTTTGGCTGGTTCACAGCTTAATTAGCAGCTCTCCGGGGATGTTTTCCTCCACTCCTAACCTTATATTTAACAAATTCACAATTTAATTTTAATCATCTAATTCCCAAAATCATTCTTCTTTAGTAATTTAAAATAGTAAATTGTTTTGAAATATATCTTCTCTCCTACTCTCTCCCGAATTATTAATTCTCCCATTTCCTATTTCTTTCTCACTTTTCTCTATAAAACAACATTTTAAACCATTTATAGGCCAATTCACCATAGTTATAGAATCTATAAACAAATCTTACTGTTATTCAAGAATTCATTCCCATTCTCTTGTTTGCTGTAGAAAAACAACATTTTAAACAACTTTCAAATCCATTTTCTATAACCATTAAAACACTTATTAATATTTTTTAGAGAATTCTTTCAAAGTATTCACATTTTTTCTATTAATAACATTTCTCGCTTTAAAAATGAGCGTGTATAAGTAGTTCTTAACAATATTCAAAGCTTTGTTCACATTTTCTTATTTTCTATAAAAAACAATATTTTTGACCATTTTAAAGAGACAGTTTTCTGTAATTGTTAAATCTATCAGTAATTCTTATTGGTAATCAAAGATTCATTCATAATCTTCATATTTCTTATATTTTACAGCATTTTAAACCACGCTTGTTAATAAGAAAAGGTAAAAGGTAAGAAAAGGTAAAAAAAAGAAAAAGGTAAAGAGGAAAGAGAAAGAGGAGAGAGAAACTCTCCTCCTTACATTGTTTAGAAATCAATTACATAAAAAGCATTTACATCCATTTTAATCAAACTATGGTGTTTTTCTCATTCTGTCTAAACTCTTTCTTCTTCTTTTTTTCCCTTTTTTCCAGTTCCAATATCCATAAAGTTGCTCACCTGGCCTCTTGTGACCATGGGGTTGCAACAATGGTCATAAGGGTGAAAAAACAGTCATGTCACTTTTTTTCAGTGCCATTGTAACTGTTGTAAATCAAGGATTACCTGCACAAAAATACAAAAAGCTTCTTTGCTTGCAAAAAGCTGCCCTCAATACCAATCATTAGATTAGAAATACCTGCAAGCTAGAGTTACAAATCAGGGAGGAATTAAAAGGAATTAAAACAGTTACTATCAGTGGCCAATTCTTGCTCATAAAGTGAAACCCTTTAGCAGAGAGGTCATTTAAGCTCTCCAAAAAGAGCACACCCAGGAGATGCAATCCTTAGATCCATTTGCACTACTAAAAGGTACCAGCTGGTCTCACTCACCTCACAAGATATCTTAAGGAAATCATCCAAGAGTGGATGACACTTGGGGTGGTTTCAACTGCTCTATTCTTGGGCTGATTCTGAACACAGAGCTTTTGGCACAGGTTAGGTGTTGGTGGAGCTCTACTCAATAGCAATGGCACCTAGACTTATACACCGCTTCACAGTGCTTGACAGCCTTCTCTAAACTGATGATAAAGAAAAATATAACAGTAAAACAAGTAGAAGAATTAGTGAACAAATCAGGACTACAGGCAGTAAAAAAGGTGAAGTACTTAGGGATAAATCTGACAGTGAGAAGTGCAACTATAAAGGACAATAATTATGGAACCTTAGTCCAACAAATAAAAGAAGACTTAGAAAAATGGGGGAAATTGAAATTATCACTACTAGGGAGGATTGCAGCGATAAAGACAAATATCCTTTATTAATTTGGATAGAATAACTACAAAATTCGTGTGGGAAGGGAAGGGAAGGGAAGAAACCAAGAATCAAATTAAGTATTTTGCAAGACGATAGAACTAGAGGTGGATTTGGATTGCCAGCATGGGAAAAATACTATAAAGCAACAAGTCTAACAAGAGAGTGGGTGAGCTTGGAAAATCAAAGGTTATTAAAATTAGAAGGACATGATCTGATGAAGGAGTGGCACACCTTCTTATGGAACACCGGGAACAAACATATAAACATTTCAGTAACCATATAATAAGAGACTCATTAATTTGTACATGGCGAGAAATCAAAAACAAACATTATTTGAAAGTTCCCGGATGATTATCTATAATGGAGGCAGCAATGCACCCCAACACACTAGCAACACAAAAAACAATAAGATATAAGGAAATATTGGATTCTCAGGGAGTATTGAAAACACAGGAAGAACTTAGAGAGCAAGGAATATCAATAGACTGGTGGCCCTATTTACAGATAAAAATAAAATATAAAAAGGATCAAGAGGAAGGAGGAATAGACCCAAAACCGAATCGATTAGATAAATTCTTAGAAACCAAGGAAGAAAAATTAATTTCAAAAATTTATAAATACTTATTAGAATTTGACCTAGCAGAGGAATTGGTTAAAGGACAAATGATAGCATGGGCAAGAAACATTGGACATAACATATAGTTAAAAGAATGGGAAATGGTATGGGAAACCAATTATATCACGACTAAATCAGTAGTTTATAAGGAGAATCAGTATAAAATGTGGTATAGATGGTATCTGGCCCTGTTCTGTCCCCGTCTACACACACACACACACACACACACACACACACACACACACACATACACAGTCAGCCGAGGGTTAAGGAAGCACTTGGCACACACAATTTGTTATCAGAAACTTGGCAGCAATACGAGCACCGACTGCCAAGTGCTTTTACTTCAAGAAACGGAAGTATCCCTTCACCAGATAAACAGCAATACACACAGTTTGCAAATAGTCCAGTTCAAAACAAAAAATCTTCGGCAGATTTAGGCGGAAAATAAACAAAAGGAGATTTCTTCTAAAAACCTGTTCTCAAAACTGCTTAACTATTTAACAACCGGTACTACCGAACCAGTGCAAACTGGTAGAATCCCACCACTGAATGGAACTGAGTGTTAACTTAAGAGATATAAAAAATTGGGACTACTGCAGGGGTCCCCAATCTTTTGGACCTCAGGGACCACTAAATTCATAATTTTAAATCCCACAGACCACTAATATGATCTACCTAATGAATGACTGGGTGAGTGTGGCTAGGTGGTCATTGGTGGTCATTGGCTGGTGTGGCCAGGAAGCAGCTGTTGGAGCTAGGCAGCCACCATGAGAAAGAGTTGGCAAAACAGCTGGCTCAGTTCAAATTAGATCTGACCGAGAAGGAGACTCAACAGAAGCACCTCACGAGGACTACAAGCATAGACTTTCCAAGCAGAGGGAAGACCTGCGGGACTGCAAGGCCAGGTACGGGTGCCTGGAGGCTCAGCGGGCTGAGATGGTCAGCCAGTTCCAGGCCATGATGCAGTCGCACTGGAACAAGGCCCTCCGGCTCTTCGCCACCAGCGGCTCTTCCCTCCAGCCTTCACCCAAAGCCCCACACCAGGAGGCTGAAGCAGACCCCAAGTTGGAATTTCTGCCCCCTCCAACCCACACAAAAAGACCCCGAAGGGGGAGACTCTCTGCAGCAACACAAATGTTCATTGCCCATATCCGGCCCAGGGGGGATAGTTTGAGGACCCCTGATTTTGTGCAATATTTTTTTAAAATGCAAATAATTTTTCTGCGGACCACCAAAATTTTCTCACGGACCACCAGTGGTCCACAGACCACCAGTTGGTGACCACTGGACTAGTGTACTTCTTGAAGGGTAGTTTAAAGACTAAATAAATAATTTTTGGACCGTTAGATCAATGATAATGATAATGAAGAAGGAGAGATGAGTGGAATTGTCCAGGAGATGGATCTACTTTTTCAAAATATAAAAGACATTATGGACAAAGGATTTAAGGATATCATGGAAAAAATGGAAAATACTATACAAGGGATGATGATTACAGACCAAGACGCCCAGGAAAGAGAGGAGTCAAAAGAAGAAATAAAAAAGGAAGAAGAGGAGATTATAACGAAAATAACAATGATTGATGAATTAAACTAGGGGGAAAACATATTAAGGGAGTTGAAAGATATGCTTGAAAAAGAGACAGGGGCCTCAGTAAAAGCTTTAGAAAATAGACAGTGAAAGAGGGTAGAGGTGGGAGAAATACCTAGGTTTGACATCCAAGAAATAGGTATAGATGGAGATTTAAGAGAGGAATGGGGGAGGTAAGTCAAAAAAAAAAAAAAGCATAGCAATTGAAGTATCAAAGCGGGCCAGAGACGATGGGTAGATGATTTCTTTTTTTCCCCCTTTATTTTTGTTTTTGACTTGTTTTTCCTTTTCCCCCTCTTTCTTTTAAAGCTTAGCAATTAAAGTATAAGTACGCAAGAGATGATGGATGGATGATTCCTTTTCTTGGTTGTTGTTTTGAATTGTCTTTCCCTCCCTCCCTCTCTCTATTCTTTTTTCCCCCCTCTTTTTGTAGGCAGGTGGTTGTAAGTCGAGGACTACCGATACAGCTAGTAGTCCTCAGTGTGCTACTTCTCTGAAGTACCTCACAAGGCTGGCAGTAATATTGTAAGTCTGAAAGTACTTTCCCCCTCTTCATGTTTACAATCCAAGAAACTAGGGAGGGTCCCTTCTAAGATCTTTACCTTGTCTCCATTCTTTCCGCTGCCTCTTAACTCACTATTTCCTAGTCTGCAGCTCTTCCTCCTGTCTCCCAAGGTCAGGTCCACATACCATTACATTCAAAAAACAGCATTCTTTTTCTAAATCAAGTTTGAACATAATTTTTTCATATCGTCTAGGATAAATCTTTTGTTCACGTAACTGGTTTAAGCCATGTAGCCTATGAATTTCATCTGGATCTTTCAAGTGTCTTTGGAGAGGATGACTTTGCTTTGAGCGATTGAAAACCTTCCCTTGATCTAGTCACTCTCCTGGCGGCCTTTCATGGATACTTTAAAGTTTGACAGGAATTGTGTGAGACCAAAGTTAGATGTGAGATCTGGTGCCTGGGATTTATCTGGCCAAGACAGCCGGAAGTTTCTCAGGATGGTGGTGAGGAAGAGGAAGAGCTCCATCTGAGCCAGATTTTCTCCTAAGCAAACCCTTGGTCCTGAAAAGTCAAAGACAAGATGAACAATCAAGGCTATTCATCTACAGCAGCACACACTTTGATGATAAAACAGCACCCCTCAAACTCAGACTTGTGGTTTGTAATGTATTGTGAAACTGACTAGTGTCTTTAGGATTAATGATTTATATCTTTGTGTGTGAGAGAGAGAGGGAGAGAAGGAGAGGCCGAAGGAGAGGGAAGGGGAGAGGGACAGGGGAGGGGAGGGAGAGGGAGGGGAGAGGGACAGGGAAGGGGAGGGAGAGGGAGGGGAGAGGGAGAGGGAGAAGGAGAGGAAAGGGGTAGGTTGAGGAAGAGGGAGAAGAAAAGGGAGAGGAAATAGGAGAGGGAAGGGGGAGGGAGAAGAAAGGGGTAGGTTGAGGAAGAGGGAGAAGGAAAGGGAGAGGGAAGGGGGAGGGAGAAGAAATGGGAGAGCGAGGAGGAGAGGGAAGGGGAGGGGAGAGGGAGAGGGAAGGGGAGGGGAGGGGAGGGAGAGGGAGAGGGAGAGAATAGCAAAGGAAAAGATGTATTTCCTAGTTTCTGGAATGGGTTGATGAAATGGCATATTTTAGCCTGCTGAAGGATACACTCAATCAGAGAAGGAGTGCTTTCACAAATATGGGTGATGATATCCCCAAAGTGAATATGCTTTTCAGTTGCTCCCCATTGGCCACATTCACATGATCTTAGCATGCATCCTAGTTTTCTCCGCCCAATGATGCCCTGAAGTAGAAGGTTTACGTACAGGAGCTGAGTTCAAAGGGTTGTGTAATCCCTGGTTCTGCCTGTTGTGCAGCCCTTCCCATTCAAAGGAAAACAGAGAGAGAGAGAGAATTTACCTGCTGAAAATGGCAAAAAGGCTTCCGGCTTCACAAACTCTCCCTTTGCATTCAGGAAGTTGGAGGGGTTGAACTCGTGTGGGAACTTCCACTGGGATTCATCATGATGAACAGAATGGAGGTTGGTGAAAATGGTGGTGCCCTGCAAATATCAGGGCACAACCATCAATTTGGCTTAGCCCTTTTGAGATCTGGTTCAAAAATGAACTGATGGTAGTGAAAAGAATCATCCTTATCTTCAAAAAGGGAGACCCCAACCTAGTTGAAAAATACAGACCAATCTCTTTGTGCTGCGTCCCCTGCAAAGCAGGGGTGAAATGCTCCCGGTTCAGACCGGATCCCCCAATCCAGTAGCTTTTTAAAAAAAAATTTACAAGCATTTTTTCTACAACCTCTTGGGCAGAAAAAAATGCTTTTAAAAGTTAAAAAAAGCCTCTAATGATCGTGCAGCTCAGCTGGGATCGTCAAAGGCTTTTAAAAGAAAAAAAACCCTTTTTTTCTTTTAAATGCCTCTGATGATCCAAGCTGAGTTGCCTGACCAGCAGAGGCTTTTTAAAAAAGCCTCTGCTGATCAGGCAACTCAGCTGAGATCGTCAGAGCCTTTTGAAAGCATTTTTTTACAACCTCTTCGCCGAAGAGGTTGTAGAAAAAATGGTTTTAAAAGTTAAAAAAAAAATTGGCCCCGCCCACCCAGTCACATTACCCCACCCCACCAAGCCATGCCCACAGAACCAGTAGTAACAAATTTTAGATTTCACCACTGTCCTATCCCCTTATTTTTCTTTATCCCCTCTTTTCTCCAGGTCACACCTCCTCTCTCCCAGCTTCCTGCTTTTTTTTTTTCCTCCAGCCAAGTCCCTCTTTCCTTCTCACACTCCATCTCCCCCCCTCTGCTACATAAGGAGAAATTTTCTGACCGTGAGAACAATCAACCCATGGAACAGAAGTTGCCTTCAGAAGTTGTGGGAGCTTCATCCCTGGAGGCTTCCAAGAAGAGACTGGACTGCCATCTGTCAGAAATGGTGTAGGGTCTCCTGCTTAGGCGGTGGGTTGGACTAGATTTATGTATGTATGTATGTATGTATGTATGTATGTATGTATGTATGTATGTATTTATTTATTTATTTATTTATTTATTTATTTATTTATTTATTTATTAGTTTGATTTATATGCTTAAGAGGTAAGCCTTTATAAGAGGTAAGCATTTTGATGTTTTCAAGAGATCATTTTAGAAAACTGCTTTGAAAAGGCCTTTTGTACAAAATTACAGCTTTATTTATTTATTTATTTATTTATTGGTTCGATTTATATGCCGCCCTTCTCCGGAGACTCCGGGCGGCTTACAATGCATTAAGCAATAGCCTTCATACTTTTGTATATACCTGCTTAGTAGGGCTTTCGCGCCCCCCTAAGTGGTGTTCTTTTTTTATACAAGGTCAGTTTATTGCCCCCACAATCCAGGTCCTCATTTTACCTACCTCGAAAGGATGGAAGGCTGAGTCAACCTTGAGCCTGGTGAGATTTGAATTTGCAGTAATTGCAGGCAGCTGGCAGCTAAGTGCTACTTTAACAGCACTTAGTCCATTGCGCCACCAGGCTCTTAGACGACCTACAAGGTCCCTTCCAACTCTCTTAATCTGTTAAAAAGATTGGTTTGTGTTGTGCAAGACAACAAGCAGGGCACATGAGCCTTCAGGAGGGCAGAGGAGAGGTCAGTGGGCAAACAAAAGCCGAAGGTGCAAAACAACTAGTCTTGTCTTTTTCCAGCCAGAAAGCATAATTGTGGTCCTCAGTTAGCAATCACTTCACTTATTAGCACTTAGTTGCTGGTCCCAATTAGGTTTGTTAAGCAAGTGTCTATGGAGCTTCTCAGTCATCCAGGTCATCCTTCGTCCCAAAGGATGAAGGATGTTTCACTACTTTTCCAAGAAGCTCTGAGCTGAAGAAGCGACGAGAAGCCAAATGTCTTCGAAGGAAAACCAGAAAATCCAGTTGCCTCTTGAAAAAGTGTCTTCATAGAAAATAATAAGAATAATAAGAAGCGCAACGTCTTCAAAGAAAAATCAGAAAGTCCGGTTGCCTCGTAAAAAAAAAAAGCACCTTTGGGTTATTAAACAAGGATTTTCTGTCTTTTTGTTTTTTTCCTTCAAACAAGAAGGCCATGTCATAGAAGAAACAGAAATATAGAGTTTGTTGTGTGAACAACGGATAACAAAATGTTGCTCCAGTTACAACACCTGAGATGGTACCGAGTCAATCAGCTGCTTCCTGCAAAAACTTGATTTTTTTTTTTAATTTGATTTATATGCCGCCCTTCTCCGGAGACTCAGGGCAGCTTACAATGTGCTCAGCAATAGCCTTCATCCTTTTGTATATTTATACAAAGTCAGCTTATTGCCCCCATGACTGGGTCCTCAATTTTGTTGTTGTTCAGTTGCTAAGTCATGCTCGACCTTGACAACACCATAACCCTTAACATGCCAGGCCCTCCTATCCTCCACTGTCTCCCAGAGTTTGCTCAAATTCATGTTCGTTGCATCGATGACACTATCCAACCATCTCATCCTCTGCCGTCCCCTTCTCCTTTTGCCTTCCATCTTTCCCAACATCAGGGTCTTCTCCAAGGAGTCCTCTCTTCTCATTGGGAGATCTCCTAGGGAGATCTTTCCCAGCTCCTACAGAACTTAATTTCATCAAATCTTCAGCAAGAGAAGCTCTATGAGAGGACTTCCCATTCTACCAAGACATCTGAGAGATTGATTGTTTAGATGCCACCAAATCATTGTTGCCTCCTAGCAGCTACAAAGATTTTCTCTATGATGATGTATCCCTAGGCTGATCCTTCAGCTCTTCCAACAACACTCCCCATTGCCATGATAGCTGAGTTCATCCACCTTGTTGCTGGTTGTCCTCTTCTTCTCCTCTTTCCTTCCATCTTTCCCAGCCTTTTAGAGTCTTTTCCAGAGAGTTGCTAGGTCTTCACCGGGGTGAAATGCTCCCGGTTCAGACCGGATCACCCGATCCGGTAGCAATGGCGGTGGTTGGTTCGGAGAACCGGCAGCAAAAATCCCTGCCCCACCCCCTCCCCCATGCCCAGCTGAGCTGCACGATCATCAGAGGCTTTTTTTTTTTACTTTTAAAAGCATTTTTTCTACAACCTCTTTCACCTAAAAATGCTTTTAAAAGTAAAAAAAAAAAAGCCTCTGATGATCCCGCGGCTCAGCTGGGATTATCAGAGGCTTTTCAAAGCATTTTTTTCTGCAACCTCTTCGGCCAAAGAGGTGGTAAAAAAAATGCTTTGAAAAGCATCTGATGAGTTGCCTGATCGTCAGAGAGGCTTTTAAAAGCATTTCTTTAAAAGCAATTTTTTAAAGGCCTCTCTGATGATCCCTGCCGAGTTGCCTGATTGTCAGAGAGGCTTTTCAAAGCATTTTTTTGCAACCTCTTTGGCCGAAGAGGTAGAAAAAAATGCTTTGAAAAGTTTTTTTCTTAAAAAAAAAGTTGGCCACGCCCACCCAGTCACACTACCCCACCACCACCAAGCCACGCCCACAGAACCGGTAGTAAGAAATTTTACATTTCACCCCTGGTCTTCACCTAGTGTCCAAAGAAGCACACTTGCCCGATAAGAGACCTGTGTCCTCTAAGACAGGGGTCTCCAACCTTGGCAACTTTAAGCCTGGAGGACTTCAATTCCCAGAAGCTGGCTGGGGAATTCTGGGAGTTGAAGTCCGCCAGACTTAAAGTTGCCAAGGCTGGAGACCCCTGCTCTAAGATAAAGAAGCCTGGAACTGCACCCCAAGGTATTTATATCTGGTCTGTTGGGGTTCCATTCATTTGCTATTCATGTAACCTACTGTTGTATTGTGCAAACACAAGCATTTTGATTTTTGAATATATAAGTTGCTAGAAGTTGGGGGTTTTTTAGGCAAAAGAAAGCCAATGCCCTTCATATTCTCACCTGGCGGGTAAATAAAATGCTTATGTAATATGCATCTAACCAGGCTGAAAGTGTACAATATGCTAACATTTGGGGTGTGATCAGTGATGGGATTCAGCCGGTTCGCACCACTTCAGGAGAACCGGTTGTTAACTTTCTGAGCAGTTTGGTGAACTGGGTGTTGGAAGAAATCATCAGGGCAGAGAACCGCTTGTTAAATTATTTGAATCCCACCAGTGGGTGTGATGATGAGTGAGAGGAGACAGCCTGAATTATGGAATTTAGGACAAAATATATTGAACTTCTAGGACCTGCTGCCCCCTGCTGGCTCACTGAGGAACTGTAAACTCAATGTAAATAAATAGAGCAATATCATGGAAATTATATTGATTTGGCGCTCTGGGTGAGAGGCACTGCTTAGGAAATCCCAGGTTCAAATCCCAAGGAAAGCTCTTGATGCTCCATTCTACCCCAAACCCAGTCAGCCCAGTGTGATGTCCTGTGTGGTTTCACACTTAGCACTAGAGGTTTTTTGCACTGGTGAAATGTAAAATTTGTTACTACCGGTTCTGTGGGCGTGGCTTGTGGGGGGGGTAATGTAACTGGGTGGGCGTGGCCAACTTTTTTTTTTTTTTTTTACTTTTCAAAGCATTTTTTTCTGCAATCTCTTCGGCCAAAGAGGTGGTACAAAAAATGCTTTGAAAAGCCTCTGATGATCCCAGCTGAGTTGCCTGATCGTCAGAGAGGCTTTTAAAAGCATTTCCTCTGATGATCAGGCAACTCAGCTGGAATCCTCAGAGCCTTTTAAAACCCAGCTGAGTTGCCTGATGGTCAGAGCCTTTTAAAAGCATTTTTTTTTACAACCTCTTCAGCTGAAGAGGTTTTTTTTTTACTTTTAAAAGCATTTTTTCGGCCGAAGAGGTTATAGAAAAAATGCTTTTAAAAGTAAAACAAAAAAAAAAAAGCCTCTGATGATCGTGCGGCTCAGCTGGGCATGGGGGGGGCAGGGATTTTTGCTACTGGTTCTCCAAACCAGCCACCGCCATCGCTACCGGATCGGGCGATCCGGTCCGAACCGGGAGCATTTCACCCATTTTTTTTAGTATATTAGCATAATGCAGGGGTGGTTTTCACTTACCTTGACCACAATTTCACCCTGCACGCACACGCTCGCTTCGTGCGCACTCTGTCCACGCATGCACCCAGCCTTCCATGCGTGTGCTTTGCTCACTCATGCGCATGTGCCCGACATTAAAAATGTGCCTAAATAGCACAACTTGGAGTTGGGGCAGGGGGGCCTGGAGGCGGGGGCAGGCCCACCCGCTATCACTACCGATTCATCCAAACAGGTGCGAACCGGCTGAATACCACCTCTGGCGTAATGCAAAGAAATGCAACTAGAAGATCAAAGGGCCTGATCTGATCCCTCTGATTTCTAAAAATTGCTGTAAAAGTGTCATCTTTGGGCACCATAAGCTAAACAAGTCAGATCAAGAACGAACTGCTATATACGTATAATAGGCTTAGTTTGTTGAATTTTAATCTTGATTATTTCTTGGGTGGCTCATACCAAGTGGATGAGTCCAGCTCATTCAATTATTTTATGATTCGGCCAGTGGTGGGTTTCAAAATTTTTTACTACCGGTTCTGTGGGTGTGGCTTGGTGGGCGTGGCATGGCTTGGTGGGCGTGGCTTGGTAGGCGTGGCAGGGGAAGGATACTGTAAAATCTCCATTCCCACCCCAATCCAGGGGAAGGTTACTGCAAAATCCCAATTTCCTCCCGATCAGCTGGTACTTGGGAGGCAGAGAATAGATGGGGGCAGGGCCAATCAGAATTTTTACTACCGGTTCTCCAAACTACTCAAAATTTCCGCTACCGGTTCTCCAGAACTGGTCAGAACCTGCTGAAGCCCACCTCTGGATTCGGCGTAGTACAAGAATCCAGGAAATGGGTTGATTCAGTATTCAAGATGAATATGCAGTATCTGTGAAGAGATACCAATGTATTATTAGTGAAATTATTCACTAATATATGGGCTTTCCAGCTACTGTATATTCAGTTTTAATTAAATGCCAGTGCTAATGAAATTCATTCAGATGTAGTCAGTGTTGCTTTGGGAGACCAGCAAATCTTAACCATTCCAAATTAATGACGTGGCCTGTTTATGTGAACCCCTCCAGTTGCAGCTTCTTTTTCCAACCATGATTAAACAAGCCATGATTCAGCACAAGGAACAAACCCAGCCAATATTGCAACGTTAAGAGTTCTGAAGAAGAGGATTCTTACAACCCAACAAAATGTGTTTTCCACCATCGGTCTTTTATTCTTGGCCTTCATCCCTGCAATGGAGCCTCTTGATAGCTCACCAGCAAAGCAGGATCAGGCTGGAAATTTCTTCTCCAGGTTGCAATGCTCCCTGGCCCAAGAAGGTCCTACTGACAGTAAAAAGTTAAGACGTTTTCCTGGTTGCCTCTGATCAGGATCACGGGAGACCTCAGATCTTGCGAGAGGGTCTCCAGCCAAGCCATGTACAGGCTACTGGGACATCCCTTTCGGCCAACTGGCATAGTTCTGAAAATAGTGACAAGGAACAGGAGAAAGAAAACAAGTTTGTGTTTGTCTATCATGAATCTAACTGTTCTGCCCCAGCTACGGACCCCAAAGAACGCAGCACACACAAACTCTATACAAAGCTTATTTTACTCAAATAACTTAGTCTTTATCAATCAAAGGCTGTTAATAAACTGTCTTAACAGCCTACCAGAATTCTAAGATAAGGTAATCATAGTCTTACTAGAGTTGGCAGAAAGCCCAGAAGCAATTTGCAGAGAATCCAGACGCGAAGTAGAGTGAACTAAAGTTGTTCCCTACAACTTGCTGCAATCGGCGTTCCTCCTTAAATAGGCTAAGGGAGTGGCCAATTAGCCCCAAGCCTTACTCTCGAGGAGACTTCCTCCTGAGGAGCCACTCTTGCCTTTTGGCAGCTCTGCTCGCCCGTGCATCGAGAAGAGGCTCCTCCTCTTCTTCCTCTTCACTTAAAGGAGGTTCTGAAGGTTCTGAAGGCCCTGGCTGAATCCCCGCCTCTGGCACCACATCTTCTCCAGCCTCCTTACTGTCCGACTCGAGCACCAGCTGGATTCTCTGCAAATTGCTTCTGGGCTTTCTGCCAACCTTAGTAAGATTGTGATTACTTTATCTTTGGTTTCTTGTAGGCTGTTAAGAAAGTTTATTAACAGCCTTTGTTTTGAAAAAGACTGAGTTATTTTAGTAAAGTAAGTTTTGTGCAAACTTTGTGTGTGCTGTGTTCTTTGGGGTCCGTAGCTGGGGCAGAACTTCTAGGTTGTCTTGTCTGGAAGTTGAGCCATGGCAACTCTACTAATTTTTGTGTGGGTTTGAGTTGTTTCGCTGCCTATCCAAGGAGCTTTTTCAGTCTGAATAATGTTGGTTAGAGGAATAGGCAGAGTCGGTGGACTTTGCAAACTCCTAAAATTCTTAGGGGTATTCCTGCAGCATAAAACATAGAATATAAAATAATAGAGTTGGAAGGGACCTTGGAGGTCTTCTAGTCCACCCCTCTGCTCAAGGCAGGAGACCCTATACCCGTGATGACGAACCTCTGTCACTCGTGCCACAGGTGGCACGCAGTGCCCTCTCTGTGGGCATGCAACCCATCGCCCCACTTCAGCTCCCCCACGGATACATGTGCACCTCCCACAGGCCAGCTGGTCATTTCTGCTGTGCATGCATGGGGGCGGGGTGCATGTGGGGGGGCGAGGTGCATGCAGGGGGCTGCACATCAATGCGTGGGGGGAGGGGGCATGTGGGGGAACATTTATTTTTTATTATTCGTATTTCTATGCCACCCACTCTCCGAGGACCCTGGGCGGCTTACACCAAAGACAGTATACTAAATAGCATATTGCCCCCAACAATCTGGATCCTCATTTTACCCACCTCGGAAGGATGGAAGGCTGAGTCAACCTTGAGCCGGTGAGATTTGATCCGCTGATCTGCTGAACTAGCAGTCAGCTGAAGTAGCTGCAGTACTGCACTCTAACCACTGCGCCACCTCGGCATGCGCAGGGGGGGGCATGTGCATGTGCAGGGGATGGGGCACATGCAAGGGACCGCAAATGCATGTGTGTGGGCAGGGCCCATGTGCATTGCATTTTGGGGGTTCAGCCACGCGTGCGCACATTTGCGCACGCTTACACCCCCTTTGGCCACTCCATACGTAAAAGATTTGCCATCGTGGCCCTCTACCATTTCAGATAAATGATTGTCCAGTCTCTTTTTTGAAAGCCTCCAGTGATGGAACACTCACAACTTCTGAAGGTTCGACTGGTTGATTGCTCTCACCATTAGACAATTTCTCCTTACTTCTAGGTTGCTTCTCTCCTTGGTTAGTTTCCATCCATTGTTTCTTGTCTTGCCTTTTGGTGCTTTGAAAAATAGTTTGACACCCCACCCCCGTCTTTGTAGGAGCCCCTCAAATATTAGAACATTGCTATCATGTCTCTCCTATTCCTTCTTTTCATTAGACTAGACATACCCAATTCCTGTAACTGTTCTTTGTATGCTTTAGCCTCCAGCCCCAAAATCATCTTTGTTGCCCTTCTCTGCATTCTTTCCAGCGTCTCAAGTTTTCTTCTCCAAAGTGCATGGCAATATGTCAGTGAAGATTCTCAGTCATCCAGGTAGAATTGTCTGGAAATTGAGTGATGGCAACTGGAATTATTAACTTATTCAGACTGAAGAAGCTGCTTCGATGGGCAGCGAAGTGTATCTCAAACTCCCAAAAATTTAAGCTCAGTTGCCATGACTCAATTTCCAGACTAAGCCAACACACTCCTCCAACGGCTTTTCCTACACAGTTTCCACCCCTAGAAACTCCTAAAGAGTCGGATTTATTCATTGGTGGCTTCTCTTACTTACATGAAAATAAGGGCAGCATCGCGAGAATAGTCCAGCAAAATTTCATTCATTCTCACTTGTCGAAGTGACTGAAATAGAAGGTAGAAAAGGCTCAGGACAGGTAGTGTTAGGAGAGCAACCAGAAAAGCTCTGACAATGGGTCAAGTAAATTATTGTTGACCACCTGCTTACAAGATTGTCTGCCTTCTCTTGGGAAATGGCAGGTATAGACTTTAAGGGTTTCACCTCAAACATTTTCTCTTTTGAATGGACTCTAAGCTGGAACATGTTTTAAGCCACCTATTGTGACATTCTCTCTTTCAGTTGGTGGTTCCAGCAGATAAAGAAATATGTGGTTTCGTGGGTTTTGTTGTTGTTGTTGGGTTGTGGGTTTTTTTGGAGATCCAGACAAGAATCCACTCCCTACTTTGGTCTCTAGCAAACGTTCTGGAAAAAGAACCCTGCAAATGAGTTTGGAGGTTCTCTATAAAATATATAGGAGCTTGGATAGCTCAGCAGACTAATGCATTGTAATTTAACTCCAGCTGTCTGCAATTAGTAAGTTCGAATCTCGCCAGGCTCAAGGTTGACTCAGCCTTCCATCGTTTCTAAGGTAGGTAAATTGAGGACCCAGTTTGTAGGGGCAATAAGCTGACTTTGTATAAAATATACAAAAGGATGAAGGCTATTGCTTAACGCATTGTAAGCCGGCCTGAGTCTCCGGAGAAGGGTGGCATATAAATCAAATTTAAAAAAAAAAATTTTTTTAAGAAGAACCTGGAAAGATCAGACTAAAATTCAAGTCTAGCTTTCAATGTCACAGAGCAGCCGATCAGGTGCATCCAGAAAAACTACAAGATAGAAGGTTTAAGGTTCTCTCCCACCTTAAACCCCAACAGTGCAAACAAGAAGTCAAGCCAGATTTCACCAGGATCACAAGGACAAAGCCTTTGCGGTATGCCTGGGCAGAGGTCCAGAAACTCACAATGGCCCTGCCAATCTGGGTCTGACTCCATAATGCATATATTAAGTTACAGGGTTTGCATTTTGACCTCATGATCAGAATCTCTTTTCCCATCTTTTTTCCCAACTCTTTTCCCAAGCCCTCTGCTTCCACCGACAACCAGGGATGAATCTGATCCCTTTCAAAAATCAAGTCAAATTCACAGTTTCAGCTGCATGCGTCAAATCCAGTCGTTCTGATTTTTCTCTCTGATTCTAACAGACTTGAGAAAAGGAGGGGGTCAACTTTAATCATTTGATCTGGATTTTCAATTCTGTTTGGAAAGCGGATTCAGTTCAGATTTTGGGTAGAATGCCTGTTGAATGTCCAGATCAACACTGGAATAACATTCTTATTCTTCCCATAAGAGAGTAGGCTTGAAAACACCTTCCAACAAAATCATCATCTTCTTTTAATGACCCCATAATCCCTTGCGGGATGGAGTCTGAGCAATCGAATGGAGCTAGCAGAGAATTTACTGGCCGGATGCCCTTCCTGTTCCCAATGAGGAGTTTTGTTCCGCAGATATATTCCAGGGGTCGGTTCTAATTTTTTTTTACTACCGGTTCTGTGGGCGTGGCTTATTTTGTAGGCGTGGCTTGGAGGTCATGTGACTAGGTAGGCGTGGCTAACTGGTCAGAGTCATTTCTGGAAGGTCCTCGCACTTACGACCAGTCCTCGCACTTACGACCCAACTCATTTGTTTGCTTTTAACACTGATCAGCTGTAGGGCGGCCCTTTGAAGCCCCGCGGCAAGAGTTTAAACAGTTTTTTTCCCTCTAGCCATCAGCTGGGACTCAGGAGGCAGCAATAGACTGGGGGTGGGACCAAATAAAAGGTAAGAATAAGGTGGGGGGGTGGGGACAACGGTTCAGTGACATCATCATCACTGCTACCGGTTTGGCCGAACCGGAAGGAACCCCCACTGATATATTCTCACTGTGCCCAGAGAGGGAAATATCTGCCTCTACCTAGGATCGAACTCACAGCCTCCTGATTGTGAGGCAAGAGCTCCACCTCTAGGCCACCACACCACTCCCCTTCCAACAGATTGTAAAAGGAATTCTAAACTTCCCTGACAGATTAGCCAGGTCGACCAAAGGTGTCAGGTTCAAAGACTTGGAGTAAGAAACAGATGAAACACTCGATCTCCCTACTTCCCCCCTTTTCTTGTCCTGATGTCTGAAAACAACCCCAGGGAAGGTCATCCGAACCTTAGCTTTGTTTTTTGCAACTTCTTCATCAGAAATTTTCCATGGGCAGCCATGACGCATCTCGTTCACCACCGCATCGTCTTTGAAGCCATCGTTCAGTCTGAACGGAGCGATCAAATCATCAAATCTCTTCACACTAGGAACAAAACCACCGTGAGTTTCCATCAGGAACCTTTTACTTTACTTTACTTTTATTTGATTTATATACCACCCTATTCCCGAAGGACTCAGGGCGGTGAAAAGCCAACAATAAAATACATACATACAAAATTTAAAAAGCAGAAATAAAATCAAATTAAATAGTTTGGCCCAGACAGATTAAAAAACCCCAATCAATTTAAAACAAATTAAACGTTGAATATTAAAAATATTAAAAAATGTTTAAAAATTATTTAAAAAGAGGGAGAAAGGTTAGGCCAGGCCCGCCTGGTGGAATAAAAAGGTCTTAAGAGCGCAGCGGAAGGTGCGCAGATCCGGGATCCTCCGTATCTCTGGGGGGAGCTCGTTCCAGATAGTAGGTGCCCCCACAGAGAAGGCTCTTCCCCTAGGGGCCGCAAGTCGACATTGTTTGGCCGACGGCACCCGGAGGAGCCCCTCTCTATGAGAGCGTACCAGCCGGTGGGAGGCTATTGGTGGTAGCAGGCGGTCCCAAATTCTTCCATGCCCTGGTCTTAGCCAAAAGGGGATAACTGCTTAGAGATAGGAATCCAGGCAATTTTAAGAATTAACTCTTGGCTATTGTCAGGCATGCAAGACCAGGACCACAAATGAAGCTTCAATTAAGCCGATTCATTGCTAAAAGCCTATGAACAGGAATCTACTCAACTAACTGTTAGCACCAATCTGGAATTAGATAAGGGTCAACGGCACTCAACGGAAAGGGAATAGAATAGAATAGAATAGAATAGAATAGAATAGAATAGAATAGAATAGAATAGAATAGAATAGAATAGAATAGAATAGAATAAGTTTTTAAGAAGAGATTAGACAGCCATTTGTCTGGAATGGTATAGCATGCTGGCTGGGGAATTTTGGGAATTGAAGTCCACACATCTTTATGTTCCAAGGTTGTATACCCTGGTATAAGGTCTCCTGCTTCAGAAGAGGTTGGATTAGAAGACCTCCAAATTCCCTTCCAACTCTGTTATTTTGTTATTCATTCTATAGTGTTTGCTTGGTTGATTTGGATTTACTTCAGTGTGCAAAACACAACTAAGAGTAGAATAGAGTAGAGTAGAGTAGAGACGAGAATAGAGTAGAGTAGAGTAGAGTAGAGTAGAGTAGAGTAGAGTAGAATAGAATAGAATAGAATAGAATAGAATAGAATAGAATAGAATAGAATAGAACCTTGGAGGTCTTCTAGTCCAGCCTCCTGCTCAAGCAGGAGAACCCATTTTAGACAAGTGGCTGTCCAGTCTTTTCTTAAAAACCTCCAGTAATGAACCACCCACAACTTCTGAAGGCAAGCTGTTCCACTGGTTAATTGTTCTCACTGTTAGGAAGTTTATCCTTAATTCCAGGTTGCTTCTCTCCTTGATTAGTTTCCAACCATCTCTTGTGGCTACATAGGGATTCTAGGCTGATTCCCCCTTTTCACTCCACTCCAGGTTCTGCAACCTCTTCTCCTACAGCCATACAGGAACACCAAAAACCACCACGGCCTTGGTTCATTTCCTGAATCTCTTCTCATCTGGATCTTTGCAACCAGGCCTAATAGCTCTAAGGTGAACCCTCTGGATAGCAAATGCTGGGGAGCATGGCCTTTTCAGGAATGGCCCCAAAGATGTTAGCCTCGCTTTATTATTTATTATTTATTATTATTAATAGTTGATTTGATTGATCCAGCTGAAAAACCATGTAAGAGTTGGGAAGAACAAGACTTCTGGCTGGACTTTGGACTAATATGAGACCTGGCTTGGCTTAGAATGATTAGCTGCTCCTGTATTGACAATATTTTTTCATATTTCAGGTCAAATTTATCTCCTCATCTATCTCCTACAATAGTACAGAGAGGGGTAGTTCTCTACTTACAGCCATTCAATCAGCGACCGTTCAAAATTTACAGCCGCACTGAAAAAAGTTGTTCTGACCCAGCTCCCCAAACACGACAAACCCTCCGAAGTGAACTCAAAGATTTCTTTATTAGGAGCACCAGCAGCCCTGGCAAAAGGTTTCTCTTACACTGCAGGCTAACAAGTCTGTCCAGCAGGGAGATGAATAGTTGTCTGCCACATCTATTCATCTCCACCCCCTGCCTTTGATCCCCAGAGCTAGGGTGGGGCTTCACTAGCAGCGGTGGCTCTTCCTTCCCAAGGATCAGCCCATAGATTTCCACTGCTCTCCTCTCCTCTGCCTTCTGAGCATCCTCGCATCAGGCACTGGACCCAGCTGTTTCTCCTCTTCCTCATCAGCCACCTCTAGACCTGGCGGCTGTTGACTTTCCATCTGAGGACTGACAGACAGCCCAGGCTCCGCCTCTCTCTCTCTCTCTCTCTCTCTGTGTGTGCCAACTCCACTCCCTCTTCCCCCTCGGAGCTCTCAGGTTGCCCTGATGCTGGCTCTGACTCCCACACCTCCTCCTCCTCCTCTGATTCGGCTGCTGGAGGGACCAGCAGCCGACAGGCCACAATAAAAGTGACTTACAACTGGTCCTGACACTTACAATCCTCACATCATCCTCATGGTCACATGATCAAACTCCAGGTGCTTGGCAACTGGCATGTATTGACAATGGTCACGGGATTCTTATGGGTGACCTTCCCAGCCAGCTTACAACAAGCAAAGTGTCAGAAGCTGGATTCATTTAATGTCCACTGTGTAATTTACTGTATATAAATACATTTTTAACTGGAATAGGTTTTATGGTTGGATGCTGAAGTATTGGTCCATACATTAATGCATAATAACAATTCTAATTGCAATAGTAGTAGTAGTAGTAGTAGTAGTAGTAGTAGTAGTAGTAGTTGTAATGTTTACTGTTCAGGTCGGGGTTTCTGGTTAATGTCTGGAAGGACGTGAACCTCATGAAATCCAAGCCGAAATTTGCTTAATAAAGAGACAATCCTAAGGAAGGGGGAAAAAAATTAAGATGTGGGGGGGGGAAAGTGATTTCAACCATCTTTATTTTATTTATTAAAGTTATATTTCTAAATTTACATTTATTTATTAAATTTATATGCTGCCCCTCTCCGGAGACTCAGGGCGGCTTTATAATGTATTTCCCTGTTTTGATGTTCCCCCAATTCCATTTTTCCATATAAACGGTGTATTTGGGACACACCAGCCCTGAATTCTGCAGGTGGAACTTACGCCTTCCGCTCTTCGTCCATTCGGTTGATCTGCCCACCGACAAACACCCGGATCTGACATTTCCCCCATCTCTTTTTGCGGCCGAGGAGATAAGGGATGAGAAGAGTTAGACCTAGTGATGGAAAACCACAGAGGAATCTCAATAACCAACACCCCCTTCTTCTCCTGATTGCATTTAAATCCTACTTAGAACACAGAATACTAGAGATGGAAGGGACTTTGGAGAGAACCATTCCTTCTGCTGTGGCCTGTTAGCCGCCGGTCCTTCCAGCCACCAAATCAGAGGAGAAGGAGGCATTGTGGGAGTCAGGGCCGGCATCAGGGCAACCTGAGAGCTCTGAGGGGGAAGAGGGCATGGAGCTGGCACAGAGAGAGAGTGGGGGGGAGCAGAGTCTGGGCCGTCCATCAGCCCTCAGATGAAAGTCAACAGCCCCCAGGACTGGAGGTGGCTGATGAGGAAGAGGAGGAACAACTGGGTCCAGTGCCTGACGTGTAGATGCGCAGAAGGCAGAGGAGAGGAGAGCAGTGGAAATCTATGGGCCGGTCCTTGGGAAGGAAGAGCCACAGCTGCTAGCGAAGCCCCACCCTAGCTCTGGGGATCAAAGGCAAGGGGCGGAGATGAATAGGTGTGGCAGACAATTATTCATCTCCCTGCCACACAGACTTGTTAGCCTGCGTTGAGTGAGAAACTTTTTGTTGGGGCTGCTGGCGCTCCTAATAAAGGAATCATTGATTTAACTTCAGAGGGTTTGTCTCAGTGGTGGGTTTCAACAGTTTTTACTACCGGTTCTGTGGGTGTGGCTTGGTGGGCGTGGCATGGCTTGGTGAGCGTGGCTTGGTGGGCGTAGCAGGGGAAGGTTACTGCAAAATCCCCATTTCCTCCCGACCAGCTGGGACTCAGGAGGGAGAGAATAGATGGGGGCGGGGCCAATCAGAATTTTTACTACCAGTTCTCCGAACTACTCAAAATTTCCGCTACCGGTTCTCCAGAACTGGTCAGAACCTGCTGAAACCCACCTCTGGCTTGTCATGTTTGGGGAGCTGGGTCAGAACTACCTTCCCAAAACTCAACCCAATGTAAGATGATGAGATCTCAGGGAGTCAAGTTAGCTTCAATAAGGGGGTAGATTATGATTCCACATCCTGGAATGAAACGACGTCACTGCTGTCATTTTAAGAAAAGGAAATCAGAGTTCGGGCAGTTAAGAAGCTACGGGCTGGTTGACCAAAAGCATTGGTTGGGTTTTGCCTACTAAACTGCAACCCTTGGGAATCCCTACTGAGACCTCCAGAGCTGAGAGAATGCTAGAAAACCCAGGAAAAAAAGAAACAAGAGTCCATTTAGCAACTACAAGGCTTGTTTTCTTCTTGAGCCCTACGTGAGAAGGGGGAGCCAGCCTTACCTCCATCATCAAACAGCCAGTAGATATCAATAGTTTTCTTGCCTTGATCCATCTGGAAAATGGTGCTCGCCTGTTGTTCTGATACTGAAGCATCAGGATCCACTAGGAAGGGGGAAAGAAGGGGGAGGAGAAGGGGAGGGGAGAAGAGGAGAGGAGAGGGGAGCGGAGAGGGGAGGGGAAGGGAGCGGAGGGGAGAAGAGGGGAGGGGAGAAGAGGGGAGGGGAGAAGGATAGGAAAAGGGGAGGGGAGGGAGAGGGCAGAGGAGAGGAGAGGAGAGGAGAGGAGAAGAGAAAAGAGAAGAGAAGAGAAGAGAAGAGAAGAGAAGAGAAGAGAAGAGAAGAGAAGAGAAGAGAAGAGAAGAGAAGAGAAGAGAAGAGAAGAGAAGAGAAGAGATATAATCAAAGCTGCAGCATAACTGCAAAGTTTCTTTCCTTTAAAATCAACCGCCTCAAAAATGGGGCTCTTCTAGAGAACCAGCCTTTTCACCTCCAAATTCTCCCTTCCTTTCCCTTCTTCACCCATTTACTCCTTTCCCTTCTTTTCGTTCTTCACATAGAATAACAGAGTTAGAAGGGACCTTGGAGGTCATCTGGTCCAACCCCCTGCTTAAGCAAAAGGCCCTATATCTTTTCAAGACAAATATTCCTTTCTTCTTAAAAGCCCCCCACAACTTCTGAATGCAAGGCATTCCACCAGTTGCTGATGGTTGAATGTTGAATTTCCCTTCCCTTCCCTTCCCAGAAATAACAGGCAATCATTCCTCAGAGTTTCATTTATACGTTTCTTTTGCAAGTCCTAATTCCAACAGGTTGTCCTCTTTCTAACAATGCCCGTGTTATGATGGGATTGCAGAGATTGAAAGCAGAATGAGTCCCAATTGGGCAAATGAGCCGAGGTGGCGCAATGGTTAGAGTGCAGTACTGCAGCTACTTCAGCTGACTGCTAGTTCAGCAGATCAGCGGATCAAATCTCACCAGCTCAAGGTTGACTCAGCCTTCCATCCTTCCGAGGTGGGTAAAATGAGGACCCAGATTGTTGGGGGCAATATGCTATTTAATTATACTGTCGATTGTTGTAAGCTGCCCAGAGTCCTCGGAGAGTGGGCGGCATAGAAATATGATTAATAAAATAAATAAATAAAATAAATTCTCCTCAAAAATGAGAGGTCAGACTACTGCTTACACCCAAAGACGATTAAACCCATTCTGGTTTCTGAAGCATCCTTCAAGGCCTCACAATGACATTTCCTCTGACCACAGCTGCTGGCCAGAGAGATGTTGATAGCTGTTTAACAGATTATCAGAGTTGGAAGGGACCTTTTAGGTCATCTAGTCCAACCCCCTGCCCAGCAGACCAGTGGTGAAATCCAAATTTTTTTACTACCAGTTCTGTGGGCATGGCTTGGTGGGCATGGTGTGGCTTGGTGGGTGTGGCTTGGTGGGCGTGGCAGGGGAAGTATATTGCAAAATCTCCATTTCCACCCTACTCTGGGGCCAGCCAGAGGTGGTATTTACTGGTTCTCCAAATTACTCAAAATTTCCACTACCGGTTCTCCAAACTGCTCAAAATTTATGCTACCGGTTCTCCAGAACCTGTCAGAACCTGTTGGATCTCACCCCTGCAGCAGACCCTACACCATTTCTGACAGATGGCACTCCAGTCTCTTCTTGAAGGCTTCCAGTGATGAAGCTCTCACAACTTCAGTTGTGTTTGACAGAAGAGCTTCTCGGCCCACTGACAGCCTTGTGCCTTTGTCTGTAAGACACGGTTAAGTCTCCTGCAAATCTACCCCATTTGGCAAATATCATAATTCGGTGTATTATGTGAACCCAGTCAAAAAGATTTTCAGAACTGACATGTGCCTGTTACGGCAGGTGCTTCACTGCTTTTCTGGGGAACTTCTGCTGGATCAAAAGCTGGATTAACTGGAGACAGAAAGGAGACAATCAACAAGACAAACTCATCATATTCTGGACAATGAACAGCTTCCCGCATTTATATGGCACATCGTCATAATGACGGTTGCTTTATCTAGGATTAGACTGTTGAGTGAACCGAGCCATTGTACTTTTTGCAAAAATGTATAGCTTAGCATGATGTGTACCCCCATGATGTGTACCTAGTTAACTGTGATTTGATCAAGAAGTTAAATTAAATTTAGTTTAGTGCAGTGTAATGGAGTGTGGTCTGGATTCCCAGGAGGGAGGGCCTGTATTCCAGAAGACAGCTTGGAAAGTTGGAGTGGCAGAAAGAGGATTAGAATCTAGAGTCATGTAATAAATGAATAAATGAATCTATTAGTGATGGAAATAGATGCTTTAGTCTGGCAAGTGTCTCTAGGTGAAGAAAACTACTCCCAAGTAACTCCACATGTCACTCTTGGTTCTTAGGGCCCGACATGCAGTGTGTTATTCCAGCTGCACAGAATTGATGGATGCATTTAGCAAACCTTTGTTTATCTAAAGCAGTTGATTTAGATCAACAAACTATCAAGTTGCAAAGCTTTCAAGTTGCCATGAGCAGGAGGGAGAGAGAACCGAAGTGAATTCCATACATTCTTTCTGACCGCAATCAGAAGGAGGGTGTTAGGTTTCACAGCCAGCCAAAGTGGTTAATTGGAGAATGTGATTTATGACATGGCCAGAGAGGAGGGGAGAGACAGGGTCACAGGGGAACGTAAATCTACGTAGAATCAGTCCTAACTGCATCCGAGTATTGCTGGAATGGTGCAATAAATGAATATATTTCCTTTGAAGTTTGGATCATAGCTCATGAATTAATTAGGGCATCTTTCGGAAACTTGACAGAAACTTTATCTAAACCAGTTGGTTTAGATCAACAAACTTAATATAAATCAAACTAACCACATTATGGCTTAGTGTTGGAGTTTCCCCCATGGGCCAGGAAGATATAATCAGGTTGAGGTCATTTCCTTCGGTGTCCAGTAGGTTTTCTACCCAGGCCATACAACTTTTTACATTAAAAAATAAATAAAAAGTAAAAACTTGCCGTAAATCAAAACATCATTTTCCTGCATTATCTTTATTTTCCAGATAAAGTTATCTGCATCCACAAAAAAAGTCAGGATGCAGTGGTGAAATCCAATTTTTTTTTTACTACCGGTTCTGTGGGCGTGGCTTGGGAGGCGTGGTGTGGCTTGGTGGGCGTGGCAGAGGAAGGATACTGCAAAATCTCCATTCCCATCCCACTCCTGGGGGAAGGATATTGCAAAACCCCCATTCCCTCCCCATTCTGGGGTCAGCCAGAGGTGGTATTTGCCAGTTCTCCGAACTACTCAAAATTTCCACTACCGTTTCTCCAGAACGTGTCAGAACCTGCTGGATTTCACCCTTGGGATGGTGTCTGGAGATTTGCAGGTGACATCCTTCCTTTTTTTTTACATGCACAATACCGTTGCCTTTGCTAAAATTAGTATGTAAGATATTTTGATGGATTGGAAGTCTGAGTCCTTTGAACGCAATTTCTCTTACAAAGCAGCATAAAAATGAAGACATATAAATCTACAAAAGGGCCTCTTTCTAAGATACGTCTCTGCTTCTGCACTTAAATCAGTTCAAGCCCTCTTCCTTGCACAATCTCTGGAGATGTTTTTCTGGTGGAACTCACTGTGAGCCTGCATGATCCGAGAAATGTTGAGTCCCTCCTTCACGCGCAGCACGCATACTCCGTATTTGAAATCAAAAGCATCACTGGAATGGGGGGGGGGGAAGAAAAGCAAACTCAAATGTCAGCATGAGGGAGATTTTCAGAGGTGGACAACCTAAGATAGTATGGCACGAGTGAGTCCATCTATCCCTAAATCTCTTTTCCCAAAGGAAGGCCATCCAACTCCTTTTTACTACAACGATGAGATATTTTTCTCAAAAGAACAGTTGAAATATACTTCATTTCTATAGACCACTGCACACCAGAACAACTAGACACAAGAACAGTTTTTTCCCAAATGCCATCACTCTGCTAAACAAATAATTCCCTCAACACTGTCAAACTATTCACTAAGTCTGCATTACTATTACTATTAGTCTTCTCATCATTCCTATCACCCATCTCCTCCCACTTATGACTGCATGACTGTCACTTGTTGCTTGTATCCTTACGATTTATATTGATATTGTCTCCTGATTGCTTATTTGTACCCCATGACTATCATTAAGGGTTGTACCTTATGATTCTTGACAAATGTATCTTTTCCTTTTATGTACACTGAGAGCATATGCACCAAAGACAAATTCCTTGTGTGTCCAATCACACTTGGCCAATAAAGAATTCTATTCTATTCCATTCCATTCTATTCTATTCTATTCTATTCTATTCTATTCTATTCTATTCTATTCTATTCTATTCTATTCTATTCTATCCTATCCTATCCTATCCTATCCTATTCTACTCTATTCTCCCTTTCTTTCTTTCTTTCTTTCTTTTTTTCTTTATCTATCTATCTATCTATCTATCTATCTATCTATCTATCTATCTATCTTTTCTTTTATGTACACTGAGAGCATATGCACCAACACAAATTCCTTGTGTGTCCAATAACACTTGGCCAATAAAGAATTCTATTCTATTCTATTTTTAAAAAAAGAAAGCCAAATCTGCCCTTCTAACAGCATCTTCTCTCAATTTACTTATGTCGGAATGCATTGTGATTTCTTTAAAAAGCTGAAAAGTGTGATGCAATTTTTGGACAGATGCAAAATCCGCTCACCAAGTTTGAAGGGTGTGTGTTACTCCAGTAAGTCATCCAGACAGGGAGGATGCAACCAAAGATAGTTGCAACTGATTCATGACATTTTCCTGAAGACTTCAAGACCTTTTGAGAAGACTAGATTTGAGAAGTCTGGCTTAGAAGATTTTTAAGACAATGGCCGGTTGTACTTACTGCAGCATCCCAATATATTCTTCCACTGTCTGGGGATGTGCTGCCTGCCAGTTCTTCTTATATCCAAGCACCAGAACGTTGGGTTTCATTCTCCCAAGACCTGAGGCCTTTATCAAGAAAGAGATGGACTTTTAGACTAAAAATATTTTCTACATCCATTGTTACCAACCCTCCTGCATGAATAGAATAGAATAGAATAGAATGGAATGGAATGGAATGGAATGGAATGGAATGGAATGGAATGGAATGGAATAATGGAATAATGGAATAATGGAATAATGGAATAAGAATGGAGTGGAGTGGAGTGGAGTGGAGTGGAGTGGAGTGGAGTGGAGTGGAGTGAAGTGGAGTGGAATGGAATGGAATGGAATGGAATGGAATGGAATGGAATGGAATGGAATGGAATGGAATAATGGAATAATGGAATAATGGAATAATGGAATAATGGAATAATGGAATAATGGAATAAGAATGGAGTAGAGTAGAGTAAAATAGAGTGGAGTGGAGTGGAATAATGGAATAATGGAATAAGAATGGAGTAGAGTGGAGCGGAGTGGAGTGGAGTGGAGTGGAGTGGAGTGAAGTGGAATGGAATGGAATGGAATGGAATAATGGAATAAGAGTGGAGTGGAGTGGAGTGGGATGGGATGGGATGAGATGGGAGAATAGAATAGAATAGAATAGAATAGAATAGAATAGAATAGAATAGAATAGAATAGAATAGAATAGAATAGAATAGAATGAGAAATTTTATTGTCACTTTAAATGTACACTAATCAGCATACATTAAAATGAAATTTCATTGCATTCAGCTCTCAGAGGAAAACCATTATGCAAATACCCACATACACCCACATATATGACACAGAGAAACATCACACTCTAGTTCAAATGTATACATGTACATGGCGGGGGGAAAAAGACTCCTGCGAATTTACAAGATGGGTGGCATAAGGAACAAACTAGTCCTGTGATAGATACTACTTCGAAACCTCCTTCCATTGGGGAGTAACACTTTACTTTCTATTCTATTCATAGGCTAGGAAGGAGTCCCTGCAGATTTTACTCCACTAGTTGTTGCAAACTTTAGGGGGTGTTGCTCATCTCCATTTCAAGGCCATTGAACCAGCGCTGTCCAAAGACATTTCCATAGCCAGTCTATAGGATTGGGTGGCTATAATAATTTTAAACAAAGGAACAAATAAATATTATTTATTTACAAGAAATACAAGAAACAATGGTTGGAAACTAATCAAAGAGAGAAGCAACCTGGAATTAAGGAGAAACTTCCTAACCGTGAGGACAATTAACCAGTGGAACAGCTGGCCTCCAGAAGTTGTGGGAGCTCCATCACTGGAGGCTTTTAAGAAGAGACCAGACAGCCACTTGTCTGAAATAGTATAGGACAGGTTCTCCTGCTTGAGCAGGGGGCTGGACTAGAGGACCTTCAAGGTCCCTTCCAGCTCTATTCTATTCTATTCTATTCTATTCTATTCTATTCTATTCTATTCTATTCTATTCTATTCTATTCCACTCTATTCTATTATTATTTCTATTCTGTTCTATTGTGTTATTTCTGTTCTATTCTATTTTCTATTCTATCCTATTTTTTCTGTTCTATACTATTTCTATTCTATTCTATTCTACTCTATTATTATTTCTATTCTGTTCTGTTCTATTGTGTTATTTCTGTTCTATTCTATTTTCTATTCTATCCTATTTTTTCTGTTCTATTCTATTTCTTTTCTATTCTTTTCTACTCTATTATTGTTTCTATTCTATTCTGTTCTATTATGTTATTTCTGTTCTATTTTCTTTTTATTCTATTTTTTCTGTTCTGTTGTGTTCTATTTAATTTCTATTCCATTCTATTCTATTCTATTCTATTCTATTCTATTCTATTCTATTCTATTCTATTCTATTCTATTCTATTCTATTCTATTCTACTCTATTCTATTATTATTTCTATTCTGTTTGATTATATTATTTCTGTTCTATTCTGTTCTATTTCTGTACTATTTTCTATTCTATTCTATTTTTTCTGTTCTGTTTTATTTCTTTTCTATTCTTCTACTCTACTCTATTATTATTTCTATTCTGTTCTGTTCTACTATGTTATTTCTGTTCTATTCTATTTTCTATTCTATTCTATTCTATTCTATTCTATTCTATTCTATTCTATTCTATTCTATTCTATTCTATTCTATTCTATTCGCTTAGCGGATAGTGCAAGCCCTGGTAGGAAGACCCAAGAATTACTATAGATCATAAGAGCAAAGGTTTTTTTTTTATAAAAAGCACATAAGAATTCCTCAAGCAAGCCAACTTCCAGTTCAGGTGGCCCTGGGTATGATTAGCATTTCATTACTCCAAGGTTGATTTTACCTGCATAAGGACTTGTGCTCCAGTTCTCAAGTCCTCTGCTAAGATGCCTGTGTAGAAAGCTTTGACCTTTCGCTTGGTCAGCCATTTGATGTGGCCTTTGGAAGCAAGTCCCACTTCAGCATTTGCCTGTCTGGAGGGCCCCTGTGAGAAAGAAGCATAGGAAGGAGTCACAATGACAGGAAGACGGGAAGAAACGCGGAGTCCTCAGTGCTCTCTGAGCTTGGTTGTTTGCTTGCAGACTTTTACTACCGGTTCTGTGGGCGTAGTGTGGCTTGGTGGGTGTGGCTTGGTGGGCGTGGCACTTTGCTGGCCTAATTACAGAAAGGACTCAGACATTTACCTATTGAAATGGTCTTTTCCAAGAAGAAAAGAAAAAGAGAGATTGATTAATGGTGGAACATCTCCAGTGGCAGGGGAAGTATACTGCAAAATCTGCATTCCCTCCCCACTCTGAAGCCAGCCAGAGGTGGTATTTGCCGGTTCTCTGAACTACTCAAAATTTCCGCTACCGGTTCTCCGAACTGCTCAAAATTTCCACTACCGGTTCTCCAGAACCTGTCAGAACCTGCTGGATTTCATCCCTGTGTGCAAACACACAACTGAGCCCTATTCTTTATGTACATGGTAAGAGCCACAGTGGTGCAGTGGTTAGAATGTAGTACTGCGGCTAATTCTGCTGATTGTCGGCTGCCAGCAGTTTGGTAGTTCGATCCTGACTGACTCAAGGTTGACTCAGCCTTCCATCCTTCCGAGGTGGCTAAAATGAGGACCCAGATTGTTGGGGGCAAGAGGCTGACTCTGTAAACCGCTTAGAGAGGGCTGGAAAGTACTGTGAAGTGGTATATAAGTCCAAGTGCTAATGCTATTGCCCTTCCTTCCTTCCTTCCTTCTTTCCTTCCTTCCTTCCTTCCTTCCTTCCTTCCTTCCTTCCTTCCTTCCTTCCTTCCTTCTTTCCTTCCTTCCTTCCTTCCTTCCTTCCTTCCTTCCTTCCTTCCATCCATCCATCCATCCATCCATCCAGTATTGCAGGCTGATTCTGCCCACTGCCAACAGTTCAATCCTGACCGACTCAAGGTTGAGTCAGCCTTCCATCCTTCCGAGATGGGTAAAATGAGGATCCAGTTTGTTGTGGGCAAGAGGCTGACTCTGTAAACCGCTTAGAGAGGGCTGGAAAGCAGTGTGAAGTGGTATATAAATCTAAGTGCTATTGCTATTGCCCTTCCTTCCTTCCTTCCTTCCTTCCTTCCTTCCTTCCTTCCTTCCTTCCTCCCTCCCTCCCTCCCTCCCTCCCTCCCTCCCTTCCTTCCTTCCAGTATTGCAGGTTGATTC
This sequence comes from Arizona elegans, assembly GCA_022577455.1. Taxonomy (NCBI): domain Eukaryota; kingdom Metazoa; phylum Chordata; class Lepidosauria; order Squamata; family Colubridae; genus Arizona; species Arizona elegans. The sequence goes on from JAKOOJ010000014.1 coordinate 16,941,929, forward strand.
TGCCCACTGCCAATAGTTCAATCCTGACCAAATCAAGGTTGAGTCAGCCTTCCATCCTTCCGAGGTAGGTAAAATGAGGATCCAGTTTGTTGCGAGCAAGAGGCTGACCCTCTCCGCTTAGAGTGGGCTGGAAAGCTGTGTGAAGTGGTATATAAGTCTTAAGTGCTATTGCTCTTGCTACATCACACATAAAGTCCAACTATTAATTTCAGGGTTTCAAAACCCAGTTTAGTTGTTAGAAAACAGCCACGGTTTGTTAGGTGCTCCTACCAAGCTAAGCACTTAACATAAAGCTTGAGCTGAACATGGTTTGAATTTGGTTTAGTGTTTTGCTTCAGCCCAGTAATTCTAATCTGTAAACCACCAATTCAGTCAGTAAGTTGTGACGTGAGCAATAAGTCATTAAACAAACCATGGGCTTGATACATGCCATCGGAAATTGTGGGAGCTTCATCACTTGAGACTTTCAAGAAGAGATTGGACTGCCATTTGTCAGAAATGGTGTAGGGTCTCCTGCTTGGGTGCTGGGGGGTTGGACTAGATGACCTATAAGGTCCCTTCCAACTCTGTTAATCTGTTAAACATTCTATGAACCCCGAGCACCGAGTCCAAGAACAAGAATCCATATTTCATGGGCTTTGTTCATACAACACGCTTAAAAAGGTAGCCCAACATGCTAAGCTTGTTTAATAGTTACCCATGATAAGTTTAGAGGTGGCTAGTGGATTGTCTGTTGTTTTTTTATTACACAAGAAAATGGGTTTAAATAATTCTGAAGTTATATTAAGCAAACTGGGGAAAGGCAAACTTTTCTTCTACAAAAAGTTTTGATTTCTACCGCTCAACCTAGAAGTGTAGGCTCAGATTTCCTTTCCTGTTGAAACTAAGATTTATACGCCTCTCTTGGCTACTTGGTATTTTTTTAAAAAGCACTTTGCTGGCCTAATTACAGAAAGGACTCAGACATTTACCTATTGAAATGGTCTTTTCCAAGAAGAAAAGAAAAAGAGAGATTGATTAATGGTGGAACATCTCCAGAGCAGCATGTCCTACAAAGATTGCATTTTCTCTTCTCCAAAAATTGTCTATTTTTATCCTGGCAATTCAGCTTGCAGATGAAAACCAATCTAGCAGTCATTCATTCATTCATTCATTCATTCTTGCTTAATTAGCTGGGAATTGTTCCAGAAGGACAATTGTTGAAAGCCAAGTGCTGGCTTTGTTATCACACTCCACAGGCATCCTGTAAGTTCCTCTTGGCCTCTGCAGTAAACATGAAAGCTGAAGAGAAGTTCTTGGGGCTGCTATATATTTGACAATATGGTAGAAGGAGAGCTGTGTTAATCCTTTGCTGGCCAAGATCTGAAGTTCTGATAGCATTTTTTGCAGGCTAATTTTAGGAAAAGGCACACATTTTCACAGCCAGACTCCTCCTGATTTTTTTTTTATCATTGACTGTATAAATGGTGGAGGGGAAGATTTAGTTGGCTAGCAACCTGCCGTTTGGATAGCAAAGGATCTCGCTTGGAGGTAAGCCACCGAAGCTGCTGAAATAGACACTTGCCAGCCATTAAATCTGCTTTTTGTTACTTGGAGCCTGCTGAGCTGAAGGCTGCAGTTCCATTTCAGGTCCTTAGCAGAGGGAGCATTGTGTCCCAGCTGAGATTAAAGCTGATGTTTCCTTTCCTCATGAGCCAACATTCTCCCAAGAATGATGGAGGCGGGGGGAGAAGAGACAGAGGGAGAGGGGGGAGGGGGAGGAGGAGGAGGAGAAGGAGAAGGAGAAGGGGAAGGGGAAGAGGAAGAAGAAGAAGAAGAAGAAGAAGAAGAAGAAGAAGAAGAAGAAGAAGAAGAAGAAGAAGAAGAAGAAGAAGAAGAAGAAGAAGAAGAAGAAGAAGAAGAAGAAGAAGAAGAAGAAGAAGACGGACAATGTCTGATGTTTAATTAATGACTAATTAAATGTCTACAAGAAAAAAAAAAGCTCAGAAAGCACCAAGGTCTCCTTATTTCAACCCGAAGCTATAAATATTATCCTTTATTAGAGAGAGAAAGAGAGATGGATAGATGACAGAGAGAGAGAGAGAGAGAGAGAGATGATAGTTGGTTGGTTGATTGGATGGATGGGTGGTTGGATGAATGGATGGATGGAAGGATGGGTGGTTGGATGAATGGATGGATGGAAGGATGGATGGATGGATGGATGGATGGATGGATGAATGGATGGATGGATAGACACAGAAGAAATAGGTAGGTGAACAATGGAAAATAGATAGATAAAGATAGCATAGACCTGCAATTTCTTAATTATCTGGTAGGAACAAATACTCACGATCAACACATTCCCACAGATCATCAGACTCAATTTTTTTGTAAAAGTTCCCACAAAATCGACCAGTGCTGGGCGGAAGTTAGGAGGACCAGTCAGGACGAGGCATTGAGGCCTGAAGATAGAACAAGGAGATATTAGTACTTGACTATTCGCATGGAACCAGTCCACTCCTTCGATGTGACTGCTGTTAGATTCCAGAAAGGACAAAAGAAGGACAATCACAACAAGCAGCTATCAATGGTGCACAAATGTCCAGGTTTTCGTGGCCGAAGGGCAGGGCAGAAGCCCATCAACCTCCCTTTGCTCTTGCTTTGTCCTCCTTCACAACGTTGCATCTGAATTTGCATCATGGATCTTCCTGATGGATTGAACCACGAGCAAATTTATAGCCAAACAATGGATGGGGGAAAAAATGGAGTTTGGAATTTCTACCAAGCACCAAGATTCTTGGAGGGGAAAGCTGATTTTGGTAAACTTTTGCAGATCAGAGGAGGCCGGGGTGGAGTTCTCGGGGTTCGGCAGGGTTCAGGTGATCCTCTAGCCAATCGTTCAGCAAACCCCCAAATTCCACCCCTCCCATCCCACCCCACCCCTCCCACGAGTCTCCATTCATCATTCCAGGTAAGTGCAGGGGCTGCACGGAGGGCAAAAAATGGGCCTACCGGATGTTCCAGAAGTCTGTAAACGGGCCTATTTCCGGCCTCCAGAGGGCCTCCGGAGCCCAGGGGAAGCAGTTTTCACCCTCCCGGAGGCTCAAAAAAAGCCTCCGGAGCCTGGGGAGGGCGAAAATGCCCCTCCCCCCACCATGGTGCAGGCGGCCAACTAGGCCACACCCACCATGACCATGCGCATCCAGCAACGGAGCAGCAAGCCCGTTGCTAAAGGATCTGAAGCCCACCCCTGAGAGGAGGTATATTTACATGGCACCTGAACCTCACCGGCAAAGTCTCCCATTGAAACCCAGCGGCTTACAAAACCTTACCTGTAATTTTTAATATGGTCATCCACCTCATTGAGACTCAGAGAATAATTCAGGGCCATGTTATAGGAACCAGCTTGAACAGATGAGCCCCAGTTAACTCCTGGAAAGAAAAGTTACCTCAGATCAGTTCATTGTTTTATTCAGCAGTATTTTAATTTATATTTTTTTAAAAAATATGATCTACATACCAGGCTTCTTGTAAAGAACGTATCCGAGCAGGAACACCACAATCCCAATAGCGATGAGGGCAGCCCACCAGGTTAGCAGGAACATGATAACGACAGAAACGATGGCCCCAAACAGAGCTGCCCACTTGCTATAATATCTAAAGGAGGGTCTCCAACCTGAAAGGGAGAAAAATACCTGATATGAATCAGTAGTGGTATTCACTTACCTTCGCTACTGGTTCGCATCATCTGTGATGATATTCGGCCGGATAAGCGGAACCTCCTGCCACCGGTGCTACCAGTTTACCCGAACCGGGTAGACCCGGTTAGAATCCCACCACTGATATGAGTCCATTCAAAAGGCACTTCCAAACAACTCTTCAAATACTCTAAATAGCAATAGCACTTAGGCTTATATACCAGTCCACAGTGCCTTCCAACCCTCTCTAAGCAGTTTACAGAGTCAGCTTCTTGCCCCTAACAATCTGGGTCCTTATTTTACCAACCTTGAAAGGATGGAAGGCCAAGTCAACCTTGAGCCAGTCAAGATCGAACTGTTGGCTGTGGACGGAGTTAACCTGTAATGCTGCCTTCTAACCACTGAGCCATCGTTGCTCTTTATTATACCCTTTCTTTGCCTTTTTTGCAGAGTGATGATTGGTCGGCATACGTAATGGTATGAGGGAATGACTTTAGATGGTGGGAAAAGAACAATTAGATAAGGGAGGGAAGAGCCCCCAGCAGCATAACAAGCAGAGAAAGGAATTCGGAAAGGATCCCCCCCCCCCTAACTTTATGTTTCCTGGAAGGAAACTTCTGAAGCTCTTGAACCCAACTTGGTGGGTGATCTTTGCTGCTAAACCATGGGATGAAAATCCTCACCTGGCGAGTTGGTGATGGAGGCATGGAAACAGCTGAAATTGATGAGCGCGTAAGAGCAGAGAAAGAAATTGGAGATGATGGGAGCGATGGCATTCAGTTCCGCTGCGGAGAAGGCGGAAAGAGAGATGGTGAGTTTATTTGGTGGTCCTATTGTTCCAAACACAGAAATTTGGCAATTAAAAAAAAAACCGGAGGGATTTTAGCACAGAAGTTGCAGTTTAGGGATAGAGATGTGGTAGAATTTTATCTGTCTGCAATTTTAGGTTGACGGATTGACATTTCCTGGGCTAACACCAACATTGGAACCTAGTTATTCTTTGGCATACAATGTAATAAGTCATGGATCGGATCTTCTACCTGTCAATGATTAAAAATGGTGTATAATTGGTAATTCTTTGTACTGTCTTTCCAAATGCAGGTAGTCCTCGACTTACAACAGTTCATAGAGTGACAGTTCAAAGTTACAACGGCACCGAAAAAAAGTGACGTATGACTGTTTTTCACCGTTACAACCTTTGTAGTGTCTCCAGGATCATACAATCACAATTCAGGTGCTTGGCAACTGGTTCATATTTATGACGATTGCCATGTTCCCAGTGTCACGTGATCCCTTCTGGCAACCTTCAGACAAGCAAAGTCAACGGGGAAGCCAGATTCGCTTAACAACCGGGTGACTAACTTATCAACTGCAGTGATTTGTTTAACAACGGTGGCAAGAAAGGTCGTAAAATGGAGCAAACCTCACTTAACAAACATCTCACTTAAGCACAGAAATGTTGGGCTCAATTGTGGTCGTAGGTCAAGGACTACCTGTAGGCGGTTGGCATTGTCCAGAAGTGATATTCTATGAAAGTTTGTCTCTGGGCCTTTGGATTACAGACAGGTCTCACTTAGTGACTGCCTTGTTTGGTTTACTATTTTTTTCCCTCTCTCAATAAGGTAAAGGTAAAGGTTCCCCTCGCACATATGTGCTAGTCGTTCCCGCCTCTAGGGGGCAGTGCTCATCTCCGTTTCAAAGCCGAAGAGCTAGCACTGTCAGAAGACGTCTCTGTGGTCATGTGGCCGGCACGACTCAACGCCAAAGGCGCATGGAACACTGTTACCTTCCCACCAAAGGTGGTCCCTATTTTTCTACTTGCATTTTTGACGTGCTTTCAAACTGCTAGGTTGGCAGAAGCTGGGACAAGTCACAGGAGCTCACCCCGTTACGCGGCACTAGGGATTCGAACCACTGAACTGCCGACCTTTCAATCGACAAGCTCAGCGTCTTAGCCATTGAACCATTTAGCCATGAGCGTCTTAGCCACTGAGGCTCTCTCAATAAATCTTGCTAAAAAGTACTCTGAGAACTGTGCTTGAGAATGAAACATTTTATTTCAGACAACTGTCAAAGGAACAGATACCTCCTCTTTGGTTAGCAAAATCCCCTGAGAGCAAGACCAGATTCTTTGTGTGAAGAACATCTTTGCCAATCTTACCAATCAGAATGAAGCCAATCGCAATGAGGTATGTCAGCAGGTAACCCCTGATGGGTTCATTATTTTTTCCGTAGCCCTTTCCAAAAAAGCCAATGGCCGGGTAAAGTTCATCCTTACAAAGACACTGTTGGGAAAGCAGAGTGACAGTTCATGCCAACTTCTCAAGGGCTTATAAATTCCCACAAAAGATTAAGACTTTCCTTGCAGGAAAAGTTCATCGTCCGAGGCTGAGGGAAGCAAAGGTTGGCGTTTTCTCAATAAAAGATAAAGGTTCCCCTTGCACATATGTGCTAGTCATTCCTGACTCTAGGGGGCGGTGCTCATCTCCGTTTCAAAGCCGAAGAGCCTGCGCTGTCCGAAGACGTCTCCGTGGTCATGTGGTGGACATGACACAATGCCAAAGACGCATGGAACGCTGTTCCTTCCCACCAAAGGTGGTCCCTATTTTTCTACTTGCATTTTTTACGTGCTTTCGAACTTCTTGGTTGGCAGAAGCTGAGACAAGGAACGGGAGCTCACCCCATTACATGGCACTAGGGATTCGAACCGCTGAGCTGCCGACTTTTTGATCGACAAGCTCTGCGTCTTAGCCACTGAGTCATAGATATGCTCATAGATTCCCACAAAAAAAATAAGACTTTCCATGCACGAAAAGTTCATCATCCAAGGCTCAAGGAAGGAAAGGTTGGCGTTTTCTCAATAGCAACACCCAAATTTGACACTGAGTTTGCTTGTTTTCTTGCAGATATTTCATTGCCCGAATGAATGAATGAATGAATGAATGAATGAATGAATGAATGAAACATCTGCAAGAAAGCAAGAAAGCTCAGGAAGCATCAAGGACCCCTCATTTCAACCCTGACCTACAAATATTCTCCTTTATTGGGTAGCACACTAAATGTATGCCATATGCCTTCAACTGTATATCAGAATCTGGGCTACATGGTAAACTCATATCTTATCTCTCTAGCTTTCGATCAAGTCTCTTTTTAGATGAAATATATGTCAATAGCATTGTCTTAATGCCTATTGGCTGGTCTCTATTTTTCTATATTGCTATATTCTATTAGCAAACAGGATATAACTTTTCCAGTCAGTAAAGCAAAAATTAAGCCAACAACATCAGCAGAGGTTGGGTCCAAAAAGAAATGTTTTAATTTACTTTTTGGAGGCCTTCAAACCCACCCTTCATTCCTGGCCATCACCTGACGGCCTGGATTGCAACATTAAGTTTCCTAAAGGAGACACACATCCTAGAAATATTTATTTACAAAACCCCGAAGCAGAGCAATCTATTCCTAGAATAGCCGATATAATCCAATTTGTCTCTTCATGTTCATCTAACGGAAATTATTCTTTCCCTGCTGTTTTTTCCCTTGATGGTCCTATATCAATTCTGTCGTATTCTTATGTCAAAATTCAGATTGTAAATTTTCAGACAGCCGTTTGTTTGTTTATTTGTTGGTTTGTTGCTCAGGTTCTTCTGAGAAGCCACCTCAGAAAACAATAGCCAGATGACTGTGTCTGATCTCAGAAGCTAAGTAAGGTCAACTGGGGTTATCGTTTGGATGGGTCAATCTCAGAAGTCTAATGCTGCTGGGGGGAAAAAAATCTGGCAAACCACTTATGTACTGTTCCCAATGTCCCTGAGAACAATCAACCAATGGAACAAAAGTTGCCTTCGGAAGTTGTGGAAGCTTCATCACTTGAGACTTCCAAGAAGAGTCTGGACTGCCATTTGTCAGAAATGGTGTAGGGTCTCCTGCTTGAGCAGGGGGTTGGACTAGATGACCTATAGGGTCCCTTCCAACTCTGTTAATCTTGTTAATCATCGTAGCAGTTCTTCTACACACCAAGAGGTGAGCCTGACTTAGAAGCACTTTCACCTTTACTCTGGGAAACTCTGACTGCAGTGACCAGAAAATTGTGTCCATCTTCTTCAAGTTCATGTTGCCCAAAAGGTGGGACTACACCTCCCATCATTATAGTCACGCAAGACATGGGTGGATAATTGAGGATGATAGGAACATGGTGGCCCCATTCGACCCTTCCAGCTTTAGTATTCTCTGACCAAAACAGAAACCTGACACCGGACAAAGATGGGAATTGTCTTCTTCGACAGATCAATAATGCATCTCACCTGGAAGACTTTGGGAGCTGAGACGAGGCACGCCAAAGCCGAAGACAGGGTGGCCCCAAAAATCCCAGCTGTGATGAGAGGGGCAAAGCCAGAAACCATGCTCATGGTCTGCAGGACAAGAAAACAGGTAGACAATTTGAACTGAAATGTGGATCGTGCATGTAGATGAAGACATTGTGTCTGTTGTAGTCCACAGCTGCCTGTGGAGCTGGCAGCGGAGTCAGACAGTGAGGAGGCTGGGGAGGACAATGAGCCAGTCCTGGAGTCAGGGGAAGGCCCAGACAAGGGCTCTGCATCAGAGGCAGAGATGGGGCCAGGGCCATCGGGGAGTGAGGTGCAGACTCCGGAGCCTCCAGAGGCTGACAGTAGAGAGGCAGAGGAACAGGAGGAGCCTGTTCCTAGTGCACGTATGAGAAGAGCTGCCAGAAGGCAAGAGCAGCTAAGCAAAAAGGACGACTTGGGAGTAAGGCCAGGAGATGATTGGCCCCTCTCAGAAGGCTTAAAAGAGCAGCAAGGGCTCTTGGCATCTTTGAGGAAAGCAATGTTGCTACATTTGTTTATTGTCAGCGTCTCTTGCTTCTGAACTTTTGCCAAGAAAAGACAAAGGTTTGTGATAAGGCCAAAGGACTGTTTATGAAGAATTTGTTTTAACAACTGCAGTGGTTCGCTTAACAACCGTGACAAGAAAGGTCGAAAAATGGGGCAAAACTCACTTAACAACTGTCTTGCTTTAGCAATGTTGGACTCTATTCAGTACAGGACTACCTGTACTGAAATGTTCAAAAGTATTCAGCCAACGCATTTGGAGCTTTCTGAAGATTTCACTACCAAATGAGTAGCCTCGGATAAAGTTTGGAAAAGTTGCATGAAAAAAAAGAGGCCTACATTTGATTCCCATCAGGGTTTAAATGCAATATATGCATTTAAATGCAACTTCTCTTCCTCCTGAACAGTGGTAAGTGAACACCTCTAGTAGTGGGGAAACAGTAGTAATGTTAGGCACAAAGAATCAGGACCAGTGATGAGATTCAGCCAGTTCGCACCACTTTGGGAGAACTGGTTGTTAACTTTCTGAGCAGTTTGGCAAACTGGTTGTTGGAAGAAATCATTAGGGCAAATTACTTGAATCCCACGACTGATCAGGACCATGGGTTATGTTGCAGCACAGAGGTTTTATTCAAGCCGAAACACAAGAATCTACTCAGTTAAAGTTCAGTACTAAATTGGTGCCAGATAAGGGGTCAACGGGATTCAAGAGAGGTTGGATTTTAGACTGTTTGTTGCAAAGTAAGGATTCTAAGCTAATGACACACTTACCTCCTCCTCCTCCCCACCTCCCCCACAGCTCTGCCTGCTCATCTCCTACAAGTAGTAGATTTCAGCCCTCAGAATGGAGTTGAACTAGGTCAGAGGTCAGCAACCTGTGGCTCTGGAGCCGCATGTGGCTCTTTCACCCCTCTGCTGCGGCTCCCTGTCACTGGTCAGCTCCACAATTGTTAGGGCTTTCAGTTAGGGCAGGTAGAGGAAAAAGGATGCTGTGCTAGGAGGAGGCTCTATGGTGGGGGAACCGGACTTCCGGTCAGCAGAGGAAAAAGGACGCTGCACTAGGAGGAGACTCTATGGTGGGGGAACTGGACTTCCGGTCGGCTCCAGAATTGAAGGGGGGGCTTCCGGTTAAGACCTTTGTGGCTCTTTGAATGTTTAAGGTTGCCGACACCTGAACTAGATGAACTCCTTCCAACTGTCACACTCTACAATTTACAATCCTATACCTGATAATAATTGATGAGCCCATATCGACAGCTGTGGCTCTGAGCACACTCCGTGAAGTTCCAGCCATAGCCACAAGCAATGCCTTCACAACCCATGGAACCAGCGAGGACAGTATCATTAATGTTCCCGGAGGCATCACGGACAACGCAAGAACCTAGGAAGAACCATCAAGGTTAATTTCTTACTTCTTTTCCATTCCGTTTTCTTTTTTCCAATGAAGACCCTAACCCTAAATCTTTTATGAAGATCTCTGCAGCTTTGCGCATTGCAGCTTTCACATCAACTAGTACCGAAAACCCAAAGAGGCCGAAAACAATGGGGAAAAATGTGCATGGGATTTCCCATCGTCTTCTCTCTGGTTGCTCTCTGTGAAAATGCCGTGAAGCATTTTTAGCTTTTTCAAAGACATTTGGAACCAAGTCCATGGGAGATCAGGACATACGGGAGGGGAAGAGACGGAAATTAGAATGTTTACATCACCCAAAAGTAGACAACACCGTATGCAAGACATAGTTGTGCTTGGTGCAACAACTGGATTGAAATGCAAAAGCCCGCACTTAGCTTTCATCGTTTTGAGAGCCTAGAATTCAACCTGAAAACATCGGTGTGTCTAAATACTTCTACATTCTGCTCATGTGTCCTCTTAAGACTTTTTTATTTCATCAAGCTGGCCTGGCCTAAATCCTCTCCCCTTTTTAAATGTAAATTTTAATTTGTTTTAAATTATGGGGTATTTTAAATTTAGCCAAATTATTTAATTCGTTTTTATTTGATTTTAAATTTTTGTATTTATGTGTTTTTATCTTGTGTCTGTTCACCGCCCTGAGTCCTTTGGGAGAAGGGCGGTATAGAAATTTAATAAAATTAAATAAATAAATAAATAAATAAATAGGAGTGTAACAGTGGTGGGTTGCCCCCGGTTTGGACCGGTTCTATAGAACCGGTAGTAAAACTGGCGGGAGGCTCCGCCCACCAACCTCGACATCATCAGGATGCTTCTGCACATGCACAGAAGAGGGCAAATGCGGCCCCATTGTGAACCGGTAGTAAAGCTAAGTAGAACTCACCCCTGGAGGGTCACCAAAAGGAGACCTCTCATAGCCTTATTCCCACCTTCTGTCCCTGGCCCCATCTTGCCCGCTAGTGAGTTAGAAAAATTACAAAAATTTGTGTGGTAAATTCTTTGTCTGCTAAACTGAATTCACACACACACAAATTTTGTCCTAATATGTGTAGTTATATCTATCCGTAAACATACCAATTGTAGCCGAAAGAACCAGATATGACACGGTTGTCCAAAAAATAGCCATGAGGGTTCCTTTAGGAATTGCCACAGCAGGATCCTGGCCAAGGGAAACAAAATGATAATGTGACAATTATCAGATTGATGGTTGGTCTAGTATTAATCCTGATGTTAATCCAGGGGTGAAATGCTCCTAGTTCAGACCGGATCGCCCGATCCGAGAGCGATGGTGGTGGGTGGTTCGGAGAACCGGTAGCAAAAATCCCTGCGCCTTCCCCACCCACCCCACCCCCGTGCCCAGCTGAGCCATGTGATCATCAGAGGCTTTTTTTTTAACTTTTAAAAGCATTTTTTCTACAACCTCTTCAGCTTTTAAAAGTAAAAAAAAAAGGCCTCTGACGATCAGGCAACTCAGCTGGGATCGTCAGAGCCTTTTAAAAGCATTTTTTTAACAACCTCTTCGAGGTTGTAGAAAAAATGCTTTTAAAAGTAAAAAAAAGCCTCTGACGATCACAGCTGAGCAGCGCGATCGTCAGAGGCTTTTTTTTTTACTTTTAAAAGCAATGCTTTTAAAAGTAAAAAAAACATTGCGCGCCACAGCTGATCACCTCCCCTCGTGCTCTGTTCTACTTACCGCACACCTCCTTTCGACGTGCACTGTGTGCACACGCCTCACATTTGGTGCGTGGTGCGCACTGCGCATGCGCAGCCAGCAAACCGGTCGTAAACCGGTTCAGATTTCACCACTGTGTTAATCCCTGTTTATCTGGGAGTTGATTGCTAGTTGAGGAGGTGTTTTGATCTTTTTGTTTCCTTTTTTTTTTTTTGGCTTTTTGGTTTTCCCTTTTGAGTGATATGTAGATGTTGTTTATCGCTATGTGCGTGTTGATGGCCAATTTGTCTGAGTGCCAGGCACCTTCAGGTAACCATCAAGCAGTAAACAGTACCCCAGGATCTAGCAAATCAGACAAACAACAATCAAACAGTAAACAACAGTCTAAATCAAGGAACTGCCAAGAAGAAAACAACACGCCAATACTGAAAGGGTGATCTGTCCCCGTGTCCACACACACACACAAACACAGCCAGTCGAGGGTTAAGAAAGTACTTGGCACGCACACAGGTCGTTATCTCAAACTTGGCAGCAATATAATCACCGTCTGCCAAGAGCTTTTACTGCAAAAGATAACATAAAATTACATACGCATTGCAAATAGTCCAGCAAAACAATATCCCTTTCGGCAGCTTCAGACTTTGTTCAAGTGACTAGCCAGAGTTAGTTTTTGTTCGTCACGGAGTTTTACCAGCCACCACCTTCTCTTATATAGTCTCTGGGGTGTGGTCCAGTGACTCAGTTCTAATCCCTAGCACGCCTCCTTAACTGCTGCAACCGTTTATCACGCCTTTGTTGGCGTGCATCCAGGAATGATGGCTCTCCTTCGCTCTCATCTGAGACACCTGGCTCCTGGCTAATCTCCTCTCCCTCGGTCGGCACCTGAGACAGTGCCAGAGGGGAGGGGCCTGGAGAGGGAGGCCTGGCTGACTCCTCTTCCTCATGTTCGGAGCTTTCTTCCTCCGATGGGACAGGCTCAGAGGGCAGGGCCACAACAAAGGGCAAGCTACTGTATATAAACAGAGATGAAACGCCACCCCTTCTAGCACTGATGAGATGTCTAGCTGGATAATGAGATGTCTGCAAGAATACAACCAAGCTCAAAGAGCATCAAGGATTCCTGTTCTGTCCCCGTCTCACACACACACACACAAACAGACAGCCAGGGGTTAAATAAACTGGCAGACAACCAATTCTTCCGATAAGACGCTTGGCAGCAACCCAGTAGCTGCTTGCCAAGAACTTTTACTCAATAAACAAAATACACACAGTCAAGAATTATCCAGTTCGTAAAATAAATCCAAGGCCGATAATGTTTTTTCCAGAGATGCAATGTGACTCGATAGTAGTTAGTTTTGTCCGTCACAGAGTCTGAATGGCCACCTCACCCCCTTTTATATCTTGTGGGGTGTGGTCCAGTGACTCAGCCTAATCTCTGGCACGCCTTTTCTTCTGTTGTGCGCACTTATCTCTGCGACGCTGCCGGGGATCCAGCCAAGATTCATTACCCTCATCACTGTCCACCTGTGGCTGCGTGGATGTACTTGGCCCTGGCCCTATCTCTTGCCCTTCGGCGGACACCGGAGGCATTGCCAGAGAGGAGGGTCCTGGAGAGGGAGGCCTTGCCAACTCCTCTCCTTCACTCGTGGAGTCCTCTCCTGCCGATGACACAGGCTCAGGTAACGGAGCCACAACAGATTTCATAGGTTTCAAATCTTTGACAGGCTCAAAGCAAATAAGTCTTAGTTCTCCTAAAATGAGACAGCCCTAATTAATTAATGGCTCCATTCATTCCTAGGAGACCTCACCAGTTATGGTGGCATGGGACACTTGACATTTTCTGCCTTGAGAGTTTGCATGCAAACATTGAGACGCACAGATGACACCAATTAATCCAAGGTGTCTCACCTGGCCAGGTACCCCTTCTCCTCCCTGTGGCCCCAGTCAACCAGGCCTACCTTCAAATCACCTGAAATGTTGGCTCCTGCCAAGATGCCAGTGGCTGATGGGAAGAAGATGGAAAACAAACCGAAGAAGCTGCCATCAGGGCCCCGCCAGCTGGGAACAAAGTTCTGAGCAAAAATGTTGGCTGAAGGAGAAAAAAAATTGGAATATTCGGGTTTATAAAGTTATGCTTGAATTTAGGGAAGTGCATGGAGGGAGGTGGGACAGCCATATCCATGCAATCAAAATCTTGTTTCTTGGACACATAAAATGAAGGGACAGCTTCCATCATCTATTTGGGACTGCCCTCTTGATTATTTTGAACCTCTCTATGTTGTGCCTGCTTGCATTCCTTTTAAAGCGGTGTTTCTCAGCCCTGGCAATTTTAAGACATGTGGACTTCAACTCCCAGAGTTCCAATGCCAATATGGCTGGCTATTGAATTCTGGGAGTTGAAGTCCACATGTCTTAAAGTTGCTACAGTTGAGAAGTAAATGTGGACTTCAACTCCCAGAATCTCTCAGGCAACCTGTCTGGCCGTTGAATTCTGGGAGTTGAAATCTACATGTCTTACAAGTTGCTACGGTTGAGAAATAAACATGGACTTCAACTCCCAGAATCCCTCAGGCAACATAGCTGACTGTTGAATTATGGGCGTTGAAGTCCACACGTCTCAAAATTGCCAAGATTGAGAAACACTGTTCTAAAGTATTATTTATTCAGCCATCAAAAATAGCAGTTCTGAAATGAAAAGTTGTCCTAGAAGTCTGGTCCAAAACCTGGGAAAGGAGTTGCTAATGAGAACACGCCTCTCCATCCCCATCCGCTTCTTCTCATTCTACCCCTTGCACCAAATCAAAGGTTCCTGGAACTGTTCAGCTGCAAACTGCCCCTTCTTCACTTCTCTCCCACTCACCTCGGTAGCTGAAAAATCCTTTCGCCTGCTTCTCCTCAGTGGCTGGCATAACCGTCCCCACCAGGTAGTTAATGAAGGAAATCATGATCACCACGAAAAAGAGAACTTGAGCCTTGCAAAACCAAGCAAACAATACATGAAGGGCAGTTTGAAGAGTTTAGATCAGGGGTCGGCAACCTTAAACCCTCAAAGAGCCACAAAAGTCCTAACCGGAAGTCCCCGTTCAATTCTGGAGCCGACCAGAAGTCTGGTTTCCCCACCGCACTCCTCCTAGTGCAGTGTCCTTTTTCCTCTACCTGTCTTAACCAAAAGCCCTATCAATTGTGAAGTCGACCGGAAAACCCTCCCTTTGCCATAGAGTCTCCTCCTGGCACACCATGCTTCCCCCCTCCCTAACTGGAAGCTCCTCTCAAAATTGTGGCACCGACCAGCATCAGGGAGCCGCAATAGAGAGATGAAAGAGCCACATGCGGCTCCAGAGCCACGGGTTGCTGACTACTGGTTTAGATCAATCTTCCCAGATCTGGTCTCCTTCGTACAGCCAAGTCCATCATGGCCAGTTTAGATTTCAGCTCCCCTCCCCCAATACAGTACTCCCTCTGGATATTGGACTACAAACCCCATCATGCCCAGCCTAAGTGATCATGTAGGTTTGTTTGATGAAAGGACTCCTTCTCCCCATCCTCTTGGGGCTTCTTCAAAAATGTTGGCCATCCCTTTCCAACGTGATAGCTAATTTTTTCCCACCTTGATACCCTATTCATTTCGAAACTTCCATCCTCCTCAGCCAGCATGACAACAGGAGTTTCTTATCTTGGGTTTACTTAACTCAGGATTCCACAAAAGGGAAAGGAGCTGGTGGGGCGGAGAACTGGATTGCTCCAGTTTGGGTTGTGGGAATTTTGTTCTAAAGCTAGAATGGTTGACAGGTCAAAGTCTCCCCCAACTACTCTTCAGTAACCAACCTTCTCCAATCTAGATATGATTGGGATGTAATTCCCCAAATCCTTTGCCACTTTTGGCCAACACACCTGAAGGATACCTAGCTATGAAAACTGAATCTACAAAGTATTGCCTTCCACTGATTTTTGAAAAGCTATTTGCAAGATCTCAGTTCAGATTTCTACTCAGAGTAAGTTCCTTCTCTCCAGTTTGTAGCATCCGGGAAAAGGGAGAGAAGGTAGGGGGTTTTAAAAGGGGTTGAATATCCACAGCAGCGAGGATTATATTTGCACAATACTGGAAAAATGAAGATATACAGCAAGATGAAGAGACAGTCAAGAAGATAACTAGTTTGTGCAGAAATGGATAGATTGACATTGAAAATTAAACAGAAAGAAGATGTAGAATATGAACAAACATGGAATTTATTTTACCAATGGTTGGAAAAAAAGAGATGGGGATTAAGAATGTAAATTTGTATTGTTATTGGGTTAAAATCTGAACATGGTTAGAGGAAATGACACAAAAACATATTGATTTGAAACCTGAACTGTTCCTATTGGGTATCTTACCAGAGAAATATAGTAAAGAAAATATATACTTGATTATACATGTTATAACTGCAGCGAAGATTGTATTTGCACAAAATTGTAAAGCAGAGAAAATCCCTACAGAGGGAGAAGCCCTCTGCGCTGAGGTGGCGCAGTGGTTAGAGTGCAGTACTGCAGCTACTTCAGATGACTGCTAGTTCAGCAGATCAGCGGATCAAATCTCATCGGCTCAAGGTTGACTCAGCCTTCCATCCTTCCGAGGTGGGTAAAATGAGGACCCAGATTGTTGGGGGCAATATGCTATTTAGTATACTGTCTTTGGTGTAAGCCACCCAGAGTCCTTGGAGAGTGGGCGGCATAGAAATATGACTAATAAAATAAATAAAGTAATAAATAAAGTAATTAAGAAAATATTGGAATGTGCAGAAATGAATAGAGTAACATTGGCAATTTTAAAAAAACAAGAATCGGAGTATTTTAAGGTATGGGGGCAATTTTATCAATGGTTAGAGAAGAGTTATACGTGAAAATTAATATAATTAAAAATTTTGGGGAAAAAAATAATGAATTGAATGAAGATGTAAAAGTAAGATAGAAATGTAGTAAGAAAAATGGGGAGAAAGGAGGCATAAAATGAATTAATATAAACGTAAGAAATTTGGAAAGAAGGTTGTAATAAATGAAATTAATATATAAAGATATGATAGAAATATAGTAAGAAAATGATGGAGGAGGAAGTAGAGGATACAAAATATGTACTCAGATGACACACTGAATGATTAATGGTGCATTGTTTGTTTGCTTGTTTGGTTGTTTGGTTAAAAAATTAAAAAAAACTTTTTACTAAAAAAAAGAATGTAAATTTGTATTGTTAAGCAAATTAAATACCCAGACAACCCGATGTTTATTAAGCACTAAGAAATGTATTCAGTGGTGGGTTTCAAATTTTTTTACTACCGGTTCTGTGGCGTGGCTTGGTGGGCGTGGTGTGGCTTGGTGGGTGTGGCTTGGTGAGCATAGCAGGGGAAGAATACTGTAAAATCTCCATTCCCTCCCAATCAGCTGGGACTTTGGAGTTAGAGAATAGATGGAGTCAGAATTTTTACTACCGGTTCTCCGGTAGTGAATAGAAAATCCATTTTAAAAAAATAAATAAATAAAAAGTGTTGAACATCCAGAGGTCCACTTCCCAGTTTCAGTGGAGTTGGCCTTGCTCATTCCTGACCAACAACTCAGTCATGATGGCCAAGATGGCCCACCATCTAAGGATTATGAGATGTGTAGACCGTGGAAAGACATAATTCCCACCATGGAAGATACTTCCTCCCAAATCAGCCCAATCTTCCCCAATAATGTACTTACCTTGGCTTCCCACTCCATCCCAGCCAAGGATACTCCAAGCAGCACCGTCACGGTGACAACCCCGATGATGCGGATGTCGTTGGTAGGGTCCACCATGCTTGAGTTATATTCCTTTGGAGAGAAAACCCCAACCCTCAGTCAACTGCAAATTTCCTGGATTGGGCCAAGGGACTGTCCACCACCCTACAGATGGAACTCAAGATTTTTAAAAAAAAAAAAAAAAAAGCAAAAGGGCCTGATAGATTCCTAGCAAGTCCAGGTGAACAAAGTTGAAAAGCTCTGAAGTGCTCATTAGAGGAACAGATGTTTCAGTTTCCATAAATCTTAGAAGGCAGAAGCTTTCTTTGAAGATAATCTAGGAAGAAGCTCAGGTTGGCCCCTTCCTGACTTATATAATATAATATAATATAATATAATATAATATAATATAATATAATATAATATAATATAATATAATATAATATAATATAATATAATATAATATAATATAATATCAGAATTGGGAGGGACCTTGGAGGTCTTCTAGTCCAACCCCCTGCTTAGGCAGTAAACCCTACACCACTTCAAACAAATGGTTATTCAACATTTTCTTTAAAATTTCCAGTGTTGGAGCACTCACAACTTCTGAAGGCAAGTTGTTCCATGGATTAATTGTTCTGTCAGAAAATTCCTCCTTAGTTCTAAATTGCTTCTCTCCTTTATTAGTTTCCACCCATTGCTTCTTGTCCTGCTTGACTCCCTCTTTTTTGTGGCAGCCCCTGAGATATTGGAACACTGCTATCCTGTCTCCCCTAGTCCTTCTTTTCATTAAACGAGACGTGCCCAGTTCCTGCAACCGTTCTTCATATGTTTTAGCCTCCAGTCCCCTAATCATCTTTGTTGCTCTTCTCTGCACTCTTTCTAGAGTCTCCACATCTTTTTTACATCGTGGCGACCAAAACTTTTGATACAGTAACCTATCCCAATGTTTCTCATATCTTGGCCAACCATGCCAGCCATGAGGAATTCTGGGAGTTGAAGTCCACACATTTTCAAGTGGCCAAGATGGTCTATCTTAATCAAGTATCTTAATCAAATTATAACAATGCAGTCTTTCTAGTCTTCATGTGGAATTGGTTTCCTAATTTGGGCAGCCTTGAAGGGCTGACACTGTTTTCTTCTGAAACATCTCTTGGACTTTCCAACCTGGTCTAACCCATAGCTTTGAGAGATCTGGTGATCTCCATTCAAATACTAACCAAGATCAGCCTTGGCTAGGTCTCAATGAAAACATGCCCCAATCAAACAAAGCAAACATCTCCCATGCTTCCCTTCCCACCAATCGCTCCCACTGTGATCGCATCGTACCTGCAAGAGGTCTCGCACTGTTTCTGCAAAGCCCACAGTATGCATGGCCACGGCCACGGCATTGGCAAAAGCGAAGATGAGACCGATGGAGCCTCCCAACTCTGGCCCAAGGCTTCTTGAAATGAGGAAGTACGTCCCACCTAAAAAGATGGGAGCAATGCAATCAGTACAGCCACTTTTGAAATTTATTTATTTCATGTGTGGCATCTACAGAGGTCATGCAATCACTGATTGTTGTTGTTGTTGTTAGTTGCGGCCCCATGGACAATGTTCCTCCAGGCCTTTCTGTCCTCTACCATCCCCCCGAGACCACGCCTACTGCTTTGGTGACTCCATCCAGCCACCTCCTTCTCTGGCGTCCCCTTCTGCTTTTGCCCTCCATCGTTCCCAGCTTTAGGCTCTTCTCCAGTGAGTCCTTCCTTCTCATTAGGTGGCCAAAGTATTTGAGTTTCATCTTCAGGATCTGGTCTTCTAAAGAGCAGTCAGGATTGATCTTCTCTAGGACTGACCTGTTTGATCACCTTGCAGTCCAAGGGACTCGCAGGAGTCTTCTCCAGCACCAGCAATGACTGGTACACAACACTAAATTAATGAATTGTAAGTTGTAACTATGATTTATGATGGAGTTAGCAGAGATGGCAGAAGTGTTTTAAATAACAGAAGAGTAGAATTGGAAGGAATCTTGGAGGTCTTCTAGTTCAACCCCCTTGGGCAAGCAGAAGACCCCATACCAGGAGTGTCAAACTGGTGGCCCACAGGCTGAATGAGTCACATGCAAGCCACGCCCACCCCAGCTCCGCGAATGGGGAAAATGTCACGAAACGTCACGTGACGGCAACGTGATGCAGCAAGTTTGACACCCGTGCCCTATACCATTCCAGATAAATACTGTAGATGTCCACTCTGTTCTTGAAAACCTCCAATGATGGACCACCTATAATTTCTGGATGCTCCATCACTGGAAGTTTTTAAGAAGAGCCTATCTAATTTTGTTTCTACTTGGAAACCACTACTGGATTTTTTAAAAAAAAATTATTTTTGCTCAAACCTGAACAGATGAAACTGTGCTTTTAGTTTAATAATTAGAATGATTTATTATTATTATTATAGAAATGGCTTGAAATGTAAGGCATAAGGTTGAGGTTGTAATTTTTTTTATTTTATATTTTACTGCCCTGAAGTCAGAAGTTACTGCTCTTTTCCCGCTTTCTTAGCCCTTCTCTCTTTCTCTCAGTTCCAAACAGGGTGGATTTGATTTAAATCGAGTCGATTTAAATCATGATTTAAATCACTAGTAAAAAGACTTGATTTAAGTCAACTCGATTTAAATCATAATTTTTAAAGAGCCACTGTCATCTCTGCTACTCCTTTGACCCACTGTTGACTCACCGATAGTCCCAGTGTTGCAGAATATACAGCCTCCTGCTACATAACTAAACTCCATTTCATGCTGAATAAACTAAATTATTTATGTATCTTAAATAGAAAACTATCTTACGATAGATTTTTACCCCAAAAGTTTTTTATTAAAATAAATTCAATAAAAATCAAAAAAATCTGATTTAAATAAAAAAATTTGATTTAAATCAAAAAAATCCGATCCTTGGTTCCAAAACTTTTGTTTCTTTTTATCTTATAATGAAACTTTATTTTTTAAAAAATCTATATTTAAAGAGAGAGGGGGAGAGGTTGTCTAAATATTTGGGAGTATGCTCTCTGCACACCCCAATGATTTCACTTGTTCTTGGGCTATTAAATAAATTTTCTACCTGATTTGACTTTGCCGTTGGTGGAGATGGCAGAAATGGATAATCCAGTGATGGTGGTCACAGTCACAGACATTAGAATGATCACCCAAGTCAGTGCTGCAAAATGAAAGAAGACATTTCGATTATCTTGTGCTAGAAGGCTTTCCCTCAAGTGGGCTTCTCCAACTTCCGTTCCTCTTAGGCAAGGGTCTCCAAACTTGGCAACTTTTAAGACTCGTGGACTTCTTCATCTCCCAGAATTCCCCAGCCGGCCATGCCCAGCAGCCAATGAATTTGACAGGACTTACCTATGCCTGCTTGTGCAGTGATCCAAGGAAGCCGGAGGTACAGGATCACACCCCAGATGTTAAGCATGCAACGAATCTAGAAGGCAGAAGCAGCAACTAGTAACTGGGAAGGACCAGGGGTGGGCTTCAGATCTTTTAGCAATGAGTTCGCTGCCCCGTTGCTGGGTGGGCGTGGTGTAGTCGGCCGCCTGCACCACAGCACAGGGGATGGTTTTCGCCCTCCCCAGGCTCCGGAGGCTTTCCTCGAGCCTCTGGGAGGGTGAAAACTGCTTTCTCCAGGGTCCGGAGGCTCTCCGGAGGCTAGAAACAGGCCTTTTCTGGACTTCCGGAACCTCAGTAAGCCCGTTTTTTGCCCTCCCAGACCCTCCACACGGCCACTGCACTTACCTGGAATGATGAACGGGCCACGTGGAGACTCCTGGGAGAGGCGGGGTGGGAGGGGTGGGGTGGGGTGGGCGTGGGCGTGGCCAGCCAGGGGTGGCATTTGGGAGTTCGCCGAACCCCGGAGATTCTTGGCTTGAGGATCGACTGAACCCTGCCGAACCCCTAGGAGCTCACCCCTGGGAAGGACCACAGATAGAAGGTCCTCAAGGAAGACCAGAGATCGGATGCTAGGAACACTTCAGTTAGCTCCGTGAGATCACAAAATATAGAATACTGAATAACAGAGTTGGAAGACATCTTGGGGGTCTTCTAATTTAACCCCTTGCCCAAGCAGGAGACCTTATACCTGTGATGGAGAACCTATGGCACGCATGCCCGAGGTGGCACGCATCTTTCCGGACATGCGAGCTGTCACCCAACTCACCTGTAGCTGCGCATGCCCGCGCACCCCAGCTGGTGTTCAGGCCTCCAGTGCGCATGCGCGCAATTCCAGAGACCCAGCTGGTCTTCGGAGCTCTCCTGTGCATTTGCACACACGTGTGAGAGTACCTATGCGCAGCGCACACATGCGCAGATGCCGTTCGCATGCATGCATTGCGTGCACGAAAGCTGTGTGCATGCGCATATTGTGCAATTGCGTGCACAGAACACGGGGAGCCGCGCAAAAGACACACGCATGCGCAGATGGTGTGGTTGTGCACGCAGCGCACAGGGAAGGAGCCGCACGTAAGCGAAGCGCATACTTGTTTGGCACACAGTGAGTAAGAGGTTCGCCACCACTGCCCTGTACCATTCTGGACACTGGCATTCTGGCTGTCTAATCCTTTCTTGAAAGCGTCCATTGATGGAGCGGCCAAAAGTTCTGGAGACAAGCCGTTTCACCGATTAATTGTTCTATCAGGAATTTTCTCCTCAATTCTAGGTTGGATCTCTCTCTTTCATCACCTTCCATCTGTTAGTTCTGATCTGTCCCCGTACACACACACACACACACACACAGCCAGCCGAGGGTTAAGGAAACACTTTGGCACACACCCAGGTCCTTATCTCCAACTTTGGCAGCGATTTACACACCGTCTGCCAAGTGCGTTTATTTCCACAGAAAACAGACAGATAACATACTCAGCTTCCAAACGTCCAACAACAATAAATATTTCTCTCAGCAGTTCCGGACGAGGCTTTAGTGACTATCCAAGGTTTACTTTGTTCGTCACAAAGATCACTGGCCACCACCCTCTATTATATAGTCTCTGGGGTGTGGTCCAGTGACTCAGTTCTAATCCCTAGCACGCCTCCTGAGCTGCTGCAATCGTTTATCACGCCTTCGGAGGCGTGCGTCCAGGAATGATGTTTCTCCCTCACTCTCATCCGAGCCACCTGTCTCTCTGTTAATCTCCTCTCCCTCGGCCGGCACCTGAGACAGTGCCAGAGGGGAGGGGCCTGGAGAGGGAGGCCTGGCTGACTCCTCTTCCTCATGCTCGGAGCTTTCTTCCTCCGATGGGACAGGCTCAGAAGGCAGGGCCACAACAAGTTCTTGTCCTGCCTAACTGTATCGGCTTGATCGTTGCTCCACCAGCAAACAGTTTTTAATGGTTATTTTGAACAATGGTGAAATCCATTTTTTTTTTACTACCGGTTCTGTGGGCGTGGTTTGGTGGGAGTGGTGTGGCTTGGTGTGTGTGGCTTGGTGGGCATGGCAGGGGAAGGATACTGCAAAATCTCCATTCCCACCCCACTGCAGGGGAAGGATACTGCAAAATCCCCATTCCCTCCCCACTCTGGGGCCAGCCAGAGGTGGCATTTGCCGGTTCTCTGAAATACTCAAAATTTCCGCTACCAGTTCTCCAGAACCTGTCAGAACCTGCTGGATTTCCCCCAGTGGTGAAATGTAAAATTTATTACTACCGGTTCTGTGGACGTGGCTTGGTGGTGGTGGTGGGGGTAATGTGATTGGGTGGGCGTGGCCAACTTTTTTTTTTTAACTTTTAAAACCATTTTTTCTACAACCTCTTCAGCTGAAGCAGTTGTTAAAAAATGCTTTTAAAAGCCTCTGACGATCCTAGCTGAGTTGCCTGATCATCAGAGGCTTTTTGCATTTTTTCAGCCGAAGACGTTGTAGAAAAAATGCTTAAAAAAAAAAAAAGCCTCTGATGATTGCATGGCTCAGCTGGGCATGGGGGGGGGGGACAGGGATTTTTGCTACCAGTTCTCCGAACCACCCTCCTCCATTGCTACCGGATCAGGTGATCCGGTCCGAACCGGGATCATTTCACCCCTGATTTCACCCCTGGTTTTGAATAATCTGAAGAATCAATTGCTTTGGGGATGAGAGAGAGAGAGACAAAGAGAGAGGGAGAAGGAAAGAAATCCAGGTAGACGTTGACTTAGCAAGTGGCCACTTAGCAACCAGTGGAAGTTCTGAGGGATCTACATAAGGAGTCCTTACAACTTGAATTTGAAGTTCCAATGGCTGGGCTTCTCCCAGGGTCATGTGACCTCACTTCAGGTGCTTGGCAACCAGGCTGCATATATGAATATTGCAGCCTTCTGCAATCAAGTGACCACAATTTGCTTCATTTTTGGCAAAACCAGCCTAGAAACCAGATAGCGAATCATTGGTTTATTTAACAACTGCTGCAAAAAAGGTCATGAAATCAGGTCGATTGATCTGCTTTACAACCATGAAGAGTTACAAGCATGATGGACAGGCTCCATTACAGTTATAACTTGAGGACTACTTTAGCTAAAGATTTAGAAGACGGAATGAGGGGTCCTTGGTGCTCTCTGAGCTTGGTGGGGTTTTATTTTTATTTTTATTTTTTTTGCAGATATTTCATTACCTAATCTAGATAACATCATCAGTGCTAGAAACCAGGGCTGAAATCCAGCAGGTTCTAACAGGTTCTGGAGAACCGGTAGCGGAAATTTTGAGCAGTTTGGAGAACTGGCAAATACCATCTCTGGCTGGTAATGGGAATGGGGATTTTGCACTATCCTTCTCCCAGGAGTGAGGAGGGATTGGGGCTTTTGCAGTACCCTTCCCCTGCCACGCCCACCAAGCCACACCACGCCCACCAAGCCACACCACGCCCACCAAGCCACGCCCACAGAACCAGTAGTAAAAAAAAATTGGATTTCACCACTGCTAGAAGCCCCGTATCCGTCTAACACTGATGATGTTACCTAGGTTGTGATAAAATGTCTGCAAGAAAACAACTCAAGGTCAGAGAGCACCAAGGACTCCTCATTTCAACCCTGAGCTACAAATATTCTCCTTTATTAGAAAACAGAATATCAGGGAAAGAACGCTGGAATTTACACAGCGCTGGAATTCTGCCTCTCCGTGGATCTATTTTGTGGTGTGTTTTTTCCCCTTTCTTTTCTGTAAATTATGACCGTACAAATATTCTTAACATTTATTCAAATTAACACAATATTTCTCCACTATGTAGTCTTGCGTCTTTAGTTGTTTGGGTCCTTAAGGTCCATTCAGTGGCAGGAAGTTGTGGCTTTAAGAAACTGTAATGTTGTGGCATTATGTGGGACGCAGTGGCTCAGTGGCTAGGACGCTGAGCTTGTCAATCGAAAAGTCAGCAGTTCAGCGGTTCAAATCCCTAATGCCACATTAGGGATTTGAACGGGTGAACTCCCGTTACTTCTCCCAGCTTCTGCCAACCTAGCAGTTTGAAAGCACATAAAAAAATGCAAGTAGAATAGGAACCACCTTTGGTGGGAAGGGAACAGCATTCCGTGCATCTTTGGCGTTGGGTCATGCTGGCCACATGACCACGGAGACGTCTTCAGCACTGTCACTTCGTTAGAAACGGAGAGGAGCACCGCCCCCTAGAGTCGGGAACGACTAGCACATATGTGTGAGGGGAACCTTTACCTTTAATGTTGTGGCTTTGGAGATTTAAGCTTAATTTGTACCTCTGCTTTAGGACTATTAAAATTATATCCCATGAAAATCAGGCAAGAGATCAAGAGCAGTAAATGAACATGTTGCCCTTTAGGTGAGACCAAGCTGGTCCAGGATGCTGAACATAGTAGCCCAAAGCATTGAGTGGGGTTGGAAAGGATCGTGGAAAGATTTAGATGATCTGTGAAAGCTACTCACCATTACCCCCTTGGCCCACCCGAATCGGACGGGCTCTCCTTGATTCTTCTCTTTCTCCTTACCAGCCTCTTCTCCCACCACTTCTTCGGAGAAGCTGTTGCTTCTGTGGGCTTCGTATCTCGGGGGATGCCGGTGGCTATTTTCTTGCTGGAAAAACACACGGACAGAGAGGATGGTTTCTAAGAAGGAAGGATATTAGGTTGATAAAAAAGTTTGGAGAATGTGGGGGGTGCCCATATACTTGAGAAACATCAGGAACGATAGGATGGTTATCTCAATGTGTTTCGCTTGGAAGATTTCACTCTGAAACAGAAAGAGCACAACAGCAGGCTCCGGGGAAGGATGAAGAATCGTAGTTTTGATTTTAGGAAGGAAATGCCCCAGCAAAGTTTCCATGTGGAAGAGACACCAGCAGTAGCTGTGATATCAGGGAAGGGAAGGGAAGGGAAGGGAGAAGAAGGGGAAGGAGAGGATGATGAAGAAGGAGAGGAAAGGGAAGGAAAGAGTGAAGAAGGGGAAGGAAGGATGAAGAGGAGGATGAAGAAGAGAAAGGAAAAGGAGAGAGGAAAATGAAAGAAAAGGATGAAGGGAAAGGAAGGGAAGGATGAAGAAAGGGAAGGAAGGGGCGGATGAAGGGAGAGGAGAATGAAGAAGGGAAAGGAAGGAAAGGGAAGTGAAGAAAGAAGAAGGGGAAGGAGAGGAGGAAGAAGGGTTGGAAAAGGAAGAAGAGTGAAGAAGGGGAAGAAAGGATGGAGGGGAGGGGAGGATGAAGAAGAGAAAAGAAAAGGAGGGGGAAGATGAGGAAAGAAAAGGATGAAGGGAAAAGAAGGAGATGAAAGGAAGGGAAGGATGAAGAAAGGGGAGGAAGGGGAGGATGAAGGGAGAGGAGAATGAAGAAGGGAAAGAAAGGAAAGGGAAGGGAGAAGGGAAGGAGAGGATGAAGAAGGGGAGGAAAAGGAAGGGAAGAGTGAAGAAGGGGAAGGAAGGATGAAGGGGAGGGGAGGATGAAGAAGGAAAAGGAGAGGGGAAGATGAAGAAAGAAAAGATGAAGGGAAAGGAAAGGGATGAAAGGAAGGGGAATGGAGGATGAAGAAGGAGAAGGGAGGGGAGGATGAAGGGGAAGCTGAGGATGAGGAAAAGAAGGATGAAGGATGAAGGCAAGAGGAAGATGAAGAAGAGGAGGGGAAGATGAAGAAAGAAAAGGATGAAGGGAAGTGAAAGGAAGGGGAGGGGAGGATGAAGAAGGAGAAGGGGAGGATGAAGGGAGAGCAGGATGAAGAAGGGAAGGGAAGGGAAAAGAGGAAGCGGGTGGCTCTGAATTAGTTGGACTATACCTTAAGAAAAGAGTGCAGATCCGCAAGCGTTGGTCTCGGTTTCTGGATTTCACTACAGAGCTTGGTGTTGGCATAGTTTTCATAGCTGGGCACAACATCAACGGTGTTATATCCAAAGGTCTGCATGTAGAAGGTGCTGTTATGGGTACAGTGGCTGGTTTGGGTGATGTCATAGGGAGCAGCTCCCGTTTGACTGTAGGAGTTGGTGCCGCTACCCTCCGGGCTGAACAGGGTGCTAATGGTGAAGCGGCCATTCAGACACTCCTGATCTTCTCCTCGTTGGATCCTTGGCAGCTCCACCATCTCGGGCCCTCCCCTCTTCATCTCAATTCCCCCTGAAATCACACGTCCCAGGGAAGAGGAGTGGGCAGATTGGGGTCTGTAACGCAACGGGTCAGACATGCAGGCTTTTTATCGCCTACGAAACCAGAAAAAGCTGGCCCAAAATAATGGTCGGAGAGACTCCCGCGCTCGTGGCGGAAAACAGTAGCCTGCAGGAATATCACACTCACCAATTCCAGTTCTAGATCAGGACAGAGATAACAGATTTGGTATTAAGTCCTAAGGAAAAAAAAGCTGATGAAAAACCCACCTAAACAGAAGGCTGAAACAAGGCTTCCGCCGTGGTTCATTTTGTTTGGGTACATTAAGCTGCTCTTATCTTCTAATTAGCTGGGAAGGAATGGGGGCACGGCTTTATGGATTATTTTATGAGAACAAGTCTAATGTGCTCTGACTTCTCCTGAACCCGTGATGGTGAACCTATGGCACACGTGCCACAGGAGGCATGTGGAGCCATGTCGCTTGGCACGCCAGCTCAGCTCTGGTGCCAGCTGATTTTCGGGCCTTCTGGGCCCACCAGAAGTAGGGAAACAGGCTGTTTCCTGCCTCCAGAGGGTCTGGGTGGGTGGGGAAGGCCTGTTTTTCTTTCTCATCTGGCTCCAGATCCTCTCTATGCATCTGGGGAGGGCAAAAACAGCCTTCCCCATCCCTTCGGAGGCCCTCTGGAGGCCCAAAACGACTCATTTCCCAATTGTCGGTTGGACAGGAAGTGATGTTTTTTGCTGTCCCCAGCTCCAGAGCCTCTCTAGGAGTGGGGGGGAGGGGGGGTTGTGCACACATGCATGGGGTGGGTCGCATAGAATTATGGGTATGGGCATGCGCGCACGCGAACATCCCCCATCCCCACCCCCTTCCTGGCACGCAATGGCAAAAAGGTTAGCTATCACTGTCCTAAACTATATTTGATTTAGGAAACTTACGATACAAGTAGTCCTCGACTTACGACCGAAATTGAGCCCAAAAGTTCCATTGCTAAGCAAGACAGTGGGTAAGTTGAATTTTGCCCCATGGTACAACCTGCCTTGCCACTGTGAATCACTGCGGTTGTTAAGTTACTGTATTTCCCTGTATTTTTTTTTATATTTCTTTGAATCCCGAAATAATGGCCTTATTTTTGGGGAGGTCTTATTATTTTGGGGCACGTGGAGCAAGACGGGGCTCCTCTTGCTGTCTTACCTGATTTCCAGCTCTGTCTCCCTAACCCTAACCAGAGGAAATGGCGGGGACCGGCTGCGCATGTGTTTAAATATTTTCGGGGGGGGGCTTATTTTTAGCACATGCACTCAAAAGCCCGATTGGGCTTATTATCAGGGGAGGTCTTATTTTCAGGAAACAGCGTAGTAATAAGGTTGCTAAATTGAATCTTCTTCCCCGTGGACTTGGCTTGTCAGAGGATTGTAAAAGATGATCACATGCCAGTGGTAAAATCTAAAATTTGTTAGTATCGGTTCTGTGGGCGTGGCTTGGTGTGGGGGGGAATGTGACTGGGTGGGCGTGGCCAATTTTTTAAAACTTTTAAAACCATTTTTTCTACAACCTCTTCAGTGAAGAGGTTGTAAAAAAATGCTTTCAAAAGGCTCTGACGATCTCAGCTGAGTTGCCTGATCGGCAGAGGCTTTTTTAAAAAGCCTCTGATGATTGTGCAGCTCAGCTGGGCATGGCGGGGGGTGCGCAGAGATTTTTACTACCGGTTCTCCGAACCACCCGCCTCCATCGCTACCGGATTGGGCGATCCGATCCGAACCAGGAGCATTTCACCTCTGCCACTGGCCAAGATCAAAGTCAAATTTTGATCATGTGACCGCAGGGGGATGCTGCAACGGTCCTAAGTCACTTTTTTCAGTGCCGTTGTAAATTCGAACAGTCACTAAATGAGCGGTTGTAAGTCAAGGATTACACGTAGTAAAGAAAGTCATTGAAAGTTAAAGGTGCATGCGTACACAAAGTCAAAAGCATCAGTGCCAGTCGGAATGATCTGTTTTTCCAGATTTATATCTTCCCTTTCCAATAATCAATAGCCATTGCATTTTAAGAAAAATTACTTGCACTGTTCTCTCTTCTGATTCATATATGATAACTGAGTTCCGGCCAACAGGCCAGTGGTGGGATTCAAAATGTTATACTACCAGTTCTGTGGGTGTAGCTTGGTGGGCGTGGCAGGGGAAGGTTACGGCAAAATCCCCATTTCCTCCCCACTCCTGGGGGGAAGGATACTGCAAAATCCCCATTCCTTCCCCACTCCAGGGGAAGGATACTGCAAAATCATTCTACCCCACTCCTGGGGGAAGGATATTGCAAAATCTCCATTCCCTCCCCACTCCTGGGGGAAGGATACTGCAAAATCCCCATTCCCTCCCTACTCTTGGGGAAAGGATATTGCAAAATCACCATTCCCTTCCCACTCCAGGGGGAAGGATACTGCAAAATCCCCATTCCCACCCCACTCCAGGGGAAGGATACTGCAAAATCTCCATTCCCACCCCACTCCAGGGGAAGGATACTGCAAAATCTCCATTCCCTTTCCACTCCTGGGGGGGAGGATATTGCAAAATCCCCATTCCCACCCCACTCCAGGGGAAGGATACTGCAAAATCCCCATTCTCTCCCCACTCCTGGGGGGAGGATATTGCAAAATACTCATTCCCTCCCCACTCCTGGGGCCAGTCAGAGGAGGTATTTACCGGTTCTCCAAACTACTCAAAATTTCCGCTACCGGTTCCCCCGGAACTAGTCAGAACCTGCTGAATATCACCTCTGCAACAGGCCATGGAATGGAATAGTTCCTGAAGACTGAAAACCTGGGGAGATGAAGATGTTCAGTCTGAAGAAAAGGAGACCATGAGAATACATGAGAAACCAGTCTGGTCTAGTGCAAACTTGGTGTCAAACTGGATTTCTTCGAGGGCCGGATCAGCATTGTAGTTCTCCTCCACGGGCTAGCAGGGGGGCGGAAGGGGGGCGCTCCCTCGCACCCCGTTTTGGTCTGTAAAACATTGCAGGAGGCCATCCAGGCCAAGAAAGGGCTGCACGGGGGGCCGTTCCCCATTTTGGCTGCCAGAGGCCCCGTGCGCTGGTCCTTTGCGGTTTCCAGGCTCTGCCCACCGGCCACATTTAAGCATCCCACAGGCCGGATCTGGCCCACCGGCATTGAGTTTGACATTCACTAGACCAAGGATAAAACATTGGAGACTGTGAGTTCTAGTGTGGCCTTATCTGTGAAAGGCAGTTGGGTGACTTTGGGCCGATCACCAAGAAACAGTGAATTCTAGTCCTACCTTATCCATGAAAGCAAGCCAGGTGACTTGGGCTTGTCCCTCTTTCTCTCTCTGTCTCTCTCTCAGACCAACCTACCTCACAGGATTGTTGTTGTGAGGAAAGTAGGAGGAAGCTGTGTTGGATATGTTCCCCACCTTCAGTTATATGTAAAAATAAAGTGGGATACAAATCAACAAATAAATGATTTCAGTTTTCAAGCACACAGGTAAATGAAGGTGGTAGGTAAAAGTTCAGGAACTATTTCCCGTAATTTTGGGAACTGAGATCGGAAATAAAGCATAGGGGAGTTTCTTTATTCAGTAGGAAAAAACCTCCTGCTGGTAGGATCTGTATCACAGTGGGACAGTCTGTCTTCGATTGTAGAGAAAAAAGAGGCGAGATCGAAATCAAATTAATCTAAAAACAAATCAGTTTGCCAGACGATGAACACGTAGCCATCGGTCCTTCTCTGGCTGGGGAGGGTGGGGGGGGGCACATTTAAAGTTCTTGCCACTCAGGGAAAAGGTGAGATGGAAAGAAAATTGGTTAGAAAGTCCATTTTACTTTGGCCCTTCCAACTTTTGTCCCAGAAAAGCACTGAGCTGTAGCTGCTGACACCGTAATTTTCAAAGTTTAAGGAGGCTCGTTTTCTCAAAAGCAAGTGTTTTTGTATATAGTTTAAGATTTGTTCTATTCCAAGATCTCATATGATCTCATATTTTATTTTATCCCTTCTGGTCACTCCAGCAGCACTGGAAAACTTTAAAAAAAAAGAATTTAATTTTGGCTGAATGGACCTCATAAGATCCAGAGTTGACTCACGCTGTCCCTTTTAGTTCCCTGGATGAATTTATTTATTGATTGATTTATTATTTAAATTTGTATACCGCCCTTCTCCCGAAGGACTCAGGGCGGTGAACAGCCAAAATTTAAAACACATACAATATAAAAATTAAAAAGAATTAAAACAGAATTAAATCAATTTGGCTTCCCTAAATTTTAAAACCCCTTCCCCATAAAATAACCCATTAAAATTTTAAGCCAGCCCGGAGTGCTGGAATAAGGTCTTTAACGCTCGGCGGAAAGTACGGAGGTCCAGGATCACTCGTATTCCTGGGGGTAGTTCGTTCCAGAGGGCAGGTGCCCCCACAGAGAAGGCTCTCCCCCTGGGGGTCGTCAGTCGGCATTGCTTGACCGACGGCACCCTGAGGAGACCCTCTCTGTGGGAGCGAATTGGCCGGTGGGAGGTTATCAGTGGCAGAAGGTGGTCTCATAAGTACCCGGACCCTAAGCCATGGAGCGCTTTAAAGATGAGAACCAATATCTTGAAGTGCACCGGGAGCCAGTGCAGCTCGCGCAGGAGAGGTGTTACATGGGAGCGCCATGTCGCCCCCATAATTACCCACGCTGCCACATTCTGGACCAGCTGGAGCCTCCGGGTGCTCCGCAAGGGGAGCCCCATGTAGAGAGCATTGCAGTAGTTGGGTTCTCACTTATCCTAGGCAACCTCACGAAATTGTGGAGAGGATAACACGGAGCGAAGAGCCTCACCGACACCGGAGGAATGGCTATAAATGTCATCGTACAAATATCGGCTCGTAGTTGGAAAACCCTGTTGGAATAAGTACTCCCTATTCAAACTGCTGAATTGGGCTGATGGCTGCAGGGTAGCGATTTGCCAAATCACTTAGCAACTTTCAAGCTTAGACAGATAATGAGCTGGAAAAAAAAAACCCTTTGGAATCGAGGACTGCCGCTCTTTTTCGCCAGCTAATGCAAAACCGAGCCAGTTTTCTGTTGGGCTGTTGAAGGGTGATTGGGCAAGCGCACAATAAATTAAGATTTATTTTTAGCCGCTGCATTGTAGTGGGTTTAGGTTTTTGTTTTGAATCTTTGGCTCCGATTACTCTTCTCCTCTTCAAATTGGGGTGGGGGGGAAAAACCCACCAGATCTTCCTCCAAAAATTAAGTACTTCAAATTCTAACCATCGTGGAGGTTGTCCAATGGAGGAAAGCTATTCTAAGATCTGCAAATTATAACCAGTTTTTTCTCTCTCCAAGAGTATATTGTGGACAACCAAGAAAAGCCAAAGGATCATTACACAATGTCTATCGAGATTCTCAGTCATGGTTGTCCCAAAGGTTCTTTTTCAAAAGGCAACTGGACTTTGTGGTGTTTTTTTTTTTTCCTGAAGACGTTTCGCTTCTAATCCAAGAGAGGCTTCTTCGGTGAACTGAAGAAACTTCTTGGATGAGAAGTGAAACGTCTTCAAGTAAAAACAAAAACTCGCATTTCGAAAAAGCGCCTTTGGAACGATCATTAAGCAAATGAACTCCAGAGCTTTCACTCAAGACTCAAAACCGCCAGGATCAAATTATCCTACTTCGGACATACTACAGGCAAAGACCCAGCTTTTTGGAGAAAGCCACGGGTGCTATTCAGCAGATTCTGACAGGTTCTGGAGAACCGGGAGCGGAAATTTTGAATAGTTCGGAGAAACGGCAAATACCACCTCTGGCTGGCCCCAGAGTGGGGTGGGAATGGAGATTTTGCAATATCCTCCCCCCAGGAGTGGGGAGGGAATAGGGATTTTGCAGTATCCTTCCCCCGGACTGGGGAGGGAAGGGAGATTTTGCAGTATCCTTCCCCCAGGAGTGGGTAGGGAATGGGGATTTTGCAGTATCCTTCCCCTGCCACGCCCATCAAGTCACACGACGCCCATCGAACCGGTAGTAAAAAAATTTGAATTCCACCACTGGAGAAAGCTCTAATGTTGGGAAAGGTGGAAGGAAAGAGAAGAAGACAACCAGCAGCAAGGTAGATGAACTCAGTTAGAGGTGTTGAAGGCATCATTGGGAGATCCAAAGGACCAGATTAGAACAGATCACCACAAAGAAAATCTACCTATGTGGTTGCTAAGAGTTGACAATTACTTGATGGTATGTAATCAACAACCCTCCTCTCTCCTTCCCTGGGGTGTTTAGTTCCTATATCTCCTTCCCCATTCCTGGTTCTCCCTCCCATGTGCCCAACTGAAAACCTCTTCAGGGGAACTACTTTTCCCAGCCCGATCCTGTACCACCATCCTGTTCTCAGCTCCATTCTTACAGGCAGCGGAAGAGTTGCGAGCAGGGGGTGGGGGTGGATGAAAGAGAGGAGGAAAGGGCTCAAAATGAAATCCTGAGAATTTTGATACATGTGTGCAGTGGTGAAATCCTCTGAAGTCCGCTACCGGTTCTGGGAGTCTGCCGAAGTCTGCAAAGGTAAGTAGAACAGCGAGGGGAGGGGGAATCCGCTGTGTCACGTAATTTAGATTAGCTAGAAAGCAAGAAATCCGAGGATTCTAGCTAATATAAATGACGTGTCACAGCTGATCGTCGGAAATACCGGTTTGCCCGAACCGGTAGCATTTTTTACCACCGGTTCGAGAGAACCGGTCTGAACCAATAGCATTTCAGCCCTGCATGTGTGTGTTGGTTTGGCTTTGCAACCAAAGACTGAATGTAAGCCATGGTTTGCCCAGCCTATATTATTCACCAATTACTACCACAAAATAATAATAATAATAATAATAATAATAATAATAATAATAATAATAATAATAATAATGGAACTCATAAATGCAACCAAGAACAAAAATATCTAGGTAACAGTCAGCCATGCCCTCAAAATAAACACTACATTTGACTAAAATAATACAAAAATTAACCGATCAAGCAAGAAGCAGAAGAGCCAAATAATTCCTGTAATCTGGCACTCAAATAAAATAGCTACCTACAGAATAATGGTCAGGCTCCAAAAACCAAGAAAGACACACTTCTTTCTTGGTTTTCTGTTACTTCTAAACTCTTTATTGTTCTTCATCTTATAGACAGAAGCCTGGCCAAAACAAAGCAAATACTTACGGCACATCATACTCGGAGAACCTCTAGGGAGGCGTTACCTGAACTCTCTTCCTCCCAACCAAACTATCTAAACTTCGCTATCTCTTGGTCCTCTGGAATGCAGCCCCTTTCTCCTGGGAATCGAGACTACATTCCACCACATCAGTAGAACTAGAAATAATTTCAGATGATGAGGCCGACCAATCAGAACAGAACACATCCAACCATCATTCAGCAGACCCTTCCCAAGAAACCTCCAATCAACCTAGAGCAGTGATGGCGAAACTTTTCAGCACCGAGTGCCCAAACTGGAATGTGCATGCGCCAGAGCACCGGAAACCCAAAAACCAGCTGGCTGGTGCACATATATGCGCCCGCCACCTGGTGTTCAGGTTTCCAGCACTCTAACGTGCGCAAAGACCAACCGGCTGGTGCACATGTGCACGCTGAAAACCAGAAGAGCAGCTGGCGATGGTGCACATGCCCACAGAGAGGGCTCTGCGTGCAACATCTGGCACGCATGCCATAGGTTCGCCATCATGGCCCTAGAGAATTCAGACCCACGGATTATGAACAGAACAAGGCCATGCCAACTTCTGGACCATGGAAGTGCTGAAACCTTGCCGGAAACACATAGCAGAACCTCTGCAGCACTCATGAAATGCAGTTCTCCCTGAGGTTGGGGTACCTCAAAAAAAAAGTATGCATAGAGAATCCTCCTGTTAAGAGTTTTGCCACCCTTGGGTAGTAGGACCAGTAGAGGAATGGAGGGAAATGAGTTTGGGGAACTTACAAGCAGGAATTTGAGTAATGTAGGCTGGAATTGTCACTGATCAATTGTTTGTGTAAATAAAGTATTGCTTCACCTTTCAACCGGGTGATGTTAGGCAAACCTTTTGAAGGCAACCTCTGCTTTAGGGACGCAACTTTAGTTAAAATACTTCCATTAAAGTATTTATTCCAACATAGAACCTTTTTTTTTAGACCACGCATACATGGTAGAGCATGAATATCCTTCTGGTTTTATAACTTTATTTTCCACGCATTTATTTGCAATTACAGCAACATGAAATATCCCGTTTCC
Source organism: Arizona elegans (assembly GCA_022577455.1). NCBI lineage: Eukaryota > Metazoa > Chordata > Lepidosauria > Squamata > Colubridae > Arizona > Arizona elegans. Next base: position 16,977,055 of record JAKOOJ010000014.1, read on the forward strand.
ATTTTGCCTGCTAGTTTCCAAGCCCTCGTCATACACTTCAAAACAACATAACCCACCACAAAAAAAAAAAAAAAGTGTTGAGTTTTTCAGGAAAAAAAACACAAAAAACCCACGTAGCTTTTTTGTCAAAACTCCACCACCGAATGGCCCACATTCCATAAACCAATCGTGCATTTTGAAGATCAACAATCCTTTGAACGTAATTTTATCTTGATTGGGATTTACACTTATATTGTTTTAGAGATAGTTACGTGTGAGGATTTTAATATTATAATGCTGTAAAGCTGCCCAGAGTTCGTTTCATTAAGACCAGGGCGGCAAATAAATTTAATAAATAAACAAATACATTAATTTTAAAAAAAAAACAGAACTTCTCCACTTTCTTTCTCACCGTTTCCCCACCCCAATTATCTAAGACATGCAAAGCCATCATTTCTGTGGAATTTGTTCTAAGTTAAGAGATCCTCTCGTTTGGGAGATATTCTTCTGAATGAAGGAGGAAGAAGAAGAAGTGATGGAGCTTTCTTGATGTTGTCAGCAAAATCTGGACCGATCTTAAACGCTGTCGACGTCTTCAAATTCAGAAAGAGGAGGGAAGTCAAGGCCATTCTGCTTCCAGGACTCAAGAAGTTGTCTTTGGAGCGAATCGTCCGCATGTCGGTGACGGTTTGTGCAAGTGGTATGATGCGACCCTGGTGTAGTGAAATAGCCGGATAGTAAGACGCACTTTTTGTCGGCCTGATTCACAACACCAGCTGCAGCAACAATACCAGGACGTCAGCTTGGAGCTTCTTGGCTTCTCATCCGGCTTTGAAGAACTGAGCTTGTTCCAGGATAAATCACGTTAAAAAAGGAACCCACCCATCCACCCACAATCAAGCATTTCCCTAGGATGGTTTTATTTATCAGTTGCACAATCTCCCTTCCTAAAGCTAGATTCCTCTCTTGGTCTTGGGGTTGGACTAGAGGACCTCCAAGGTCCCTTCCATCCCTATAAATCTTGGGAAAACAGCTGAAAGAGGACAGATAAACGTAACTATCGGGTACTAAAGCCAAGAACCATCAACAGGAAGGTCTCATTTGCGCAAATCACTAGTGATTTCACAATCACTAGTGAATAATCGAAATAAATACTCCTAAACTCTCAATATTTAAATTTCCAGAGAGGAGGAGACGATCGTGAGCATTTCCTTTCCTTCTTTCTTTTGATGCAACATAAATGCTTCAACACATCTTCCCCTCGCTAATGATCCCCAAATGAATTGGACAGACCAGCTGGAAATTCTCTTAAATTGGGTTCCACACAGTTGGGGGACAATAGGATAAAATAAGTGTGGGGAGGGAATCCATGGAAGGGCCCCTCAAAAGTCAGTTCATGGCTATGCAATTGCCCTTTTTTTGCAGGCATATATTTATTTGCGAATTATTTCTTCCTGCCCATGGAAGCTCACTCAAAATTAAGAGTTTATCTAGAAATAATCTTTCGTTCTAAGAACCACATCTCTATATTGTTGTATAGGGCTTACATCTGGGGACCATTAATATGACAATTAAAGGAAAGTAATACTCAGCATTACTTCCATTTTTCAACTACTGATTCTTTTAATAGTGGTATTATGGTTCTTTGTTGCAGTCTAAACTGCAGTCTAAAGAGCCTTTGTTGCAGTCTAAAGAGCCTGGTGGCACAGTGGACTAAACTACCATTAAAGTAGTATTTAGCTGCCAGCTGCCTGCAATTACTGCGAGTTCCATTCTCACCAGGCTCAAGATTGACTCAGCCTTCCATCCTTCCGAGGTAGGTAAAATGAGGACCCTGTTTGTGGGGGCAATAAGCTGACTTTGTATAAAATAGAACACTGCTTAGGGGGGCCCGAAAAGCCCTACTAAGCAGGTATATACAAAAGTATGAAGGCTATTGCTTAAAAGCATTGTAAACCGCCCTGAGTCTCCGGAGAAGGGCGGCATATAAATCAAACTAATAAATAATAATAAATAAACTGAGGAAAGCTACAGTCTAAGTCACAAATCTCTTAAACAAGCAAGGAGGCACTATAAGCTAACTTTATTCTCTAATTATCCCAAATGTGTAGTAGTATTTGATTCCCGTTATTTACCGTTAACTAATCAAATAGCATTTTTAACTTAGTAACGGTTATACCAGTTAAATATTTAATTCCAGTTCTGCTTGCTTTGCTCCCAAATTGATTGGAAAAGTGTTTCATTGGACGGAATCTGACATTTATGGTTATTATTATGAATTATGTTGCCACCCACTCCCGGCAACCCTGGCCAATGTCACAACTCTCCCCACCCTCAGGATCATACTGAAATTCAACAACCGACCATGGATAAATCTAGAATAATTTTCCTTCATTTTTTTTTTTAAAGGGACATAAACATAGTGGAAATTATACTCTGCAAAAAAACCAGATTGAAAATTTTATCTTCTTCACAATGTCAGTCTTATCCAGAGGGCTTTTGAGCCATTCAGGGGAAAGAAAAATGACCAAAATTTTAAGAGCCTGGTTCCCTCAAATATGCTAAGGCAGTTGCTGAATTTCCACCACACATTAATCCATAAATTACCCATTTCCATGTAGTCCGGAGCAGGGGTCTCCAACCTTGGCAACTTGAAGCCTGGGGGACTTTACTGGCTGGGGGATTCTAGGAGTTGAAGTCCTCCAGGCTTCAAATTGCCAAGGTTGGGGACCCCTGGTCCAGAGAGTTGGGTCAACCCAACCATTATGCACATTACATTGGGTTGAATTTGCCACACAAGTTATCAACTGTCAATGACCTGGAATGAGGGCAAAATTGTCACAGTGGGAGGGGGGCTATTAATCTTCAATGGAATAAGATAAGGACATAATACATGCTTCCTCTGGTCATAACTTAAAAAGATCTTTCCCATTTCCCTCCAAAAGAAGAAGAAAAGAGTTTGAAAAGTGAAACAAAGAAACGAGAGAACGTAAGAAAAACGTGCAAAGTAAAACAAGGTATCAATAAAACGAAATACGTAAATCCAAAGAAATTTATTGCAGTTGACAAAAAAAAGGCGTACAAAAAAAAAAGAAAAGAAAAGAAAAGGAACAAAAATTAAAACTGGAGGCCCGTCACCATCACCCTTTCAATGTGCACACAAAAAGAAGCACCACTACCACCAGCTGGCTTCCCCGCTCAGCTAGTTCATGAGAACCTCCATCTGTACTAGACGAGCGTTGGTGTCCCCTGACGTTCGGTAGGGGATCATCCCAGCGAAGGTGATGAGTGCCCGAGCTTGAGATCGGAGTTGCTAAGGGGCATCAAAAGAAGAAGAAAAAATTAGCCAGGTCTGGAGAGAGAGAGAGAGAGATAATTTGGGATAGGCTCATTAGAAAGGAACAAAAATCTCATCTTGTAGGAGAAAGAACCAGAGGTGGAGTTAAAAGAGGGATCAGCCTAGAATCCCTACGTAGCCACAAGCGAACTAATTCCAACTTCCCTTGAATTCCATTGACCCTTCTCTAACTCTAAGCAGGTGAGAATATTTCAGTGCATAGGCATGAGTAGCAACGAATCTGTCTAACTGGACCTTCACATGTGGACCTGGTTTTTCACACCTGACCCATCTGTATTTAATGTCCATCAGAAGTAAGGCCAGATAGGTGCCAGGCTAACATGTCAATAGATTTGTTTGAACCTTGTTGGGTTCTGACTGAAGAAGCTTCTTGGATGAGAAGCGAAACGTCTTTAAGGAATAAAATAAAGGAAGCCCGGTTGCCTCTCAAAAAAGCACCTTTGGGTTAGTGCTCGTTTGTCTGCGTCTGTACGCATGCATTAAAACGCATGTGGCAAGAAATATTCAAAGCACACCTCTCCGGTGGAGAAAAATTTTATCCACAGAAAGCTGATAAGAGATCATCTAGCCCCGTGATGGTGAACCTATGGCACGCGTGCCTGAAGTGGCACGTGGAGCCATGTTGCCTGGCATGTGCACCATTGCCCGTTCCTCTTCCGAGTTTCTGGCGCACAGACGCACACAACAATCAGCTGGCCTTTTTGCATGCAGCAGTGCTGGTGCTGGAAACTAGAAGATCTTCTAGCTGATCTTCTGTTTTCCTGCGTGCGCATGCGCGCCAGAAGCCCAGAAGAGTAGCTGGCTGAAACCGGAAGTTCAGTAGCTGAAAGTGGAAGTTTGTCTTCGGGCGCGTGCATGCACCCTGGGCAGCTCCTCTTCCGGGTTGCGGCCCAGACGTGTGCCCAGACATGCTCTCTTTTCAGCACTTGGCGCCGAAAAGGTTCCCCATCACTGATCTAGTCACTGGACTCCAAATTTCTTCCTAGCTATTAATTTCTAGGATAGCCTTGGACAAATATTTCTTGACCTCATTCTCCTCAGCGAAAGAAGTTTCTCTAATCAAGGAATTGCAAAGGTCAGCTTTGTAGAGCAGTGAAAAGTAGATTTTTATAACCACCACTGTGAAGATGGTCACTGCTGGGCTGAAAAGGTGACCTTGTGGATACTTATGGGTGTGACATGGCGCTCTCACGTGACACCTCTCCTGCGCGAGCTGCATTGGCTTCCAGTGGTCTTCCGCGTGCGCTTCAAGGTATTGGTTCTCATCTTCAAAGCGCTCCATAGCTTAGGGCCCGGTTATTTACGAGCCCACCTTATGCCACCGATAACCTCCCACCGGCCAATACACTCCCACAGAGAGGGCCTCCTCGGGGTGCCGTCAGTCAGGCAATGTCGGCTGGCGACCCCCCAGGGAAGAGCCTTCTCTGTGGGGGCACCCGCCCTCTGGAATGAGCTACCCCCAGGGTTATGACTGATCCCGGACCTCCAGACCTTCCGCCGGGCTCTGAAGACTTTTTTATTTCAGCAAGCCGGGCTGGGTTAAAAATCTTTTAATTGCTGAATTTTATGGATAAGGGGTTTTAAATTGGGGGAAGCCTATATAAATTTAATTTTGTTCTTATAGTATTTTAATGTTTATATTGTATGTTTTTTTAATTTTGGCTGTTCACCACCCTGAGTCCTTCGGGAGAGGGGGCGGTATAAAAATTTAATAAATAAATAAATAAATAAATAAATAAATAAATAAATAAATAAATAAATAAATAAATAAATGGAAAAAAAGCTTACCGAATCTCGGTCCTCAATGACCCGGGTAGGCCTAGCAGGCGTGGCTGGGCTGGCACATTTCAACCTCTTATACTGGGTAAACAAGATATTCATCGTGGCAAGGAGGACCTCTGACAAATTGTGCCTGATCTAAGAAAAAATAAGAGGGGAAGGAAAGACAAGCAGAATGAAAGAGAAAAAAAGAGAGAGAGAGAGAGAGAGAGACGAAGGCCATACTGATTGATCCTAGAGATTATTGAGGTGGACTTCAAATTGTTCTCTTTGGTGGCAACTTCTTCAGGAATTTTATTTATTTATTTATTTATTTGTTTTAATTTCTATACCGCCCTTCTCCAATATAGGACTCAGGGCGGTGCACAGCCAAAGTAAAATCCAGACATAGAAAGATTAAAAAACTGATTAAAATAATTAAATAATTTGGCCATAATTAAAAACAGTTCCAATTTAAAATAGTTTAAAAGTTTGACTCAAGCCAGCCCAGCTAGTTGGAATAAATGGAATTGGGTGGGGGGATTCATGTGTGGGTGGTTCTGAGTTTTAGTTGATGGCAGGGGGTTAACCTGTGGGCTTCAGATGGCCCTGAGATCATGCCAATTCCGGCCTCGGACTTCCTTTCGCCCGAGTTCTCCCAAAGGCGCAGTGTTTCAATTTTCTGGGCCAATTTTAGTCTGTTACAGGGCTTTAAGAACGGGAATAGAAGCAGTATGCATTCACTCCCTTTTCCAAAAAAAAAAAAAAGTGGAAGAGAAAAAAAAAGATGAAAAATTCAAACAAACTGCCCTCCAATGAGCTCTCCACCTTACTATTACCTCTGCAGCCTTCTGAAAGTTTGAGAGGTTGATTGGTGACCCCCACGCATGCACCCCAAATATTTTAGTTCACAGTTTTACCCCCTAAATAGCTTTCTTGTCCCAAACTTCCCTTTGCACCCAATATGACAATGGTGAACTGCATAACCTTGAGAACAGCGGAAGTGGAAGCTCAAAACTCAAAATGTGTATTTTTTTTTAGTTCAAAATGCTCCTCAGAAACTGCGCTTCCGATTTGAACAGAAGTGTTGTCATGCGGATTTTAATTGATTGATCGATCGATATTTAAAATCTCTAAAATTGCCTATCCTGAACGTCTTTCCGCCTAGAGTATTTCTGGAATGGCAATGGGACTTTGCTGGTACGATCAGAACAACCGATTTGAGTCTGGCGGTGTTTCAGCTTCAAAGTCTTTTTCTTTTTGCATGCTATTTAAGTAACAAAACTAGGCAGTAGTAGGGTAAAGGTAAAGGTAAAGGTAAAGGTTCCCCTCGCACATATGTGCTAGTCGTTCCCGACTCTAGGGGGCGGTGTTCATCTCCGTTTCAAAGCCGAAGAGCCAGCGCTGTCCGAAGACGTCTCCATGGTCATGTGGCCGGCAGGACTCAACGCCAAAGACACACGGAATGCTGTTACCTTCCCACCAAAGGTGGTTTCTATTTTTTCTACTTGCATTTTTTACATGCTTTCAAACTGCTAGGTTGGCAGAAGCTGGGACAAGTCACGGGAGCTCACCCTGTTACGCGGCACTAGGGATTCGAACCGCTGAACTGCCAACCTTTCGATCGATAAGCTCAGTGTCTTAGCCACTGAGCCACAGTGTCCCTGTAGTACGCAGTCATCGTTTCCACAGTCCAAGAACCCCGATGTTATGCCTGATTCAGACAGAGAAGAGGAAGGGACGGAAAGCGCTAGCTGCTTACTTCATCGCTGAAATGCCTGAAGGCTGCGACTCGCTCTTCCACGGACTCCTGACTCAGTGGGACTAATTTTAGCTGTTCGATGATCTGCAGCGAAAGATCCATAGATAAGGTATACGATCAATACACATAGAAAGAACGATACATTGCTGGTATAACAGCTGCTTCTCCATTCACCTGTATTTATTTATTTTAACTTCTAGGCTGCCCATCTGGCCTAAAGTTATCTCTAGGCGGCTTACAACCAATAAGAGCAATAGGATAAAACATTTTATAGACAGATTAATGTTCTATTCAGTAATCCCAAAGGTGCTTTTTTCAGGAGGCAACTGGACTTTCTTGTTGTTTTTTTCTATTAAAGACATTTTGCTTCTCATCCAAGAAGCTCTGACTGGATGGTGGGGAATGGAAGGATTTATACTCCTTGCAGACAGTTGGTCATTTGCATCCTTTTAGAGCAGAGGTCTTCAAACTTGGCAGCTTTAAGACCTGTGGACTTCAACTCCCATAATTCTCCAGCCAGCTGTGGAGTTGAAGTCCACAGGTCTTAAAGCTGCCAAGTTTGAAGACCTCTGTTTTAGAAGGTCATTGAGGCCACCTGAACGTTTATCTGTGTCCTCAGGGTCACTTGAATGGTGCTCCTGGTTCCTGTAGTCTGCAATTTTTTCCCTCTGGAAATCCACTCCTACTCCCACACCCTTCAAAGGTTGTTCATCCCAAATTGGATAGCTAAAAGTCTATAGAGATTCTCAGTCATCCAGGTCATGGTTGCCCCAATTAAGGTGCTTTTTCAGGAGACAATTGGACTTTCTTGCTTTTTCTTTGAAGATGTTTTGCTTCTCATCCAAGAAGCTTCTTCAGCTCTGACAGGACGGTGGGGAATGGAAGGATTTATATTCCTTGCAGAATATAATTTATAATCCTTTTGGACAAACATGACCAGGATGACTGAGAATCTCTACAGACTTCTATTTGGTAACTACAGATATAGTGTTTAAAACAAGGGTCGTTACCCCAGGAGCTTTCTTAGATCCACCTGCTACTTCTCCAGTTTATTGTTGCCAGCATTGGCCTCGCAGGATGATGTGACCTGAGCCTGTCAGTTTTGACTACAACTGGAATCAGCAGGAATCAGAAATGGGGAAACTTTGCTGTGAACACATCTCACCAGACTGCAAAGTAACCGTTGCTCTCTGAGCTCTAGGCTGGCTCTTGGTTCAGAGCAGGAATGGGGCAATAGTCTATCCCCTTCCCTGTGGCTTCTGTACCCTCCACCCCCAATCATGCCAACTGGAATGTACAAAATCTTCGTGTAATATAGCACTGTTAGAGAGGGTGGGAAAGCCCCCACACTGCAAACCTAACTACTGTGTGTGATGAGTAGGAAAGAGGCTATCACAAGCATTACAGACAGACAGACAGACAGACAGACAGATCAAGATTATACAATGGATGGATGGATAGACAGACAGAAATAGATGATAGATAGATAAATAGATGATGGATGGATGGATGGATAGGTAGATAGATAGATAGATAGATAGATAGATAGATAGATAGATAGATAGATAATGGATAGATCGAGATTATAGAATGGATGGATGGAAAGCTAGACAGACAAAGAGACAGACAGATGATAGATAGATAGATAGATAGATAGATAGATAGATAGATAGATAGATAGACGGAGGGTGGATAGATAGATAGATAGATAGATAGATAGATAGATAGATAGATAGATAGATGATAGATAGGTGAGGTAGGGGTAGGGGTAGGGGTAGGGGTAGGGGTAGGGGTAGGGGTAGGGGTAGAGATAGAGATAGAGATAGAGATAGAGATAGAGATAGAGATAGAGATAGAGATAGAGATAGAGATAGAGATAGAGATAGGTTAGTAGAATCACCATAATGTTATGACTATTTCATGTCAGGCTTAAATATATGAAATATTGTAACTTAAAACTATGCTGTGGTCTCCTTGTTTTTTCTGTTTTGTTTTTTGCTCGCTTGAATCCTCTGCAATTTTTTAAAAATTATTTTTCCTGAGTTCTCCATTCACCTGACTCCGGATACTGTATAACACTCCCGCTCTCCAATCTGTAGCTTAGTTTCAAAACTGAGAAATAACTAGGCAAAAATCAGTTCAACCCTGTCGATTGCAAAATCCGATTAAAGCTAAAATAGATAGATAGATAGATAGATAGATAGATAGATAGATAGATATAGATATAGATAGATGTATATATACACACACAGAGAGAGAGAGAGAGAGAGAGAGAGAGAGAGAGAGAGAGAGAGAGAGAGAGAGAGAGAGAGAGGGAGGGAGAGGTAGGGGGATAGATAGATATATTTATAGGGATAGATAGATATAAATAGATAGATAGATAGATAGATAGATAGATAGATAGATAGATAGATAGATTGCAATGCCATCCTACACAAATCAAGAATCTTAACATTTAAGGCTGACTTAAAACACTAATTATGCAGAGGAATAGTTGTAATTCTGCCAACAACCACCACCACCTGCCCAGTGTCTGTTAATGCCACTTTAACGTTATTCAGTCCGTTTCAGTTGAGACCAAGACAAGATCGGTTAGCAAACGGCCAATTTTTTCCAGTGTAAAATTCAGTTGTCTCTATTTGGAGACAAAGCGTTAGACAGAATCAAAATCAAGTAAAGTTGTACAGTTTCAGAGGAAAAACGGTGAGGACGCTTACATCAAAGGCCCTATCAATATGGCCAGCGTGATACTCGTCAAAAAACGTGATCAGGTCTAAGAGAAGGTAGAACGTTGAGTCAACCGGCTTCTTGGTACTTATTCCTTGGGCTTTGTATCTGCAACAAATCGAAAGCGGATGTTCCAATAAAAACTTTGTGAAGACTTCACAACTTGACGTTTATTTATTTGTATCCCGCCATTTATAGGGAGTCCTCAACTTAAAACGACCACCGAGCCCAACATTTATGTTGCTAAACGAGACCTTTGTCAAGTGGAGGCTTTGCCCCATTTTACAACCTTTCTTGCCACAGTTGTTAAATGAACCGCTGCAATTATACGGCGGTTAAGAGATTCTGGATTCCCCACTGACTTTGCTTGTCAGACGGGCGCAAAAGGGGATTGCGTGACACCCCCCCAGGGTGCTGCAAACCGTCGTAAATGTGAGTCAGGTGCCAAGCGTCCACATTTTTTTTATCCCATGACCATGGGGATAGTGCAACGGTCGCTAAGTGTGGAAGCCACACTTTGGCTTCCTAAGCCACTTTGTTCAGTCTGGTTATAACTTCAAACGGTCACTATACAAATGGTTGTAAATCAAGGAGCTCCTGTATGCAGATTACATCTCTTCCCCAAATAGCAATTATTTTTATGTCCTCCTTTTGTCCCCAGTGGAAGGACTGACCCATCAGATGACCTCTTGATGGCAGCAAGGACAGGGGAAACTTACAACCTCTAGTTGTTTTCAGCGATTCTCTGTACAGGTAGTCCTTGACTTACAACAGTTCATTTAGTGATTGTGTCAGAGCGTTTGCAGCGTGACTACCATTAGGAGACAACCCAGGACCAAAACTCAGCACGCAGATACTTGGACATTTAACAGGGGTTTATAAACAAGACATATACAGAAATATACGTGGTAAGCAAATACCTGACAAGCAAGCAATCTTCTTCTTAACTCTACACGGAGAGCTCAGCAATGAATACTGGACACAAGGAAAGATAATATGCCCTCTCCTGGCTGAATTATATAACCACCGCTTAAAGGAGTAAAAACCTTTGTGGACCCCTTTCAAGTCTACAACCAGCAATACCAATGCTGCAGGGGTGAGTTCTAAAATTTTTTACTACCGGTTCTGTGGGCGTGGCTTATTTTGTGAGTGTGGCTTGATGGTCATGTGACAATTCTTTAAGATTTAGCAGAGGCACTGGTCTACCAGGCTTTTAACTGCTTGCAGAGCTCTACCGGTCTACTCATTTATTTTTGCAGGCACAGGTCCACCCATTTATTTTTGCAGGCACCGGTCTACTCATTTGTTTTTGGAGGCATCGATCTACCACCACACTGCCTTTTAACATTGATCAGCTGTAGGGCAGCCCTTTGAAGCCCGGAGGCAAGAGTTTAAACAGTTTTTTCCTTCTAGCTGATCAGCTGGGACTCGGGAGGCAGCAATAGATTGGGGTGGGGCCAAATAAAAGGTAAGAATAACATGGGAGGCGGGGGGGCAGAACCGGTTTGGTGATGTCATATCGTCACCGCTACCGGCTCGGCAGAATCAGGCTGAACCGGGAGGAACCCACCACTGCAATGCTGATTCATCTTCATTGCATCAGCCTTACATTGCATCAGCTTTACAGCTGGTCGGCTCTTAAATCTCAATACCTTAACAGATTGTTCAAAGTTACAACAGAGCCCTGAAAAAAGTAATTTAGGACCGTTTTTACACAGTTACACAGCATCTCCCGTGATCATGTGATCAAAATTCAGATGCTTGGCAACTTGGTTCATACTTACGATGGCTGCAGTGTCCTGGGTGGGTTGCGCGATCCCCTTTTGCGACCTTTTCACGAGCAAAGCCCATGGGGAATCCAGATCCACTTAACAACCGTGTCGCTCACTTATCGACGGCAGTGATTCATTCAACAACGGTGACAAGAAAGATCATAACATGGCGCAAAAGTCACTTAACAACACTTAACACTTTCTTAACAACAGAAATGCTGGACTCAATTAGTGGTCATAATTGTGACGAGGATTACCTGTATGGCCTACAAGTCAGATATGATAGCCTTATTAGTCCCATCCCTAAAAAGCACCAGCATATACAGTAATGGCCGAAACTGAGGAAACCTTTTGGAAAAAGCGTATTTTCTAAAACTAGCTAATAACACCACTTTTTTTGGGAGCAGTAGTACCATAAAATTATATATCAATGGAAAGAGAATTTACTCAAGAATGTAATGCAATAATTTTTATGAAGGATTTGCTATTAGAATGGCAGTTACAGTATAAAGAAGAAAAATGAAACATGTAGAAAAAAACGAGATATACAAAAATGATCGCCCTAGAAAAAACGAGATATACAAAAACTATCACTCTGTCAGTTAATACTTAGTTGGGTAACCTTTAGCATGAATGACGGCCTTACAACATCTTCCCATGGAGTGAACCGAGTCTTTTAGTTCTGCAGCTGTTCTAATGTGAAACCAAGATTGAAGGATTGCTTCTATTAACTGGGTTTTATTGCTGGGTCGCTTCTGACTAAGAAGTTTCTTTAGTCAGAAAATCCATAGATTTTCAATTGGGTGAAGGTCTGGGCTATTCCCAGGCCATTCCAGCAGTAGAATAGGATTATCTTGAAAAAAAAAGTGGTGTTATTAGCCATCAAACCTCAAAAATACACTCCCCCCCCCAAAAAAAAAGGTTTCCACAATTTTGGCCACCAGTGTATGCTATTTTAACTCTGCGCGTGACCTCTGATTGCATAATCCAAGGCTTCTCCCAAGCTCCGGTGGACAAGGTCAGAGGAAACCTGGCTGATCTGGCATGGGCAGGAATTCTCAAGCCCCCCTGCCCCAGGCCAGTCTCTTACCTCTCTGCAATGGCATGTGCCATGTTCTTCAGCCTTTCCTTGTTGGATTGGGGAGCGCTGACCTGAGACACGATGGGGCTGAGCAACTTGTTCATCAGCTCAAGGACTTTGTCGGGGTTCTGAGGGAGGCACAAAGAGAGAAAGGAGGCATTGCAGGACCAAGTCAGGAGGCCTTTTTGGAAAGAAATCATGGGGGAGGAAGGGGGAGAAGGGAGGGCTCAGGAACTCTCCTGGTCAACTGAGATTGGCGGCAGCGAGCAAAGCAAAAAGCTTAAGGAGAAGCCTCATGCTTTCTATCTGCAAAAAATTAGAAGCAGATCTTCTGCCATTAAACTTTCTGAAAGGCTTCACAACTTTCTACTTCTTCTTCTTCTTCTTTTTTTTTTTAATTTGATTTATATGCCGCCCTTCTTCGGAGACTCAGGGCGGCTTACAATGCGTTAAGCAATAGCCTTCATACTTTTGTATATTTATACAAAGTCAGCTTATTGCCCCCACAAACTGGGTCCCCTTTTCTTTTCTTTTTTAACAATTTTTATTAGTTTATAAAGCAGCCCACAAAGAAAATACAGAAGTAAACAACAGGAGAAATAGGGAAGGAAAAAGGGAAGAGAAAAGCGAGGGAAAGAAGAGGGGGGAAACGAAAGAAAAGATATTCGATTCCCTTCGGTGCGGTAGAATAAGGCATTAACCTCAAACCTCAACTTTTTACTTTTACATAATAGTTTAAACTAGACATTTCTTTAACAACAAATCCAACTAATCTGTAGCACCCAAAATCAAAGTTTCTGTCACATCCGTATATCTGCCATTCTTCGTGGAAGAAAGGGCCCGGAATTGTCACATTTAGTTCTTTTCTTTTCCTAAGTATCTAATTTCTTGCCTGATCCTCTTTTTATAAACTTTACCCTGATTTATAACCGTTGCCTGGCGCCAGGAATGCCTGGAGAATTCTCACACCTTGGGAAATGAAAGGGGCGGGGGGGAACGAGTGGATTGTAAGATGACCCTGAGAAGCTCTTTGTATCTGTTTCTCAGAGAGGCTGGTGCAATTCGCATTTACACCCGGCGGCTTGGTCAGAAACCACATCGGAAGGTGGGGAGGGGGTTCCTAGTTTCCTTTATCCTGAACTGCATGCCCTGAGGAACCACAGAGCCTGCTTTGAGTTTTGACTCGCTTTCATCCCTTTCAATAAAAGGTTCCTTTTGAAATACAAAGTTCTCAAGAGTTCGTACTTTCTTGGAATGGGGGGGGGGGGCAAGCTGATCCTCACAGTTTCTTTTTATTTCCCAACTCAAGCACGAAGACTAGAAGCGGTTTTCAAGTAGAAATAAAGGTATTTGTATTTTTTTTCCTTTTTTTTCAGTCAATTTAGCCATCTGTGCTAACTCCATCACAACTTGATGTGTGCTTAGAGGTAGTCCTCGACTTATAACAGTTCACTTAGTGACCATTCAAAGTTACAGCGGCACTGGAAAAAAAGTGACTTGGAATCGTTTTTCACACTTATGACCATTGCAGCCTCTCCATGGTCATGTGATCAAAATTCAGACACTTGGCAACTGGCTCGTATTTATGAGGGACGCAGTGTCCCGGGCAGTGGTGAAATCCAATTTTTTTTTTACTACCGGTTTTGTGGGTGTGCCTTGGTAGGCGTGGTGTGGCTTGGTGGGTGTAGCAGGGGAAGGATACTGCAAAATCTCCATTCCCATCCCACTCCAGGGGAAGAATATTGCAAAATCCCCATTCTCTCCCGACTCCTGGGGCCAGCGAGATGTGGTATTTGCCGGTTCTCTGAACTACTCAAAATTTCCGCAACCGGTTCTCCAGAACCTGTCAGAACCTGCTGGATTTCACCCCTGGTCCTGGGTCACGTGATCCCCTTTCGCGATCTTTTGACAAGGAAAGTCAAGGAGGAAGCCAGCTTCACTTAAGACCACTCTGTTACTAATTTAACAATTGCATTGATTCGCTTCACAACTCTGGCAAGAAAGGTCGTAAAACGGGGCAAAACAAACATTTCACTTAGCAACAGAAATGTTGGATTCCATTGTCGTGGTAAGTCAAGGACTACCTGTATTTGTATCCTGTCTTTTAGGTAAAATGAGGATCCAGTTTGTTGGGGGAAATATGCTGACACTGTAAACCACTTAGAGAGCGCCCTAAAGCACTGTGAAGTGGTATACAACAGATTAACAGAGTTGGAAGGGACCTTGGAGGTCATCTAGTCCAGCCCTCTGCTCGAGCAGGAGATCCTACACCATTTCTGACAGATGGCAGTTCTGTCTCTTCTTGAAAGCCTCCAGTGATGAAGCTCCCACAACTTCCAAAGGCAACTTCTGTTCCATGGGTTGATTGTTCTCACTGTCAGAACATTTCTCCTTATTTCCAGGTTGAATCCCTCCTTGATCAGCCTAAGTGCTATTGCCTTTTTATTATTTTTACAAACAATGTAAGGCGATGAACATATCCAAAGTATCTTTGAAACCCCACTTACCTTGGCAAGGTCGTAAAGTTTGGCGGCCTCTTCGAACAATCCTTTGCTTTCTGCTACTGAGGCCACTTTGTTAATAATTGGTTTGGTGTCTCTCGTGAACTTGTCAATAACTCCAGGCTGATGAAAGATGGCAAATTCCGGGGGGGGGGGGGGGGGAGGGGGGGAGAGGGAAGGAGAGATACAATATTTAGAAAAACCGAATAGTGTCAGGCCAAGCCCAAGAGCTATAGAGAACAATCTAGTCAGTTATTTATTATCTCGCGCCATATAGACAGAATCTTGCCAGGCTAAACTTTGACTGCTGTCATCCAAACGGATATAACCTGGGAGATTCTAGGGAGTGGCTTTCTCTTCCTCTGTCTCTGATCCATTTCTGGGCTTCTGAGCCCCCTTCTTGGAATGTGCTTCCTCTTTCTGGAAAAGTCGGGGTCCCGCAACCCCTAGTCTCGGAACCGGCACTGCTCCATGAGGACTTGAAGAATCAAGGCAGTGCACAAAACCACAACCACCCCAAGTCCCCAAAAGTTTGGGGGCCAATGCTATAGTTCAGAGGTCTTCAAACTTGGCAGCTTTAAGACTTGTGGACTTCAACTCCCAGAATTCTCCAGCCAGCTACCCTGTTTCCCCCCAAATAAGACATTCCCCTGATTCCGGACCTGCGCACTTTCCGCCGTGCCCTCAAAACATTCCTGTTTCAGCAGGCCGGCCTGGCCTAACTTTCCCTTTATATTGCTTTTTTTGATTTTATTTTAAACTGGGATGTATTAAATGTATTTTTATCGTTCGCTGTTCACCGCCCTGAGTCCCTTAGGAATAGGGCGGTATATAAATTTAATTAATAAATAAATAAATAATAAGCCCAATCGGGCTTTTGAGTGCATGGCAATAAGGCCAAGCGCTTATTTCAGGGTTCAAAAAAATATAAGACCGGGTCTTATTTTCGGGGAAACACGGTATCTCTCTCTCTCTCTCTCTCTCAATCTTCCTCTCCCTCCCTCCTTCTCTCTCTCTCTCTCTCTCTCACACACACACACACACCTGTTTTCCCCAAAATAAGGCATCCCCTGATAATAAACCCAATCGGACTTTTGAGTGCATGGCAATAAGGCCAAGCGCTTATTTCAGGATTCAAAAACATATAAGACAGGGTCTTATTTTCGGGGACACATGGTGTATCTCTCTCTCTCTCTCTCTCTCTCTCTCTCTCTCTCTCTCAATCTTCCTTTCTCTCTCCCTCCTTCTCCTTCCCCCCCCTCTCTCTCCCCCCTGTTTCCCCCAGAATAAAACATTCTCTGATAATAAGCCCAATCAGGGTTTTGAGCACATGGCAATAAGGCCAAGCGCTTATTTCAGGGTTCCAAAAAATATAAGACAGGGTCTACACTGTACACTGGGACGACAAAAGAACATCATCAAAATTGGCAGGAAGGAAAAAAAAAACAACAGCAGGATTTTTCTTCGTGACATAAAATGGCTACACTGCCACCAGCTGGATGTCCACCAAGTTCCAAAAAGAAGTAAAGGTCTCTGCCAGACTTCAGGGTTTGAGGAGAGCATCACTCCAGCAGCCTAGTGCCGTGACGGCGAACCTATGGCACGCATGCCAGAGGTGGCACATGCAGAGCCCTCGCTGTGGGCATGCATGCCGTCGCCAGCTGCTCTTCTGGTTTCTGGCACACACATGAGCGCCAGCCAGCTGGTCGGAGACCCCAGAGCGCTGGAAAACAGCTTGAAAACGGCCTGAAAAATGCCCAAAAAACAGGCCATTTTCCTGGCCATTTTTCGGCTGTTTTCAGGCTATTTTTTGGGCCATTTTCAGGCTGTTTTCCAAAAAACAGCTGGAAAACAGCTCCAAAACAGGTATGTGCACGCCAGCCAGCTGGTCTTTGGGGTTTCCGGCCCATGCACATACACACACATTCTGGTTTGGGCACTCGGTGCTCAAAAGTTTCGCCATCACTGGCTTAGTGCTTCCCCCGTTACTTTCTCATTCCAACTCCTGACCTTTTCTTTTTGAACAACAGGCTTGGGTTCAACGGACTTTGGCTCAAAAAAACCCAAACTCCCTGTGTTCTTGCCTAGCCACTTTTCCGGTCTCATCTGCAGCCATATCCTATCCAAGCGAGTGCCACTGTGGAGAATACTAGCAGGACCCTACGAGCACCCGGAACTTAAACAAGAAAGCTCATGGGTTTTCACTTCGGATTAATTACAGGTTAGTCCTCGATTTACAGCCACTTGTTCAGTGACTATTCAAAGACACGACCAGGGGTGGCATTCACTTACCTTCCCTACCGGTTCACAAATGTGAGCGCGCGCATACGCACAGCCTCAAAAACATGCCAAAAAAGCTTCATCATAGAGCTGGGGCGGATGGGCAGAGTCACCCGCAATTTCCACTACCGGTTCGGGCGATCCGGACAGAACCAGCTCAATACCACCTCTGGTTATGACGCTACAGAAAAAAAGGGACTTATGATCGTTTTCCCACTTGACAATCATCGCCGCACCCTCGTGATCAGAATTCAGACGCTTGACAATTGGCTCATATTTATGATGACTGAAGTGTCCCTGGGGTCGTGTGACCCCCCCCACTTTTGAGACCTTCTGACATGCAAAGTCAATGGAGGAAGCCAGATTCGCTTAATAATCGTGTTGCTAACTTAACAACTGCAGTGATTCACTTAACAACGGTGGCAAGAAAGGTCCGTAAAACAGGTCAAAGCTCACTTAACAACTGTCTCATTTAGCAAAGGAAATGTTGGGCTCTATTGTGATGTTGTAAGACGAGGACTACTCGGGTAGGATTCAGCTGAAAACCTACTGAATCCTAGCCAGAACCTCTGTCAGCCATAGGAAAAATACAGTCAATTTTATCCCCGTGTCAACCTTCCCAGGTAGACTAGACCTGAAACTCGAACAGAATGGCTAATTCTACTTTACTGTAAAGCTATATCAGCAGAATCTGGCAAGTCTGAAAGTACAAATCTCCCTGTCAACTCTGAAGCTGACCTGACTGAGGCCATTTTGAGGCTTCAGTGTTGCCACACTGGAGCTGAGGGATAGGGAGGGTGGAATAGAGATAGAGGGGTTGCGTAGCCAAAACAAAAATACTTTCTCCTGGGAACCAAGGACATTCCCACAGGTGGCCAGGGAGAGGAGGAGGGACATCGCCTGGCAACCGGAAAGGACTTTGATTGGACCATGTGACTGACTGTTCGAGAAAAGGGGAAAAACTTTTTACTTTTAATTAGGTGAAAACCGCGGGAATATTCAGAGTCGGTTTTCACCAGTTTATGCCAATATGATATGTCCAATAAACCAATTCTTTGAGGAACCTAGTTGCCTCAGAGTTCTGTTTGTTATGGATGTATTACTTGGAACTCTGACATTCCCACCGTCTCTTTTTCAGCTTGAGATGTTGGAGGGGATCCTTTCTGAGTTTCTTTCTCTACCCAGCTGTGGGCTCCCCTGCCCCCTTATTGGATCATTCCCTAGGCAACATCCCTACCCCCTCATCTGATCCCAAGGCCATTCCTACACACCATTACATCGTGACCCTTCCTGGTCCTCCCTTCCTGCCTTCCCCAGATGACCTAAAACTGTCACAGCAACTACAGAATCTTCCTTAACCAGCAATTTAAAATGCTTTCTGCATGCAAAAAAGAGAAGCTGTGCAAGGCTTCCTATCTGATTCAGAAGAAAAGCTCCGAAATGCACAGGAAGAGGATGGCAGCAGGATTTATCTGCAACTGAAGCATGAAACGTGCAATGTTCATGAACCGCTGATGCCCAAACCAAAACCCCCATGTTTAAGAGGTTGTGTTGATTCACACGTGGAATGAAACGGGACCAGTTTGTTCCAAATATGGAATGAAGTCAGTGGTGGGTTGCTCCCGGTTCACACTGGTTCGCAAGAACCAGTAGTAAAAATTTCTAGAAGTTCGGAGAACTGGTAATAACATTGGCTGGTCATGCCCCCGAACCAGTCCCTGGCCCGGTCGCGGCTCGCTTACCCCGCCCACCTCATCAGAGGCTTTTTTTTTTTTTTAATTTTAAAAGCATTTTTTCTACAACCTCTTTGGCCGAAAAAATGCTTTTAAAAGTAAAAAAAAGAAGGCTCTGAAGATCGTGCGGCTCAGCTGGGATCGTCAGAGACTTTTAAAAGCATTTTTTTCTGCAACCTCTTCAGCCGAAGAGGTTGTAGGGAAAAAAAATGCCTTTAAAAGCCTCTGGCGATCCCAGCTGAGTTGCCTGATTGTCAGAGGCTTCTAAAAACATTTTTTTCTGCAACCTCTTAAGGTTGTAGAAAAAATGCTTTTAAAAGTAAAAAAAAAAGTTGGCCACATTACCACCACCACCAAGCCACGCCCACAAAATAAGCCACGCCCACAGAACGGTAGTAAAAAATTTTAGAAGCCACCCCTGAATGAAGTGTGCGATTTAAATGAGTGGCAAAGTGGGAACAGTGCAGTCCATCCAAAAGCGAAAAGGGAGAGAGGGGTTGGTAGGGGAGTGAAAAAGGAGAATGTGCTGGGAAGATTGAGATGGGTAGAAGAGCAATTTCTTTGCAATGAAGTAGCATGGAATCAGGAAGAAAGATAATAGACAAATGGCTTTTCCAATTCTTAAATACTTCAATAGATTATGAGGACTACAGGCTTTTCTTGTTTTTAAAACAAATACTGTTTTTAAATTAACAGCAGCAAGCCCACCGCGTATTCTTTCATTTCTGACATACAGTTCAATAATATTTTGGCCTTACACTCAACACTCAGTGTCATTGAGCTATTCAAAAGAAGAGAAGAGATATGTAAGTGGAGTTACCTTTCTACTGCCATCGTTCTCCAGTTTTCCAAGAATCATGTCAAACTATCCATGCAAAAGAAAACAAAAACTGAGTTAGGACAGGTATACTGGTACTCCTATCATAAGCCACGGTGGCACAGTGGTTAGAGTGCAGTCCCGCAGGCTACTCCTGATGACTGCCAGCTGACTGCAATTTGGCAGTTCGAATCTCACCAGGCTCAAGGTTGACTCAGCCTTCCATCCTTCCAAGGTGGGTAAAATGAGGACCCAGATTGTTTGGGGCAATATATGCTGACTCTGTAAACCGCTTAGAGGGCTGGAAAGCACTATGAAGTGGTATAGAAGTCTAAGTGCTATTGCTATTATGAATGATCCAGATTTTAATGGATACAGGTAGTCCTCAACTTGCAGACCAGTTGCTGAGCAATCATTTGAAGTTTCGACCAATCCCCCTAAAGTTACTTATGACATGGTTCCCAAATTACAGCTTCTCAAGCAGCTTTGTTGTCATTCGCCCTTATGAGTGACAACAGGGTCCCTGAAGCAGCCACACCCCACCAGGTATGATCCATCTCTCAACATGCATTCTAAATAGAGAATGGGAAAAAAATGCACAATAGGCATGTCCCAAAGGTGCTTTTTTCAAGAGGCTTTCTTGTTTTTTTTTTTCTTTTGAAGACGTTTCACTTTTCATCCAAGAAGCTTCTTTAGCTCTGACTGGATGGAGGGGAATGGAAGGATTTGTATTCCCTGCAGACAGCTGGTCATTTGCATCCTTTTTGAAGGTCGTTGAGGCCACTTGGAGATTTATCTGTATCCTTAGGGACACCTGAGTGGTGCTCCTGGTTCCTGTAGTCTGCAATGTTTTCTCTGGAAATCCATTCCTACTCCCACACGCTTCAAAGGGTGTCCATCCCAAATTGGATAGCTAAAAGTCTGTAGAGATTCTCAGCCATCCAGGTCCTGGTTGTCCCAATTAAGGTGCTTTTTCAAGAGACAGCTGGACTTTCTTGTTTTTTCTTTTGAAGATGTTTCGCCTCTCATCCAAGAAGCTTCTTCAGACTCTGACAGGATGGTGAAGAATGGAAGGATTTGTATTCCTTGCAGACAGCTGGTCATTTGCATCCTTTTAGAGGGTCGTTGAGGCCACTTGAAGGTTTATCAGTGTCCTCAGGGTCACCTGAGTGGTGCAAATCATTCCTGTAGTCCGCAATTTTGGGGGGAAATCCATTCATGGCGTGGGAGTATGAACAGATTTCAAAAAGAAAAAAAAATGCAAACTATAGGAAGCAGGAGCACCGCTCAGGTGGTCATCTGAGGACACAGATAAACCTCCAAGGGCTTCAACGACCCTCCAAAAAGATGCAAAGGACCATCTGTCCAGTTGTCTCCTGAAAAAAAGCACCTTTGGGACAACCATGACCTGGAGGACTGAGAATCTCTACAGACCTTTATTTTTGTTTTTTTAGTACTATTGTTGTTTTTAATTGCCTTTATTTGAGGTACTGTGACCGTAACAAAGATTGTGGTTGTAAAATATGAAAAGAAAAAAAAAAAGCGGGGATTTCTGAACCCAGCCAGAAATTCTCAACTTGCAGAGTTAAGAATTCTCTTATGAAAAGCAAGAATTCCAACCCAACAGGAGGAAAGGAACCAAATGATCCTTGCGTACCTCTCGGCTCTCGATCACCAACTCGCTCACGCAACGCAGAAACATGTTTTCGCCTTGGCTGTCCTTCTCGTTCCTTAAAACAAGGATCACACAGCGGTCAGTACCACAGATCCCACTTCGCCGTTGCAGTCGTTTGAATCGGGCACCCTCCCCCACTCCACCTTTCGCTTAAGTAGGGCAGGAACCGACCTGAGAAAGTAGAAGTACTGCAAAGCTTCGCGGGGGTCTGTCGATTCAAACTTGCGGGTGTACAGCATCAGAAGTCGGACAAAATTCAGACGCCGGGTGGCCGGAGGGTCGCCGGCTTCATGGCTCACTGAAATGGGAATGAGACAAATTTCATGCAACGGCACCGTTTTGTTCAAGAAAGAACGTGGCTACCCAGAAGGACAAAATCTACATTTAGAAGCAATCCTCTTCCAGTTCCCAGAGATTTCAGAACGCTAAGGTTGATATAAAGCTGCTTGAAAACCTTTCCAAAGGTTTTCTTAACCCAACAACTAACGATGAGAAAAGCTAATGGGAAGAGAGTAAGATAAGAAATTATCTTATCTTCATGCCCCCGTTGGAGCCTGAATTTGTGGTGGAGGATAACTTGGAGCTGGAGCTGATGGAGATCAAGAGGGCAGCTTCGTTGGCTTCGGACGAATGTGGGGAGGAGCAGGCTGAGGCAGTCCAGGGCCCTTCAGGATTGGGATGGCTTGTTAGCAGGGAGGATCAGGGGCAGGATGACCGAGAGAGGGCAAGCAGTGGAAATGAGGAGCGATGGAGCTCAGGCGATGAGCAAGGATCACCCCCTCCTGATCCCCGAGCACAGAGAGTGGAGAGAAGGCAGGAACAACGCAGGCTGACCTGACAACTCAGGAAGAGAGCGCTCCACCCTGCTTTGCAAGGCACACCTAGGGACTGAGAGTTGTAGTGTATATTGGAGGTGGTGACCCTTTAAGTTGTATGCAAAGTTGCATACAACTTTGAGAGTTGTATGCAACGAAATTTCTCCTGGGGGAAGGATATTGCAAAATCCCCATTCCCTCCCCACTCCTGGGGGAAGGATATTGCAAAATCCCCATTCCCTCCCCACTCCTGGGGGAAAGATATTGCAAAATCCTCATTCCCTCCCCACTCCTGGGGGAAGGATATTGCAAAATCCCCATTCCCTCCCCACTCCTGGGGGAAGGATATTGCAAAATCCCCATTCCCTCCCCACTCCTGGGGGAAGGATATTGCAAAATCCTCATTCCCTCCCCACTCCTGGGGGAAGGATATTGCAAAATCTCCATTCCCACCCCACTCCAGGGGGAAGTATATTGCAAAATCTCCATTCCCACCCCACTCCTCGGGGAAGGATATTGCAAAATCCCCATTCCCTCCCCAATCTGGGGCCAGCCAGAGCTGGTCTTTGCCGGTTCTCTGAACTGCTCAAAATTTCCGCTACCGGTTCTCCAGAACTTGTCAGAACCTGCTGAATTTCACCCCTGATTAGGGGTGGCATGATAGCAATTGTCCAGTACTTGGTGGGCTGTCATAGAAGAGGGGGCCTCTCTAGGGCACCCGAGGGCAGGAATATGAAATACCAGGTGGAAGCTTATCAGAGGGAGATCCAAACTGCAGGTAAGGAGACATTTTTGGACAGTGAGAAATTAATCCATGGAGTAGCTTGCTTCCTAGAATTTTGGGTGCTCTTATCACTGGAGGTTTTCAAAAATAAACTGGATAACCATTTGACAGGGATGGTATAACTCCTGCCTTGAAGTTGGGACTGGACTAGAAGACTGCCTTCTGTTTAACCATTGTTTGCCACCCGGAATCACTGGTTTGAGATGGAAGGCTGTACAGATTGTAAGAATGAATAAATGAATGAATGAATGAATGAATGAATGAATGAATGCCCAGAACCGGAAGAGTAACAATAACATCTAATTGCATTGGTTGTGACATATCAATCAAACTTCCAGCTACTGATAAAATGAGGGGAAACGTGAGTTCTGCCACTTTCAACATTTTAAGACTTTTTTTTAAAGGTTTCGAATACCAGACAGGACTTAATTCCTTGAAGGGAGGGAGGGAGGGAGGAAAGGATTCTTAGATTTTTACGATAGCTGCGTTGAAGGTTCATATCTTCTCTCCCGCCTATGAAAGCAGGAGAATAAAGCTCATTCTCCTGATGTTCATTTATTTTTCTCAGCTGTTGGTCTGGCTGCCTGCCACCATGTGGTGACAGTCACCAGTACTGGTGACTTTTATAACTGCAACAGCTGTTAGTGGGATTAGCCAAGGAAACGGAAAACAAAACTTTCATTGAGAGGCAATACACTGTGGTTACCAAGAGGCCACTGTATCCGTAATTCTTAGGACTGCTTTCAGCAAGCCAAAGAAAAGAACAAAACGCTGATCTATGAATTGTTCCCACGAGTTACCGTATTTTTCGGACTATAAGACGCACCTAAATTTACAGGAGGAAAACAAGAAAAAAATAATTTTTAGTCTCCGCGTGTCGGGCCATGTGGAGCACTACAGGGTGCTTCTGGGAGCCTGGGAGGGCAAAAATGCAACATGCGGAGAGTTCGGGGGGGGCAAAAATGTCCATATTTGGTCTATAAGATGCACCTAAATTTTCACCCACTTTTAGGGCGAAGAAAGGTGCGTCTTATACTCTGAAAAATACGGTACTTTGTGGACAGCTACTTTGAAAGCCCGGGATCAGGCTTCTAAAATAAAAGAAATGCTGATAAGAGACGGGCATCATCGGAAGTGATATATCATCCCAAATTGTCCGACTTTCAGCTTTGGAAGCCATATTAGGCTGGAAGCTTCCATGATGCCACCTTCTCCTGTGTGGGAAAGTAGGAGGGGGGGATTTAGTAGAGGGGTTGTCTGTAGACATAATAGCATTCTTCCGGTCAGTCAAGGTTAGGGCGATCCTGCATCTGGAGAAGGAGTGGTCGGAGTGAGGTCTCGAGATGGGACGGATGGTGATTGGAGCATGTGATCGACGGAGGACTGAGGGGATGGTTTTGGGGGTTTTGATTTACTGAGGGAAAACCTGGACCGCTCAGATTCGGGTTTTCCCAGATGTGCCAGTTTACCTATTCTAGTAAATAGAACTTTGAAAAATGATTGCTTCAGAGTCTTTACTTGGAGTTGGGGGATTTTCTGGAAAGCTGACACAGACATTATTTTCTTACTCAAAAAGGTACGGTTAGCCTAATCTTATTCACTTATCAAATTAGATACATGGAGCTTTCTTTTATTTAGAAAAAATGAAAAAAAAAAGGGGGGGGGAACTCAACATGGTGCCAAATGTTGACAGTGCAATCCTGCAGAATTCTGACAGGTATATAGGATGTCACCTGTCAATTACTCCCCAGTGCAACATGAGATTATGAATTAGCCATTCCACATCCCTTCGTACAACTGTTGTGAGGTCACAACAACTCCCTTTCAGCCTCTGGAATGCCAGTGGTCCACTTAAAAGCAAGTTATTCATCAGTCTAATTCAGCATTTCTGAACCTGGGCAACTTGAAGATGCGTGGACTACGATTCCCAGAATTCCCCAGCCAGAATTCCTCCCAGTTGTTCCCCTTGCTGAATCCTGGGGAATTCTGGGAATTGAAGCCCACGCGTCTTTCAAGTTGCCAACATTGCAAAATGCTGGTCTAGTTATTTTAAAAAGTATCTTTCTTATCGTGCGTCTCACATGTCAGTCTACCGTTCAGACGGTCTGGCCATCTTTATTCCCTTGAAGGAGTCAAAACAGCCCCATGACCACAGACCAACAAAACTTACAGAGTTGTGCGCTCTGCCCAGACGATTTCAGCAACAGCTTCAGCTCAAAAAGAACCAAAGCCACATGCACGGCGTGGCAACGCAAACGTTCGGTACGGAAAAGGAAAGCGATGGCAGCTTCGAACTGGGCGGTGAGGAACAAGACTTGGAAGTAGAGGAAGGGCTGCTGGTTCACAGTAAAATGCGATTCGCCTGGAGAAAAACAAGCACAAGGGAAGGATGTTTTTACAGCTGATCCTCAACAATGCAGACGTCAAAAACAGGTTGGAAAAAGCCGATAATGTTGGTAAATTGTTTATTTTATTGGTACTG
This sequence comes from Arizona elegans, assembly GCA_022577455.1. Taxonomy (NCBI): domain Eukaryota; kingdom Metazoa; phylum Chordata; class Lepidosauria; order Squamata; family Colubridae; genus Arizona; species Arizona elegans. The sequence continues at coordinate 17,002,579 of JAKOOJ010000014.1, forward strand.
GTAGTCCTTGAGTTATGACCACAATTAATTAATTTAATTTTTAATTTTTTGATTTATATGCCGCCCTTCTCCGGAGACTCAGGGCAGCTTACAATGCGCTAAGCAATAGCCTTCATCCTTTTTGTATATTTTTATACAAAGTCAGCTTATTGCCCCCACAAACTGGGTCCTCAATTTACCTACCTTAGAAAGGATGGAAGGCTGAGTCAACCTTGAGCCTTGGCGAGATTCGAACCTGCAGTAATTGCAGACAGCTGGTCTTAATAACAGGGTGCTTTAAACCACTGTACTACCAAGATTCTTACTGTACTACCAAGGCTCCTATTGAGCCCAACATTTCCGTTCCTAAGCAAGACGACTCTCAAGGGACGACTCTCACCCTGGTCATCACTTCTTTACCCTCCTACCATCGGGAAGGAGATATAGAAGCACAGCCAGCTACACAAACAGGCTGAAGAACAGTTTTTATCAGTGGACTGTCAGATTCCTGCAGGCGAAATAACATCATAACTACGTAGTATGATGGACTTGCAGGGCTGGCACAACATGTAACATGTTCACACTGGGGCAATAGGACTGGGTGTTTTGTTAATATGATTTATTTATTTATTTAAGAGCCTTGGTGGCGCAGCAAACTAAAGCACTGTTAAGTAGCACCAGCTGCCTGCAATTACTGCAAGTTCAAATCTCACCAGGCTCAAGGTTGACTCAGCCTTCCATCCTTCCGAGGTAGGTAAAATGAGGACCCGGTTTGTGGGGGCAATAAGCTGACTTTGTATAAAATAGAACACCGCTTGGGGGGGGGGGAAGCCCTACTAAGCAGGTATATACAAAAGTATGAAGGCTATTGCTTAACGCATGTAAGCCGCCCTGAGTCTCCGGAGAAGGGCGGCATATAAATCGAACCAATAAATAAACAAACAAACAAACAAACAAACAAACAAACAAATAAATAAATATTGGGTTAGGGATCTTCTGTCTTCACTGTGAGTTGTATTGTGTTGAGGGGGGCGGTGCACTGAGGGAGCTCAACCAATCTCATGGCACATATGTTGTGCGCTGATAATAAAGGTTTGAATTGGATTGAAGACAATTGCGAAGTGAGTTTTTGCCCCATTTTACAACTTTTTCTTGCCACACGTTCTTAAGTGAATCACTGCATTTTGTTAAGTCGGCAACTATGGTTGTTAAGTGAATGTGACTTCCCCATTGAATTTGTCAGAAGGTCGTAAAAGGGGATCACATGACCCCCGGGACATGCAACCGTCATAAATATGAGTCAGTCACCAAGCGTCTAAATTTTAATCACGTGACCATAGGGATCCTGCAATTTTATCAATTGTGAAAACTGGGGCATAAATTGCTTTTTCCCGTATTGTTGTAAACTTCGAATGGTCCCTAAATGAATTGTTGTAACTCAAGGACTACCCTGGGCATCACTTGAGCCAACTAACAGGTGTTGAAAGAATAACGGCAGAATTTCAGAAAATTCAGGATAAAAATTAACAGTGACCCAAGCATCAACAAAAATCAACAATTTACATTTGAATGGAAGAGGCGGATTGATTTCCCTACAGCATAACCTCAAAGCAATGTGAGAGAAGGTTCTTTCCTAGGAATACTAGGAAGTTGTTGTTGTTGTTATTTTAATTTAATTTAAAATTCTTGTCACTTCCCAGAAGCCTGACAAGGCATCTTAATACCTGGACAGATTTAACAGGAAAACTACAGAACAGGTGGCAAGGCAGATGGAATCATAAATGTTTCTTAAATATGACTGCTAAGATAATAGTACCGGTCTGGCTTTTGAAGAAAAATCATAAATTGCCAATTTCTGAGTCTTTACTATCTACTAGAGCCATAAGGCTCATACAAGAACGCTTACTTTGATATGTCGTGTCAAGTTTATTGAACAAATTCATTTTTTAAAAGTCCCAGCACTAGATCTACTCAAGATCTGGGATCACCTTTCTGCATAATTGAGTTTATTTTCTGAAACCTCCAGGTGATGTCCCTGGCTGAACTTACCGTAATCTTCAAGCAGTTGTTTCTGGAACTGGGACAAAGTCAGCCTGTCTTGCGGTGCGCTAGAACTGTTCTCGTCAAAGCACACTTGATTCAGCTAAAAAAAAAGACAGAAAAAGTGACTTGTGCATCCCTCTTTCCTTTCCCGAGGGATGCATGCAATACATTTTCCGAACGCGGAAGGGGTCTATGGAAAGCTACAAAGTGCCAATGCTGGATGGAACCAACGGAGGAGCTGGCACCAGGGTCTGATGAAAACTGGGAAGAATGCAGGGGTGGGCTTCAAAAATTTTAGCAACAGGCTCTCTGCCCAGTTGCTGGGTGGGCATGGCCTAATCGTCCTCCTGCACAACGGGGGGGGGGGGGGAGGAGGGGTGTTTTTTTGCCCTCCCCGGGCTCCAGAGGCTTTCCTTGAGCCTCCAGGAGGGTGAAAACAGCCTCCCCAGGCTCCAGAGGCCCTCCAGAAGTCGGAAGTGGGCCCATTTCCAGCCTTCCAGAGCCTCCAGGAGGCCCGTTTTTTGCCCTCCCCGAGCCTCCACATGGGCCCTGCACTTACCTGGCATCCAAAACGGGCCACATGGAGACTCCTGGGAGGAGAGGGGTGGGGCAGGAGGGGAGGGGCCAGCCAGGAGTGGAATTTGGGAGTTCACCGAACCACGCAGAATCTTCACTAGAGGATTGCCCGAACCCGGGTGAACCCGGAGTAGTCCACCCCCGGAAGTATGGAATTCATTGAATAGACTGCACACGGGTACAACAAGATCCAGAGGCACTCTGAACCAATGGGGCTATCCGGTGGCTTCTGCGATTATGGTGACATGCAGAAAACAACACGTATGTGTATCTGCCTTTTGTGTCCTGATCAGTGTACACCTCAGGACTTCTTGGAAGCAGGACAGAACGCAATTAAGGTGGCTAGTTTCTGGGCAAGTTCTGTTTAACTTGAACGTTTTTTGATCTTGTATCTTACATTTTCGTGAAGAGAGGTTTCTTAAATCAAACCAATAATAATAACCTGATGACTTAGAATGATAAAATTCTAGTTACTGATGGAAGTAACTAGAATGATTCCAGTGTATCTAATATATTAAATGCTTTCCAGAATGACAACAAACAGAAAGGGAAAACTCAAGAAGTTTTGATTTTATATTTATATAGACAGTAGTGGCCAAAATTGTGGAAATCTTTTTGGAAAAGTGTATTTTTGAAATTTGATGGCTAATAACACCACTTTTTTTTTTTTTTTTTTTTTTTTTTTTGGAGTTTCAAGATAATCCTATTCCACTGCTGGAATGGCCTGGGAATAGCCCAGACCTTCACCCAATTGAAAATCTATGGAGCCAACAAAAGAAACTTGTTAGTCAGAAGCGACCCAGCAATAAAACCCAGTTAATAGAAGCCATCATTCAATCTTGGTTTCATATTAGAACAGCTGCAGAACTAAAAGACTTGTTCACTCCATGGGAAGACCTTGTAAGGCCGTCATTCATGCTAAAGGTTACCCAACTAAGGATTAACTGACATGGTGATAATTTTTGGATATCTTGTTTTTTCTACATGTTTCACTTTTCTTCTTTATACTGTCACTGCTATTCTAATAGCAAATCCTTCATAAAAGTGATTGCATTACATTCTTGATTAAATTCTCTTTCCGTTGATATATCATTTTATGGTACTACTCCAAAAAAAAGTGGTGTTATTAGCTAGTTTTAGAAAATACACTTTCCCCAAAAGTTTTCCACAATTTTGGCCACTACTGTAAATCTATGTCATCTATTGGAAGAGTGACTTCTATTACATAGCAGGGGTAAAATCCAGCAGGTTCTGACAGGTTCTGAAGAACTGGTAGCGGAAATTTTGAGAAGTTTGGAGAACCAGCAAATACCACCTCTGCCTGGCCCCAGAGTAGGGTGGGAATGGAGATTTTGCAATACCCTTTCCCCAGGAGTGGGGAGGGAATGGGGATTTTGCAGTATCCTTTTCCTGGAGTGGGGTGAGAATGGAGATTTTGCAGTATCATGAATTTTGGAAATTACACAGATTAATTTGGAATTAAGACCTGAGATTTTCCTATTGGGGGCAAAACCTTTGAATGTTAAATCCGATATATGGTTCTTGTTGATTCACATTATCAGTGCAGCAAGATTAGCGTATGCGCAGGAGTGGAAAAATCAATACTTACCGATAGATTTGAAAACAATATATAAAATTAATGAGTGTGCGGAATCAGATAGATTAACTAGATTGATCAATGGTAAAAAAGATTCAGAATTTTATAACAGTTGGAAAGTATGGTACGATTGGGTCCAGAAAAGGTGGGATAGAATAGATATATGATGATGTATATATATGATGGCAAATATATATGTATAAAGGAATGACTTTATACTTATGGACAATGTAATCATATTATACCATGGTGGCAGGATTGTATAAAATAAAAAAGAGAGAGAGAGAGAGAGAGAGATTTTGCAGTATCCTTCCCCTGCCACGCCCACCAAGCCATGCCCACCAAGCCACACCCACAGAACCGGTAGTAAAAATATTTGGATTTCACCACTGTTACATAGGTGCTGCACTGGAGTAGGATAATAATAGCTGGGCCATCTTCAATCGCGTTTATGTTTATATCAGGAGGAAGAAAAATGAATACTATACAAAAAAAAAAGGCAACGCAATCATTTTGAAGGGAAGCGGATTACCTTCAGCCAAAGATAATCTTCCGTTTTATCTGCAACTTCACTGTGGTTATCGGCAATATCACACCGGCCTATGATACAATACACAGCTCTTTTGTAAGGATCCGTGTTGTTTCTCAGAGCCCGTCTGTAATGGAGGCGAACTTTGTTCTCGGTGGCAGGAGAAAGCCTACAATTTAAAAAAATGAGAAGCTGAAACTTGAGATGTCTTTAAAACAGTGAAATCTGCAATTTTCTTCTCAAAGTAGCTACCAGTGCTTCAAAAGTGATCTTTTCCAAATGTATGTTGGAAGTGTAAAAACACAGAAGAAACCTTTTATCATCTATGGTGGACATGTGATAAAGCAAAAAAAAAAAAGAAAAGAAAAGAAAATGGACTATGATTTATATTTTAAATACAGAAAATTCTGAAAATGGAGATAAGATATGAAACCAGAAACTTTTCCTCTTGGGCTTAATGGAAAAAGAACTGGAGAAAAAGTTTGGAACTTCGTTACTAGATATATATAGTATATATGTTGCTGCTACACACACACACACACACACATATATATATACTGTATATACATACATATATACTACATATTTATATAGTATATATGTTGTTGCAACTGCAAGAATATTGTATGAGCAAAAATGGAAGGGCGCTTCGATTCCTACTATAGGAGAAAGGCTCCAGAAACTGATGGAGTTGGCTGAAATGGCAAAATTGACTACTTTGCTTAACGAAAAGAACACAAAGTACTTCTGTTTCCACATGGAAACCGCTTCTGAACTTCATGCTTGGTGTGGAAATGAATGAAACATTGATTCTGGGTTTTACAAATTAGACCCGTGATGGCAAACCTATGGCACACGTGCCAGAGGTGGCATGCAGCGCCCTCTCCGTGGGCACGCGAGCCGTCGCCCCAGCTCAGCTCAGCTCCGCTGTGCATGCATCTCCCGCCAGCCAGCTGGTCTTTGGGTCTCTGCTGCACATGCAATGGGGGGGTGGGGCACATGCGGGGGACTGCGTACGCATGCACGGGGCGGGGTGGATGCACGGGGGCTGTGCACTTTGGGCACTCGGTCCAGAAAAGGTTAGCCATCCCTGAATTAGATTGATAGATTTTTGTAGGAATGACTGGTTTATACTATTATGGTAAAACGAAAAGTTGTGATTATTGTTAACGCTCTATTCTACTGTAACAGATAGAGTCTTTTTCTTTTTCTTTCCTTACCCTTCCTCACTTTTCTCTGCCTTCTCCACCTCCCTATCCCTGCCCTTTCAGTTGCTTTCATATTTTGTATTTTATAACACTTTATAACCTAATTTTAAAAAGTGACTTATTAAAAAAAAAGAGTCGTCTTTTGAGCCAAGCAGCTTTCCTGTGACAGAAATACTGTTTTCTTGACGCCTTTTGGCTGACTGAACACTGCTGCTCATGTATTTTATATCGCAGAAACCGACCTAATAATATAACTTCGGTAATCCAAATTCAGCGTTGTCATGTGGATCGAAAGAACAGATCTGAAGGAACCTCCCACCGACATAATGTAGCTTCACACTCAGAAAGAGTGCTTTAATTTTAAAAAGAGATTATGTTCCATTTGAAGGAGAAAAATAAAAGTGGATTTTTCAAATGGCTGCACCTTCTGTGAGTCCCAACTGCTTCAGAACCATTCATTTAAGGCAGTGTTTCCTCAACCATGGACACGTGGAAGATGTCTGGACTTCGACTTCCAGAATTCCCCAGCTAGAGAATTCTGGGAGCGGAAAGTCCACACATCTTCAAGCGGCGAAGGTTGATGTGCAGGAATTTTTTGATGTGCGCTTTAAAGCTGATAAGCAAGAGAATGAGGAAGAGATAGAAAGCAAAAGCCAAGAAGAGTTACTGGAAACGGAAGTGATAAAGGAGCAGAAGGCCTTAAGAGAACAAGGAGAAGACCAAATCATTGGGGGCTCGGGATCCCAGATGGTGACGAGACAAAAAAAAGAAATGGATTGAAAGAACTAAATAAAGAAAATGGCCGGAGACGGACTTTGGTTAATATCAATCAGTATTAATGGATTAAATCAAATGAACAAAAGGAAGAAAATACAAATGAAGCTGCAGCGGGGGAGATACCAAATAATAGGCTTGCAAGAAGTACAAATTAAATTATTAAAAAAGGTTACCGGAGGTTTAAAGTATCAAACGTCTTCTGCACAACTTGAAAACTTGAAGCTTATCTTCAGGTTGATTTTGAAGGTGAGCAGAAATGGCCCCAGCATTTAAAAGTTCCAACCAGAATTGGCGAAATTAGTTCTTCTGCTTCCCGTCACCCCATGACACTCATACTTTCTCCTGGACTCTTCTGGCGTTACCCAAGTACCAGGGGTGGGCTGCTGGGGGGTTCGCAGGGGTTCGGGAGAACCCCTAGCTAAGATTCTGTGCAGTTCAGAGAACCCACAAATCCCACTCCTGGCTGGCCCCGCCCACCCTGCCCCACCCCTCCCAGGAGCCCCCACGCGGCCCGTTTTGGATGCAGGTAAGTGCAGGGCACACGCGGAGGCACGGGGAGGTCGAAAAACGGGCCTACCAGAAGTTCGAGGAGGCTGGAAACGGGCCCGTTTCAGGCCTCCAGAGGGCCTCCGGAGCCTGGGGAGGTCATCTTCGCCCTCCCGGAGGCACAAGGAATGCCTCCGGAGCCCAGGGAGGGCAAAAAGAGCCTGGATAGCTCTGCAGACTAAGCACTGTAATTTAACACCAGCTGTCTGCAATTAAAGTAAGTTCGAATCTCGCCAGGCTCAAGATTGACTCAGCCTTCCATCCTTTCTAAGGTAGGTAAATTGAGGACCCAGTTTGTGGGGGCAATAAGCTGACTTTGTATAAAATATACAAAAGTATGAAGGCTATTGCTTAACGCATTGTAAGCTGTCCTGAGTCTCCGGAGAAGGGAGGCATATAAATCAAATTAACCCACCCCCACCCCCCGGCCGTGGTGCAGGAGGCTGATTAGGCCACGCCCACCATGGCCACGCCCACCCAGCAACCAGGCAGAGAACCCCTTGCTAAATTTTTTGAAGCCCACCCCTGCCAAGTACCTTGTGTCTTTGCTGTGCATGTACTCCTGGAACCAAGTTTTGAAATCTCCCAGCTGGTGCTGAGCTAGGTTGACCACTTGCATGGCTGCCATTAAGTCCCCGCATCGCATGCAATAGTAAATGATGGCCCAGACAGGATGACCTTCCACTTCCCCGTCCTAAAACAATAGAAGAAGAAGAAAAAAATGTCCAGAGATTTGACTTGTTAACGGACAGTTCCTCGACTTACAGCTGCAATTGGGCCCAAAATTTCAGTCGCTAAGCGAGGCAGGTGTTAAACAAGCTGTGCTCCATTTTACAACCGGTCTTGCCATAGTCCCTGAGTCCGGCTGTAGATAGGGCGGCATATAAATCTCATTAATAAATAATAAATAATAGTTGTTAAGGCAATCACCGCCATTGTTAAAAGTTAGTAACTCGGTTGTTAAGTGAATCTGGCTTCCCCCCCACCTAATTGACTTTGCTTGTCAGAAGGTCGCAAAAAGGGATCACGTGAGCATGGAACACTGCAACCGTCAAAATTTTGATCATGTGCCCATGGGGGTGTGGCAATGGTTGCCAGTATGAAAACAGTCATAAGTCACTTTTTTTCAGTGTCGTTGGTCACTAAATGAATTGTCGTAAGTCAAGGACTGCTATACTGTAACAAAGACCTTGAATTTAGATGATAGGAAACACACGTTTAAACTGTAAGTGGTACCTACAATTGACCGAAGATTCCACTGTATAAAAATAAGTCTTGCGTACCTTTTAAAAAAAAGCAAACCGCTCTTACTGATATTCAAACCCTGTCTGCCTTTTGGAAAAAGGTGCTTATTCTAATGTGTACTGTAATTTTTTAAGAAATTATATTTGCATATTCATGAATGCAAATTTCACCTATCAGGAGCTTCCATAGATGCAGGGAGTCATTTTAGCAAAAATTTCCCTTTACATGGGAGGTCTTTGTGCTCCTGCAGATGGGGAATTCTTCAAACTGGTATAGAAGAGGATACGGTCAGAGGGGAATTGGTGAACGCTGTTTCTCTCTTCTCTCATTTGTGGAAAGCTTAGCTATGGAATATGCCTTTCTGTGAATGAAAAGACGCCACCGGAGTCCGTCCATTATGTTTCCTTGATGCAGTTTTTCCATCACTGACTCCTCACGCTGAGAAGCATCCGAGAGGTTTCTATCGCAGAAATCTCTATTCAGTGCAGCATCTTCCCTAAATGTATTTACATCCTGCCAACGAAGAAAATCCCACTACCTTGCCAAGCAATTTACAGAATGCCACCGTTAAACGGATCTCATTTTTAGAAATGTGCTCCTGATGCTCACTCAACATCTGGTTCCTTGCAGTTTCTGTTCATTTATTCTGGGATTTTCTCTGAACGTACCGAGCGGAGAAACAAATCTCGGTATCTTTTCAGGATAACATTCGTTATGTATGGGACCTATCAAATGCTCATCCTTGTCGGGTTAAATATACCAGGCTGTTTTTCTCATCGATGTTCTTTTTAAAATCTGGCACCCAGATGTGGAAATGCTATTGTACAAGCAGCTTGTAGTGATCAAGACTTAGGCATTTCTATAATTGTTTATATATATTTAATATTTAACATTATTATTATCTTTTATTCATTAAACATGAAACTCAAGTCACCTGAACATTTAAAAATGTGACATGAATATGATTGACTGGTGCTAATGGTTGATACGGGTTGCTGCCAGCGTCCTAGGTATCAACCAAGTACCTTCTTAAAATATATGATATTCTGAGCAGCACAGGTTTTTGCAGTTCTGCTGGTGTTATTGCAGGAAACTGCAATTTCTTGAAGTGTTTTGTGAAATTCTTGGGCATGGTACCAAGTGCCCCGATGACAATGGGTATCACTGTTGCATGTTTCCTCCATAGCCGTGTAGTTTTGATGGCCAGGTCGCAATATTTTGTGATTTTTTTCCAGTTCTTTTGCTTTGACTCTGGTGTATCCTAGTACAGCAATATCGATAAACCGTACGCTTCGATCCTCGACAATTGTGATATCTGGCGTGTTGTGTTCCAAATAACGATCGGTCTATATTCGAAAGTCTACAACTTCTTCACTGTCTCATTTTTGAAAACTTATTCCACTTTGTGCTCCCATGACTTTTCAGATTCAGGTATGTCGTATTTTTTACATAATCAGCAGTGGACTAATTTAGCAACTCGATCCTGTCTAGATGATCATCATCATCATCATCATCATCATCATCATTATTTTCATTATTACTATTATAATCATCATCATCGCTTAGGGCCCAGTTATTTACGAGACCACCTTCTGCCACCAATAACCTCCCACCAGCCAATACGCTCCCACAGAGAGGGCCTCCTCGGGGTGCTGTCGGTCAGGCAATGTCGGCTGGCAACCCCCAGGGGATGAGCCTTCTCTGTGAGGGCACCCGCCCTCTGGAATGAGCTACCCCCAGGGATACGACTGATCCCGGACCTCCGGACCTTTCGACGGGCTCTGAAGACTTTTTTATTTCAGAAAACCAGGCTGGCTTAAAATTTTTAATTGGTTAATTTTATGGGTAAGGGGTTTTAAATTGGGAGAAGCCATTAGGGATTTAATTTTGTTTTAAATGTATTTTAATGTTTATATTGTATGTTTTTTAATCTTGGCTGTTCACCGCCCCGAGTCCTTCGGGAGAGGGGACGGTATAAAAATTAAATAAATAAATAAATAAATAAATCATCATTTTCATTATTACTATTATAATCAAAACATGTTATTTCTCTGTAAGACAAAACGCACCCAGACAATACACTGTTTTCAAAGTATCTATGCATAATTAAAATATAAAATAATAATAATAAAAAAAAGTCTTAAGTACTTCTTTGGGACCTTTTGCTCATAAATAAAATTGATTGAGTGATATTCATTCCTTTAATTAAACAATCTGTAAAGCGGCCCATCTTGCAATGCTCTAAGCAGCGAACAAGGATTAAAACCCAAACTAAACACAATATATAGATAAGGACCAAAAGCAACACAATGATGCATAAAAACACACATAAGGTCTAAAAACAATCCACCGTTAGTTTTTTTGAATGATCTTAGGCTACGCAAGGGGTTTGCTTTTGGAGAAAGGGTTAAGACTGCAAGTAATATTTGTCAGCAGGCTTTTTAAAAGAACACAGCGCCTTCGGCAATCTTAGGAAAGCTAATACAAAGTGCACCATTTCCAAATATTATCAACTCTCCACCTGACAAGTGCATTCCTGCCTAGGTAAATGAATAAACCAAATTTTGCTAGGACCATGGGATCCTGGCTGTTCCTACCTGCAGCCCCGGAACAGACACTGGGAGTTTGATGTTCAAGAAACTGCGGACTAACTGGTAGGTCCCAGGTACTCCGCCCAGTTGGGCTTGGTGCAAATTTCCAAAGACCGTCATCAAGGTATAGTTCTTGTAGCTGCAAGGAATCAGGCATGGCTGATCAGTCAGGATAGCTGGACATCCTTTTACTGATTTCACACCAAGTATCAGAATCAGAATAGAGCTGGGAGGGGCCTTGGAGGTCTTCTAGTCCAGCCCCCTGCTCAAGCAGGAGACCCTATACCCATGATGGCAAACCTATGGCACGCGTGCCACAGGTGGCACATGTAGCCATATCGGTGGGCACGCGAGCTCAGCTCCAGCGCACATGTGCGGGCCGGACAGCTGATTTTTGGGCCTTCTGAGCCCACCAGACGTAGGGAAACAGGCTGTTTCCTGCCTCCGGAGGGCCCGTTTTTCTCTCTCCCCAAACTCCAGAGCCTTTCTAGGAGTCTGGGGAGGGTGAAAACAGCCTTCCTCACCCACCCCGGAGGCCGGAAACAGCCCGTTTGCCAACTTCCGGTAGGACCGGAAGTCCCTTTTTTTTGCTGTGAGAGAGAAAAACAGGCCTACCGGACCATCGTGTGCCAGCAGCGGGTAGGGGGGGGGGGGGAGATTGCGTGCATGCGCTGGGGCGGACCGCATAGAATTATGGGTGTGGGCACGCACCCCTTGTGCTCCCCCCTCTCCTGGCACGCAATGGCAAAAAGGTTAGCCATCACTGCCCTATACCATTTCAGACAAGTGGCTGTCCATTCTCTTCTTGAAAGCCCCCAGTGATGAAGCACTTACAAATCTTCTGAAGGCAACTTCTGTTCCACTGGTTAATTGTTCTAACTGTTAGGAATTTTCTCCTTAATTCCAGATTGCTTCTCTCCTTGATTAGTTTCCATCCATTGTTTCTTGTTCTGCCCTCTTATTATTGGAAAATAAATTGACACCCCATCCCCGCTTCTTTGTGTCAGCCTTTCAAATGCTGGAATACTGCTATCATGTCTCCCTAGTCCCATGATGGCAAACCTGTGGCACGCGTGCCAGACGTGGCACACAGAGCCCTCTCCGTGGGCACGCACACCGTCGCCGGCTGCTCTTTTGGTTTCCAGCGCGCACATGGGCGCCAGCCAGTTTACCTTTGCACACACCAGCCACCTGGTCTTCAGGTTTCCAGCACTCCGGCACACGTGAAGAGCAGCTGGCTGGCGCGCACTGCCAGGTGGTCGGCACGTACATTCACGCCAGCCAGCTGGTCTTCAGGTTTCCAGAGCTCTGGCATGTGCACACATGTTCCGGTTTGGGACTCAGTGCCGAAAAGGTTCTCCATCACTGCCTTAGTCCTTCTTTTCTCTAGAATAGCCAAACCCAAATCCTGCAACCGTTCTTCATGTTTTAATCTCCAGGACTTTAATCATCTTAATTGTTCTCCTTTGCACTTGTTCCAAAGCCTTCACAACTTTTTTTGTAATGTGGTAACCAAAACTGGATGCACTGTTCTAGGTGTGGCCTTCCTAAGGCTTTATAAAGCGATACTAACACTTCACATGATTTTGATTCTAGGCCTCTGTCTATACAACCGAGGATCGTATTCCCTTTTTTTGGTTGCTTCCTCACATCTGCTGGCTCATGTTTAAGTGATCGTCCACTAGGACTCCAAGGTCCCTATCACAGTTACTGTTTTTGAGCCAGGTTCGCCTAATCTGTATGTATTGCAGGGGTGAAATCCAGCAGGTTCTAACAGGTTCTGGAGAACCGGTAGCGGAAATTTTGAGCAGTTGGGAGAACTGGCAAATGCCACCTCTGGCTGGCTCCAGAGTGGGGTGGGAATGGGGATTTTGCAGTATCCTTCCCCTGGAGTGGGGAGGGAATGGGGATTTTGCAGTATCCTTCCCCTGGAGTGGGGAGGGAATGGGGATTTTGCAGTATCCTTTCCTTGGAGTGGGGTGGGAAACGAGATTTTGCAGTATCCTTCCCCTGGAATGGGGTGGGAAAGGGGATTTTGCAGTATCCTTCCCCTGGAGTGGGGTGGGAATGGAGATTTTGCAGTATCCTTTCCCCTGCCACACCCACCAAGCCACTACCGAACTAGTAGTAAAAAAAATTGGATTTCACCACTGATGTATTGCTGTATGTATGTATGTATGTATGTATGTATGTATAAATATGTATGTATGTAAAAAGTTAAAATCTCGGGTGTTTTCCTGCGTCATTATAAGTTTGTTAGTTAAAATGTAATTAGTTAATATGTATGTATGTATGTATGCATGTATTAGTATTACATATAAGTATGTTCAAAGGGAGCTCAGACCTTCTTAAAATAATAATTCTACGAGGGTTATTTCCTTTCCTTTCCACAGTGCAAGTAGACTTCAACTTACAAGTGCAATTGGAACCAGCCCTATGATTTTATGTCATGGCAGACAAATGGCAGCTTCCTGGGAGTTCCCCCCCACCCACCCACCCATTTAAGGACTTTTACCTTTGCTCAAGATATTGTAAGGCCTGCCGTACAAACTCCATCTGCACCTCCATGCTCGTCCGTATTTTCAATGTGTCACTTGCGGGAACCAGCAGAACATCTGTCATTTGCTTCACCATGGCCCACAAGTCAGCAATGTTCTGCAACAGGTGTGAAAGAGACACAGGTACCTTGAGACACAGCTTGGTCAAAGATGGCATTTAAAAGGTATGAGTTAATGATGGATAGGCTACAATACACACACAGATAGAGCCCTGGTTATTTAGAGATGGATGGATGGATGGATGGATGGATGGATAAATATAGAGATAGAGATAGATAAGATAGATAGATAGATAGATAGATAGATAGATAGATAGATAGATAGATGATAGAGATAGAGCGAGGGGGGGAGGAGAGGGGGAGAGAGAGAGAGAGAGAGAGAGAGAGGGAGGGAGGGAGAGAAGAGAGATAGCAATAGCACTTAGACTTATATACCGCTTCATAGTGCTTTTTACAGCCCTCTCTAAACCAGGGGTGGGTTCTAGTTACTTTTACTACTGGTTGGCAATGGGGCCACATGCTCGTTTCGCTCATGCACTCTTCTGCGCATGCGCAGAAGCATTTTGATGACGTCGGGGTCGGTGGGCGGAGCCTCCCGCCAGTTTTATAGAACCGGTGCGAAGCAGGGGCAACCCACCACTGCTCTAAATGGTTTAGAGAGTCAGCATATTGCCCCCAACAAACAAATGGGTCCAATAAATGAGACCATCCCCAATAAAATGGGTCCTCATTTAACCCATCTCGGAAGGATAGAAGGCTGACTCAACCTTGAACCGGTCAGATTTAAACTGCCGAACTGGAGCTAGCAGTCAGCTGAAGTAGCCTGCAGTGCTGCACTCTAACCACTGCGCCACTTCAGCTCTTAATAGATAGATAGATAGATAGATAGATAGATAGATAGATAGATAGATAGATAGATAGATAGATAGACAGACAGACAGACAGACAGAGAGACAGACAGACAGACAAACTGTTCATAACTAGGGCTGTGCATGGGATTCCCTTGAGTTATAGTCATAAGCTGATTCATTAAAGCCTTTTTTCAGGCTAATTTGGAAGCCTGGAAAATAGCAAAATAGCTTTAATGAGTAGCAGAAAGGCAAGGGGCTTGTGAGCCATGCAAAACACCTTTTTCAAAGTATTTTCAGAGCAGGCACAACTCTGAAACGAGTTGTGCCTGCTCTGGGTGGGAGGGAAAACCAAGCAGTTTTACTCTTAAGTGACAAGACTGCTAATCCCAACTGAAAATAATCAGAATAATTTCTGAAGACGCTAAATTATAAATAATACCTTATCATCCAATTCTGCCACAGTAGCACAAAGGTCTACCAAGTTAGGCTGAAGATGTCCGTTCACAATCTTCTCGTTATACATATAAATCTGAAAAAGAGCAACACAGACAGATGTCTCCCCCGTAGTGCAACTCAGTCCCTCCCTTTGCATCAGACCCTCCTCCCTCACACACCCGTTGCTTAAATGCAAGATGCTCTGACATCCTGCACTGACATCCCCCTTTGAATTGCACGATATAACAGCAAAAGAGAAGGAGCTGCTGCCCAGCATTGAACTCAATTCCAAGTGTCATCTGAAGCCCAACATTTTGGCATCTGTACGAGTGTTTTAACTAAAGGCCAGATAGAAAGCGACAGTAGAGTAAAATACAAAGAATTTACAACGTGTCGTCAGGGCATTTCTTGCCAGAAATAACACAAGATAAAGCGTTCCTTAGTTTTCTTGAAATCTGTAAAGTTTGGCGTATCTACTGCAAGTTATCCCAACATGTGTTGGTATTCAAAATGCATTTTATTTAATTTTTTTTTTAAAAAAAAATAGGTTTTATTTATTTTTTTATTGGCTCAATTTATATGCCGCCCTTTTCCAGAGACTCAGGGCGGCTTACAATGCGTTAAGTAATAGCCTTCATACTTTTGTATATACCTGCTTAGTAGGGCTTTCGCCCCCCCCCTCCTGTTTTTTTATACAAAGTCAGCTTATTGCCCCCACTCAATTTACCTACCTCGGAAGGATGGTCCTCAATTTACCTACCTCGGAAGGATGGAAGGCTGAGTCAACCTTGAGCCTGGTGAGATTTGAACTTGCAGTAATGGCAGGCAGCTGGTGTTACTTAACAGTGCTTTAGTCTGCTGAGCCACCAAGGCTCTTTATGTCCTTCGCGTGGGGTTTCCCAATCGTGGCAACTTTAAGATGCATGGACTTCGACTCCCAGAGTCCCAATGGTGCTTTTTCAGGAGGCAACTGGACTTTCTTGGGTTTTATTTTTCTTTTGAAGACGTTTCGCTTCCCATCCAAGAAGCTTCTTCAGCTCTGACTGGATGGTGGGGAACAGAAGGATTGATATTCCTTGCAGACAGAGCTGGTCATTTGCATCCTTTTAGAGGGTCCTTGAGGCCACTTAGAGGTTTATCTGTGTCCTCAGGGTCACCTGAGTAGAGCAAATGGGTTTGGAGCCTTGTTGGCAGCAGGATGTCGAGCTGAAGAAGCTTCTTGGATGAGAAGTGAAACATTTTCAAAAACAAGAAAAAACAAGAAAGTCCAGTTGCCTCCTGAAAAAAGCACCTTTGGGACAACCATAACCTGGATGACTTAGAATCTCCATAGACGTTCAAATCCCAGAATTTTGGCTGGGGAATTCTGGGAGTTGTAATTCACGCATCTTAAAGCTGCCAAGATTGGAAAACGTTGCCTTAAGGTGACTGGAATTCAACTTCAATGCATGAATATGGATCCGAATCCAACAATCCAAATACTCTTAAGCACACAAATGTATCATTTTACAATGCCCATTCCTAGCTGATGATAGTCCCCAATAACCATAATTTCAAATATAACGGAGATCTAGAATGCTGCAGGTCATGTGCACAAGCTCAGCCTGTCTTGCTGGAATTAGATCTTTGGACAAGTTGTCTTAAGATCTTTAAAATGACTGGACCAGGGGTGAAATCCAGCAGGTTCTGGACAACCAGTAGTAGGAATTTTGAGTAGTTTGGAGAACCGGCAAATACCACCTCTGGCTGGCCCCAGAGTGGGCTGGGAATGGAGATTTTGCAATATCCTTCCCCCAGGAGTGGGGAGGGAATGGAGATTTTGCAATATCCTTTCCCCTGGAGTGGGGCTGGAATGGGGATTTTGCAATATCCTTCCTCCAGGAGTGGGAAGGGAATGGAGATTTTGCAGTATCCTTCCCCTGGAGTGGGGTGGGAATGGAGATTTTGCAGTATCCTTCCCCTGGAGTGGGGTGGGAATGGGGATTTTGCAGTATCCTTCCCCTGGAGTGGGGTGGGAATGGGGATTTTGCAATATTCTTCCTCCAGGAGTGGGGTGGGAATGGGGCTTTTGCAGTATCCTTCCCCTGGAGTGGGGTGGGAATGGGGATTTTGCTGTATCCTTTCCCCTGGAGTAGGGTAGGATCCTGCAGGCAAAGCTTTTCCCTTTACTTCCATATCCTACAACTGATACGGCACAGATTGTAAAGATCTTTGTTGGAGGAAAAAGCCCAGAGTTTCCTAAAACAGCTCTTGGTTAAAGTGGCGTCCTCACCTGTCGGGCGTATGCCATCTCTGTGTTATCCAAGGAACTGCGACCTGGTGGAGGCAACTCACCGCTGTAACTCGGCTGTTGAGAGAAGAGAAAAAGGCTGCTCAACCTTCGGTTTCAATAGAAGAGAACACTTGGAGCTCAGGGTTGAACGGTGGGGTCCTAGGTGCTCTCTGAGCTTGGTGATTTCCTTGTAGACGTTTCATGACCAAACTAGATTATGTCATCAGTGCAATAGGTAACATCCACTGATGCCGTAAACTATTTTGGACACTGATTACCTCATTTATTTTTTTCTCTAAGCACCTCCCAATTTGTTTTTGTTTTTTTTTACAAAAAGCAGAATTCTGCAACCAGTAATTTTTTTTTTTACTTTACATAATTTGGTGTTCAGTATTTACACAGTGGCCAGCCAGAAACCCTGTTTTCCTGCCTTCTGAAATGCTGATTCTTTATAACCTCTAAGATTTCACTTCTCTGCTCAAACAAACCCCACATATGTCATCACATTTAGAAACTTGTTCCTTTTTTTAAAAAGAAAATCTAGATAATCAGATACGAAAAAAAAGTATGTGAGTTTTAAAGAAAATAGGAGAGGGAAGGTTTGTTGGCTGTATTTGCTGCCATGAGTTATTTGTAAAAATAATAAAAGAGGGAGGGAGGAAGGAAAATGGGGGAGGGCAAGAGGGAGGGAGGGAGAAAGGGAGAGGGAGAGCCGAAGGAAGGAAGGAAAATGGGGAGGGAGGGAGGGAGGGAGGGAGGGAGGGAAGGAAGGAAGGAAGGAAGGAAGGAAGGAAGGAAGGAAGGAAGGAAGGAAGGAAGGAAGGAAGGAAAATGGGGGAGGGAGGGAAGGAGGGAGGGAGGGAGGGAGGGAGGAAGGAAGGAAGGAAGGAAGGAAGGAAGGAAGGAAGGAAGGAAGGAAGGAAAGAAAATGGGGGAGGGCAGGAGGGAGAAAGGGAGAGGGAGAGAGGGAGAGCCGAAGGAAGGAAGGAAAATGGGGGAGGGAGGGAAGGAGGGAGGGAGGGAGGGAGGGAGGGAGGGAGGGAGGAAGGAAGGAAGGAAGGAAGGAAGGAAGGAAGGAAGGAAGGAAAGAAAATGGGGGAGGGCAGGAGGGAGGGAGGGAGAAAGGGAGAGGGAGAGAGGGAGAGCCGAAGGAAGGAAGGAAGGAAAATGGGGGAGGGAGGGTCGGAGGGAAGGAGGAAGGAAGGAAGGAAGGAAGGAAGGAAGGAAGGAAGGAAGGAAGGAAGGAAGGAGGGGAAGGGAAGGGAAGGGAAGGGAAGGGAAGGGAAGGGAAGGGAAGGGAAGGGAAGGGAAGGGAAGGGAAGGGAAGGGAAGGGAAGTGAGGCGGAGCGAAGCAAGCAAAGCAAAGCAAAGCAAAAGCAAAGACTTTCCATTCTATTGAAAAAGCGCCGGGAAGCTGCCTCCCAAAAATCACCCAGTTGTCACCGCTCAGGTGCTCCTGTGTGTTTCGGCAATGCGCCATGATTTGAGCACGACAAACCGGCTGAAACTCGGTACCGGCATCTCAATGCGAAAAAAACCCTCAACGCATTCCCCAGCCTCCTATCAATCTCTTGGAGGCACGAATGGTTAAAAAAGAAGAAGAAGCTTGCAGCACAGTAAAAATAGCCTTGCCGTTCGGTTTTTGCAAGAGCTGCGGCGTTCAATAAATCATTACAGCCGAAAGTCCAATGGATTTAGAAACGAGATTTATTTATTTTTTTCTGTGACAAGCTACGTTGCCCTGATTGGCTTTTCTACTGCAAATTGAGGGAGAATTCAGCAGCGGAAAACGTGGCCAGCCTGAATGCAGCTGCCTTTCCCTTATTAAGCTTCACTTGTTGCAAACTGCAAGCGCTAAAGTGTGCATTACTCATACAAGCATTCCACAGCTACAGCCGTGCCCAGGGGAAAGGTGATCCACCCACTGCAAGTTTTAGGACATGAGTGGTCTATAGAGATTCTCAGTGATCTAGGCCATGGTTGTCCCAAAGGTGCATTTTCAGGAGGCAGCTGGACTTTCTGGTTTTTTCTTTGAAGACGTTTCGCTTCTCATCCAAGAAGCTTCTTCAGCTCTGGCTGGCTGGTGGGGAATGGAAGGATTTATATTCCTTGCAGACACTTGGTCATTTGCATCCTTCTAAAGGGTCGTTGAGGCCACTTGGAGGTTTATCTGTGTCCTCAGGGTCACCCGAGTGGTGCTCCTGGTTCCTGCAGTCTGCAATTTTTTGCCTCTGGAAATCCATTCCTTATTCCCACACCATTCCAAGGCTGTTCATCCCAAATTGTATGGCTAAAAGTCTGTAGAGATTCTCAGTCATCCAGGTCCTGGTTGTCCCAAAGGTGCATTTTCAGGAGGCAACTCGACTTTCTTGTTTTTTTTTTCTTTTAAAGATGTTTCCCTTCTTATCCAAGAAGCTTCTTTGGCTCTGGCTGGCTGGTGGGGAATGGAAGGATTTATATTCTTTGCAGACAGCTATTCATTTGCATTCTTTTATAGAGTCGTTGAGGCCACCTGGAGGTTTGTCTGAGTCCTCGGTCACCTGAGTTGTGGTCCACCAGCGGATCTATCAGCAGATTCGGACAGTGAGGAGGTTGGGGAGGAACATAGGCCAGTCCTGGAATCTGGGGAAGGCTCTGATGAGGGCTCTACGTCAGAGGCAGAGAGGGGGCCAGGGCCGTCTGACAGCTGTCAGGTGCCTTCAGAGTCAGACATCAGTGGGGCAGAAGAACAGCTGGATCCTGTTCCCAGTGTGCAAATGCACAGAGTTGCCAGACGAAGGGAACAGCTAAAGAACAAGGGTCGACTTGGGAGTAAAGCCACAGGTGGACGATGAAGGGCCCCTCCCAGAGGGAATAAAAGAGGAGAGAAAGGGGAGGGGAGTTCGCAAGAGACAATTAGTTCATTCCTGCATTCTTGCCAAGTATTGGCGGCTTCTGAAAGATATCGGCCTGGCCACTCTCCAAGCCTGATCAAGGTCGATAATCGTGAACTATCTTGCAAGACTGTGGGAGAGGAAAGACTTTGTTGGAGAGGAATTCACTGTAAATTAAATCAAAGGGGTTTATCGGGACGAGGACTCAGCTTCGTGCTGCTGGGGAAGCTTAGGTCAGAACAGTAGTGCAAATGGGTGTGGATTGCAGCCTTCTTGGGACTGCTGAAAGGACTGAATTGTGGAGCTGTGCTTTCTGCAGGACGTTTTCTGCCCTGTGTCCCTTCAGCGTTGAGCACAGTCGCCGGCTGTTGGGGAAGAGCCTGTGTTGTCTGCATCTCAGACTGAAGCGCAGACGATTTCTGCAGTCTGCAAGTTTTTCTGGAACTCCGTTCATACTCCCGCACCATTCGAAGGGGATTCATCCCAAAGCGCATCGCTAAATGTCTATGGAGATTCTCAGTCATCCAGGTCATGGTTGTCCAAAAGGTGCTTTTTTCAAGATGCAAAAAAAAATAAAAGTCCAGTTGCTTCCTGAAAAAAGCACCTTTAGGTAAGACACGAGTGGAAATAACGCCGCCTGTTGTGGCCCGTCAGCGGCCTGTGCCACTGTAGCCAATTCCGACAACGAGGAGGCTGGTGTGGTGCTGCGCCAGCAGCCTGTGCAGCTGGCACTCGAGTCGGACAACGAGGAGGCTGGAGAAGATGTGGTGCCAGAGGCGGGGATTCAGCCAGGGCCTTCAGAATCTCCAGAAGCTCCATTAAGTGAAGAGGACGAAGAGGAGGAGCCTCTTCTCGATGCACAGGCACGCAGAACTGCCAAAAGGCAGGAGTGGCTCCTCAGGAGGAGGTCTCCTCGAGGCTTGGGGCTAATTGGCCACTCCCTTAGCCTATTTAAGGAGGAACCCAGCTTGCAGCAAGTTGTAGGAAACAACTTTAGTTCAATCGCCTTCGCATCTGGATTATCTGCAAAATTGTTTCTGGGCTTTCTGCCAACTCTAGTAAGACTGATTACCTTATCTTAGAATTCTTGTAGGCTGTTAAGACAATTTATTAACAGCCTTTGGTTGATAAAGACCGAGTTATTTGAGTAAAATAAGCTTGGTATAGAGTTTCTGTGTGCTGCATTCTTTGGGGTCCGTAGCTGGGGCAGAACACCGCCAAGCAGCCTCTTTCGTTCGGTCTCTTTCCTTGAGCGCACTCCAAAGGGGCAGGAAGACCGGAGACATTGTCTTCTGGGAAGATCAGAGGAACACCGATGCTCCCCAGCTGCTATTGAAACAGGATAAATTGCAGCTGTGCTTTGCAGGAAGTCCTTGACTTAAAACAGTTCATTTAGTGACCGTTGGAAGTTACAACAGCATTGGAAAAAAATGGACTTGTTACCATTTTTCATACTTACAACCATAGCAGCTTCCCCACAGTCCCGTGATCAAAATTCAAATGCATGGCAACTGACTTATATTAATGACAGTTCCAGTGTCCCCATTTTGTGACCTTCTGACCAGCAAAGTCGATGGGGAAGCTACATTCACTTAACAACTGTGCTACTAACCGAACGGCGGCAGGGATTCAGTCAACAATGGCGGCAAGGAAGGTCGTAAAAACGGGGCAAAAAGTTTACTTAACAGCTGTCTCGCTTAGCGACCATAAACGTCGGGCTCCCATTGTGCTTGTAAGCCGAGGACTGTCTATATTACCAAAAAAAAAAAAAAGGTAAGAAGAGAACAAACGAGGAAGACGATTGGAGGAAAGTGAAAAACCAGCAGATCCAAGAAGGGGATTCTTGATCTGTGCATTATTAGATTGTATAGTTTAAGTTAAAATAAGTCTCAGGTATTTTTTCCCTTTTAACCAGCTAGTACGCCCTTCCGTTTAGGAAGCTGTGCAAACTTCAAAAGGAGGCAGGATCTGTAGGTTGCTTTCTTTGAACTACAAAGACCATCTTGGTAATTGACTTTATTTAAGTGTAATGTGTGGGGTATTTTTTTTTTTTAAAAAAAAAAAAAACCATCCAAAGCTTGGAAATTGGCTCCCTTGCTGACCTACCTCCTGCAGGGTTTGGATCCGTGCTTTTCAGCTGAGTTTTTTTCCGAATCCAAGGTATCAATTAAAGCTTTATTATATCTGAAGGATAAGAACCTTTCTCTCTCTCTCTCTCTCTCTCTCTCTTTTTTTTTTTTTTTTTCTGCAAAAGGGTTAGAAGTGCAAAATTTGCAATGGAAAAATTAAACAACCGGCTTTTAACGCAGCAGATGCACTTCAAACCTCCTGGGCCTTTTGACTCTGAAACCGAGAACAAAACATCCCTATCAAGGGTTTCTAAATGCTCTCACAGCAACACACCAAATATCGTAGTGGGCACGGCATGAAGAGAATGAAAGAGGAGAGAATGACGGATCGCCGTTTCAATCTCTTTAACCATTTGGGGAGTCGAAACAGAGTGGGCTTCCTCGATGCTATTTCCTCCCCCCGCCAATCCCTTTTTCTCTGAGATTCTGAAAACGGCCTTCCAACGTGGCAGGGACCTTTGAATATTTGGTCTTTGAGGACAAGCAACAAGTTTGACCGGCTCGGAAGGAAGCTCAGAATCATAGGATTTTGAAAGGAAGGTTAAACCTCAGTTCACAAAACCTCAGAAGCAGCTGAAAGCTTGCCAAATCCATTAAGCTCAACCACTGCAGAGCAGTAAGAAGAGAGCCTACCTACTTTTCCAGAACCATTACTGGGGGAAAAAAAAAACGTGGACACTCACTGCGGCTGTACACAGTGAGTTGTCAGCACAACAATTTCCAAGCGAGGAACATTTCCAGGAACCATAAAGAAAATGTTTCCATGATTTAAAAAAAAAAAAAGACTCGAAGGAAGAGGACAAAAATCCGGCAACTCGCTGAGACATTCGATTGTTACTATTTTGAAGACTCTTAGCCACTTCCCGCAAGCAAGCAAGCAGAAAAAGGAACTCAAACATTTCTAATGAAGAGCATTTTAAATAGACAATAGAGATGGGGAAAGACAGACAGACAGACAGACAGACAGACAGACAGACAGACAGACAGACAGACAGACAGACAGACAGACATACATACATATATATATATATATATATATATATATATATATATATATATATATATATATATATAAATTTTCTTACTTCTTCGTAGGGTCTATGTGTGTTTTTCTTCTAGCCAGGTTTTCCCTACGTAGCCAAGGTTTTTTTGTAGCTCCAGCTCAGTAGAATCTCATCTACTCGGTTCTGGGCTTTTTTCCTTTAACACCTTAGAGCTTGCTAGGTGTTAGAAAGGAAAAAAGCCCAGAACCGAGTAGATGAGATTCTACTGAGCTGGAGCTACAAAAAAATTACTCGGAACATCGTACATCTTAAGAAGGTACTTGGTTGATACCTAGGACGTGGCAGCAACCCGTATCAACCATCATCACCAGTCAATCATATTTGTGATGCATTTTTGAATGTTCAGTTGACTGAGTTTCTTGTTTAATGAATTAAATAAATAAATAAATAAATAAATAAATAAATAAATAAATAAGATGATGATGATGAAGAAGAAGAGGAAGGGGAAGGGGAAGGGGAAGGAGGAGGAGGAGGAGGAGGAGGAGGAGGAGGAGGAGGAGGAGGAGGAGAAGAAGAAGAAGAAGAAGAAGAAGAAGAAGAAGAAGAGGAAGAGGAAGAGGAAGAGGAAGAGGAAGAGGAAGAGGAAGAGGAAGAGGAAGAGGAAGAGGAAGAAGAAGAAGAAGAAGAAGAAGAAGAAGAAGAAGAAGAAGAAGAAGAAGAAGAAGAAGAAGAAGATATCATGACCTGGCCATCAAAACTACACGGCTATGGATGAAACATGTAACAGTGATACCCATTGTCATCGGGGCACTTGGTACCATGTCCAAGAATTTTATAAGATACATCAGCAAATTGCAGCTTCCTGCAATAACACCAACGGAACTGCAAAAAACTGCGCTACTTGGAACATCGTACATCTTAAGAAGGTACTTGGTTGATACCTAGGACGCTGGCAGCAACCTGTATCAACCATTAGCCCCAGTCATTGGTATTTGTGATGCATTTTTTAATGTTCAGTTGACTGAGTTTCATATTTAATGAATAAAGTTTATAATAATAATAATAAGTGTCTAAGGGCAATGGATATAAAGATTTTTTTGTAGGAGCAAAGAAGTAATACAGAATAAGGGATTCAAAAGGTGGAAAGTAGTTACTGGCTTCTCTCAAGCCGAGTCCTAGGCCACACAAAAATAAAGAAAACTGCAGAATAAACCACGAAAAAAATAGACTCCATGCTAGCAGTAGCAGAATTCAGCTTTTCTCGCTGTAAAGTTCTGAGTTGCTCAGAGAATAAGTAGTTTCATTATTTTATTGCAGGAAGGATAAACAAAGCTTGCCCATTTTAAAATACCTCATTTTCCTGGGTGAAATCCAGAGTGTCTTCTCCAGAAGCCAGCAACGTATGAAGGATCCGTTGCTTCACCTGTTCCCATTCCACCAGCATTGATTCTCGATGATATTCTTCAGCCATGGCAAAGGTCTGGGAAGAAACGGATAAGAGGTAAGAACAAAAGCATCATCCCAACTTCAATGAAAGCCTAATAATTACAAAGAAGCTATAAAATGCTTCAGTTTATCTAACCATACATAAAATCGTCCCCATGTCTTGAAATATACCGATTCCTACTTTATCTTTTATTCTCAATGTTAACCTATTCATTTCTGCACATTCTAAAATCTTCCTTTATTACCTCTCCTTCTGATGGGATTTTTTCCTGCCTTCCACTTTTGTGCAAATGCAATTCTTGCCGCTGTTATTATAGGAATAATCAAATATGTATCTTCTTTGCTATATTTTTCCAGTAATATACCCAATAAAAATGCCTCTGGTTTTAACTCTATACGCTGGTTGCAACATTTCCTCTAACCATGCCTGTATTCTAACCCAATAATTTTTTGCTTCTGTACATATCCACCACATATGATAATATGATCCCGGCAATTGAAAACATTTCCAACATTTAGCTGATTTATCTTATTTTTGCTAATCTTTTTGGTGACATATGCCATCTATAAAACATTAAGAGGTGGGATTCACTTACCTTCCCTACCGGTTCGCAAATGTGAGCGCAGGCACCTGCACACACGCTCTTCGCTCACACGCACCTACTCTGTGCATGCGCACAGCCTTCCGAGCATGACGGCTGTGGCCGGGAGGTCTTTTTATCAGGTTCGCCTGATTCGCCAGTTGCGTCCCTTTCTGGATCGGGACTCGTTAAATACGGTCACTCATGCCCTCGTCACTCCACGCCTGGACTACTGTAATGCTCTCTACATGGGGCTCCCCTTGAGGAGCACCCGGAGGCTCCAGCTGGTCCAGAATGCGGCCGCGCGGGTAGTTATGGGAGCAGCATGGCGCTCCCATGTGGCTCCCCTCCTGCGCGAGCTGCATTGGCTCCCTGTGGTCTTCCGGGTGCGCTTCAAGGTCTTAGTTACCACCTTTAGAGCGCTCCATGGCTTAGGACCGGGGTACTTACGAGACCGCCTTCTGCCACCAATAGCCTCTCATCGCCCAGTACGCTCCCATAGAGAGAGGCTTCTCAGGGTGCCGTCAGCCAAACAATGTCGACTGGCGGCCCCCAGGGGGAGAGCCTTTTCTGTGAGGGCACCCACCATCTGGAACGAGCTCCCCCCAGAGATACAGAAGATTCCAGACCTGCGCACTTTCCGCCGTGCCCTCAAAACATTCCTGTTTCAGCAGGCCGGCCTGGCCTAACTTTCCCTTTATATTGCTTTTTTGATTTTATTTTAAACTGGGATGTATTAAATGTATTTTTATCGTTCGCTGTTCACCGCCCTGAGTCCCTTAGGAATAGGGCGGTATATAAATTTAATAAATAAATAAATAAATAAATAAATAAATGTGCAGTGCTCACACATTACATCCGGGCGGGTGGGCGAATAATCCCGCAATCGCCACTACCGTTTCGCCTGAATCGGACAGAACCGGCTGAATCCCACCTCTGCCCTACAGTCAAACTACAGCTCATGTCCTCTTAAACTGTACCTTCTATATCAGCTCTGCTCAGAGCTGGCTGGGGAATTCTGGGAGTTGAAGTCCACACATCGTCCAGCGGCCAAGGTTGAGAAACACTGTTCTATATGGATTCACAGATCCATCTCATAACCCTTCACCTGATAAAATACCTGGGAAAAACTACCAATCTTTTTAATGTACAATTGCTGTTATCATCAGTCCAATGTAGTCTCTTCCAATGTAGCCAAACATGTCTGTTATACTTGTCTGAAAAATTAGGCAGGGTTTGACCGACCACTGCCAACCCACTAAGTAATTATTAAATATTATCTTGTCTTTTTTTTTTTTTTTTTTTTTTTTTTTTGAATGCTTCTTAGTTGCAATGCTGAGTCTGTGGCTGTAATAAAATTGCTACTACTCTGATTTTATTTAAAAGGCAACTGGGACTTTCTGGTTTTTCTTTAGGACATCTCGCTTCTTATCCAAGAAGCTTCTTCAGTTCTAACTAACTGGTGAGGGATGAAATAAAATTCCCCACCTGTTCGTTGGAACTGAATAAATCTCTTGGATGAGAAATATCTTTTTTTAAAAAGATCAGAAAGCCCAGTTGCCTTTAGAATAAAAGTGGCTTTGAGACCAGGTACTGGAGACTAAGTTTCCAGTTTCCCAAATGTGCTTATAATAATAATTATAATTTAATGAAGTTGGAAGGGACCTTGGAGGTCTTCTAGTCCAACCCCCTGCTTAGGCAGGAAACCCAACACCACTTCAGACAAATGGTTATCCAACATCTTCTTAAAAACATCCAGTATTGGAGCATTCACAACCTCTGGAGGCAAGTTGTTCCACTTATTAATTGTTCCAACTGTCAGGAAATTTCTCCTTAATTCTAAATTACTTCTCTCCTTTATTAGTTTCCATCTGTTGCTTCTTGTCCTGCCCTCAGGTGCTTTGGAGAATAGCTGACTCCCTCTTTTTTGGGGCAGCCCCTGAGATATTGGAACACGGCTATCATGTCTCCCCTACTCCTTCTCTTCATTAAACTAGACATACCCAGTTCCTGCAACCATTCTTCCTATGTTTTAGCCTCCAATCCCCTAATCATCTTTGTTGCTCTTCTCTGCACTCTTTCTAGAGTCTCCACATATATTTTACATCGTGGCCACCAAAATTGGATGCAGTATTCCAAGCGTGGTTTTACCAAGGCCTTATAAATTGGTATTAACACTTATCTTCTCCCTAATTCCAAACCTCACTGCCCATCAATTCCAACACAGCATAAAATATGTTCCCTGCTCCCTACATGCTTACAAAATTATTACCTTGGATTTCACCCTCCGTCTCATTCTCAATTTTCTATAAATAAGAACTGCAGAAGATTCTAAATGCATTTTCCCCAAGCTTTCATGGATTAAAACTATTTTCAGTAACCAAGGTTCTTGGACTCTGATGCTTTCAAACCGCAGAAAGTAGAATTACGCTAAATGTGATATATATATATATATATAGATAGATAGATAGATAGATAGATAGATAGATAGAGAGAGAGAGAGAGAGAGATATATATAATTTTTTTACTCATAATTTATTCATTTTCTTAAAAATCATGTTTGGTTCAACATATCTTTGGAAATCCAAGTGGGAGGACAATTTTTGGGGAGTTAATGGGGGTGGAAAGACAAAAGAGAGGAGATTCAAAAGATTCTGCAGGGTGAAAAAAAAATATACCACCCTCAAGTATGGAGAATTGAGCCCTGTTTTAAACTTCTGCCAGATGTCTATACTCATTTCTTTCACATCAGTCATCTCTCTGAGAGACAGCAGCTCCTGGGGGGCTCGGTGGTCTCTCTCATCACCGGCTGCCTAATCTTTTATGCTGAAGAAGGCAGGATGAATGCTTGCTCATTTCATAGAAAGAAAGAAAGCTAAATGAAACCAATTTAAAAACCTTTTTTAGTTTTTAAATTGTCAATGGGTTTTAGTTTGAATGTTTTAAATTTTGGGCCAAAATCATGTAATTCTTTTTTAAAATTTTAAATTTTGTATTGGTATGTGTTTTAGTTCTGGCTGTGCACCGCCCTGAGTCCACTAGGAGAAGGGCGGGATAGAAATTGAATAAAATAAATAAATAAATAAATAAATAAATAAATAAATATTGCAGAATAACAGAGATGGGACATTGGAGGTCTTCTAGTCCAACCCCCTGCTCAAGCAGGAGATCCTATACTATTTGAGACAATTGATTGTCCAGTCCCTTCTTAAATGCCTCCAGTGTTGGAAGCACCTACAACTTCTGGAGGCAAGTTGTTTCACAGATTGATTGTTGTAACTGTCAGGAAATTCCTCCTTAGTTCCAAGTTGCTTCTCTCCTTGATTAGTTTCCATCCGTTACTTCTTGTCCTGCCGTCAGGTGCTTTGGAGAATAGCTTGACTCCATCTTCTTTGTGGCAGCCCCTCAAATATTGGAATACTGCTATCATGTCACCCCTCGTCTTTCTTTTCACTAGACTAGACATACCCAATTCCAGCAATCGTTCTTCATATGTTTTAGCCTCCAGTCCCCTAATCATCTTCTAGTCCAACTCTCTGCTCAGGCAGGAAAGGGTCTAGAACTTTTCGGCTCGATCTCTTCACCTTGCTTGTTTTGCAGGTGGAAGTCCGTCCCTCCCTTCTCCCTTCCATTTCACTAAGGCTGTTCCTTCCTTCCTTCCCCTTCTAGCTGATTTGTTGGGCCCTAACTGTCCCAGGTGTCGAAAAACCTAGGATGAAAGCAGAGGTGAAATGCTCCTGGTTCAGACCGGATCGCCTGATCTGGTAGCGATGGAGGCGGGTGGTTCGGAGAACCGGTAGCAAAAATCCCCCCCCCCAAATGCCCAGCTGAGCCACACAATCATCAGAGGCTTTTTTTTTTTTACTTTTAAAAGCATTTTTTCTACAACCACTTCGGCTGAAAAAATGCTTTTAAAGGAAAAAAAAAAAAGTCTCTGATGATTGCGTGGCTCAGCTGGGATCGTCAGAGGCTTTTAAAAGCATTTTTTTCTGCAACCTCTTCAGCCGAAGAGGTTGTAGGGAAAAAAAATGCCTTTAAAAGCTTCTGGGGATCCCAGCTGAGTTGCCTGATTGTCAGAGGCTTCTAAAAACATTTTTTTCTGCAACCTCTTAAGGTTGTAGAAAAAATGCTTTTAAAAGTTTAAAAAAAAAAAGTTGGCCATGCCCACCCAGTCACATTAACCCCCCACACACACACGCACACACCAATTTTAGATTTCACCCCTGGACGAAACCTCCTTCTGTTTATGGGCTGCGGCAAAGTTCCTGGGAGTGGCCGTGGCTATTGTGCCGGGGCGAAAGACTGGCGGAGGGCCAGCCGAGGAGAAAAGTTTGTGGCTAATAACCCAGCGGAGAAAACCTCAAGGCAAAACAGGCAAGGCGAAGAGGCCGAGCCGAAAAGTCCCATTCCGGGCAGGGAATCCTATCCCATTTCAGACAAATGGTTGTCCAATCTCTTCTTAAAAACCTCCAGTGTTGGAGCATTCACAACATCTGGAGGCAGGTTGCTCCACTGATTAATAGTTCTCAGTCAGGAAATTTCTCCTTAGTTCTAGGTTGCTTCTCTCCTTGATTAGTTTCCATCCTTAGCTTCTTGTCCTACCCTCAGGAACTTTGAAGAATAAGTTGATCCCCTCTTCTTTGGGGCAGCCCAAGTAGTTTGCCAATGAATCTGTTTTCTCTTTCCTGCTCATCATAAAACCGCTGCCTGGGATCAAGCCAGGATTCATCATTCTTGCTCCCTATCTGTTGTTGTTCTGATATGCTTTCCTCCTGGCATATCCCAGGCTGTTCCTCTTGGCCTTCGGATGGAACCTGAGGCATTGCCAGAGAGGAGGGTCCTGAAGAGGGAGGCCTTATCAGTTCCTCCCCATCACCTTCTGAGTCCTCTTCCTCTGTTAGGACAGACTCGGGAGTCGGGGTCACAACAGGAGGGACCAATACCACTCTATAAAGCCTTAGTAAGACCACACCTAGAATACTGCATCCAGTTTTGGTCACCACACTATAAAAAAGATGTTGAGACTCTAGAAAGAGTGCAGAGAAGAGCAACCATGATGATGAGGGGACTGGAGGCTAAAACATACGATGAACGGTTGCAGGAACTGGGCGTGGCTAGTCTAGTGAAGAGAAGGACCAGGGGAGACAAGATAGCAGTCTTCCAATATTTGAGGGGCTGCTGCAGAGAGGAGCGGGGGTCAAGCTATTTTCCAGGGCACCCAAAGGCCAGACAAGGAACAAGAGATGGAAACTGAACAAGGAGAGATTCAACCTGGAAATAAGGAGGAACTTTCTGACAGTGAGAATAATCAGCCGATGGAAGATAAGTTGCCTTCAGAAGTTGTGGAAGCTCTATCACTGGAGACTTTCAAGAAGAGACTGGACTGGGGGGTTGGACTAGATGACCTACAAGGTCCCTTCCAACTCTGTTAATCTGTTAAATGATCAAAATTCTGACGCTTCAAATTGATGTTTATGATGGCTGCAGGATCCTGAAGTCACGCGGTCACCTTTTGTGACCTGGCAAGCAAGGTCAATGGGGAAGCCAAATTCACTTAACCACCATGTCACTAAGTTAATGACTGCAGTGACTCGCTTAACAAATGTGCCAAGAAAAGTCGTAAAATGGGGAGGCCAAACTCAGTTAACAACTGTCGTGCTTAGCAACGGGAACTGTGGCCTCAATTGTGGTCGTAAGTCAAGGACTAGCTGCAGGTCCTCGGAAGCTAAATTCATCACTGTCATATTAAGTGTTTTAATGGGGAAGGCACAGATTTCCTGCCAGAGATAAGAGTCTTGATGTTCTCAGCATGGATCCCAGGAAACACATGTTCTCAAAGCCAGCTCCAGATGTGCCGAGGCTAAAAATCTGAGAATTGCAATTTTGACAGCTGCAGTCCTAACAAATCCTGGGGAATGCCAGCTTGGAGAAGGCTGTACTTAAAAGAGGTTTGCCAACGGAACTACAGTAGAATGCTATGCAGGAATTCAGACAACCACATGACAAATTCGGAGATTTCATTCACAGGGGCATCATCAACTAAAATAGGCATTTAAATGTTGTTTCTCTCAATTTTATTACGGCTACACTTTCACCAAGGACAGTATCCATTCCCTCCCACCCTTCCATATGACTGCTCTTATCATTACAAATTTAACAGTTTGAAGGGCCATTTGATTTATGGGGCACAGTGCCATCAGTTTGTTTGGAAAGCAGACGAAGTTGCTAGAGACCACTTTGCTTGTTAAATCTTGCCTTTCCTCCAGTAGTTGGGCAGGTCTTGTCTCAGGATTTCTGTTCATTTTACCCAGTGGTGAAATTCAAAATTTTTTACTACCAGTTCTGTGGGTGTGGCTTGGTGGGCATGGCAGGGGAAGGATGCTGAGATCCTGGAAAGTGTGCAGAGAAGAGCAACAAAAATGATAAGGAGTCTGGAGACTAAACTGTATAATGAATGGGAACAAGGTATGTCTAGTCTAGTGAAGAGTGACCCGTGGCCAGGGTGGAAAAAAATCAAAAAACTCAGATTTTTTTGATTTAAATCGGATTTTTTTTTATTTAAATCAGATTTTTTTGATTTTTATCGAATTTATTTTAATAAAAAACTTTTGGGGTAAAAATCTATCGTCAGATAGTTTTCTATTTAAGATACATAAATAATTTAGTTATTCAGCATGAAATGGAGCTTAGTTATGTAGCAGGAGGCTGTATATTCTGCAACACTGGGACTATCGGTGAGTCAACAGTGGGTCAAAGGAGTAGCAGGGATGACAGTGGCTCTTTAAAAATTATGATTTAAATCGAGTTGATTTAAATCAAGCCTTTTTACTAGTGATTTAAATCATGATTTAAATTGTGGTTTAAATCAACTCGATTTAAATCAAATCCATCCTGACCGTGGCACTGAAAAAAGTGACTCATGACTTGCGACTTTTGCAGCATCCCCATGATCATACGTTAAAAATTCAGATGCTCGGCAGCGGGTTCGTATTTATGACAGTTGCCGTGTCCCTGGGGTCACACCATCCCAGTTGGCGACTTTCTGACAAGCGAAGTCAAGAGGGAAGCCAGATTCACTTAACAACGGTGTTACGTAACAACTGCAGGGATTCACTGAACAATTGCGGCAAGGAAGGTCGTAAAACTCGCTTAACAACAGAAATTTGGGGCTCTGTTGTGGTCATAAATCAAGGATTGCCTGCATTTTGAATAGCAGATTTAATCAGCCCTCTTACCCACTCTGTGCGAATTCCCATTCCCTGGGCCCTGCATTGAAAGGAAGTTAATTTCCTCCTGTGTTTTTTTTTTTTTTAAATTGCTATTGATAATGAAATATTAAAAGCCCTGCTGATTTATTTCCAATTATCCAAAGATTTCTGAGACCGCCAGAGAATTATTCTCTGCTGCAGAAAATGGCACAGATTGCAGCCTGTTTTTTATACATTTGTAATATGCTGTGGGGAAAAAAATATATGGGATCTTGTCATGCCACCAACCCACACACCCAAAAAAGATATTTAATAAAGGATGAGACAGAAGCCAGCTGAAAAACACTGGAAAATATCTGAGTGATTTGCAAGAAATCAACAAGCAATTTAGGTTCCACCCCTGCGAGAAAAAAAAAATACACCTAATTCCCAAAGAAGATCCAAAAAAGGATGCTTGGGGAGAAAAACCCAAATGGGTATTTTCTATGAAAAAATACACAGTTCCAGCCGAGCTGCAAAACGCTTGGGGGTGCATATATCTGCAGAGGCATCCCACCCCTAATTTTTAGCACAAGTTGGTTGAGTCCAATTTCAATTGATGGTAATTGGTTTCTCCATAAAAAAAAAATAAAACTATCTTGCAAGCTTGATGTTCTCTCTCCTTTGTCTGTTTTAACAGACATCCGTTTCAATAAGGCCTCCAGTCTCCTGGCTTTCTGGAAAGGAGTGAAAACATGGCTCTGTGATTTCCATGGGGAGTCCAGAGGAATCATCAAATCATCAGGGCTGAAAGGAAACTTGGAGGTCTCTTAGACTAACCCCCTGCTCAAGTTAGGAAACTTTATATCAGGGGTCAGCAACCTTAAACACTCAAAGAGCCACAAAGGTCCTAACCGGAAGCCCCCCGTTCAATTCTGGAGCCGACCGGAAGTTCAGTTCCCCCCACCATAGAGACTCCTCCTAGCGCGACGTCCTTTTTTCTATGCCGACCGGAAGTCTGGTTCCCCCTACCATAGAGTCTCCTCCTAGCGCGGCGTCCTTTTCCCTCTGCTAGAAAGCCCTATCAATTGTGGAGCCAATCGGCAACAAGGAGCCACAGCAGAGGGATGAAAGAGCCACATGAGGCTCCAGAGCCACGGGTTGCTGACTCCTGCTTCATACCATCCCGAACAAACGGTTGTCCAATCTCTTCTAAAAAGCCTCCAGTGTTGACGCACCGACAACTTCCAGAGGCAAGCTCTTCCAGTGATTCATTGTTCTCGCCGTCGGGAAATTTCTCCTTAGTTCAAGGTTGGATCTCTCTTTAACTAACTTCCACTCATTGCCCTGCCCACTTTGCGCTTTGGAGAATAAGTTAGTCCCCTCTTCTCTAGGAATGACCGCTATCGTGTCACTCCTAAGCCTTCTCTTCAGTAGGCTAAAGGTAAAAGGTAAAGGTTCCCCTCGCACATATGTGCTAGTCGTTCCCGACTCTAGGGGGCGGTGCTCATCTCCGTTTCAAAGCCAAAGAGCCAGTGCTGTCCAAAGACGTCTTCATGGTCATGTGGCTGGCATGACTAATGCCAAAAGCGCACAGAACGCTGTTACCTTCCCACCAAAGGTGGTCCCTATTTTCCTACTTGCCTTTTTTACATGCTTTTCGAACTGCTAGGTTGGCAGAAGCTGGGACAAGTTATGGGAGCTCACCCCGTTACGTGGCGCTAGGGATTCAAACCGCTGAACTGCCGACCTTTCGATCGACAAGCTCAGCATCTTAGCCACTGAGCCACCGCGTCCCTTTTCAGTAGGCTAGATATACCTAATTCCCTTAACCATTCATCATATGGTTTAGCCTCTAGATTGTTTATCATCTTTGTTGCTCTTCTCTGCACCCACTTTATAGAATCTCGTCATCTTTTTTTGTACCGTGGTGATCAGGACTGGATGTAGTATTTCAAGTGTGGTTTCACTAATGCAGTATAAAGCGGTACTATCATTTCACGTGATCTTGATACTATTCCTCCGTTGATGCAGCCCAGGGCTGCACTGGCTTTTTATGGCAGCTGCAGCACATGTCTGTCTCATAT
The DNA here is from genome assembly GCA_022577455.1 of Arizona elegans. Taxonomy (NCBI): domain Eukaryota; kingdom Metazoa; phylum Chordata; class Lepidosauria; order Squamata; family Colubridae; genus Arizona; species Arizona elegans. Next base: position 17,037,092 of record JAKOOJ010000014.1, read on the forward strand.
TTAAGTGGTCGTCCACTAAGAAAATCTAGATCCCTCTTGCAGTTACTACGATTTTGAGTCAGGTACTGCCTATTCTATCCTTATGCATTTGTTTTTTCCTGCCTAAATGCAGTTGGGGGGCTGATTAGTGCCCTGAAAGCCCTCCCTTTACCTTTTAATTGATTTTCAACAGTGTTATAATCATCCTTTCAAAAATGTTTAACCTTTACGTACCGCTTTTATGTTATATTTTTTTTAATTGTACACCACCCAGAATCCTTCTGTAAGGGAGATGGGTGGTTCCAAAATCAGATGGGTGGATGGGTCGGTGGAGGGAGGGAGGGATAGACAGATGGATGGATGGATGGGTGATGGATGGGTGGATGGATGGATGGACAGACAGATAAATAAATGGATGGGTGGATGGATAGATAGATAGATAGATAGATAGATAGATAGATAAGCAGATAAATGGATGGGTTGATGGGTAGGTGGGTGGACAAACAGATAAATAAATGGATGGATGGATGGATGGATGGATAGGTAGATGGATGGATAGGCAGATAGATGGATGGATGGGCAGATGGGTGGATGGATGGGTAGATGGGTGGATGGATGGGTGGAAGGAGGGAGGGAGGGATAGACAGATAAATGGATGGATGGGTGGATAGATGGGTGGATGGATGGATAGATAGATAGATAGATAAATGGATGGGTTGATGGGTAGGTGGGTGGACAAACATAAATAAATGGATGGATGGATGGGCGGATGGATGGATGGGCAGATGGATGGATGGATGGATGGATGGATGGACGGACAGACATTCTTTTACAGTACTTTCAATACTTACCCGTTTCCTGGACTCTTCAATGGCAGAAAGCAAAGCATTATCCTTTTCATTTTTCAGGAATCCCTGTAAGGAAAAGTACAATTTCCATTAAAAATCAGCTTAGCTCGGAAAGGACATTTGGCACTTCCTACGGTGTTGGTGTAAGCTCTGCTTGTAAGGTCAGACAACTTTCAGCTCCCGTTTGCTTCAAAGAGAACGTTCTTGAACTTGAGGGGGAAAAAAAAGAGGAAAATGCCAATAAGCTGAATGTGGGCACTGAAGTTCATTAGTCTCCTTTCAATAAAGTACACAACTGAACGGTATGAACTCTTGGCAGTTGATTCCTGATTTCATTTTCTCTTATTCCTGGACTTGGATTCTGCTTCCTCCCTCCATCAACTTACAAGAGCCCTGATGAAAAGCAGGAGGGCGGCTGATGAACAGAGAGAATAAGTCTGCCTAACCATGTTAAATAAATTTAAAAACTGGAAGAGAATGGTTCAGCCAAGGATGTACAATATCTGCAAAAACCAGGGGTGAAATGCTCCCGGTTCTGACCGGATCCCCCGATCCGGCAGCGATGGAGGCAGGTGGTTCGGAGAACCGGTAGCAAAAATCCCTGCCCCCTCCCCCCATGCCCAGCTGAGCCGCATAATCATCAGAGGCTTTTTTTTTTTTACTTTTAAAAGCATTTTTTCTACAACCTCTTTGGCGGAAAAAATGCTTTTAGAAGTAAATAAAAAAGCCTCTGATGATCGCATGGCTCAGCTGGGATCGTCAAAGGCTTTTAAAAGAAAAAAAAACCTTTTTTTCTTTTAAATGCCTCTGACGATCCAAACTGAGTTGCCTGATCATCAGAGGCTTTTTAAAAAAGCGTCTGCTGACCATCCAAGCTGAGTTTTTTAAAAAGCCTCTGCCGATCAGGCAACTCAGCTGGGATCATCAGAGCCTTTTGAAAGCATTTTTTTTTACAACCTCTTTGCCGAAGAGGTTGTAGAAAAAATGGTTTTAAAGGTTTTTTTAAAAAAATTGGCCACGCCCACCCAGTCACATTACCCACCCATCCACCAAGCCACGCGCACAGAACCGGTAGTAACAAATTTTAGATTTCACCACTGGCAAAAACATATAACTTATAAAATATAACATATAAAATGCACCAGAGACAAATTCCTTGTGTGTTCAATCATACTTGGCCAATAAAGTATTCTATTCTATTCTATAACTGTCAGAGAGCAACTGGATGGACTATATTGCTGAAGCTAGAAACAGTCATAACTAACATTTTACTGAGTAGAGTAGAGTAGAGTAGGGTAGGGTAGGGTAGGGTAGGATAGAACGGAACAGAACAGAACAGAACAGAACTCTTTATTGGCCATGTGTGATTGGACACACGAATGAAATTTATCTCTGGTGCATAAGCTCACAGTGTACATACAAACAGATTTATAACAAAAATCAGTTATAAATCCTGATCAGAATTATAATTCTAAATTCCAAAAGATCCTTAATTTTCTTCGCTCTGGATTGTTAATACGTCACACTTGGGGAAAGAATTTTATAAAAACTGAGCCCTCAAACCAATTCTACAGGGGCTCCTGGTTGAGCCAAAGGTTGGACTAGAAGACCTCCAGAGTCCCTTCCAATTCTGTTATTCTGGATAAGGATATTGTTCCCCTTTCCCATTTTACAAGGGACGGTATCAGCAAGCTCTGTGATTCTAAATTCTAGCGCTGATGATGTTACCTAGTTGGGTCATGAAACATCTGCAAGAAAACCAGTCCCCACCTTGGAGAATAACAAAATTGATTTAAAAAAAAAAATCTTGTTGGGAAAAAAAAGCCCCCGTTACCAGACTAAGGAAGAAATGCTTAAAAAGAAGAGTCAGACTGAACGCAGTTGCCGATGGGCTGGATTCAGGTGCAACGAACCAAAATGCAAACTCATTGTGGCTGAAGGCAAAGAACCGTGAGGCTTGTTATGATCAATTCTGAGCTCCAAGTTGTTGTTTTTTTTTCAGTTGCTGCTGTTGTTCCATTTCCCATGTGTGAATCTCATTAAAGCAGACCAACAAAGATGCCAATAGCAATAGCACTTAGACTTATATACCGCTTCACAGTGCTTTCCAGCCCTCTCTAAGCGGTTTACAGAGTAAGCCTTTTGCCCCTCAACAATATGGCTCCTCATTTTACCAACCTCGGAAGGATGGAAGGCTGAGTCAACCTTGAACTGGTCAGGATCGAACTCCTGACAGTGGGCAGAGTTAGCCTGCAATACTGCATTCTAACCATTGCACATCATGGATGGATGGATGGATGGATGGATGGAAGGAAGGACAATAGCACTTAGACTTATATACCACATCTCAGTGCTTTACAGCCCTCTGTAAGCAGTTTATGGAATCAGCCTCTTGCCCCCAACAATCTGAGTCCTCATTTTACCAACCTCGGAAGGATGGAAGGCTGAGTCAACCTTGAGCCGGTCAGGATCGAACTGCTGGCAGTGGGCAGAGCCAGCCTGCAATACAGCATTCTAACCAGGGTAGATAAAAATCAATAATTTTTTTTAAAAAAACAAAAAACATCAGATTTTTTTTGATTTAAATCGGATTTTTTTGATTTTTATCGAATTTATTTTAATAAAAAACTTTTGGGGTAAAAATCTACCGTAAGAGAGTTTTCTATTTAAGATACATAAATAATGTAGTTTATTCAGCATGAAATGGAGCTTAGTTATGTAGCCTGAGGCTGTGTATTCTGCAACACTGGGACTATCAGTGAGTCAACAGCGGGTCAAAGGAGTAGCAGAGATGACAGTTGCTCTTTAAAAATTATGATTTAAATCGAGTTGATTTAAATCAAGCCTTTTTACTAGTGATTTAAATCATGATTTAAATTGTGATTTAAATCAACTCGATTTAAATCAAATCCACCCTGATTCTAACCACTGCGCCATCACAGGAGGGAGGGAGGGAATGAAGGGCAATAGCAATAGCACTTAGACTTATATACCACTTCACAGTGCTTTACAGCCCTCTAAGCGGTTTACAGAGTCAGCATATATTGCCCCAAACAATCTGGCTCCTCATTTTACCCACCTCGGAAGGACGGAAGGCTGAGTCAACCTTGAGCCTGGTGAGATTTGATCTGCCAAACTGCTGGCAGCCAGCAGTCAGCAGAAGTAAGCCTGCAGTACTGCACTCTAACCACTGTGCCAATACAGGCAGTCCTCGACATACGAACCACAACTGAGCTCAGAATCTCCACTGCTACGCAAGACACTTGTTTAACTAGGCTTTTGTCCCATTTTACAACTTTTTACAACACTTGCAATTGTTAAGCTAGTTAATACTGTCGCTAAATGAATTTGCCTTCCCTGTTGATTTGCTTGTCTTGAATGTCACAAAAGGTGATTGTGTGACCCTGGGACATTGCAATTGTCATAGGTCCATGCCAGTTGCCAAGCATCCGAATTTTGATTACGTGACTATGGAGATGTGGAAAGCTGTCACGAATTACTTTTTTCAGTGCTGTTGGTACTTCGGACGGTCAATAAAGGAATGGTTGTAAGTCGAGGACTATCTGTATTCCTTCCAGAAGCAGATTTAGGGACGACGTTGACTGAAGGATTTTTATCTTAAAAGCACAAATTTCTGCTAGGAAACATGATTCTCTCTCTCTCTCTCTCTCTCTCTCTCTCTCTCTCTCTCTCTCTCTCTCTCTCTCTCTCTCTCTCTCTCTCTCTCTCTTTGTATTCCAAACATTTTTTTATTAAGTTGTTAAGTATTATAAAATACGAAAGTAAATCAAAGAGCAATGAGGAGGGATGGGAAAGGGGAAAGAGAAGTGAGGAAAGGTAGGGAAAAGAAAAAAAGAAGCAGCAGCATTGGACTGTTGCAGTAGAATAAGGCATTAGCATCAAATCACAGCTTTTTTGTTTTTCCATAATAATATGAACAAAGGGCCAGGAAATACGACTCTTTGTGATCACTGACAATTGTTAACGCTCTCTTGGGCCGCTGGGGCTCCCATTGAGAGGCATGCAGATGTGATAATACGCCTATCAATAGGTTTCCTTGGCACACGGCAAGCTTCCTGCCATACCAAGTTCCATTCTTAATTATTATTATTTTTTTAATGAATGGAAATTTGTCTCAACATAACTTGCATGGCTAATAATGCGCCTCTGAGACCCAGTAGATGCCACGGGCATTTCTTTAATAAATCAAAAGACGGACGGCTGCAGCCCAGTCCTAGAGAGACAGAGGTGGGTTTCAGCAGGTTCTGACCAGTTCTGGAAAACCGGTAGCGGGAATTTTGAGTAGTTTGGAGAACCAGTAAATACCACCTCTGACTGGCCCTGCCCCCATCTATTCTCTGCCTCCTGAGTCCCAGCTGATCAGGAGGAAATGGGGATTTTGCAGTAACCTTCCCCTGGATTGGGGTGGGAATGGAGATTTTACAGTATCCTTCCCTTGGAGTGGGGAGGGAATGGACATTTTACAGTATCCTTCCCTGCCACGCCCATCAAGCCACACCCACAAAGCCATGCCCACAAAGCCACGCCATGCCCACAAAGCCATGCCCACAGAACTGGTAGTAAAAAAAACTTGAATCCCACCACTGTCCAGAGAGGGTTGTAACAGGATACATCCAGCGATATACATAACGGGATACACCACAAAGCAAAGCTGGCTGAGGAATTCTGGGAGTTGAAGTCCACAAGTCTTTAAAGTTGCCAAGGTTGGAGACCCCCTGGTCCACAACACTCTTTTTACCTTGGCTAGATCACAACCCCCACCCTGGGTTAGAGAACACACTGAGATTTTGAGAGCATATTAGGGACACTCAAAACTGTTCCCGTTTTGGTAGATGTATCCAGTGGTGGGTTGCTCTCGGTTTGCAAGAACCTGTAGTAAAAATTTGTAATAGTTCAGAGAACCGGTAATAACATTGGCTGGCCACGCCCCCGAACTGGTCCCCGGCCCGCTCGCTTACACTGCCCACCCCACTCCTGGGGAAGGTTACTGCAAAATCCCCATATCCTCCCGATCAATTGGGACTCGGGAGGCAGAGAATAGAGAATAGCGGAAATTTTGAGTAGTTCGGAGAACCGGCAAATGCCACCTCTGGCTGGCCCCCGAGTGGGCTGGGAATGGAGATTTTGCAGTATCCTTACCCCAGGAGTGGGGAGGGAATGGGGATTTTGCAGTATCCTTTCCCTGGAGTGGGGTGGGAATGGAGATTTTGGAGAATCCTTCCCCTGCCACGCCCAAGCCATGCCCACCAAGCCACGCCATTTTTGTAAATGCTTGTTACCCACCAGTCTCCTAGAGAGTGGGCAGTCATAGGGAGGGAGGGAGGGAAGGAAGGAAGGAAGGAAGGTAGGAAGGTAGGTAGGTAGGTAGGAAGGGAGGGAGGGAGGGAGGGAGGGAAGGAGGAAGGATTAACCAGCATAACCAGGGATCATGGGGGATATTGTAAAATTTAGCGGACATTGTAAGCCATTAAGGGAACAGTAAAAATATCCAAAAAGCAGAAAAGTGAATGATGCTCTTCACCTATTATAAAACCAAAAGTAACACAGCTCCAACATTCAACTTTTAAAATATTTAAAGGTTGGAGCTGGATTAGATTTTTCAAACATTAGCAGCGTCACTTTCCATCTCTGCTTAAGGTACACCTTGAGGCTCCTCAACAGATTCTTAAGGAAACTGTAATAAGGAGAGAGGCTCGTCGTAATTTAATCTCCTGAAGGATGAGCAGTTTGAGGTGGAGGGTAGAGTTAAACATGTCATTGGCTTGGAATCATTGTGCAGGCACAAGAGACCCATGTCCGTTCCCCCATGAATTCCGCTGACCCTTACCTAGCGCCAATTTAGCTTGGACCGTTAGTTGCTCAGGTGCAAATAACCAGGAACAGGAGCTGAGTTCAAAGCACTACGAGTGTGTTCTTCCCACCTATACACAAGAATCTGGGCAACTAACAGAACAAGCTAAAATGGCACTAGTTAAGAGTCAATGGAATGCACGGGGTGTAGGGGGAGGGGCATGGGTCTCTTGTGGCTGTGCAATGGTTCCAAACTGATGATGCATTTAACCCCGCCCTCCATCTCAGCCTGCTCATCTCCTACATCAGGGGCAGTGGTGGGTTGCTCCCGGTTCGCATCGGTTCGCAAGAACAGGTAGTAAAAATTTCTAATAGTTCAGAGAACCGGTAATAACATTGGCTGGCCACGCCCCGAACCGGTCCCTGGCCCGGTCCCCACCTCATCAGTGGCTTTTTTTTTTTTTTTTACTTTTAAAAGCATTTTTTCTACAACTTCTTCGGCCAAAAAAATGCTTTTAAAAGTAAAAAAATAAGCCTCTGATGATCACGTGGCTCAGCTGGGATCATCAGGGACTTCTGAAAGCATTTTTTCTGCAACCTCCTCGGCCAAAGAGGTTGTAGGAAAAAAAATGCCTTTATTTTATTTTTATTTATTTTATTTCAAATTTATATATCGCACCTTCTCCCGAGGGACAGAGACTTTAAAAGCCTCTGGCAATCCCAGCTGAGTTGCCTGATCGTCAGAGGCTTCTAAAAGCTTTTTTTTCTGCAACCTCTTAAGGTTGTAGAAAAAATGCTTTTAAAAGTTAAAAAAAAAAGTTGGCCATGCCCACCCAGTCACATTACCCCAACCACCAAGCCATGCCCACAAAATAAGACACACCCACAGAACCGGTAGTAAAAAAATTTAGAACCCACCCCTGATTAACGGTCTCCAACCTTGGCAACTTGAAGACTTGTGGACTTCAACTCCCAGAATTCAACTTTGCTGACTGAGGAACTCTGGGAGTTGAAGTCCACAAGTCTTCAAGTTGCCAAGGTTGGAGATCCCTTGTCCTACATCTTCTCTGCAGCTGCAGATGGACAGTCTACCCTGTTCCTAGGAAACAGCAATGGAGTGAAACAAAGAAAATGTTAAAAAAAGCTATGGTACTGATGTAGTTACTTACCAAGCACCGTCTCAATTATATGAAAGTAACCAACACTGGAAGTTTTTAAGAAGAGATTGGACAACCATTTGTCTGAAATGAAATAGAGTTTCCTTCCTGAGCAGGGGGTTGGACTAGAAGACCTCCAAGGTCCCTTCCCACTCTGTTATTCTATTCTAATAAAATAATCTTTACAATCCCCAAGGCACGTCACCACTTTTGAGCACCCCTAATGTTCGGAAATTGAAAAGTTGAAAAATTTTGACACGCCCTAAATTCGCTTTTGGAATTTGGGGGGATTTTTTTGGGGGGGAAATAAGGTTCTAAACCTGGCCTCAATAACCTGGGTGTCATCCAGAAGCTTAAAAATGCAAGTGTTCAAACAAACCCTACATTCCCCACTTCCTCCAAGGCTGGTACTTTCCAAGACTCACTTCCCATTTACCTACTTTCAGTAGCATACCTTATATATAATTCAGGAACATGTTTCATATGTTGCTCGTGACTTAAAATCCTAACGTTATCGCACTTTCTAATCTGATTGTTATTTCAATCCAGCCACTCGGTCTTTTACAAAGCAATTGGTCACCGGAATTTGAGAGCTGCGCTTGCAAAGTTTCTGTGTTGAAAGTCTTCTTCTTACGGTCCTTAGATCTCTCTTTTAACCACCCGTGGTCACATTCCCCTTTTTCATATCGCTCTTATGATTAATCCACTACCTGCTTTAAGTCTCCTCCTTCTTCCCTGCCGCTGATTTGGAGTGAAGCTTTGCGGCCTAAAGATGCTAATTTACTGCAGCAGAGCTAAGATTTTCTTGGCAATCCTATTCATAGCCTTCAAAGTGTCAGAAAGAGGTCCAAATTACCACTCTACATGACAGGCAATTTATCCCTTACTCTGCAGTGGATAAGAGTAAAAGCAAAGGAAGGAATTCACAACTCCCAACGCTTCGGAGACGATTCAATTTGTCACACCCACTATTATAGGGGTCTTCAACCTTGGCAACTTTAAGACTTGTGGACTTCAACTCCCGGAATTCCTTAGTCAGCAAAGCTTCTGCAGGGGGACCAAATGTCAGCCTCCGCCTCTATATTGCTTGTTTGCTTCGGCTGCCATTGTAACGGGGGGAGTTAATGGGAGTTGAAGTCCACAAGTCTTAAAGTTCCCAAGGTTGAAGACCCCTGCACTATTAGAAGGGGTGTGTGTGAGAGAGAGAGAGAAAAAAATTCAGAACCAAAGGTTCTGGACTTTCAAAACTGGACTTTCTTTATTTTTCCTTGAAGACGTTCTTGAAGAAGCTTCTTCGATGAGAAGCAAAATGCCTTCAAGGAAGAAACAAAAGTCCAGTTGCCTTTTGAAGATGCAGCTTTGGGACAACCAAGCTCAAAGAGCAGCAAGGACTCCTCACACCAAAGTACCAGATCTGACAAAGAACTGTTGATCCATGAGTTCCCTGGAAAGGAGATTTGAGAAAATAACATTAAAAAAAAAATACTATAGCTTTTGAAATGATATGATAAGATTTAAGCTGGGTAATTTAGATGGGGATTGTTTTCCAAGTTGAAAATTACAGACTAATCTCTTTATGTTGCGTCACCTGCAAAGTCATGGAATCAATCATTACACAATCTATTACCCTACATCTAGAGACAAACAACTTACTTTCTAACAAACAATTTGGTTTCAGAAAAAAATTATCCTGTAATCTACAACTACTACATTGCAAAAACATATGGACTACACATCTCGATCAGGGCAAAGCAATAGACACAGTTTACATAGACTTCTGTAACGCTTTTGATTCAGTGGTACACGACAAATTACTTCTAAAACTAAAATCCTATGGCATTTCTGGACTCCTCCTACAAAATGCAAATGCAAACTTTCATTTCTTTTTTTTTTTAAGTAGGCAACTTGATTAGACGTTAGATAAGAAAGAAAGAAAAAGTCTAATAACAAAGAGTGACAGGATTAAAAGCTAGACTAAGCGATAGAAATACAAAAAGGGGGAATATTAGTGTATACATTTTTATATCACAAAATGAAAGTAACAAGAGAACATGTGGAGTAATTGAACAACAATAGACTATAACATAATATGAGTATGTATTATTATTAGAAATATATAAGCGGATTGAATGTAATGATTATGATTAACTTGATTAGTTTAATTTGTATTAGAATGTATGACACCCATGTGCCACACACTTCACGCATTGATTTGATATTTTTATAAAAACTAAAAAAAAACATTAAAAAAAATGAAAACACAACAAGCCTCAATATATCCCAAAGGTGCTTTTATCCCAACAGGCAATTGGACTTTCTGGGTTTTTTTTTCTTTGAAGACGATTCGCTTCTCATCTCCAAAGCTTCTTCAACTCTCAAGAGCTGAAGAAGCTTCTTGGATGAGCAGCGAAATGTCTTCCATGAAAAAACCAGAAATTCCAGTTGCCTCTGGGGGGGGGGGGGGGGAAGCACATTTGGGAGAACCGTGGATGATGGAGAATCTCCATAAAACCTCAGTATGGTTTGCTGAGAGCTCATAAATTCCAAAAGGCAGAATCAATAAAAATAACAAAAATGATCTCGTGAGCACTTTTCGTCCTTCTCATCCATCAGATGGAAGAATAGCGGTTATCCTTGACTTACAACAATCATTTGTTTAGTGACCATCTGAAGTTACAACAGCACTGTTGACTTATGACTGTTTTTCACTCTTACAATCATCGTGGCCTCCCAGGGTCAACTGATCAAAATCCACGTGCTTGGCAACGGGTTCATATTGTGAGGACTGTTGCGGTATCCTGGAGTCACATGATCACTTTTTTTTTTTTTTGAACTTTCTGATGAGCAAAGTCAACGGAGGAAGCCAGCTTCGCTTAACAATCGCATTACTAACTGAACAACTGTAGTGCCTTGCTTAAAAACCCGTGGCAAGAAAGGTCGTAAAATGGGGCAAAATTCACTTAACAAATTTTTCACTTAGCGACAGAAATTCCGGGCTCAATTGCGGTCAATTTTTTCAGTGCCGTTGTAACTTCGAACAGTCACTGTTGTAAGTTGAGGACTACCTGTCCATAGCACCACACATGATTGAACTACATTTTAAAAAAAAAATAAAATAAAAATAAATGAATATATAAAGAACAGTTTCTCCTTTTTTGGAAGTGGGGGGCGGGGTGAAGATGCCAGCAGAGTCAAAGTTAGGCATTTTCTGAATTAAAAAATATTTGCCGTCACTTTGATAGGATGACACAGAGCAAATGAACGTGAGTGTCTCTTTACAAAAATAAAAATAAAGAAACAACAACAGGTGTCTATCCAGAGAGCAAAGCCTTTAAAATCTCCCAGTCGACACCGCTCAGTCACACTGGTTCACCAGAGTGCAATTTTCCCATTATAGCAAGATTTATGGCCTTTTTAAGAGCAATTGCTGCAATTATCTTTCAATCCGCACCACGGATAGATGATTTCTTCAAACAAACACTTCTCTCTTTGTTTTCATTTGCTGGGGATGCATCTCCTCTTTAGCCATAGGCAACAGGCCACTCTTAACAGTATTTAGAAAAAGGCAAAGCCATCCAGAATAACTGGGTTTAAAGTTTAGATTCACAGGGTGGGGACGATCCGTCTCTGCATTGTTTTGATGGGGCTTTTAAGTCTTCAGCATTCTTCTTTATGCGCGTATCTGAATGCTAATTCAACCATAGGTAGCCAGCTAGTGTAGTAAGAGCTGCTTCCCCTGATTACATTTTTCAACTAATTATATCTGTACTCTGTAAGATGCATGCAAATAAAATGAGCCGTACGAGGTATGTGGTTCCTTATGTGTTGGTCTGCTTGGCTCCCAAATCTTTAGGAAATCGAACAAAATTAAAAAGGAAGCCCAGAGTTATCGAGACATTGAAGCGTTTTGCTGGACGGGCATCCTGAAAAGGTCATTCTCGAAAAGGTCAGTGGGGTCTGATGAGAGGGGAAGAATCTGAAGCGTCCTTGGAAAAGAAACGCCCCGATTTTGACGTGACGGTATTTCTCTTTTGGGTTTATTAAAATGCAGATGAGTTGCTTGCCTTCCCAATGACATCTGCAAAGGTTCTGAAGAGGCTATAGACTATCACCCGGGAAATAAATGGACCCTCAGTTAGAATTAGACAGTAAATACGCTTTTTATGTCCAATTTTTTAAAGGAAAAAAGAATGTGTGTCAGTTACTAGTTGTCTATTGATATGCACTGTCGAGTCACGTCTGCAGAATAAGTCAAATAATTCCTACGAAAATCTTTTAAAGCAAGATTTTACAACTGCAAAGAGAAATGTGAAGTCCAGATTTGATTAGGATCCTTTTCTTTCTATCTATCTATCTATCTATCTATCTATCTATCTATCTATCTATCATCTATCTATCTATCTATCTATCTATCATCTATCTATCTATCTACCTACCTACCTACCTACCTACCTAACCTATCCTGTTTCCCCCAAAATAAGATATCCCCTGATAATAAGCCCAATCGGGCTTTTGAGCGCATGGCAATAAGGCCAAGCGCTTATTTCAGGGTTCAAAAAATATAAGGCAGGGTCTTATTTTCGGGGAAACACGGTACCTACCTACCTACCTATCATCTATCATCCATTTATCTGTCTGTCTATCTATCTGTCAGTCTATCTATATCTATATCTATATCTATATCTATATCTATACATCTATCTATCTATCTATCTATCATCTTAAATATAGATCTATCACCATTATCATCTATCCTCCATCTCTTTAACGCTCTATCTTCTTCCTTCTATCACCTATCTATCATCACTATCATCCATTCATCCATTCATCCATCCATCCATCCATCTACCTATCTAATTCATATGCCACTCATTTTGCCAACAGGTGGTCATCTTACAAGGTAAAAACACCAATGCAAGACATTAAAATATTAAAACGATGGATGTTAACATTAAAATTAACAAAGATGGGTAAGGTAGCAAGCAAAATACAAATGAGTTGGAGGTAGAATTTTCTTTCGGTTTGCAACCACCTCCAGTATGGAATGGCTCCATCGGGACCCCCAGGTCAATCGGCAGAGTCAGGTTTGAAGACCCTCCTGGAAAGGGTCGTTTTCTTTAGCATCGCAAGATTCTCGAGTTAAAAAATAACCAACAACTCGCTTCCGCCTGTTATGGCGCGGGAAACCAAGCTGAGAAAACTGGCATTTTTAGGAATGTCAGTTGCACCACTGGAAATGCAGGCTGTGCCTGTGAGAAAAAAATCTAGGTCAGTGTTTCTCAACCTTGGAAGCTTGAAGATGGGTGGACTTCAACTCCCAGAATCCCCCAGAGTTGAAGTCCACCCATCTTCAAGCTACCAAGGTTGAGAAACATCGATCTAGGTCAGTCCAAAAAGGAGAGCTTGTTTGCATCTCGGGGGGCATCCAGATGTTAAGCACCTGCAGGGTATTACAATGAGTTTGGTGCTGGCTACTTGTTACACCTGCAGGATAACAACTGGATTACAAACTTTGCCTGCATCTCCTACTTCTTCTAGCACTCGGACCGCCTGAGCCACGAGACAGGCAGAAGCTGTGTAGGAGACTATTTTAAAGGGAAGGGAAGGACATAGTGGAGCAAGAGTGGCCAGGATCCTAGCGTGCAGAGCCAACCCATTGTTTGACATAGCAATAGCACTTAGACTTATATACCGCTTCACAGTGCTTTACAGCCCTCTCTAAGCAGTTTACAGAGTCAGCTTATTGCTGCCATCAATCTGGGTCCTCATTTTACCCACCTCAGAAGGACGGAAGGCTGAGTCGACCTTGAGCCTGGTGAGATTTGAACTGTCAAATTGCAGGCAGCAGAAGTAGCCCGCAGTACTGCATTCTAGCCTCTGCGCCACCACAGCTCCTTTCCTTCCTTCCTTCCTTCCTTCCTTCCTTCCTTCCTTCCTTCCTTCCTTCCTTCCTTCCTAATAGCACTTAGACTTATATACCTCTTCACAGTTCTTTTACAGACCTCTCTAAGCGGCTTACAGAGTCAGCATATTGCCCTTATCAATCTGGGTCCTCATTTTACCCACCTCGGAAGGACGGAAGGCTGAGTCGACCTTGAGCCTGGTGGGATTTGAACTGCCAAATTGCAGTCAGCCGGTAGTCAGCAGAAGTGGCCTGCAGTACTGCACTCTAACCACTGCGCCATCGAGACTCATAGCAGCATTTTCCAAAGCAGGGCAGTATAGCAGTGGGCAAAACAAACAAACAAAAAAATTATGCTCGCTGATTTTTGCAAGGGATCTCTACAACTGCAATGCGAGGAGGGTATCAAATATATATATATATCTGTGATACACGCAAGACATAAGGCTATAACTAAACTGCTGAGGGTGAAGCCAATGGACAGGTGTAATCGTGGATTGACGTTGCTCTAAAGCAGAGATGTCAAACTCAGGGTCCGGGGGCTGGATCCCGTCTTGCAGGGGTGTTTAGATCTGGCTCGCGGGACCACCCTGGAAACAGCGAAGGACCGGTCCACAGTGCCTCTGCCAGGGAAAACGGAGCTCGGGAAGGCCGCAGGCGGCCCTCCTCAGCTCCATTTTTGCTGGCAGAGGGTTGCAGGAGGCCGTCGCAGCCGAAAATGGGAGCTTGGGAGCCCGTTTTCTCTGGCAGAGCGCTCGGGCGGTTAAATGGCTGCTGGCTAAGTTTGGTCAGAATAGGGAAAAAATGATTTGCCTTGAAGCAGCGAAGGAGAGAAGGAAGAGAACAAGGGTGGAAGGGGAAAATAAAGGTGAAAAATATAAAAAATATGATATGAGCCGCGGTGGCGCAATGGTTAGAGTGCAGTACTGCAGGCACCTCCTGCTGACTGCCGGCTGCCTGCAATTTGGCAGTTCGAATCTCACCAGGCTCAAGGTGGACTCAGCCTTGCATCCTTCCGAGGTGAGTAAAAAGAGGACCCAGATTGTTGGGGGCAAGAGGCTAACACTGTACACCACTTAGGGAGGGCTGTAAAAGCACTATGAAGCGGTATACAAGTCTAAGTGCTACTGCTACTGCTATTCCAAGGATTTTCATCACATCAAGCCAGGCTTTGAGGCTACCTCTTATCAACTTACAGTGGTTCCGTACTGGTAGTCCTTGAGTTACAACCATTCGTTTATGACCGTTCGAAGTTCCAACGGGACTGAAAAAAGGGACGGATGACGTTTTCCCCATTTACGACCGTTACAGCATCTCCATGGTTATATGGTCATAATCCAGGTGCTCGGCAACTGGTGTGATTTAGGAGAGTTGCACTGCACTGCAAGGCCATGTGATTACCATCTGTGTAACTTTTCCAGCTGGCTTCTGACAAGCAAAGCCAGAATAACAGAGCAGAATATCAGAGTTGGAAGGGACCTTGGAGGTCTTCTAGTCCAACCCCCTGCTCAGGCAGGAAACCCTAGACCGTTTCAGACACATAGTTATCCAAGTCAATGGAGATTCGTGTCGCTCGCTGAACAACTGTAGTGATTCGCTTAAACTGTGGCAAAAAGGTCGTAAAATGGGACACAACTCCCTTAACCAATGCCTCGCTCAGCAACAGAAATTTTGGGCTCCATTATGGTCAAGGACTACGGTGCATGTTGCGCTGCATGGTTGCAAGCTCACGAAGGAAGCCATCAAGGTTGCATATGAAGCCGCAGCCTTCTCCAGGCAACCCAGAGAAAAGGATGTGTGTGGCTTGCTCTTTCAGTCGTGTAATGTGCTCCACCGATTATATATGGCTTCTGCTGTTTGAAGCCAGGTGATGTGGAAGAGCCAGGCGGACATAAAATTGTTGGCTTCAAACAAGGCTGGAGAGGGAGGAGATGTTGGGGCTGACCTTAAACAGGAGGAGAAATGCGAAATGTGAGAATGGGGAGCAAGTCACTCTGGGTTTACGTACTCCGAAAAACCGCTTGACTACGGAGGGGTAGGGGCCGCGAGGAAGAATCGTGCGCCCTCCATCCACATGGCTTCTAGCAGACCTGAGGTGCTTCTCTTTGTTGTCCCTCATTGTGACTTTGCGCTTGCAGCATTTATAAAGGACCCAGCCATTCCTAAACCCCTGATAAACGGACCACGTCTGCGCTACTTGCTGCAACGGGCTCTAACCCTAAACACGAGAGCATCCATTAAGGAAGAAAAAGAGGAGAAGATGGCGCCACTTTTTCAGGAAGTGCGAGCAAGAAACCCTGCAGCTAAGGCAATGCACAAAGAATGACTCCCTGGTTGGGTGGGTGGGTGGGTGATGGGTAGGGATCTCCCACTGCCTCGCCCACCTCATTCCCAGATGCTCAGCCACACCCTTACCTCGGAATGGTCAGACCGTAGGAAGACATACTGTCAGGCCCAGAAGCCATCTTTTTCGTTGGATCTTCAGACCTGCCACATTTACTACTGGGAGAAACTGGGAGGGGGGATTGTATGAGCTTGGGTGATATATAGTCATAATAACATTCCTTTCTCAGAGAGTCAAGGTCACCTTGCCCTGCACCTGGACAGCAGGAACTGGGAGGCATCTCCAGTTGGGAAGGTGACATGTGGGCGTTGGGACAGGGACTTGAACTTTTCTTTGGGTGGGGAAAACCCACCCAAAGATTTGAGATTTGGGTTTTCCCAGATGTGCCAATATGACATCTCTAATAAAATGGAACTTTGAGGAAACTCAAGCTTCGGAGTTTTCTTTCGTTAGGGGTTTTACCTGACACATATATGCCAAGGGATGTTGGACCACTACGATGGCTCTCTTAAATATACAGCTAGACTTCGACTGACAACCACAATTGGGAACAGAATTTTCATTGTTAAACAAAACGGGTTGTTAATTGAGCCGCAACCAATTTTACTATCTTTTTGGCCACCGTTGCAAAGCAAATCACTGCAATTAAGTGAATCGGGGTGGTCATTAAGCAAATCCAATTCTCCCACCCCCACCCCCACCCCGGTTGACTTGGCTTGTTGCAAACTGAAATGGTGATTGTATGACCCTGGGATGCTGCAACCACTGTACCTACATGCCACTTGCCCAAGCACCCAACTTTCGACCGTGTGACCGTGAGGATGCCGCAATAGTCATAAGTGCGAGGACAGCAACAGCACTTAGACTTATATACCACTTCACAGTGCTTTACAGACCTCTCTAATAGGTTTACAGAGTCAGCCTATTGGCCCTCAACAATCTGGGTCCTCATTTTACCGACCTCGGAAGGATGGAAGGCTGAGCCAACCTCTTGAGCCGGTTAGGATCGAACTGCTGGCAGTCTGCAGAATTAGCCTGCAATACTGTGTTCTAACCGCTGCTTCACCACGGCTCTTGATTGTAAGAGTAGGATGGTTGTAAGTCACTTTTTTCTATGACATTGTATCTTCAAAGAGTCACTAAATGAATGGTTGCAACCTATTAAGACTCCTCAGCTTAATCCTGCTACTGTAGAAGCCAATGATGTCAAATCCATGACACGCACATCAAAAGTGACACATCGCGAAGGTTTGGGTGGCACGCCAGCATTTACTACCACCCAACAATGACTGTACTCAAAACCGCACCCCGTTCTCGTGCAATTTTTGTGTGTAAAAGAAGTGTGTTCTCGCACAGCCTTCCAGACCTTTCGAAAAATTAAGTTATTTCACTCACGTTTCATTTTTTGTAATTATTTCACATTTCGTCGTATTATAGGTGGCACCACGCAGCATTGTGTGCCGTATTTTTTTTTCCAAATAAACAAATGAATATGTTTTTAAGAAATCAGTTTTCTTTTGTTTGGGGGTGGGTGGGGGTGCATGAGATGCCAGCGGGATTGAGTTGGGCGTTTTCCGAAATTTTTGACAAAGCTGAGCACAAAAAGGTTCGCCTTCGGTGATATGGAATAAGCTCTGAATTCAAAGCAGTCCGTTTCAGCCAAAAAGGGCTCGGACCGTTCAGAATAAGGGAACCGGTCACCCCGAATTGGTTGGGCACACGAAATCACCATTTCACGGGACATGAAAGGTGCAGGAAAGGTGTAGCAAAAGGAGGAAGGGGGGGCGCTAAATGGTCAGCACTGTCGCTGGGCCACATTCTTCGATGGCGCCTGAAGCCATTTTGTTTCCTTTATTTTATTCACTGATTTTTATCTCAGCTGCCTAGGGAGCTTTTTTGGAGGGTGGGACCGGGAAGGAAGGAAGGTAGGATCAGAACGCTTAAAACAGATTTGTTTTATTGGCTAATTAAACTCCCTTCTCTCACTTAGGCAAAATTGATAACATTATTCAGTCTCTGATCATCTCCGTCTCCTCCTTCTCCTCCTCCTCTTGTAATTTTGTTCAGGCGGCATTCCCACCGATTTTGATAAATAAAACCAATAAATCAATGTTCATGGTGCGTGAGGGGGGCATACAAATGCCTGCTTTTGTTTTACTCTACTCCAGGTGTTTGGTTTTGCATTGATACTCTGCTAAAAAGAATAAGAAGGCTATTTATTTGTTTGTGAATTCGGGTGGCAGACATTATCGCTCTCGTCTCCATTTTCTCCCACAAAAAAATACCCTCGTGAGGAAGGAAGAAGCTCTGGGCTGAGACATTATAATTCTAAACGAAAGGAATGGGATTCCGAAGAAGGAGCTGTGTAAACATTTTAAAAGACAAAACATAAATATATTTAACCAACATTTCCAATTTCTACTTTTCTCAGCGCTTGAGGGCTACAGTAATCACTTTAAAACTTCATTTATGTTTGCTGCTTGGATTTTAGGGGGGGAAAAAGGAAAGATAAAGGATTTATCTACTACAGAATAACAGAATAACAGAGTTGGAAGGGACCTTAGAGGTTTTCTAGTCCAACCCCCTGCTTAAGCAGGAGACCCTACACCATTTCGGACAAATGGATGTCCGTCTCTTTAAAAGCCTCCAGTGATGGAGAATTCACAATTGGGCTAGAAAGCTAAAGGTTTTCTTACATTTTAATTCATAGTCCAGACCTGAATTTGGGATTAATATGAAGGGTAAATCCATATAAGATAATATTATCAGAACAAAGTAAGCTATTAACCAAAGTTCCATTGTTGCTTTCCAGCTGGTTCAAAAATTTCTGGACCATTCTGAAATTTCTCAGAAATAAACTGCTCTGAGCTGAGATATTAAATGTTTTTTAGTATTAGCTTCGTCGGGTGAGGATAAACGCAGAAATCTGAGTTTTAAAGATTGTGAAATGTCTCAGAACTCTGTAACCCACGCTCTGTATAGAGAAAAATGCAAAGAGATAGCGAACAATGCTTCATATCTTCTGGATTAGCCATCCTGGTATTCATATTATACTTTCAACCAAATACGTGTTTTATGAATGGATGGCCACAAAATATAATCCTTGGGCAAATGCCCAGGCGTAATTAGCACTTCCTCGGATTTTTCCAGCCAAACCATAATAATGCTAGAAGCGATAACCATTTGATTTATAAGGCTGCTAATCAAAATTAATTCAAGGAAATCCAACCAGTTTCAATCGCCTTGATCCATGCGCCTTCTCAGGACTGAGAAATGCCAGAAGTAGACTCCTAATTTCAAGGTGCCCCCAGAATCATTCCTCACCAACAAGATTTCTAAAAGTTTTTTTTTTTGTTTGTTTCTTATTTTATTTATTTATTTTTTAAAGGAATTCTTTCTTGAATCTGGAGCCAACGTGATCCGGACTAGCGAGAGCATCTTTCTCTAAATGAACAGGGGGAACGCCCTAAATCAGCTCAAGTCGTTGTGATGCCATTTTATGGCGTTGTGCTGCCATTTTAGTGGTACGGTTACCCGGGTGCCTTTCGGGGGGGGGTTTTGGGGGGAGGGCGGGGAGGGGACAGAAAGAAAAAAATAATAAATAAAAATCATCTCGTTTTGCAAGCTTCTCCGGTTTATTTCGTTCCTGCTGGTTACGTTGAGTTTCTGCACTTAAGTTTGTAGGGCACAAAGTCAATGGCTGATATGGAAGGACCCCGCCTTCATTCTCCGCAGTCAAGATAGTTTAGAGGCATGTGGAAATACCCTTTTTACGCAGGTATGTAGAAAGTGGAAGGACCACTCTCCACCCCAGTGCCCCACCCTATACCACCATAAAAGCAGGTCGTATTTCTTGGAAAGGAAGAAAAAAAAGGAAATATTGACTTGATTTCTCTCCTTCTTTGCTTCCCCTCCGGAAGAAACAGTTATCAAATTTTACTGGGGCCCTTTGTCTCTTTGTCTCACAGCATAGATGCCAACAAGTTAGCTATTTCGGGAAAATCTTGGGTGCTCTTTGGCAGATGCCAACGGATCAAAGCGTGACTTTGCCATTCCCTTGCGGTAGATTTGTCCAGAGAGGTAGCACACCCTTACTATTTCATTTTATTTATTAGGAAGCCCACCCACCCACCCAAGCAATTAACGCTGCAGCAGACCCTCCACTCAATTTCTGAGATTTAAAAGGCAATTGCTCCCTCTTCGTTCTCTGCCATGTCACTCCCACTTTTGTTTTTGTTTTGTTTTTAAGATTGAGTTCTTTGGGGGGGGGGGTTCTCTCTGTAAGGAAGGCTTTGCACCTTTTTATTAAAAAAAAAAGCACAGATCACTTCTACAGGCTGGTTTTTATAGCACACGCGTGTTCTTGCACGTGGGCAGGGTTCAGAACTTCGCATAACCCCTATCCTCTTAAACATATCACGCATCGGTGCTCCATACTCATTTTTTCCCCCTTGTCCATCCTACCCACTCGTTCAGCAAGAGACGCTTGGGTTCTCTTAAGCTTCAAGGCTTATGGCTGTTTTAAATATGATGCTTCGTTTTCCCTTGGAGTCCGGGTAACCTGTTTTGCCATTGAAGCATTTGAGATTTTTGTGAAACGGAAGACTGGCATGGTGTGTGCCCCCCCCCCATCACCAGCACCCGTGCGCATCTCAAGTGCTCAGCATCTGCACACTGGACTGGGCAACGCCTGCTTCCGTGAAACCTCCTTCGACAGCAGCTAGCATCGAAATAGGTTAACTAAGTTAAATAAAAATGGCAAAATCCAGGACCCAGAGAAGACTCACTGCAGCACTTTTAACAATCCTCATTTTTGGGAAGTGTTCTTTTGGGAAAAGGAAAGGACCGGAGGGGATTCTTGCAATCCTCAAACTTTCGAGATTTATTTTAATAGGCTGCTATGGTCGGTGCAAATAAAGGCATAACAAAGAGGCAGCCAGAACAAAAGCATTAATTACACTGGTTAAGCTTGTAGGAAAGGTGTGTAGAAAAATAAGATATATATATATATGGGGTTCTTTTAAGCCATCTGAAGCGATGCAGTGAAGCCATCTCTGAAAAGTCTGAATTCAACCCATTATAGATTATTGCAAGAATATTGCTGAAAATTAATCGTTTGTCTGTTAGACTGACTTGAGTAGCTTGTAAAATAAATATTGCTTCCATTAAACAGGGAAATCACTTTTGGTTTAAAAAAAAGTTTTTAAAAGATGGTGGTCAGTTTAGATTTTGTTTTAAACCCAAACCAATAATACTAATTCTAAAAGTAGAAGATATACTTTCACTGATGTTTCTTAAACACGTTGGGTTGTTTTTTTTCCTCCAAAAACGTAAATTGCTACAGGTACAGAGAAATGTAATATACTCTAGTACTCTTTAAAATGCTCTACAAGGTTTAAATTACCAGTATTTCCCACATATTAACAATTCCTGTTTTAAAAAGATTTATACCAGCAAACCAAGATATAGAAAATGATATACATCTATTAAACACTCAAAGCTTTAAGGAAAGAAATGCAATTTCTATAATGAAATAGCAGATTTAAAGTTTTTCCACTTAAGATCAATATGGAAAAAGCTTATCAAAGACAAAAGGTTTCCATTTTTCTCCCTTAAGTGTATGCATCTCCACACCCCTCTATGTATGTGCTTCTTAAACAAACCAAAGGGGGGAAAAAATTCCTTCCTCCATAATGTGCAAAAGATACATCACAAAGAAATGAGACTTGTGACCTTCAATTAAGACTGTACAATAAGAAAGCTACTAGAAGTGATTCCAAAAGAGAATAGGTGATTTTTTTTTCCCCCATCAAATATTTTGTTTCTGAAGCTTGTACAGTTTCCCACCCTTCGTCAAACAAAGGAAAATAATTTGGAAAAAAAAAACAGCGTAAAAACTGCAGGAATCATCGAGACGTCTCCCACGGAAGGGACCGTGGCAATGAGTCCTTCCATCTTTACATGTGCATTTCATTGTCTTTTCTCTTTGGTGAAACCGTGGAACTAACTGCTCTTTGGAAATGCCCTTTTCAACCAGGCTAAACACACCTACACAACTGTTGGATCGCACAGCACCTGTTTGTCAAACCAGCTGCCTCACACACACACACACACACACACACACACAATGTGTGTGTGTATGTGTGTGTATATTTTCAGAACAAGGAAAGGTGCTGTGGAAGGTGATAAAACAAATATTCAAATCTGCACCTTTCCTGTCTCTGGAGCATCGTCTCCAAAGTGAAGCGAGAGTACTAAATCTGGGGGGAGAGGGAGGGGGGTTTCTCTCTCTCTTACTAAGAGTGGTCTAAAATGGAAACACTTCCTTCGATCCGGTTTATTCCTCAGGATAAAATATGTTAAAGAGGAAAGAAAATTTCCTAGGTTCACTTGATCGAACAGCAGTCATAAACTGGGAGATATATATATATATATATATATGTCACAGCATTTATAATATATTTCTTGGGTCATTTTAAATGGCTGGGAAATTTACAGCTTAAAGGACTGATTTATCCCTTACATCCAATACTGTTAAAGATCACTAAGCATCACATCCATTTGTTTCGATAGTTTTCACTTAATAGAAGATAAGAAAAAAAAGAGAATGGACTCTTCTCGGAAACCCAAGAACAATTCCAGAAGATCAGGTATGAACTTCATATTTTAAAATGAAAGACCTTTATCACATTTCCAAGAAAACCTTTGAAAATATAAAGCAAGATTATCTAAAAATAAGGCACGATACATATTTGACTACAACTCACGTTGTAAACCCATTTTACACACACAGAGACATACACAAATATCTTTTTCTATACCTTTTAGCCAATGATAGGGGTATCTTTAATAAAGCCAGCAAGTTATCACCTAGAAACTTGATACTTCTGACGGCTACTAGATTTTAAAAAGCAAGTCCAGCGGGGTCTTTTTAAAAGCAGACAACAGATGCCCCACCCTGCAGCTATTAAAAAGGAAAATAAAAAATAACAAACGCAAAAAAAAAAAAGAAAGAAACATTCACGATCGTTTAAATACATCCTTGGCAATCCTCCTATATCAATTTCCCATTTCTTTCTAAACATTCTAAAGTGGTTTCTTTGTAAACTCGAATAAGGAAGATGCTGAACTGTTAAGATTGAGTCTTTTTAAATATATACGTATATATATAAATATAAATATATATACGTATATATATATATATATATATATATGTATATATATATATATACATATACATACATTAGAGAAATAATTTCCTAATCTGAGGATTATTAGAGAATTGAAACAATAACCAACCTTTTAAGGGTCAGCCGCAGCTGCGATATTTTAAATGCCTGCTATTCGATTCTTTAGGCAGCTCGAATCCTCTGCTACGAATGCTCAGTTTTTCTTCTTAAGGGAGGGAGAAAAAAAGCCCCTGCAAGCTCTGATATAGCTGAGACAGCAAAGAGGGCAGCAAAACAATAAGAAGGCAGCTGTTCTCACAGATGAACACCACTGGCCGGCAAGCATCTATGGCATTTGCTCGGGGGCGTTCTAGACCAAGGACAGGACTGGTGTGAAACCAGTTATGGAATAGAGCGTCTATAGGTTAGAGAAGGATATTTTATTGTCAGCGGAATGTACCATGTAAGATTTAAGAGTGGGGAGGGGGGGGAAGGAAGGCAAGGAGATGGGAGGCAAGCAAAGGGAAAGATTTGGCTTACGTTCCTCCCAAGTACAGCCCCCCCTCCTCACAGTCACTGCAATTACTCTGATGTGAATTTTTGATGACTTCCGACATCTTGCATGCTTAATAACCATTTCAGCTGTCATGTTTGGTTAATATGGAAAATGCGTCTGCTGCACCGGAGGTGCACGGCTGCGGCCACAGATTGCAACACTTCACTTTTGTGAAGCTATTCTCTTTTAACGGGGGGGTGGGGTGTGCCACGAGAATTTGCACAGCGCAGGAAAGCAGGAATCGGGAGGCAGCTCAGCATCAAGAGACAGCAAGAGCACCTCTGCCATCTTTAAAAGCCGTCGCAGGAGTCCCCGGCACAATGCATACGTTCCCCCGAATGACGGCTGGGGTGCCGATTGCCACCTTTGTTCGTTAAAACAAGATGCCTGCACTGTATTCTCGGTGGTGGTGGATGCCATGTTGGTCAATGCACGCTCAAATCGGGGGGGGGGGGCCTGCTGCCGAACGACGCCGAATAATAAATACGGTGCCTTTTAACCATGTACATACACAGACATGTGCATGCCAAGCAGACATAAAGGAATAAGGGGCGAAGGGGACACACAACGAGCGTTGCAAAACATGGAGGTAACAATGCTGCAGGAAATGCAAGGGAAAAAAAAGAACCATGTGCAACGTACCACAGGCACAGAATGTATGGACGGGGGTGAGATTTGTATGCCAGTAACAACAACAATAAAATGTGGGTTCTATAGATAATTAACAAATGAAGGTGTGGGGGGGGGATACCCTCTCTGGGTTTAGCGTCGTTATTAGTAGGAAATTCTATTCAGGAGGAAGGACATAGATACAAGGATGCGTAAGAAGACGAAGAAGAAGAAGGGGTGGGCGATGGAAAAAGAACCAAGGAAGAGGCTGAGATGGCCAGTCACCCCATGATTCAAGTCAGGCCAGGCTGTACCAAAAGTCAGGTGATGGCACCATCATGACAATGCAGAAATCCAGAGAACAATCGAGAAGTGGGTGTTCCCCCTCTTTCTTTCTTCCATCCTGCCTCACCCCAGCTCCAAGGAGCATCAAAGTGTTAACAGATGTAACTGCAAAGATGCCGGATGCAAGGCCGGGGAGTGGGGTGGGTGAGGGGTGGGTGGGTGGGGAGCATTTTACAAAGCACGGCTAATGGCTCTCTGCCCTCCATTAATGCATTACACTCATAATTGATGCGGCTCTTTTCACCTGCCCCGAGAAAGGATCGAGCTCATATTGTCTTTTGTTCGTTTCGTGCAGACGGGCAAGAGCCAGGCGACGAGATCGTCTTGCAAGGAACAAGGTGGCTGGATCCGTGGCAAGGAGGCCGTTTCCGATAAAGGCGTTCGGATTGATTGCTTAAAAAGACACACACGCCGAGATGGGCGTCTGTCCTTCCGTTGAGAAAATACCTCTACATGACTTTTGTTTCGGAGTGAGGCTCAAAAGAACTGGGCAATTTCATGACATGAAATTGATTGTAAAAGCAGGTTACAATATATGTTAGGATCGAGACCAATTCAGGCTTAAGTAGGTCCAAACTAGCATTTTAAATAGTTTGCAAGGAATTAAATAAAGCGAGTGGAGATATAGGGAGGGGAAATGGATCCTAATACGCTTACGTTTAAGCAATCTCTATTGGGGGCATGTGGACATGCATCTGCTAAACTGAATATTCCCATATAGGCATAAGATTAACCTCTTTGAGGTCTGCGCTATAGCAATACATCATGATCTCCATTTACTAAGGCAAAAATGGGAGGCAAAATATTTGGTGGAACAACACGACCGTCCGTAAATTTACGACTCTGACAACATTCTAACGTATAGCATCAGGCAGAAACTCTCAGGCTTAACTCAACAAATGACGGTTTCTGTGCAATACGGCAGTGATGGCTGTATGCATCCTCTTTTTGAAAAGGCTGTTTTGCAACCTGCAGGAATGTCAAGGCAGCCCTCACCCTGCAACTGGCTAAAGCTATGCCAAGACCCAGTCGCTTTCAAGACATGGAATTTAGGTGCAAATGTCTCACCCTTCACACTCTGAAGGTCCTGGTTGGAACGGAGCCTCTGAAACATCGGTCAGAGCTAATGGGAATACAAAGGCAGTGACAAATGGCAGTGCTCCAGACCCTCCTTTATGAAATATCAAAAGCTCCTGGCTTTTTTCCCCTTCTTTTTTTTTTTTTAATTCCCACAGGAATTTCGAAACACTTTCGATTCCAAAGTTACTTCTAGATTGCAATCACCTTTTTTGGGGAAAGCGCTTTTGGACTTTGTGCTTGAGGTGGAGCGGGGGAAAAATTGAGACTTTGATTTGGAGTTTTGTCGACTGGATAGCTTTGTGGTTATAGTAATGGCTAGTATATACTATTATATAAAAGGGAAAAGTTGAGGTTTCAGGCTACTTACCTTATTCCACTGCACCAAAAGGGGTCAGAAGTCAATGCTTTTTTTTTTCTTTTTCCTCTCTATCCTACACTTTTATCTCTTTCCCTCCCTTATTTTCCCCTTATTTTCATTTTTTTTTTCTTGTATTTTGATGAGCTAATAAAATGGTGGATTGCAATCACCTTTAATGCTTAAGAGAATCTTGTGATGTGACTAGTATAAATATGATAAACGAGCTAACAAAGGCATAAGGGTGTGGGTGGGTTCTACCATTCAGGCGGACAGTATAAAGGCCCATCAGAAGAAAAAGACAAGAGAAATGGTGGGCATCTTTAAAGATACTGAATAGGCTAGAATTTTACATTCCAAAAGTATAGAGACAAAGATCCAGGAGGAAATTGCATAAATGATAAGTGAAATTAATCTCCGTGCTTTTTTGGGGGGGAAACAAAGTGATTTCATTAGCTCTGCAAAATATATCCTACACTTAACCTTTTGTTGGTTAATTACTTTCAATGCATTTGTACAAGGGGCACACTGGCAATAAGCAGCTATTCTGTTAACACTCCTGACCCTCCGAAAGGTCTTTATTAATATACATTATCTTGGGTTATGTGGCGCTAGCTTTATATTTGTGAAAACATGTTGGTCATTTTGCAAATTGGGAATGCATTCTAATAAAAGTGTTGCAGATTTTTGGAAACGGGAAACTGGTGAATAAAGACACTACCACATGAAGTACAAATAACAGAAATACAGATAATGGGTTGTTTCTGGTTTTATGTCCCAATGCCAATGTAAGCCTCAAGCAAAATAAAAAAAAAATAAAAAAAAATCCTTGATGGACTGGAACTCTATTTTATAAGAAAAAAAAATGGTGCCTTAGCTTCATAAATAGGTAGGTAGGCAAGCAGGCAGAATACTAATACCAGAAATCCACATTTTTCAGTATAGGTTCGTGAACAAGCTTAAACAACTATCTCTCAGTTGTAGTTTCTTATTTGTAAATTTGGGGGGTGGAGGAGGAAATTGGATGAGAAACCGGGAGAGTAATGCAAAGCAAAAAAGGACCATCTTAAATCTGACTTTCTAACTCGTCATTTATCTTTCACTTCGCCATTACATTTGTAAGAGGTAACCATGCATTAATAACTTTGCATTTATAACGTGCATTGTAAAGTATCTGTAAATTAGAATGCGGAATGTTCAATGTCCTTTGTTGCAGAGTAAAAAAAAAAAAAAAAAGCTTGCTTTCGGTAACATACAACATTTCTTCCATTTGAAAGTAAGGCTTCGCCAGCCTGAAATTGGCTCTGGAATCAGAGTAGCATGTTATTCCTTTCAAATTAGCAAAACCTATTTTTAACTTAAATAAATCCTGGCGGAAGAAAGCTTCCTTATCAGCCTCTTGGGATTTTATGTCAAACAAATATGCTCAGAAGCCAGGTCTTATTTTTACCATCTCAAGGAGGACTAGAGGATCTTTTACACAGATCTTTATAAAAGGAGAATCCTCCAAGGTGCAAAACACACATACTTACACAAATACACACACACACACACACACACACAAACCCAGCCCTGTTACAGTTGGTATACAGAAATGAAGAGATGTTTCCCCTCTAATAAAACCTAACCTAGGTTTTTTTTTTTCTTATTCTAATGGATTTAATTAGTCACCTACGATAATGCAGGTTTATCAAGCCATGCTCAGAAGTTTGCAATACAGTCAAATGATTTTAAAAAGCACACAAAACAATCCATTTTCTGTCTCAAGGGCAAACTAGATTCTAGGCAATTTGATAACCGAATCAATTATGCAAACAAAGCAAAATGTCCATGTTGCTTTTTTTTTTTTTTTTTTTTTGGCATGATTTATTTCAATTGTTCCCCAAGACTACCAGGCCCCGATCTATGACAGGAAGCAGAACGCAGGAAATTCAAGACATATCATGAAGACAGTGGTATTTACTGGGTAAGAAATTGAGCAGATACACGCAGCAAATACCACTGACAGTGGGGCTAAAAGAAGAGAAGGAAGGTTTTTCTTTTCTTTTCTTTCTTTTTTTTTTTTTTGTAAAAACGAAATAGACTTCATCCATTATGCTGGAAGAGTTTCAGAGCTGAATGTCAGGATTTCTGCTGTAGAAGGAGCAGATTCAAAACTCAGATCAGCAGATGGCGTTGAGGAAAATTCCTGCTTGGAAAGCCAGAGAACTGATATTCCAGCAAGGATTTTTCCAGGTTGTTCGAACTGTGGAAATGTCAACCCTTCAAGGTGGTCCAGACAAGCACTAACCAGGACTACTACTACCCCGTTTCCCCAAAAATAAAACCCAACCAGAAAATAAGTCCTAGCATGATTTTTCAGGATGCTCGTAATATAAGCCCTACCCCTCAAAATAAGCCCCAGTTAAGATTGTCAGCCAGATTGATGCATTTAATACCATATTTCCCCAAAAATAAGACCTAACCAGAAAATAAGTCCTAGCATGATTTTTCAGGATGCTCGTAATATAAGCCCTACCCCTCAAAATAAGCCCCAGTTAAGATTGTCAGCCAGATTGATGCATTTAATACCATATTTTCCCAAAAATAAGACCCAACCGGAAAATAAGTCCTAGCATGATTTTTCAGGATGCTTGCAATATAAGCCCTACCCCTCAAAATAAGCCCTAATGCGTCTTTTGGAGCAAAAATTAATATAAGACCCGGTCTTATTTTCGGGAAAACACGGTATTACCTTTATGGATAGGTTACCATAACAGAATCTTACTGATCTGGAAGCACTGCTCCCACTCGCCACGATATTAAAAAAAAGATGTTGAGACTCTAGAAAGAGTGCAGAGAAGAGCAACAAAAATGATCAGGGGGCTGGAGGCTAAAACATATGAAGAACGGTTGCTGGAATTGGGTATGTCTAGTTTAATGAAAAGAAGGAGTAAGGGTGACATCGTAGCAGTCTTCTAATATTTAAGGGGCTGCCACAAAGAAGAGGGGGTCAACCTATTCTCCAAAGCACCTGAAGGCAGGACAAGAAGCAACGGGTGGAAACTCATCAAGGAGAGAAGCAACTTAGAATTAAGAAGAAATTTCTTGATGGTGAGAACAATTAATCAGTGGAAGAATTTGCCTCGAGAAGTTGTGAAGTCTCCAACACTGGAGATTTAGAATTAGAATTAGAATTCTAATGTCCCATTTTGTTCTGTGGGTTGAGATACCTTTTGCAGGTGTCTTGACTACAATCTTCTGTCTCCCATTCTCCCATACCATTACGGGTGAGAAGGCTTGATGTTTGACTAGCCTATCAAGGTCTCTATTCCAAAAAAAGGAGGCAAGGCTGTAATAGTAACTAAATTTGATTTAAATTGCATTTAAATAAATAAATAAATAAATAAAAACTATTAGGGTGGATTATTTCTGTATTTAATAATTTTGGGGGTTTCCCCCAAATAAAAATCGCAAGCAGCAGGTTTTGAAGAGGAGATGGATGAATTCTTTGGGATCCACATGGGATTGTTAAGTAACACAGCTAATGATACAGAAAGGACACTAGAATGGACAACCTGGCACAAGGTAGCTTCCTGTGTGTCTATCATATGTGGCCAACTTTTTTTTTTTTTACTTTTAAAAGCATTTTTCTACAACCTTAAGAGGTTGCAGACAAAAATGCTTCTAAAAGCCTCTGACGATCAGGCAATTCAGCTGGGATTGCCAGAGGTTTTTAAAGGCATTTTTTTTCTACAACCTCTTCGGCTGAAGAGGTTGTAGAAAAAAATGGTTTTAGAAGCCTCTGACGATCCCAGCTGAGCCGTGAGATCATCAGAGGCTTTTTTTTTTCTTTTAAAATCATTTTTTTCAGCCGAAGAGGTTGTAGAGAAAATGATTTTAAAAGTAAAAAGAAAAAAAACAGCCTCTGATGATTGCGCCGCTCAGCTGGGTATGGGAGGAGGTCTGCAGGGATTTTTGCTACCGGTTCTCCGAACCACCAGCCACCATCACTACCGGATCAGGCAATCCGGTCTGAACCGGGAGCATTTCACCCCTGGGGCAGTGTTGGTGAACCTTTTCGGCACCAAGTGCCAAAACGGGAGCGCGGGCCTGCGTGCGGGGGAGTGCCGGAAACCAGAAGTGCAGATCAGCTGAGCTTCAAGTTTCCGGCATGCACATGTGTGCCGGTCACCTGGTCTTCTGGTTTCTGGCACGCATGCACACGCAAAGACCAGCTGCCGTAACCCGGAAGAGCTGAGACCAACCAGAAACTCAGCAAAAAACAGTACGCCAGAACCTGGAAGAGCAATGGGTAACAGCTGGCATGCCCGAAGAGATGGTTCTGCGTGCCACTTCCGGCACGCATGCCATAGGTTCATGTGTATAAGGGTGTTCTCTATGACAACTTTAGGACCTGTGGACTTCAACACCCAGAATTCCTGAGCATGGCTGGGTCAGGAATTCTGGGATCTGAAGAGCATGAAATTGCCACAGTGGCCCACTAATCGGTTTTGTAGAGAACAATATGAACTGGTCTAGATGGTGTTGTGTTACCAAAGGAAGCAACTTAACTCAATTCCATATCTTCGTTGCCAGGCTAGGAATAGGCAAGGAAACTCCAATTTTCAAATTCGGATAATTGAGTTATCTCAGAGGCCCCAGATTGCTCGTTATGGAGAAGGGTAATGGTATGTCTCCTTGGGAGGCAGGAGGGAGGGAAGCAGACTGGTGTGGAATCTGGACTATTTTTGTTTAGAGAAAAACCAGATTCAATTTTTTTAAAAAAAAATCTCCAAATTAAAAATAAACGGAGCCAAAATTACAGATAGTCCTCGATTTACAACAGTTTGTTTAGTGACCGTCCGAAGTTACAACAGCACTGAAAAAAGAGACTTATGACCATTTTTCACACTTATGATCATTGCAGCATCCCCATGATTACATCATCAAAATTAAAACCGCTTGGCAACTGCCTCATATTTATGACGTTTGCAGTGTCCCGGGGTCACCTGATCCCATTTTGCGACCTTCCGACAAGCGAAGTCAACGGGGAAGCCAGATTCACTTAACAACCGCGTTACTAGTTTTAACAACTGCCAGTGATTCACTTAACAAATGCGGCAAGAAAAGTCGTAAAATGGGGCAAAACTCACTTAACAACATAATTTGTGGGGCTCCATTGTGGTCATAAGTCAAGGACTACCTGAAGAACAATTTGCAATGGCCATGTATAATTTATAAGAAAGACATACACTTCAATGCAGTGGTGAAATCCAATTTTTTTTTACTACCGGTTCTGTGGGCGTGGCGTGGCGGGCGTGGTGTGGGCGTGGCTTGGTGGGCATGGCAGGGGAAGGATACTACAAAATCTCCATTCCCACCCCACTCCAGGGGAAGGATATTGCAAAATCTCCATTCCCACCCCACTCTAGGGAAGGATACTATAAAATCCCCATTCTCTCCCCACTCCTGGGGGAAAGGATATTGCAAAATCTCCATTCCCACCCCACTCTGGGGCCAGCCAGAGGTGGTATTTGCCGGTTCTCCAAACTACTCAAAATTTCCGCTACCGGTTCTCCAGAACCTGCTGGATTTCACCCCTGCTTCAACAGCAAGTTAAGTCTAATAAGCCAGAGGAACATATTCCCAAGCTCAGAAAGACCAGCGACCATCTCATCCAACACACACAAAAGGTGTTCTGGGAATGCAGAACGCTAAAACCCAAACACGTTTCTGCTCGAGTCACTGTAAATCCAAATGAATTAACAGGGCTTAATCAAATTTCATTTGGACCGAAGATTTAAAAGAAGTTCCAGAAATGCCACGTTCCAAAAGGGGAGGAATAAGCAAAATGATGAGAGCGAGAGGAGAAGGAAAATAATCTAATTAGCATCAATATCAGCCCTTTGGATGCAGCCTTTATTTTTGTTTTCCCCCCCCCCCCGCCCCATCCCTTGCAAACTTAAAAGTCTTATTGCTGCATAATCAGGATGGAGAACCTCCCCTCCTAACTCTGGCAAAACACACAAGACGTGATGACTGGGCCTAAAAGGCAATGACAACGCTGGAAACTTAACATTTTTTTTAGGACTGTGGTGCAGGGGACTGCAGCATAAACAAGGAGGGAGCTTCCCCCCCCCTTTTCTTAGTCACAGGGGATCGTGGGAAGCCTCTGAAAAGGCTGGCAACCAGCCGTGGGCTCGGCCATGAAAAACCCCACTCGCCAATTAATGGTATCATTTCCCAGGCTGAATGGGACTTGCTCACAGTTCAGCAATCTCTCAGAAACGGCTGCTTTTATAAGTGCGAGGCGAAAAGCAAGAGGCCGGTTTTAATTAGAAGCCTTTTTAACAAAGGAACCCGGGGTATTAAACCGTGCTCTCGCAATCAAAGTCATAATTGAGATGTCATCGAAACGGAAGAGCAACAAGTGTCCATTAGGCAAAAAGGCATTGTTCTTAAAGGATCGGTCTTACTGGAAAATTGTCAGTTTGCAGAGAGGTTTTTGGGGGGATCGTTTTTGGGGGGCGGGGGTTTAGGGGGGGGAGTCCTACATTCAGAGGTGCTGTGAATATGCAAAAGTTCTTTTTTCCCCCCCTCCTGCTACGGCACAATGCAAAGATGGATCACTTTTAAAAACATCAGCTCGGGACCAAATGGCCGGCAGTGCAGGAAATTATGGGAGGGTTTAAAATGCAACCCAGAGCTCCCCTGTGATAAGATGAGCAGCCAATAAATTTTACAAATAAAAATAAAAGCCACTGTAGACACCTTGGTGGCGCAGCGGACTAAAGTGCTGTTAATTAGCACTTAGCTGCCAGCGGCCTGCAATGACTGCGAGTTCAAATTTCATCAGGCTCAAGGTTGACTCAGCCTTCCATCCTTTCGAGGTAGGTAAAATGAGGACCCGGATTGTGGGGGCAATAAGCTGACTTTGTATAAAAAAGAACACCGCTTGGGGGGGCCGAAAGCCCTACTAAGCAGGTATATACGTCTGGACTATTGTAACGCTCTCTACATGGGGCTCCCTTTGGGGTGCACCCGGAGGCTCCAACTGGTGCAAAATATGGTCACGAGGGGGATTATGGGATCGACGGGGCCCTCCCACGTGACACCTCTCCTGCGCGAGCTGCATTGGCTTCCAGTGGACTTCCTGGTGCGCTTCAAGGTGTTGGTGACCACTTTTAAAGCGCTCCATGGCTTAGGGCCGGGGTACTTACGGGACCGCCTTCTGCCACCAATTGCCTCCCACCAGCCGGTTCGCTCCCACAGAGAGGGCCTCCTCAAGGTGCCGTCAGCCAGACAATGTCGGCTGGCGACCCCCAGGGGGAGAGCCTTCTCTGTGGTGGCACCTACCCTCTGGAACGATCTACCCCCAGAGATACGAGTGATCCCAGACCTCCGGACTTTTCGTCGGGCCCTAAAAACTTACTTTTTTCAGTTAGCCGGGCTGGCCTGATTCCATGTTGGTTTTAATGTTTGATACTGATTTTAATTGAAATGTTTTAAATTATGGGCCAAATATCATTTAATTATTTTTAAAAATTATTTTAACTTTTGTGTACAAATGTTTTTATTTTGGCTGTTCACCGCCCTCAGTCTGAAAGGAGAAGGGCGGTATACAAATCTAATAAAAGATAAAGAAAAGATATACAAAAGTATGAAGGCTATTGCTTAACGCATTGTAAGCCGCCCTGAGTATCCGGAGAAGGGCAGCATATAAATCGAACCAATGAATGAATGAATGAATGAATGAATGAGACTACCTTTGGTTGAGGGGAGGGGAAAAATACTAAATTAATTCAACCAGCAATGTAAGGAGGCATTCACAAACTGTGCAGCCTACTTCTGAGTGACGGAATAACAGAGTTGGAAGTGTCCTTGAAGGTCTTCTAATCCAATCCTCTGCTCAAGCAATAAACTCTACACCCATGATGGTAAACCTTTTCCAGACCGAGTGCCCAAAGCATGCGGGCGTGCCTGAACCCCCAAAATGCAATACCTGTGTGACCCCCCATGGATGCGCCCCACCCCTATGCATGTGCGTGCCCCCTACATGCACCATGTGGCCCCCGCACATGCCCCACCCCCTGCGCCTGCGAGGCAGAGATTGACAACTAGCTGACTGGTAGGAGGCACGCGCACATGTGTGGTGGAGATGAACTGAGGCGACGGCTCGCGTGCCAACAGAGAAGGCATTGCGTGCCACCTGTGGCACACGTGCCATAGGTTCGCCATCATGGCCCTATCCCATTTCAGACAAATGGCTGTCCAATCTCTTCTTAAAAACCTCCAATGGTGGAGCATTCACAACAACTAGAGGTAAGTTGTTTCACTGATTAATTGTTCTCACTGTCATGGAAATTCCTCCTTAGTTCTAGATTGCTTGTCTCCTTGATCAGTTTCCACCCGTTGCTTCTTGTCCTGCCCTCAGGTGCTTTGGAGAATAGCTTGACCCCCTCTTCTTTTGTGTCAACCCCTGAGATGTTAGAACATTGCTATTATATCATCCGTAGTCCTTCTTTTAATCAGATTAGCCATGCCCAGTTCCTGCAACCGTTCTTCATATGTTTTAGCCTCCAGTCTCCTAATCATCTTGGTTGCTCTTCTCTGCACTCTTTCTAGAGTCTCCACATCTTTTCTTTTCAGTGCATGGAAAGATGCTTGAGAGAAGTGTTTTTGCCAACACTGGCCTTACTAACAAACCAGGATCGCAGTGGGGGACTGTCCCCAACCCCCCACTGCGATCCTGGTTTGTTAGTAAGGGACAGCTCTCTTTACCATCAGAAGGAGGTAACTTACAACACGCTCACGGAGAGAGTGTACAATGCCGTAAGGATAGCTCAGCCAGCAGATATTCCAGGAGCAGCAAAAGCAACCAGAGAAACATGATCGAACGGGAAAGTCTAACGCTTAGCGCCATCAATTAAAGTCCCATTGCAACATTCGCTGTGAAATTATTATTACCATCTACTTTGGCGTATTTTAATACAGATAATTAACCTGTCTAATCAATTTTTTCCAGATATCCGCAAAGGTAGAAATGTCAAACTAGGATCTCTCTTGAGAAAAAAATAAATAAATAAATGTTAGCTCACTGCCAGCCAGGCTGGGCACTCCTTATAGAAATCAAACGACCGCAACATTAAAACGGCTCTCCGACTGTTCAGACAGATTGGAGTTGAGATGCTTTCACATCAGTGGTGGTTTTCAAAGATTTTACTACCGGTTCTGTGGGTGTGGCATGGTGGGCGTGGTGAGGCTTGGTGGGCGTAGCAGGGGAAGGATACTGTAAAATCTCCATTCCCTCCCCACTCCAGGAGAAGGTTATTGCAAAATCCCCATTTCCTCCTGATCAGCTGGGACTCGGGAGGCAGAGAATAGATGGGGGCGGGGCCAGTCAGAAGTGATATTTACCAGTTTTCCGAACTACTCAAAATTTCCGCTACCGGTTCTCCAGAACTGGTCAGAACCTGCTGAAACCCGCCTCTGTTTCACATGCTAGTACTGTAGCTCTGTGCATCTACCCTACACTCTCCCTTTCTTTCTCTCGCAAACACACATACGCAACTTTCTCAGTCAATACCATCTTATTACAGACTGCATGCATTTGAAAGGTGGTGTTGGAGACTCAAGACTCTTGAGGGTCCACTGGACAGCAAGATCAAATCAGCCACTCCTGAAGGAAATCAACCCTAGTTGTTGTCCCCAAAGTTGCTTTTTCAGGAGGCAACTGGACTTTTCCTATTTTTTCTTTGAAGATGTTTTGCTTCTCATCCAAGAAGCTTCTTCAGCTCTGGCTGGCTGGTGGGGAATGGAAGGATTGATATTCCTTGCAGATCAGCTGGTCATTTGCATCCTTTTAGAGGGTCGTTGAGGCCACTTGGAGGTTTATCTGTGTCCTCAGAGTCACCTGAGTGGTGCTCCTGGTTCCTGTAGTCTGCAATTTTCTTCCTCTGAAAATCGATTTCTACTCCCACACCCTTCAAAGGGTCTCCATCCCAAATTGTTATGGCTAAAAGTCTGTAGAGATTCTCCATCATCCAGGTCATGGTTGTCCCAAAAGATGCTTTTTCAGGAGGCAACTGGACTTTCTTCCTTTTTCTTTGAAGACGTTTTGCTTCTCATCCAAGAAGCTTCTTCAGTTCTGACAGGATAGTGGGGAACCCTAAATATTCTTTAGCAAGACAGACGCTGAAGCTCAAGTAGTCTGGCCACTAAATGCGAAGAGAAGACTCGTTGGAAGATACCCTGATATTGGGAAAGATGGAAGGTAAAAGGGAAAGGGGATTACGAAGGATGAGATGGTTAGATAGTGTCGTTGACACAATGAACATTTGGAGAAACTCCAGGAGATACCGGTAGTGGAAGACAGAAGGGCCTGGTGTACTATGATCCATGGCGTTGCGAAGAGTTAGACATGACTTAACAACTGAACAACAATAAACCGTATTTTTCAGAGTATAAGATGCACCAGAGTGTAAGATGCACCTTAGTTTTTGGAGAGGAAAATAAGAAAAAAGTGGATTGGCAGGTGGATCGGCCTCCTGGAATACCCCCCCCCCCGTCAGCTGTTCCCAGAGGTGAATTTTAGCAACAGGTTCCTTGGTTGTGAGCTCTGCGCCTTGCTTTTTTTTTGCTTTTTTTTCCCTGCCTCTGAAAGCCTCCAAAACAGCTTCAGAAAAAAAGCCTCTGAAGCTCTGTTTGGGGGCTTCTTTTCTGAAGCTCTGTTTCTGGTGCTTTTTTCAGCCTCTTAAACCTCCATTTGAGAAGCTGGGCGGGGCTACAGTCGGAGTATAAGAAGCACCCAGATTTTCACCCTCTTTTGGTGGGGGGGAAAGGTGCGTCTTATACGCTGAAAAATATGGTAAGCAGCGTACCATTTAAAAACAGAATCCCAGCAGTTACAAACTCCAACCGATACCAATATTCCAAATAATACTGCTAAGTAATCTAATCGAGTTGGCTACTCTACATTTGCAACATTCAGCAAACAATTAAGGTATTTTTGGATGAATGTCAAACCTGAAACTCACAATTCTGAACCCTTTTAACGTGGAGAGCAAGGCACATCACATACACCCCAAATGTTACTTCCACTGCCAAACAGACTTTTATCCCAGCCGTCCTCTTTAACAATGCAGGCTTAAAAGCATCTTAAGGAGCATCATCACAGATATTGAGAGAACACAATAAGGATAAGCCTCGTTACCTATGATAAAGCAACCAAAAAAAAGAAGGAACATTGCATTTTAATGTGTACTCAAATTGCAATGCTGTCTTAGGCAGCTAAGCCACTGCTGCCTTCCAGATGTGTTCTGCTCCAATCCCGTCAACCCCAAGCCATTACACCCGATGGAAATGATAGAAGTCAGTTAATGCAGAATGTGTTAAATACAGGTGGTTCTCCACTTACAACCATTCGTTTAGTGACCAAAGTTACGACAGCACTGAAGAGAGAGACGTACGACCGTTTTTCACACTTAACAACTGTTGCAGCATCCCCGTGGTCACGTGATCAAAATTCGGATGCTTGGCAACTGACTCACATTTGTGACGGTTGCAGAGTCCCAGGATCATGTGATCTCGTTGGGCGACCCCTTTTCTGACCAGCGAAGTCAAGGGCGGGGGGGAAGCCAGATTCATTTTACAATTGTGTTACTCACTTAACAGCTGCAGTGGGTCACTTAAACAACTGTGGCAAGAATGGCCGGGAGGGGGGCAAAATTCACTTGCTTAACAACAGAAATTTTGAGCTGAATTGTGGTCGTAGGTCAAGGACTGCGTGTACTTTAGCTGGCTGTGACGTCATCTCTGAAGGACTCCGATTCGGATTAATCAAGGGAGACAAAGAAGCGGGCCCAACAAATTTAGTTCTAAACAGTTCCTTTGGTATTGATGAAAAATTACCTGCCAGGTAGAGTCTACAGAAAGCAACAGAAGCTGATAGATTAGCCAGCCTCCCTTCCATACTCCTGACCAGTAGCTAGAGCATATTATTAATGATCTCCATCTACCACTGAAACAATCTTCCGGACATGGTCTGACAAGGCATTGAATTGCGTTAACCCCTATGGGGGATTTGTGTGTCGACACACAAAACTGCAATGGCCCAATGCAGCCCGCAAGGTAAAAGGATGGCTTGCTGGGCGTGGCAGGGGAAGGATATTGCAAAATCCCCATTCCCACCCCACTCTGGGGCCAGCCAGAGGCGGTATTTGCCGGTTCTCTGAACTACTCAAAATTTCCGCTACCGGTTCTCCAGAACCTGTCAGAACCTGCTGGATTTCACCCCTGGCCCACAGGCCTTGAATTTGCTCTAGACCCTTTATAATTTTTGTTGCTCTTCTCTACATTCTTTCTAGCGTCTCAACATCTTTCTTTTTTTTTTCCTTTTTTTTTTTTGGTTTTTTTTTTTGGTATTGCGATAACCAGAACTGGATGCAGCAGTATTGCAAGTGTGGTCTCATCACTGCGGTGTAAAGCGATAGTACTAACGCTTCACATGATCCTGAAGCTACCCTTTTGTGGATGCAACCTAGGACGGCATTCCCTTATTTGGTCAACAGCCGCACACTTTTTTTATTTATTTATTTATTTATATGCCGCCCTCTCTGGAGACTCAGGGCGGCTTACAATGCGTTAAGCAATAGCCTTCATACTTTTGTATATTTTATACAAAGTCAGCTTATTGCCCCCACAAACTGGGTCCTCAATTTACCTACCTTAGAAAGGATGGAAGGCTGAGTCAACCTTGAGCCTGGCGAGATTCGATCTTACTTTAATTGCAGACAGCTGGTGTTAATCACAATGCTATCAGTCTGCTGAGCCACCAGGCCCCTGGTGCTGCTGAAATGTTATAACCCACCCCCCTTTTCTTCGGTGCCCTTCTGCCCTCCGAAATTAACCTGTCAATTTTGTCACTCGGATATCTGTATTTGAGCGTCCCAGGATTTTAGGCACGAGTCTTAATGAGCCACCTGAGGCTGAATGGTGGGGGGCTCAGCCAGGCCTGGCACACGTTCTGGCACTTTGGCATTCTGCCCTGGCTGTTCCATAAGACCAGTAGCGTCTACCTCCTGTCCTTTGGGCTTTGTCATTTTCCAAGCATAAGCCACCAACCTTGGCAAACCTGAGCTGGAAAGGGCATGTACCAGTTCCAGTAAGGGAGCAGGGATATGCGTACGGACTGGGGAAGAAGGCCTATCCTAGTAATAAAAATCCCTTTCAAATCACAAGAAGAATTGAGGAATGCAATCAAATCCTTGTCCCTCCGAGTTCTATGAAGGTACCTATTAATTCACCCTCCCGTAGTCAGTTTATTATCCCTTACAACAGCAAATAGCTAAAAAAGTAGAGCAGAGTGACCCAAATTGGCACGGTAATTATTTAAGACTATAAATAATCACGGTCACTGAATAAATTAAAACGCTCTATGATAACGTCCCCTTTATACCACTTGTAAAAAAACCTAAACCCTTCTGCTGAAATATGTTGGCATGTCGTGCGTTGTGGCAACGTAACCCAATGCCCTCCAAATATTGGACATTAATCCCTATAATTCCCAGCCAAAAATGCTTTTAGGCCATGCCATCTGGGAGTGAGGAGAGGGGAAGTGCAACTAAAGGAATAGGGGAAGGCTGGGAGGCTATATAATTAACACTGGAAGGGAGCAATTGCGGTTGATGGATCACGTTAGAAGCGTACCCAGAAACACGTAACACTGACTCTAAAATCTACTCTGTCATTGCAGGAATGGAAGGAGCCAAGGTGAATTAAGCCAAAGGCTTGGTGAGACTAGCAGCTTGTATTACACAGTGTCCAAACGGATGCATTTAGAAAGCTTACAAATAAGATATGGAAGACCGATCCTTTTTCTTCATAGCTCTTTAACAACTGATATTTAAAGTATGTTGTGACCCCTCCTTGGCGCTCTCTGAGCTTGGTTGTTTGCTTGCAAACATTTCATTACCAACCTGGGTAACATCATCAGTGCTAGGAGGAGGAGGAGGAGGAAGACTATGGAGTTCTTGGTGCTCTCTGAGCTTGGTTGTTTTTTTGCAGACCAGTAGTGGGTTTCAAAAATGTTTACTACCGGTTCTATGGGTGTGGTTTGGTGGGAGTGGCATGGCTTGGTGGGCGTGGCAGGGGAAGGATACTGTAAAATCTCCATTCCCTCCCAATCAGCTGGGACTTGGGAGGCAGAGAATAGATGGGGGCGGGATCAGTCACAAGTGGTATTTATCGGTTCTCCGAACTACTCAAAATTTCCACTACCGGTTCTCCAGAACTGGTCAGAACCTGTGATCTATGCAAGATCATTTACTAGTGTAGGGTCAAAAAATCGAGATACTGACCACACACACAAACAATGGAGCCCTATCCTTTTTGTACAGAATAAGCATATATAAAGTCCGACTCTTAATTTCAGAGTTGCAACCCAATTTAGCCATTAGAGATCAGCCAAGGCTTGTTAGATGCTCCTATCAAGCTAAGCATTTAATTTAAAGCTTAATCTGAACGTGGTTTGAATTCTGTTTAGTATTTTGCTTCAATCCAGTAATTCCTAGTTTGTAAACTATCAGTTCAGTCGGTCAGTTGATGTAGGTAATAAGTAATTAAAGATGGGCTCAGCCAACAAGCTTAGAGAGAGGAGAGGAGAGGAGAGGAGAGGAGAGGAGAGGAGAGGGGAGGGGAGGGGAGGGGAGGGGAGAGGAGAGGAGAGGAGAGGAGAGGAGAGGAGAGGAGAGGAGAGGAGAGGAGAGGAGAGGAGAGGAGAATAGAATAGAATAGAATAGAATAGAATAGAATAGAATAGAATAGAATAGAATAGAATAGAATAGAATAGAATAGAATAGAATAGAAGAGTTGGACGGGACCTTGGAGGTTATCTAGTCCAACCCCCTGCTTAGGCAGGAAACCCTACACCACTTCAGACAAATGGTTATCCACCATCTTCTTAAAAACTTCCAGTGTTGGAGCATTCGCAACTTCTGGAGAGAAGTAGTTCCACTGATTAATTGTCCTCACTGTCAGGAAATTTCTCCTTAGTTCTAAGTTGCTTCTCTCCTTGACTAGTTTCCACCCATTGCTTCTTGTCCTACCCTACCAGCACCAAGACCCCTCATTTCAATCCTGAGCTACAAATATTCTCTTTTAAAATATGTTGTTTTCCCCAAATGGTTTGCCTTTGTTATGATTGGTGGCCATCAAAAGCTCAACTACCCATAAATTTATCCAGTGGTGAAATTCAAAAATTTTTCACTACCGGTTCTGTGGGTATTGCTTGATGAGCGTGGTGTGGCTTGGTGGGCGTGGCAGGGGAAGGATACTGCAAAATCTCCATTCCCTCCCCACTCTTGGGGGAAGGATATTGCAAAATCTCCATTCCCACCCTACTCTGAGGCCAGCCAGAGGTGGTATTTGCCAGTTCTCCGAACTACTCAAAATTTCCGCTACCGGTTCTCCAGAACTTGTCGGAACCTGCTGGATTTCACCTCTGAATTTATCCAATTTCTTTCCAAGTTGATGTCCAGCAATGCCTCCATCTTCATTCCTCCTTACACAACCTGTTTTCTTATATGACAAGACAGGAAAGAAAAACCTTTTGTCTTCCATCCAGCCTCAATGCTTCACGGTCACTTTAAGGGATGGTTCTAAACTGCTTTCCTGGTTGCAAACTTTCCTTCTCCAGAGTTATTTTGAATTTACTCCAGAAAGACATTCAAAGCTCAACAACGATGGAAGACTAATTTAAAACATTGGGCGTGGGGGGTTAAAAAAGGAAGTTTGAAGGAGTATTTGTAATTTTAGCTGGGAAGTGGAGGTTCTGGAAGAGATTCAGCTAAGGACTGGAAAGAAGGAAGAAATTTGGGGAAGATGGGTTTGCCAAAAATTGTGGGCGATTCTTGTAACATAGTTAAGCAGGTTAAAGATGCAACAGTTCCTACACAAATATCACAGTGTAACCATTACTTGGTTCCAGGGGTGGGTTCTATTTACCTTTACTACCGGTTTGCAACGGGGCTGCGTGCACGATTTTCTGCACATGCGCAGAAGCTTTTGTGCATGCGCAGAAGCGTTCTGATGACATCGGGGTCGGTGGGCGGAGCTTCCCGCAAGTTTTACTACTGGTCCTATAGAACCGGTGCAAACCAGGGGCAACCCACCACTGCTTGGTTCCTTGGCCTTGGTTCCTTTTTCTGACTTAATATATATAGTACAAACCAAGCCCATTGAAGTTAAATTCCGTGGTTGAATATATTGTCGGGATCTTAAAAATGGGTCAATTCAGGCGCCCTTTGGGAGGAAGAGCAGTGTATAAATAAAATTAATAACAATCACTAAATTAAGCACATTGTGCACTCACGGCATATAAGTAGGTTAATTGTAGAAAATCCCAAATTGCTTTGGTGAAAGAGAGTCCAATTTTGCATGGTGTGCAGTCTATTGTGTATTAAGAGGTTTTTATTCCTATTTAGTTCCAATTTTGGAGCAGGGGGGTTTAAGAAAGTATACGTATCGTCTAAATCAACGTTGCACTGATTTGCTTTTGAATTATCGTCACTGTGGTTATTTTTAATTTCTTTTCTGAATTGTTATCTTTAGCGCTGTCCAGCTGATAAGCTGTGATGATGACAAAGTTATATTCTACTCTTTATTCGAGAAATATCACAGCTATAAGTAACCAATAGTTCAAAAAAAAAAATTCAGCAATACAACACTGCTGTTTTTTTCATTTAAATATTTATCGCACGCAGAGTTTAATCATCAAAAGTGATCCTTGCTTAGAGTTTGTTAATCTTTAATTGTTTTAAAAGTACAAGAGTCTCATTTTTTAAAAAATAAACACTTTTAATCACATTCCAGGAAGATCAACAACATAGCACCCATGGGCACCAGGTAAATGCACTGTCCAAAAATTAAGTCCCATTTTTTTAAGAAAAAAAAAATCTCATAAATTTTGTGTATTTTTCTTTAGGTTCTATAAGATTTTAGGCAGAGTGCTAATAAATACAATAATATTTCTGATAGAATAAGAAAGCTGAAAGTGGATGGAAACTCACACTATATCTTGGGGGCTAAGACAACAATTTTTATTTATTTTGTTCTTAATGGCATAAGTGGGACATAAGTAATTTAAAATGAGGAAAAATAAGGAAAAAGCACAATCCATTGAGGACTGAATTCGGTGTCAGTGGAAAAGATTGGAAGAGAAAGTGAAGAATGTAATGAAATAACCCAAATAAGTGAGATTCGTGAAAAATACGAATTGCCTTCATACTATAACATTTTTTCTTAGTTAGGTGTTGGTGATGCTCATTTAATTTGGCAGCTAAACAACTTCTCAAGAGGGAACAAAAAAGGGTAGTTTTAGGTTCCATTGAAAATAAATCCACAAACAGATTATTAACTTCCTTTCAAAGTGAGAAACCTATTTATAAACTCTCAAAATTTAAAGGAAAGCTGGGCTGGATGAGGATAAGCCTTGGAACACTGTAAAAGAAACCCCATAACTTTGAAACTCTTGGCAAAATTGCAACAATCCCAACTTTTAGGGGTGTTTTTTTTTTAGTATTTCGAGATCTTCACTATTACTTGCAAGT
Organism: Arizona elegans; assembly: GCA_022577455.1. Classification (NCBI taxonomy): domain Eukaryota; kingdom Metazoa; phylum Chordata; class Lepidosauria; order Squamata; family Colubridae; genus Arizona; species Arizona elegans. Next base: position 17,080,835 of record JAKOOJ010000014.1, read on the forward strand.
CATTCTGAAAATCCATCATAAAGGCAACTAATCATTAGTCAGGGAAATACATAATATATTATCGCAATTCGAATATGTTTAGGGCTGCCACTTTCACAAAAATGGAAAATGCTTTTATCATCTCAACATCCTCATAAGAAGACAAGCATTACGGTTTGCAATTTTATAGACAAGGAAACTTGGCCAACTGGCCAGGACAGCTGTTATTTTCCTAATCCCTTAAATTACATTTAGAAGAATCCACATTTCCTTCACCTCCTCCATTCAGAATCTAAATTAAGGTTAAAATCAGACTTCAACTTGTAATTAAGAATGAATAAGGCTTTCCATGAACCAGGGTGGATAAAAATCAATGATTTTTTTAAAAAAAATCAAAAAAATCAGATTTTTTTTTATTTAAATCGGATTTTTTTTATTTAAATCGGATTTTTTTATTTTTATTGAATTTATTTTAATAAAAAACTTTTGGGGTAAAATCTATCGTAAGATAGTTTTCTATTTAAGATACATAAATAATTTAGTTTATTCAGCATGAAATGGAGCTTAGTTATGTAGCAGGAGGCTGTATTTTCTGCAACACTGGGACTATCGGTGAGTCAACAGTGGGTCAAAGGAGTAGCAGAGATGACAGTGGCTCTTTAAAAATTATGATTTAAATCGAGTTGATTTAAATCAAGCCTTTTTACTAGTGATTTAAATCATGATTTAAATTGTGATTTAAATCAACTCGATTTAAATCAAATCCACCCTGCCGTGAACTATTCTTTACTGTTGACAAAACCCTTCACGATGATGAAGATCTGTAGAGTGTGGAGATTCATTTATATATGATATTTTCGGGTAGAGAAACTACAGGAAAGTGATTGGACTGTCTTGATAACTAAGAAGGCACACAAAGTTTGATTTAAAACTTCAAATACGTGATTTAAGTCTATTCATACGAACCCACAGCCAAAGGATAAACATAAAATTACAAGTCTAATTGAATTGTTCATTGGTAATGAAAGATTGAGAGGAATAGTGAGGGAGATACGAAAGCCATTTTGCGGGGACAGAGTTCAGAGTGGACTTTTGGTAAAAAAAAAAAATCTGGATATATAAAAAAGCGAAGAAATGAAAGAAACGAGAATAAAAGACGGCAGACTGCAGGAAGAGAAAATGAGTCATCAAAAAAAAAAAAGTATTAGAAGGAAGATTAATCTTCCAAAGTAATGAATGGAAAGTGAATTCTAGAAGTCCTTGGTTGAAAGTGAGAAAAAAAAATAACATTATAGAATGCAACAAAAGTGTGCAGTCACTGCATGTAGATCTGTAGATCTTGATCTCCCTGCATTAATGCTGATATGGTACACTCTTGATTGATAAAAAGCAAAATCCTGCAATTAAATAGATACGCTTAGGGTTTCTGTCTGCAAGGAGATGTTTTATTTGTAATATCCATCTGTTTTTGCTAGGCTATTTCTTTTAAATAAAAGTTGGAGTAGCTTGGCATGTAGACTTAAATTTACACGGTAAAAAAAACAAGACTTTAACAACTCAGTTTGCTCCCGATAGATATGGACATCGTCATAAGAAATATGAAAAAGGGTGCTTGGTGAATTCACAATGTGACAATGTGGATGGGGGGAAGGGGAGGGGACTCGTCTTTGAGAATTATTGCTGCAAAAAACAAAAAAAGATGATAGAAGATACAGGCTCATACCTATAAAAAGACTACTGCAAAGAATGTAATCAAATAGCCAAGATGAAAGCAACAGAAAACTGCAGGGCTATTCAGATGGAAATTTAAAAAAAAATATTTCAACCGTGGGCGGAGAAGCTAAATAAGGAGCCTCCAGTAGAGTGAATGGAACTAAAAATAAACGATTTGGGAATGAAAACGAAGTAAGGGAATGCTGGAAGAAGTATTTGCCGGATGTATACCGGAATACAGATAGTCCTCAATTTATGACCACAATTGACCCCAAAATTTACGTTGCTGAGTGAAACATTTGTTTAAGCAAATTGTCCCATTTTACAAACTTTCTTGCCATGGTTGCTAAGTGAATCACTGCAGTTAAGTTAAATGATGTGGTTGTTAAATGAATTGGACTTCGCCATGGAGGAGCACATGACTGCAACCGTCATAAATATGAGCGACTGAATTTTGGTCACATGACCATGGGGGGGATGCTGCAATGCTCATGGGGTAAAAAATGGTCATAAACCACAGTTTTCAGCGCCATTGTAACTTCGAACAGTCACTAAACGAATGGTTGCAAGTCAAGGACTATCTGTCCAATGATGTCAAAATTAAAGAGCAAAGCTGTCTATGTCAAAGAAAAAAAAATCAGAAAATAGGAAGATTGAAAATTGCTGTATAGGCTGCCAATGTACATGGTAGGAATAGTTAAAATATGGAGGATGCAACTTGTTGGAGGATGCGCTGAGAATTAAAAGATCACTGTTATTATTCGCCTAGATCAGCATTTCTCAACCTGGGCACCTTGTAGAGGTGTAGACTTCAACTCCCAGAATTCCCCAGTCAGCAACTCCCAGATTTAGCCATGCTGGCTGGGGAATTCTGGGAGTTGAAGTCCAGTCTTCAAGAATCACTGATCCTAAAAAAGGAAAGAGAGAATGCTATTGGTACTATAAACTAAATTTACAGTCCTCGATTTAGGACCACAATTGAGCCCAAAATTCATTTCGTTAAGTGAGACGTTTGTTGAGTGAGTTTTGCCCCATTTTGCGACCACAGTCGGGAAGTGAATCACTGCAGCTAATAAGTTAGGAGACCCGGTTGTTAAGTGAATCTGGCTTCCCCGTTGCTTGTCAGAAGGCCGCAAAAGGGGAATCACATGATCTCGGGATATTGCACCCGTTATAAATATGAATCAGTTGCCAAGCATCTGAATGTTAATTTTAATTTTAATTTTAATCCCAGGGTTGATGCAAAGGTCGTAACTGTGAAAAACGGTCACAAATCAATTTCTCATTCCCATTGAAACTTTGAACGGTCACTAAACGAATTGTTAGAAGTCGAGGACTATCTGTAGTTAACGTTCCTTCTTATTTCACCCTTTTAATTTCTTTTGCTTACTTTTTATTTCGCTTTCTCTCTCAGCTCTGCCTAACAATGCTTCCTCAGAGACAAAAAATACATACAGGCAATCCTCTACTTACAACAGTTTGTTTAGCGACCATTTTACCACACCGCTAATCATTGCCAGCCGGTTACGTGATCAAAATTTGGACGCTTGGCAACTGCTTCGAATTTATGACGGTTTTGCAGTGTCCCGGCGGTCACGCAATCCCCTTTTCTGACCTTTTGACAAGCAAAGTCAATGGGGAAGCTGGATTCGCTATGTTACTAACTTCACAACTGCAGCGACTGACTTAACAACTGTGGCAAGAAAAGGCCGTAAAATGGAACAAAACTCGCTTAACAACCGTCTTGCTTAGAAGCAGAAAGTTTGGGCTCAATTGTGGCTGATAAATCAAGGGCTTACCTGTGTTTCACCTTTTCTCAATTCTGCCCATCAGAGGAAAATATATGTACAGTGCATCACCTGGAGAGCACCAGGTTGGGGAATTCTGCCCTAGGCTGAATATGATGCTTCGATCTTCCACTTGATATTCTATTTCCACAGGACAAACCTGAGTAAAGTACATTAAAGAGCCCTCTTTCCCTCTATTGGCAGAGCAATAAATATTAAAACAAAAGAAACTGCAGGCTTCATCTACTTTTAAAATTAAACCTACATTAGTACTCCGGGATAGATAGCCAATGTACAATATCAACTATAAAATTGCAACTTAGGACTGGCCCAGAGCCAAACCCTTAATGGATGCTCAAGGCACCAACTAAGGAAATAGTTTTGTATTAATGCCTATGAGTAAAGCAACGATCAATGCTTTAGTATTACTGTAAGACATGATTCACCCCGTTGAAGTTTGCTCTCCATTAAAACCCCACCTCGGTTTCAAACAAAGCAATAGAAAATACTACGGAAAGCTGAAATTCAACTTATTTTTCACAGCCCGTCCGGACAGATTGATTTCCCTAGTCCACAAAATGCTTTAATTGCCGCAAAAGATGTTTTTTTTTTTAAATCAAGGGCCCTCTGGATGCTACAAGCAACACTACGCGATTTTTTTTTTTAAAAAAGCAAAATAATATGGCAGCTCAGCAAGTAGACAAAAACGACAAATGGTTAAGTATGTAATTCAAGAAGCACCTTTCAAAAAAAAAACATACACACTCAATCCTGGTAAAACCCGTTGTTTCTGTGCCGTTTCCAAATCCTAGGGCTGTGAAAATGATTTATTTAAAATAAAATAAAAACTAAGATGCACAAATTCAATGAAGGACACGGCTCTGTTTTACATTCCGAACTTCTGTGTAGGCTCTTTTATAACAAAGATCAGAAACAGCTTTGGCGATCCCACAGCTTTGGCTGAGATTGGCAACGAGTCACTTCCAGTTTAAGGACAATGTAAATCAAATTGCAAAAGGGATCTTATGGCCGGAGTGAAGCTCTGAAGGTGTTCTTGGTTTAGATCAGCGGTCCTCAAACTACGGCCCGCGGGCCGGATATGGCCCCTCTGAAGCCATTAATCCGGCCCGCGTGGGACCATGAGGCTGCTCCATCCACATCACCCCACCAGCCTCCACCCGCCTCCGCCCACAACCCGCCAGCCTCCACCCGCCTTCTGGAAGCCGAGGAGGCCAAAAACGGGCCCGTTTTTGGCTTCCCCGACCTCCAGAGAGAGGGAGGGAGGGAGGGACACACACATACACACACACAAACGGAAGTCCCTCACTCACACACACACACAGCCAAGGCAGCCACATCCCTTCGCTAACGTGCTTTCCGTATTGTTTAATGGACTGCTAAATTGGCCACACCCATCCAGTCACATGACCACCTAGCCACACCCACTACTCACATGACCACCTAGCCACACCCATGGAGGCAGTCCGCCCCCCCCAACAGTCTGAGGGACTGGGAATTTGTCCTCTGTTTAAAAGTTTGAGGAACCCTGGTTTAGATGTTCCTTCTGCCCTGGAGGAAACTCTTAACTCTTCCCAAATCCCATCTTCTTGGATGAGAAGCGAAACGTCTTCAAAGAAAAAGCAAGAAAGTCCAGTTGCCTCCTGAAAAAGCACCTTCTGGGACAACCATGACCTGGATGATGGAGAATCTCTACAGACTTTTAGCCATATAATTTGGGATGAAGACCCTTGGAATGGGCTGGGAGTAGGAATGGATTTCCAGAGGAAAAAAATTGCAGACTACAGGAACCAGGAGCACCACTCGGGTGACCCTGAGGACACAGATAAACCTCCAAGTGCTTCAACGACCCTCTAAAAGGATGCAAATGACCAGCTGTCTGCAAGGAATATCAATCCTTCCATTTCCCCATCATCCACTCAGAGGTGAAGAAGCTTCTTGGATGAGAAGGGAAACGTCTTCAAAAAAAAAAAAAAGAAGAAGGTCCAGTTGCCACCTGAAAAAGCACCTTTGGGGCAACCATGACCTCAATGACTGAGACTCTCTACAGTCTTCCAAATCCCAAGTTTCAGCTGCCTTAGAAGGTCCTTTAAGGGGAATGCTTGAAGGAGAGTTTGCAGTTCTTCTAGAGTAGTCATAAAAAGGAAGCAGAGATTAAATTGACAAAGCAAACGATTTCCCCCTTTTTTTTGACATAGGCATCCCAAAGGGCTGTTTCAGATTTGCATTCAATCTGGTCCCATTTAGGTAGAGCGGATTTTGATTCTTCCAGCGCAGTAAAAATGGCCGTGACGGATGATGTGAAAGGCTCCTTAGGATTTTCAAATCCTGCCTCTTAAATTGTATGCATTTGTTTGGAACCCTAACACGCTTCCTTCCCCCTTCCCTCAGTCATTGCGTATATCACGCGACGAATTTGCCAACAGGCATTTCCGGAAGCTTCCTTAACACAATTAAATTTTGAGAAAATCGGCTATCTAATATTTGCGCAGACTGATCTGTTAGCAAAGAGAAAACACATTCCTCTTAAACCGTAATGCGTTCTGAATGCCAGGACTGATACAAGAGGCAGCCCCCACCGAACATGGGTCTTACCTCAATTGCCTCAATCTGAACAGGGGCAGCGATTATCTCATACAGGTTCGTTATTAAAGTCCTTCCTAGGCACCGGTCTACTCATTTGCTTTTGGAGGCACCGGTCTACCCATTTGTTTTTGGAGGCACCGGTCTACTCATTTGTTTTTGGAGGCACTGGTCTACTCATTTGTATTTGGAGGCACCGGTCTACCCATTTGTTTTTGGAGGCACCGGTCTACTCATTTGTTTTTGGAGGCACTGGTCTACTCATTTGTTTTTGGAGGCACCGGTCTACCCATTTGTTTTTCAAGCGCACTGATCTACCACCACACTACCTTTTAACACTGATCAGCTGTAGGGCGGCCCTTGGAAGCCCCGCAGCAAGAGTTTAAATGGTTTTTTCCCTTCTAGCCAATCAGCTGGGATTCGGGAGGCAGTGAATAGATTGGGGGCGGGCCAAATAAAAGGTAAAAATAACGCGGGGGGCGGGATGGGAGGGCCCAGCTCCCGAACAAAGAGAACCGGTTCAGTGACGTCATATCGTCACTGCTACCGGCTCAGCCGAACCGGGCCGAACCAGGAGGAACCCACTACTGCTCGGTACACACCCTTGATTGGTTCCAGAAAGTGCGATGAGTACCAAAAACCAAGAGTACCAAACGAATTTCTCCCATCAGGAATAATGTAGTCAGCCGCAAGACAGCCGACCCCAACAGGTTCCAGCTTGTGTGTCGAGTACTAAACAAACAATGAATACCGGGCACAAAATGTTCACGTCGAAGTGCATTGAGGACCAAATTTACTGAGTTTCAAAGCATCTGAGTACCAAGGTACCACTGCATTCAGATCAAAACATCACCCTTACCTGCGACACTGATCTGCTCTTTGTAACCAGCTCTGAACAGCTTTGACTATAAACTTGGCAGTTCTGCTGGCTACATATTTATTAATGTCCTGAAGGAACATTAAGGTCTCAAAAGGCTGTTCTCTCAAGTAAAAAGTTCCGATTGGGGCATTTGACTGACATTCAAATAAAACCTACTGTATGCAATGTTTTTTTTTAAAAAAATAGGGACATCAACATACAAGCATCATCTTGTTGTACAGCACGTGATGAAATCACCCATACAGACAGTCCTCGACTTACAACAGTTACAACGTCACTGAAAAAAGTGACTTATGACCGTTTTTCACACTTACGACCATTGCCGCATCCTCACGATCACGTGATCAGAATTCGGAGGCTTGGCAATTGGCTCCTATTCCTGATGGTTGCAATGTCACGTGACCACGTTTTTGCGCCCTTCTGACAAGCAAAGCCAATGGGGAAGCTGGATTCACTTAACAACCTGTGTTACGAACTTAACAACAATGGCGATTCACTTAACAACGCCGGTGAGAAAGGTTGTAAAAAGAGGCGAGACTCACTTAACAAATGTTGTTGCTTAGCAACATAAATTTTGAGCTGAACGGTGGCCGTAAGTTGAGGACGATCTGTACTTCACCTGGGGCTGGGCCAGTGAAACTGTTGTCTAGCGCAGGACAGAAAAGTTATAAAAAGGATATTTCTGTAAAGAATTACATGTAAACCTATGAGAAAGGCTGTCGTTACAATAGGGAACTCGTCTTATTTCTTCCTTTCTTTTCTTTTTGTTTTTTTTTTCAAGCAGGCATTGACAAAAGTGCCCAGTTGCAAAACCGACAACAGGATATCATATCACATGATCTTCATGAGTCCCAGAGGAACCTCCTCAAGGCAGGAGAAACGATCGCTTCATCCCATATAAGCACTCAGATTTTTGTGTATGTAAGCAACCGAACAAATGAACCCCGCAAGTACTGACAATGTGTGTTAAAAGGAGGCCGTTTCTCTCGCTTGCTTTCTTTGCGGAGAGAAGGCAAGGGGGGGGCTTTTGATGTGCCGCCACCGCCGGCAGGAGGTTCTGCACGACACTCGTGTGAATAAACGTAATACATATTTCCAGTGACTGTTTCCTAATATGATTTGATTGCTTATTGGTACCCTATGACTATCATTAAGCGTTGTACCTTATGATTCTTGACGAATGTATCTTTTCTTTTTATGTACACTGAGAGCTTATGCACCAAAGACAAAATCCTTGCGTGTCCAATCACACTTGGCCAATAAAGCATTCTATTCTATTCTATTCTATTCTATTCTATTCTATTCTATTCTACTATTCTATTCTATTCTATTCTATTCTATTCTATTCTATTCTATTCTATTCCATTCCATTCTTCCATTCCATTCCATTCTGTAGTACTCTACTCTACTCTACTCTACTCTACTCTACTCTACTCTACTCTGTTCTGTGGTGAAATTCAGCCGGTTCTATCCGGCTTGGGCGAACCGGTACCACCAGTGGCAGGAGGCTCCGCCCACCTGCCCAGACATCATCATGTCCCGTTTTTTACCCTCTGCGCATGTGCAGAAGGCTCTGCGCATGTGTGGAAGAGGTGTGCACGCTCACATTTCCAAACTGGTAGCGAAGGTAAGTAAATTTCACCCCTGAGTATTTCTATTCGACGACAGCTGAAGGGGGTGGGGGGGATGGCTGGTTCTGGTATTCTCATCATTTCAGGGTCAGCAAGAGGCTGCTTGGGAGAACTAGAAAGAATACAGAGAAGAGCAACGAAGATGATTAGGGGACAGGAGGCTAAAACATAGGAAGAATGGTTGCAGGAACTGGGTATGTCTAGTTTAATGAAAAGAAGGACTAGGGGAGACATGATAGCAGTCTTCCAATATCTCAGGGGCTGCCACAAAGAAGAGGGAGTCAAGCTATTCTCCAAAGCACCTGAGGGCAGGACAAGAAGCAATGGGTGGAAACTAATCAAGGAGAGAAGCAACTTAGAACTAAGGAGGAATTTCCTGACAGTGAGAACTATTAATCAGTGGAGCAACCTGCCTCCAAAAGTTGTGAATGCTCCAACACTGGAGGTTTTTAAGAAAAGATTAGACAACCATTAGTCTGAAATGTATAAGGTTTCCTGCCTGATCAGGAGGGTTGGACTAGAAGACCCCCAAGTTCCCTTCCAATTCTGTTATTCTGTTAAGAGGGGAAGTTACTGTCAGGGTGGCCATTAATCCCATTCTGCTTTTGGGTAATTGCACCTTGATTAGAGAATGGATCGTGACCTTTCCTTTGCAAGTATACCTTAAGAAAATAAAACCGAGATATATTCTAATAAACACATTTTATTATAAAGAAGTAAAAACATCTTACTAGCTAATTAATTACATCTTGGCAGCGTTCCTGCCGGACCTCTCTTGGCCGGAGAACAAAGAAAGTTAGAAGAAAGTGAAAGAATGTGGACATGCGCAGTTAGCTTACTGATAAGAACTTGGCAAGCTACGGTAAGTCTGAAAGTTCAAAAATAAGAGCTCATCTGGTAAATACAAAAACGCAGTGACCGTTACATTGTGTGGAAGAGCCTTTTGTTGACTTCTTGAAATGAAGCCTACACCTTCCCTGAATAAGACTCAGAGATGGGATTTCAGCAGGTTCTGACCAGTTCTGGAGAACCGGTAGTGGAAATTTTGAGTAGTTTGGAGAACCGGTAGTAAAAATTCGGACTGGCCCCGCCCCCATCTATTCTCTGCCTCCGAAGGCCCAGCTGATCGGGAGGAAATGGGGATTTTGCAGTAACCTTCCCCTGCCACGCCCACCACGCCACACCCAAAGAACCGGTAGTAAAAAAAATTGAAACCCACCACTGCCCTGTTCTAGATTCACCAAGGTGTAGTAATTCTTCCTTTGTCTAAAACAGAGGGCTAGCAATTTTGGATAAAAGCTGTATTTCCATTCATTATAGTAGCAGAATTCAGATCAGCTTAGTTATCATTCCCTCCTGATAAATGTGTCATATTAGAAAGTTATGATTTCAGGTAGTGTTTTTTTTTTTTTTGTTTCCCCCATGAATTAATATACTTAGTATTGAGTCTCTGAAACAATATATAGTAGGTCCTTCACTTTTAAATTATCCATCTGTGTCACTCAGTAGGCAAGGAGGTCTAGTTTAGAAGTCATATTAAATTGTATGGACATGACTCAGGTTTCTTGGCTCCTCTGTATTCTTCTAAAAGAAAAACAAGGAGACTAAGAGCTTTCATTTCCAGTAATTACATTTTAATATATAAACTCAAATTATAGTTCATACCTCGCTCTGACGTATACATCATATCTGATGCAATCCAGCGTAAATGCAAGTCTGCTGCTTTTTTTACAGAACAAATCTGGGCAAAAGCTTTCTCTGTTGCTAATGCTTTGCTATTAATAATCGCATAGAAAAACTCTTTTTAACTTCCTCTGATGATAGGTCTAATGAGTTTCAATCTTACATTCTTTCCACAATGTATACAGGTAGTCCTTGATTTACGGCCACAGTTGAGCCCAAAATTTCTGTTGTTAAGCGAGACGTTTCTTAAGGGAACTTGGCCCCATTTTACGACCTTTCTTGCCACAGTCATTAAGTGAATCACTGCAGTTGGTAAGTTAGTAACCCGGTCGTTAAGTGAATCTGGCTTCCCCGTTGACTTTGCTTGTTGGAAGGTCACAAAGGGGGATAGAATAGACTTAGAAAAACTTAGAAGAACTTTTAATGTCACTTAAAATGTACACTAATCGGCATACATTAAAAAATGAAATTTCATTGCATACAGCTCTCAAAGGACCACCCCCTTCAATATACACTACATAAACATGCTGTCTGTCCGTCCGTCCGTTCATCCATCTATCTCTGTCTGTCTGTCTGTCCGTCTATCTATCGATCTCTGTCTATCTATCTGTCCGTCCGTCCGTCCGTCCATCCATCCATCTCTCTTGTCTCTCTCTCTCTGTCTATCTGTCCATCTGTCTATCTATCTCTGTCTATCTATCTATCTGTCCGTCTATCTATCTCTCTGTCTGTCTATCTATCTATCTATCTATCTATCTATCCGTCTATCTGTCTATCTATCCATCTGTCTGTCTATCTATCTATCTCTGTCTATCTGTCTGTCTCTCTATCTATCTGTCCATCTGTCTATCTATCTCTATCTATTTGTCTGTCTATCTATCTATCTCTATCTGTCTGTCTATCTATCTATCTCTGTCTATCTATCTATCTATCTATCTATCCGTCTATCTATCTATCTATCCATCTGCCTGTCTATCTATCTATCTCTATCTGTCTGTCTCTCTCTGTGTCTATCTATCTGTCCATCTGTTTATCTATCTCTGTCTATCTATCTATCTGTCCGTCTATCTATCTATCTATCTATCTATCTATCTATCTATCCGTCTGTCCATCCATCCATCCATCTCTCTCTGTCTGTCCATCTGTCTATCTATCTCAGTCTATCTATCTGTCCATCTGTCTATCTATCTATCTGTCTATCTGTCCGCCTATTTGTCTGTCTATCTATCTCTATATCTGTCTGTCTGTTTGTCTACCTAATGAATAAATTATCTATCTAATGAATAAATTATGCATAGACCCACATACACACATATATTATATGACCCTAGGATACAACAACAATCATAAATATGAACCAGTTCCCAAGCATCCAAATTTTGATGACGTAACCATGGGGATGCTGCAATGATCATAAGTGTGAAAAACGGTCATAAATCACATTTTTCAGTGCCATAACTTTGAACGGTCATTAAACAAACT